>OX244285.1:8784395-9984395 GCA_945867215.1 Epinotia demarniana
ACCTCGCTCATGGTTTTATTTTTTTGTCGAGATACTAGTTGGCGGTAATTTTATACTGTAATTTTCTATATGTATAAATAATCCAATTACATTCCATAGGGCCAAAATGCATGAAATGTTTTTTATCTTATAGAACAGAGCCCTATAACACAAAACTTACAATCACAAATTACATACTAATAGTTTTTATATTTGCTTACATTATACACTATTTGATACAATATTTGCCGACAATTTTATTGTCCTGTACCAGCGAACTAAAAAAAACATAGAAGTCTTAGTAGCGCCGCAAAATGGCCCCACAGAATGGGTGCCATTGCCATTATGCGGGGAGGGGGCGGAGTGTCAAAACGATGCCAGGCAGGCGTTTAGTTCGAACTTGCGCATACCGGGTTTTAGGTTAGGCACGTTTTTAGGTAGAAATTTGTAAGGATTCTATGATTTTCTCGTTTGCTGACGTACAGTAAAGTTTTGTGGGATAGGGCTCAGATATTCAGAATGTATATAAAATAAATGTATGATGGTATATTACTTGTGTTCAGATGAAGATGATGTTAAAATAATGTTGTTAATAATTAAGCTAGAATATATCGAAATGTAAAATTATAATCTCAAATTGTTATGTATGTGCCTTAAATGGGACCAATTTTTAAGTGTATGTAAGGTTGTTAAGGGTAATATCCACCACATGTTCTCATATGTTTGGCAACTGCAAGGTCTAGGAAGCTAGGTCACTTGTATGGATCACAGCTAAGGGGCCATTTATAAATTACGTCACTTCAAAATAGGAAGGGGGGGTCTGCCCATTGGATGACCAGTCATTTTATTAGGCGGGGAGGGTCCATTTCAAGGAATAACAGGATGATGATGGGGGGGGGGGGGGGTCAAAACACAAACACTTCAACTTCTTTCTTCAAAATCTTTGTTTCAAATATAACAAAGAAGTGGAGTTTTCCACTTAAATACACATATGAAAATAGCGACGGTAAAACAAGGTTTCTTAAATTGTATATTATGAGACTATCAAATTAGCCTCATGTCAGATCAATCGCCAAGTGTCTCTTGCCAAAAGTAAATATATTAGCTAAAGCAGTACCACAACTAGTCTTACTTAAGATGTACGGATTTGATTTACTGCTTTAAGCTATATATTTACTGTATTTTTGAAGGTCGTGACAAGTCCGTGTATTAGATCTAATCCTTTCGTTTCTAATTATATTCTTATGAAGTTAAAAGTATCTTATAATAGTTAATATCATAATTTACGTTAGGTATCGATGTTCGATGCAACGAATTTATTTGCTGTAATATTAGTTCGCTAACATATTACCTTATACTATACCCAATTACAATATGTGTGCACTTCGCCGCCTGACATCCTTTTGTCCGTGTGCTTGAGATTATTTAAGTTTGCCGAATACGGGTGTAGACTCCAAAATTATTATTACTCCAAAAGAAAGAAGGCATAAAAAAATCCCTAGTGACGAAAATCTCATTCAGATATCTCAAAGAATAACGAAGTTACAACCGTTTTAATATTGCTTGTTAGAGAGATAACGCTCGCAGTTAGTGACGTCACAATCTGCGAGCGTCATAGTAAGTGACAATCGTTTCATATGAAGTTGCGTTTTGCATAACAGGGACAGAAAAAAACCCCTCCTTAAAACTTTGGACACTTAGAACTGTGTGATTATTTAACCTGTTGCGTTGCTTTTTTTCTCCATTTGACTACATTTTTTATTCCATTCAAACCGATATGTATAGACGGGTGTGTAATGATGGGTATAAAAATAAATAGTATAATTTCTTTCGCTATAACAACATTTGATATATTTTCATAGTATTATAATCACTCATTGTATATAATAAACGTTTGTTATAATCTCAAAATATATATGTTTATTTTGTATAACTGTCATCGGATATAACACTTATTTTGTATAATCATTATATGGTATAATAATCCTGTTACATACAAGTTATATGTCATAGTCATAATTATCAAATAGAATATTTTATTATCAAAAGAAAATGTAGCAAACATAACGGTTTGCAAATTGTACTATGTAAGTATATATTAGGTAGTAAAATAGTGTTCGGTTCTGGCGCTTCGCCGGCCGCTGCCGCGGCACGCTCGCTTCGCTCGCTCGGCTCGCGCGCTGTAGGGTCGCAGTTCAACCTAACACTCCTCCTCGCTTCGCTCGTCGTCGTACCTAAACCGACCTGCCTTAGAGTCTACCAAAAAATATTTTGCTAATTGTGCATTAGAAGAAATAAGCATTATATCATTTGTTCACCATAGGAAATATGCATTATGTTTAAAGTATGTTATATTAAATGTTATTATATCAAATGAGCATTATATAAAATGATAATTATATCGTATGTAAATATATTAAGTGTTGTTATATGACTCAAGAATTATATGAAAAGAGTTTTATTGCGACTGATATTATTTCAAAATAATTATGGGCATCGTTACGCACCCATGTATAGACAATGCCCGTAGAACCGATGGCCGTTGGGGGCGGAAAGGTTCTCGAGTGGCGAGCACTTACCGGAAGGCACAGCGTGGACTGATGACCTGGTAAAGGTCGCGGGAGTCCGCTAGACCGGTCATTGTGGCACTCTTTGGGGGAGGCTATGTCTGGCAGCGGACCTATTTCGGCTGATATGGTGATGATGAATCCATTCAATAAGCAAACACCGTCCAAGGTGATTCCAATTTCATGACAGTTTTTATGAAAAGTCAAGTCACTCTCAACCATACGCTGGGTTCGGGGACTCGGGGAGTCTCGGGGAGTCAGTGCAGATATTGTAACGGGGTGGTATAATTTATTAATTCTTTATAATTTGGATAATAGATGGCGCCACATACACAGTGAACGTTCCCGTCAGGCAGGCCGTGTGCTTGGTTGCCACCGGTGTAGTATTAAAAAACCTGCCATTTATTTAGGACTTTAAGTTCTTCATCGTATATTTTTCATAAGCTTTTAGACACGATTTTTTGTGTAATGGTTGTGTTATGGACGTCAATTTTTAATTGTTGGATTTTTTCATAGTTTAAGGTTGTTTTTAGGGTATTTACTATTTTCTACAGTATTTCAGTTTGTAAGTGGCGCCATCTACTATAACAGTATATTATTATCGATTTATTTGTAATTTGTATAGTTTATATCTTTTTTATTTGCCAATATTGACATTGTGATATGATATACCTATCAATAAAGATATTTTTTGTATGTTAGTCTTTTTTATCACAAACCTAGTCTGAATTATGAGGATGTAAAAAATACGTGCCATGAAAATAGTTCCTAAAGTGTCACTTAGTCCAAACAAGAACAAATTTAATAGCTAAGGTCTGAGATAAAATTCGAGATCAAAAATGTAAACAAACAACTGTCAATAGTGTCAATTTCAAAGTGACATTTCAGGGATATTAAATCTTTTTTATCCAATGTATTCACCAAATATAATCTGACAAAAGTCTCACAGTACGCTGTCCCGCACACCCCGCTGGCTCCACAGAAAACCAGCGGCGCTAGCCGTGCCAACTACATTGCTGAGTGGAGGCCATTTCAGGTCCACATCCTGATCTACTTCTTGATGTATTTGTTAATGTGTTTTATTACTTGTGATGTGTTGTTACCTGAATAAATGCTATTCTATTCTATTATATCCTACTAATATTATAAATGCGAAAGTTTGGATGTTTAGATGTTTAGATGTTTGGATGTTTGTTACTCAATCACGCTTCAACGGCTCAACCGATTTGGATGAAATTTCGCACGAAGATAGTTTATAGCCTGGATTAAAATATAGGACAGTTTTTATCCCTTGTCCGCGCAGACGAAGTCGCGGGCGGAAGCTAGTTCTAAATATAAATTACGCATGATTTTAACTGACAGATACAACTATAGGCTGAAGTACTTTCGGATATCTATAATATTTTGACAGGAATACAAGGAAGAAATAAAACACGTTTTTTTTTTATTCACTTGACGACTTAAAGGAATCAGAATTACATTTGTAATGACGTGTTTTACACGTCACTCCATTTTTGAGGCGTCACCATTTGCAAACATCCCTCAAGTAAGGTCTTAATTTCAAATGTTTTGTTTTTCCTAGCGAGGTGCCCCTTTACCTGTGCCCAAACTTATTCTATGGGGTTCACAATGGTAGCTAAGAGGGCTGACGCAGGTGGTCCCTATTTTATATGTTCCGAAATATTTAATGATTTATCAATCACTATGAATATTTGCCAATGAAACTAATAGGATATATAAACCGGTAATTGTTTTAATTACTAACCAAATGTTTAAAACTTCTCACCATTACCAACAGCATAAATTAAAACTTCACATATTTTATTTAAACAACGGCAATACGTAATTAAAAAATACATTTTGGATTTTTAATTTAGTAAAATATTTTTGACTATTCATACGATATTATTTAAGTCTGAATATAATAATATTTATGAGTATTTCAATGATTTTAGACTAACCCCTGCTTGCGTTTATTTTTTTTATGGTGGCAACCCATCTGTTTACATTTTTGATCTCGAATATCATGTCAGACCTTAGATAAGTCGATATAGTCGGACTTATAAAGCCTATAAATGGGTCCCACTACTGGGGAGCCCACTCATGGATGAGAGGTCTCGCCAGTAGTGGCCCAGTGCGTTGGCGGCTCTGATTCTATTGGAATATAATTGATGAGCCACTTTCAAGTTAGGCCATAGGTTTTAGTAGTTTGATACAATGAAATTCAAAAAAATAACAAAATATTGTTTTTATTGAAAACATTAAGTACATCTTTCCTTTCTACGAACATCCAACTTAAATAAACTCACTATTCATTAACGTAATCTCATACAAAACTGACCAATAACCACAAAAATTTAAGTTCGGGTGTCTCCGTCTTTGTCACACTTATAAATAATAATATTTATATTAATCGACAGAAAAGCAGATACACGAAGTTCGGTTTTACATTGCAGCGTCGCAGCTATATATTTTCAAATGTTTAAATGCATGTTGAAAAGAGAAAGAATGTTTCTTACAAGCTTTTATTTAGTTTGACCCGTTTGTCATCAAATCTTGCAAGTTAATTTTGACCCACTTCCCAGTGACCGATTGAGCTGAAATTTTGGGAGTACCATCGAGCTAATCTGATGATGGAGACAGAAGGCGGCCATGGGAATTCAGTACTTAACCGACGTAACCCCGTTGAGTTTGGGCTCGTTTGAACGTATTTATCTATGTCAGTCATGAATCATGATATACCATAAATATGTATACACGAAGGACGGGATATGGGAAGCTAGATAAACTAACCGTTCTTGTGTTTTAATTGGAACGGAACGGATTATCTATCTAGAAAAGTAATTCGCACCCGATCTTGCTGTTAAATAGGGTCATTCCCATCTTCCAACCTATCCACCGAACAGGTTCTATGCAACAGGGGTGGATAGGTTGGAAGATGGGAATGACCCGTTAAATAAATGTTTTCCTTCCTTTCAAATCACCGCTGTCATATTTTTGACCTTGATACAGATGAAACGAATCATCATCAGTTTTGACAAAGTTCGCTCACAACGCTTTTCTCTTTTCTAATCATCTAAATGCATTTTGCACCGTCTTAAAAAAACTTTGAATAACCTAATTTTGTTATATCAAAACATTTACAAATATAAAGTACTAGCTCTTTAAACCCAATTTCTTGCATATACTTAAGGCATATTGTCATTTTAGCTTGGAAGACAACATTTCAATACCTAATACTATCTAAAAAGTGTATATTTCACTATATTTTCGAAGTGGACTTAAAGCCCTTAAAATATCATTCACTAGCAATTATAAGTTGGAATGTAATATACTTGAAGTTAAATATGTAATAACTGCAAACACTTCTTTTTACCCTCATTATTGTCATGTTTTTTAAAGAATATACTCACATACATGTAAAACAACCCGTTTAGACTTAGGTTTGCCGCGACATTGTATGGAGGTTCATACACCATAACGGCTAACCACGTCTACCAAATTCAGAGTTAAACGATATATAGTAACTAGTTTATATTTTCAAACAATTGCGTTCCCAACCCACGCTAATTTTTTAACTCGAGTGTCAGTGTTGTGACGAAAATTAAGCTATCATCTACAAATTCAAAAGAAAAAGAAAATTTTCATACAAACTGACACTGAGTTTTGTTTGACGACTCACGCTAATTGGGTAGGTACATAATTATTTTAAAATGCCCATAAACTCGGAAAAAGCAAACATGATCCCGTATATTTCGGACATAAAGCATCCGTCCTTCACTAGCAAGTATGAAAGTGCCAGGGGGATGCTTAGTGCCGACCATTCAGAGAAAATACCCTTAAAGCGATTGGGGGTCAATACTCCAAACCTATTTACTATGAATTTGTGATCTCCTAATTTCAATAGTCAATGGCAAAGTTTGTGTCAACCATATCTATGGCAAACCATAGTATCGTTAAACAAAGGCTTACAATTGTCTTAATTTAGTCACTGACGAAGGGCGGTATGTTGTAATGGTATAACGGCGAGCATCCACCAGACTTGTAAGTAGCGGAGCGGTATAGCATATCTGACATTTTCTTTTAAAATATTCTAAAAGGATGAACGGGTAGATGTCGACTTGTACAGTACTTTTCATACACTAAATTCAATTTCGTATAAACATTCCGATAAAAGAAACGTCACTACATATTTTTGCATCAAAACACATTGAGATATGTTGTTTTCTTACAAGCAGTCAAATTATTAATTTTAATGATTATGAAGTCATTAAAATTAATAACCACAGAAACTTCTAGAATAGTTATGAAACTAGAATTTACTGTAGATACGCCGTCTGCCCTTATCACGACAGTGTTTAAATTAAAACAAATGTAACCTAGACACGTTCGACCTATTACATTTACAGCTCATCCTTAATTTCCTCCTCCGGGAAATCCTCGAGTTCCTCGGGTAGCTCATCGTCAAGTCCATCGGGCATGCCCATGCCTCCCATGTCGCCCATGCCTCCCATGCCTCCCATGCCTCCCATGCCTCCCATGCCTCCCATGCCCATTGAATTAAAGCCGTAGGGATCCGACCCGTGCACCTGGAAAGATAGGTTGTGATCAAATTACGTAAATTTTTAGCATACCAGCACGGCTGTCATTGGACAGCCGCGACATACTCTCGATTTTTCTCGCACCTCTTGTTCTAATAAGAGAGAGACGGATAGTGTGAGAAAATCGAGAGCTGGCGCGCCGTCGCGGTACAGCCGTATTCATCAGACATTATATTGGAGTACCTACATGCGACTTTTTGGTTTCAAGCGGTCGCATCTCCATAGTTTTGAAAACACCGCCATCTTGCGTCGAGTAGCCGAACGACCACGTCTCTTGCAAGGGTTCCCTCTATTTGGCATAACTTTGATTGTGCGGAACGTTTTTCGCATAAAGGACTTGGCATATTTGGTTTTAGCCGAATGTTAATGTGGCAGAAACTTTACTTAATCGAATTTCTAAAATTCCGAAAATGAATTTAACCGAATTTAATTTTACATACTATTGTTATGGCCGATTATATTTACGCATAATTTGGTTTAACATAATTTTATTCGGCATTTTATCGATTCTCCGATACTTACTGAGCATACTTAAAACGGGGTATGTCTCACGACATATAACAACAATATATTAGGATTATAATATAGTAGATTAGGCTAGAGCAGTTAGAAAAAGTGGGGATTGGGGGGCAAAGCCCCCCGCAGTTAAAAAAACAAACAATCGTAACAATGGTATAATTAGTAGGTTAGGTTAGGGTTCGCTTGTGACCCTTAGAGGGGAAATAGGCACCCCGCGAAGCGGGGTGAAGTCGACACGCTGGCGGTTAGTTTAGGTTTAGGTTAGGTTAAAATAATAGGACTTTATTTTTCAAATAAAAAAAATGTAAAAATTTCTGCGAGAATAGTGTTCACCAAAAAAAAAATATGCTCATATATTTTATACGTGAAAATGATTCGGAGCATCAAAATTATGCACGAATAATATTCGGACTATTGAAATTCGGCGTAATCGAACTATGCGAATCTCGATTCTGCCAAAACGGTTTATGCGCAAAGTCAATTATGCCTACATAGAGTACGCCAAATAGAATTCTTACTACAAAAATTATGCCAAAACAGGGGGAACCCTCTTGCAAGTCTTGCAACGCATATGGTAACGGACGTAAGAAATATTTACTTGACACTCTAAATGAGACCGTAAATAGTACTTGTTATAGTAGATTTTGCATACAAAAATTTGCTACCGTTAACAACATATTTTCACATTACGTTTTAAAAAATCGAAAGCTTATTGCAACTTTGTGTTCGTGTATTTATTGAAGTTTTTCATGAAGGACTCCATGAAAATTGGTTTAGTGCCACTTCCAATGGATTCTTTATTCCGCGTTTGGAAACGCCGTTTTGACTAGATTAATATACAATAAGGTCTGATTTTCAGATATATGATTCTCGACTATATGATTGTTTATCTGATTTTATCGATACATGATTGCGTAAAATTTGCTTGATAGAAAAAACAAAGGTGGGTCTTTATTTTCCTTTTATACTCAGAACGATACATTATTTTGCGACAGAATCAAGTTAATACTATAGTACTTTATCTCATCTAAAATCTCACTTGATGAAATAAAAATAAAACTTTACCAAGTTAGGTGTTTATCGAAATTTGTCCAACAAAGCCATTCCCGAAGAATGTTGCATCTCTTACTCTCGCACGCAGAAGACATAAACGTGTCTCTGTCAAGGGGGCGTGGTAGACTCGAATCGAGGCATCCCCTTAAGTCGTTTACCTATACAGTGCATTGTCACATGACATTGTCAAGTTGATGGCATAGTTTGGCAATGACGGCATAGTTGTGCACTATTGCCTTGGGTTGTAACCATGAAATAAATAAATAAATAAATGTTCCTCTCACCTTAACATACTCTTTCTCCATCTCTTCGGTCCAGGTGGTGTCTTCTGCGTTTGGCAGCATCCAGTCTTCGCAGTACTTCGCGTGCTTGAAGCAAATCTGGAAACAAAGTACTTGACAATTAACAGGTGTTCTGTCTTCTTCATCTATACTATATGAAGGGTCCACGGAAAGAACATGTCTAGTCACTTTGACAACATTTCGAGATATTGCGGTTTTGAAGTTTATGAATTAACCATACTATCTTGCGATTAGATGCTTTTCAAGTGCATAAAAGTGGTTTTATATTAATGTTTACAATTATAGCAGACGGTGAAGGTAACAGTTCGTCGTAAGCTCTACATTTTGAGATTAAAATCTCATTTTTCGAAAAAAAATACTAGACATTTTTTTCCCGTGGACCCTTCATATGATGCTGTGCCGACTGTGTGAATGAGAAATCTATAATATAAATCAAGGACAAAATATATCATCTAGATAAGATATGCCAGTGTACCAGTCCCATGTCAACACTGGCCAGTGACTTATGTCATTCAAGTGTTATTGCTTGATTAAACCACAATGATTACCAGTGCAACATTCGGGTCCATATTGGCTCATGTAAACTTGATGTGTCGATTTTTTCTAGTAATACCGCTTTGTAATCATAATCATCACTCTTCATAATATTTTTCTTCCTAACTTTTATGTTCCTAAATTTCTGTTACTATCATCGGAACTCATAACGACCTGTATTCATAAAATGTTTCTTCATAATGTCATTGCTAAGAACAGACTTGAACTCATAATTTGGTTGTTCATAACAATTTCCTTCATAATGGACATATATCATAATTTTGTTAGTCCTATTTGTTATTATTGTTGTTGATTGTTGTGGTTACTTTGTAATTTTGTTTACCGCTCTTTTATAAAAAAAAAACCTCGAAAACGGAAGCGGGAGCTAGCTCCCGCTTCCGTCTTCTAACCTATCCGCGATCCGAGTCGGTTTTGACACTAAGTCCCTGTTCCCTACTGCCTACTTGAACTTATACACCACTATCTTGGCAGTAGTTGATCACAGAGTGTCTTTATTAATACGAAATTTAGCAATAACTACTAGTATACATAGAAATAAATATGCTATTAAACTATATTGCTAAAAATCGTTATGACATAAAAGTATATAAACATAGATAGTAGTAACAGAGATACTTGTTGAATAACATTATGAATATAGACAATTCGGAGTTACGATAGTTATTAGCACAAATAATTATGAATAGTGATCATTATGAGATAAAATGGTATGAGAGAAATTTTCGGAAATCCAATAATCGAATTTGCAATTTTATATGCACTTTGGCGCAACATTCATTTATTACACGCTACACTTAAACATGTACACGCTAAACGTGGTCGCTTAAGCTGGGAATACACATGCCCGTATAGCTTGCACACTAGCATACCAGCACCTTGCACGTGCCACTGTAATGCATGTAACTGGCACGCCGTGGCATGCAAGTAGCTAGCTTTTTTTTTGAGCCGGTTCGTGAGTAGCAGCCATTAGGCTTTAGCTACGAATCATATCTAGCTTGTGGGTAGGCTGAGTAGCTAGCACAACATTTGATTTACTTGCATGCCCGTTGAGGGAGGGGTCGCGGGGGGTTGCCGAACTGTCACGTGTGAACAGACGCGACGGCTACGGGCATGCCAGTAGTAGATGAGATGGCACAACTTGCATGCCAGTATTACTTGCAAATGTATCCGCAGTGTGCCAGTTACTCGTACATGCCTGTAACTTTCATGCCAGCTACTTTCCCGATTTACGGGCATGTGTATTCCCAGCTTTACTATGAGTCTCATAAGAAGGTTCAAAGTCACCCAAAGGGCTATGAGGCTATCCGCAGCAGAACCAAGGTAACCGATATAGCCCTCCGAATCGCTAAACTTAAGTGGCAGTGGGTGGGGCACATAGCACGTAGAACCGATGGCCGTTGCGGCGGAAAGGTTCTCGAGTGGCAACACGTGACCTGGTAAAGGTCGCGGAGTCTGCTGGATGCGGGTGGCGCAGGGCCGGTCACTGTGGCACTCTTTGGGGGAGTGCCTATGTCCAGCAGTGGACTTCCAGCTGATATGATGACTTGGCGCTGTTTATGGTCAGTTGTAGAGAGTAAATGGTATTACCTCGTTGAGGGAATCCGGCATGACGTCATCGTGGGGCCGGTTCTTGTACAGCGAGGTGATTTCGTCTTCGTTTTCCTCAAACATTCGCTCGCACTGGAACAATCATCATTATCATCAAGGGCATGAAAATTATGACAAAATGTGACCATGAAAAACTTCAATCTAACAGGGATAAGTTTCTGTCACCTAAGTGGCGAGTTGGCTATATGTTTAAAGTCCAGTGCGACCTCTCTACCCCCCCAGCTCTCTGACCGGTGTTGCCCTTAGGCCATTTTTTAATGTCGCTATTAATAGGGGCCCATCTAGCAGTTAGCGAGTCACCGTCTACCAGAGATAAAAAGTCAAACAGTTTTATTAGGCAGGCGTGCGATGTTTCACCCAATAGCCCAGCCACTAGTCCATCATTTCAACCCAATAACCCGTTTTATTTAGATTCCATCAACCATCAATAGTCCCTATGCACCCCAGCGGGTGCTGTCTCTGTGTGCGTCTCATGACACGGGCAGGGACAGCATCCGCTCGGTGTACTCCTTGCATTTCATTAAATTGTCAAAAGGGCCTCTACGTGTTGGCTCACTTGGTACTTTGTAGGTACCTAGCTCCACGCACGCCTCCCAAAGTTCCGGGACATCTTTGTCCCGTGAGCGGGAAAGTTTCTGTCAAACATTTCATTTTTGATACAAGCTTTTATTGCCGACTGTACTTTCTGTATACCATCATCAACTACTCATTGAGACGATTCAAACGAGCCCAAACTCAACGGGGTTATGTCGGTTAAATACTGAATGCCCATGGCCGCCTTCTGTCTCCACCATCAGATCAGCTCGAAGGTACCATAATATTGAATTGTTATCCAAACTATAACTAATACCCAAAGTTTCAGCTCAGTCGGATAACGGAAAGTGAATGAAAAATGCAATGCACATTTTGACGGACAACTTATATACTTAGACTTACATACGAACAGGTCAAGTTAATATAAAGCTTGTAAAAAGGATATGTATCTTCACTTAGACATACACATCTTGTAGTTTGTCCGAAGGCAATCCATGATCACTTAAAAAAAAAAACTATAGAAAATATGTAAAGTTGGGTTTTTATTTTCAGTTCTAGTAAAAAAAAAACAAAAGCCGATCGTATTTAGATCAAACCAGACAAATGAAATACAAGGATAGAAGAGAGGAAATACAAGATTATTCAAGAACACAAAATGATTTATCAAATATTACAGCCTATTTCACTCCCACGATTATGCGGAATCCAACGACATCTTATATGTCAAAATTCATCAAGCCGTTTGGACTGCAGCCCGTGAAATATAATTTTCTTGTCCACATACATACATACGCTAGAAAAACATAGGTAATTCTAATTCTGAGGCAGTAGAGTAAAAAGTCGTGATCACTGATCACATCATTTTTAACCCCCGACGCAAAAAGAGGGGTGCTATAAGTTTAACGTGTCTGTGTATCTGGTTATCGGTATCGTAGCTCCCAAACGGATGGACCAATTTGAATGAGATTTTTTTTGTGTCATAGATAATTTTATCCCGAGTGTTCTTAGCCATGTTTCATGAAAATCTGTTCAGCCGTTTTAGAGATATTGGACTTTGAAATGAAAATGTCGGGGGTTTTTCAATTTTTCAAACTACTCTACTCAAGTGAGTACATAGTGCTCCAAACTCTTCTTAAGGTGACGAACTTATTCTTGGAGAACTCCGGGTTCATGTCGCCAGCGTCCGTCATCAGCTGCATGATCTAAAGCTTGCCGGTGGCCTTGTAGTAAACCCTCAAACCAATAAAGGGTCGGCAACGCGCTTGTTATCTTGATGCCGAAAGCGACCTTATGCATAAGCATAAGGTTAATCAGATATGTTTAACTGTGCTGTTCAAGACAAAACTCGCAGCAAACTAACTGAGATGGTATGGCCATGTCATGCTTCGAGCACCATACCAAATGACCAGAAGTACCATAAATGTACAGTAGTGCCACAAATATAAATTACATAATCAATTCATCAATTTTTGTCCACGCCGACGAGTGCTGACAAGTACCGAATGAAATCGAACGTATGACCATTTCAATAAAGACCTTGTCGCACTACACGTAACGTACAATATGCAATGACAGGTGAACTCGTGCTTTCCCGCTCATGGCGCCAGACAAGATGGCGGGCGCCGGAGCTGCCGGCGTCGCGCGCAAAATTTCGGCCAATGGGCGTTGAAGATTTTACCCGCGCAAACGCGCTGCCTTATGCTTGGTTAAAATGGTTTAAAAAAATGCTTTCTGCACAGCTACAGTGTTGTAACTTATACATATATATGGTACTACTGTATCTTCCTCTATTACAAGCTTTTATTTAGTTTCACCTGTCCCGTGGTCTGTCTGTCTGTAATCAAATCTTGCAAGTTAAGTTTTGGGTATACTTAGACCCAAAATAGTTTGGATGATATGCAATATCATTGTACCATCGAGCTGATCTGATGGTGGAGACAGAAGGCGGCCATGGGAATCAGTACATAAACGACGTAACCCCGTCGAGTTTGGGCTCGTTAGAATCGTCTCAATGAGTAGTTGGTGATGGTATACAGAAAAGTACAGTCGGGAATAAAAGCTTGTACCAAAAATGAATTTTTTGTCAGAAACTTGTTTTCTTTCTGTATAAACTCGACAGTTCTAATGTTGGTACTTACATAATACTCCAAGCTCTTGTTCAGGTCGTCATCGGTGACGAACTTGGTCTTGGAGAATTCCGGGTTCATGCCGCCAGCCTCCGTCATCAGCTGCATTATTTCAAGCTTGCCAGTTGACTTGTAGTAGACACGGACGTAGTCGTCCATCTTTTTGCCTGAGGATAAGTAGTTTTGGTGACACAAAGTAATAAAAACTGGCAACAACTCCTTTTTTTTGTTTATTTGGTGCATCAACAGCAATACATATACAAAAACTCAATACTAAAACAGCAGCCAATAACAGATGTCCACAAAAATACAAAAAAGCGGCCAAGTGCGTGTCGGACGACGCACAACCAGGGACCGGAAAACCCGTTCTTTGGCTTAAGCCGTTCGAAAGGCTTAAGCCGTTCGAGGATTAATCGTTTGTTTGGGTTACCGTATCCTCAGCTTAACTTATATACGGGTAAGCCCTTCAACAGAGTTAAGCCAAAATAACCTGAGGGTTTTGGGTTAGGGTTTTGATAGGGTTATTTGAAGGGTTTTTGTAGGGGTTATGAAAGGGTTTTTATTGGCTTAATTTAACCGCTTACTTATTGGTATGACGCCGGCACACTTCTTTACCCCTTCCTGGGGCCGGTGATGAGCGAGTAAAAAAGCGGCCAAGTGCGTGTCGGACCACGCACAACGAGGGTTCCGTGCCTATTAAAAAGGTCGTACCGTACTTACGTCCTTTTCTTTACGGCGCCGTAGGTTCAGCGAAGTGAAGCGAACAGAGTTTTTGAAACAATATAATGCGTCTGTTTATATTAATATGGTTTCAAAAAGAAAAACAATTGTAATCTTGAGGCTTTTCTTCAGGGAGATCAGTGATTCGAACCATGCAGTTTTAAGCAATTTTCGCTCGATAGAAAAAAACAAAAACATAGGTCTAAAAGGGTCTAAAATACACTTAGAATATTCGTAAAAAATTAAGCACAAAAGCTAAGAATATTAAAATGGCTTCTGAAAATCGGCAATATCATGTTTAAGTCAGTAATCAGTGATTACTTTTTTATTTATTTAAACGGCCAAAAAATTTAAATTGAAAAACATGATATCCGCGCTTCCGAGCACGCACTTCCATCTCGCTCAAGCTTATGCTCAGTGAGAGGGAGAGAAGACCATGAACCTACGGCTACTTTTTAGATATATATCAAAAACTTTTTAACCAACCTTGTTCAAAAAAAAGGGGGTGGACACAATTTTAGTGACTTTTGGGGCGATTATCTTCGACTCTATGCACATAATCAAAAAAATGCTTAGAAAAGACCTATCTATTGGTGTGCCACATGGGCTTGCAATGAAATTTTTATTTCGACTTTCAGTCTTATGTATGGAGGGTGCACTCCAAACATAAAACTAAAAGTCGAAAAAAAAAATTTCATTCTAAAAGAAAATATTTTTAGTAATTTAATTACTAAACTATGTAGCGGGTAACAAAATACACCTATCCTCAAAATTTTATTCAAATACACCTTATAGTTACCGAGTAAAACGCCTGTGACATACGGACGGACATACAGACAGACAGACAGACAGACAGACATGACGAATCTATAAGGGTTCCGTCTTTTGCCATTTGGCTACGGAACACTAAAAACAAGCTAACTTAAGTGGTAATGGAAACATTAATTTATAAATACTACAATTTGTATGGGGAACCGACTTGTGTCCAGCTTCCTGGGACTCTTAAGGAGAACTTTCAATGTTACAAATCATTGTTGACATTATTTTATTGCTTTTTTGTATTGATAACCAAATTTTTAAATTGAAGGTATGTTTTTGTACCTTTTTTATGCAGCCATTTTTGTTGACTTTGACTTTGGTCAGGGCAATTAATTTCATTTAATCATTCTTGCGCAAAACACAGAAATGTATGAATTGAATTGAAGCTATAGCTCATATAATATAGGAATTGGAGACCTGTTAATTTAATAAGATTATGCTGTCCCAGACTCAAAGAATATATGAACTAGGACTTACAGATGTCATCAATCATCTCGGAAATGTAGACGGTGGAGCGGTGCGCCGGCACCTTGTCCTGCATGGTGTCACCGCTGGCATCCATCCTGAAGTTTCCAACCTGCAAAGTAGTATGCCAAACATCAATTTTTTTTAACACACTTGGAAACAGGTTAGGGTGTAACAAAGGATGCAGGACTTGAATTTTCATCAGTGGGACATTATTATGGTACATTTTATATGGTTATACAAGGGCGGATTTACAAGACCCCAGACGGTTGTGGAGTTTCCATCATATTACGAGTTTATTTTTAACAGTTATTGATTATTTCTCCCCGCCTGTGTGCCCCCCCCCAGAAAAAAATCCTGGATCCGCCCTAGTGGTAAATGTCAGAGTGCTTCGCGGTACTAGTTTATGGCATGGGCACTCTATGTCAAAGTGACATGGTTTAAATTTGCATGAAGAAAAATCTTCTTAGTTGGAATTTAACCCATATTGCTGTGACATAGAGTGCCCATGCCATTTCCATAATCTTAACAAACAATAAGGTAAACGTCCGCGCATACCGGCAGAGCGGCACAGCGGTTGTGGTCAAGCTATAGTACAGCATTGAGTACTCGGACGTTTACCTAATTGTTTGTTAAGATTATGGCAGATGGAGAACTCTTCGGCGAGCCCTATGCCCTTAATGGGTAGAAATACATCATAATCATCATCATCATCATCATCATCATCATCATCATCATAGTTTAAAATACGCCAAAAGAAGCATATTTATTATGGAAAACTTTCTCTAAAATCAGGAATGGTTGAGTTATTTCACCCCTCAAGTTCTCCAAAATAAATAGATTAGGTCCGTTAGTAGCTTAAGCATGCTAAGTCTATTCCCAGTTTTAAAGCTAGACTTAAGGATATATTTTTCTCTTCCGAAACTAGTCATTCCTACTTGGCGTGTGCTGTTTGTTCTCAGCTGTAAGTGATACTGTTTCTGTGACTTTTAGTTATTGTATGTGTATGTAGGTTTATGTATATATATATATATATATATATATATATATATATATATATATATATATATATGTATTTATGTAAGTGTATAGTCTTTCTTATAGTTAAGTTGTTCTTATATTCTGTTTTTCTGTTTTCAGCTACTCAAATTTTATCTTTTCTTGCATTGTCTCCACTACCCAAAGGTTGTCTGGAAGAGATTGCTCTTTAGCGATAAGACCGCCCATTGTTTATGTTTAATTTACCTCTATTTCTCTATTTTATTTTTACTATGTCTGGTGAACAATAAAGAATATTTGTATTTTATTGTATTGTAGCTTCAGGTGCCCGAGGGAAATTTGCCTGGACTTAGGGTCCAAACTCTTGAGTTAAAATGTTAGATATTTTTTTGTCCTTTTTGGCAACTGTCCATTCACTCTCAATCACTAGATCACCTGTGCCCAGCAGTGGGGTCTATGTATACAGGCTGATGATGATTGGTATCAGGCCAACAAGTATCTATGTGCTTGAAGAGCTGTAAATAATCTACACAAGCTACTAGGTGGGCATTCCTTGCAATACGAGTGCAGGCTAGTCATAATCATAACATAAACATAATGAATTGAACAATTTTGCACCCCACCCTGGCTCCTTTGGCACAACCAGTAAAAATACGCTAGGATGATGCTGCGAATGAAATCAGCAAAGCAACTTCTAGATAAAAACATAAACATGATATTGGCCAAATTGCATCAGTAGTCCATTCAAAACGTAACTCTAACGTCCAGGGTAGAAGAATCTGTTTCCAATGACAGTTTTATAAAAAGTCAGCCACACTATAACCTCGGCCATACTTTTATATACGCCCATAAACTTGCTAGTATTTCATACTTGACTGACGAATGAACTAAAACCTCCTTATTGATATTAAATGATATCGCTACATTTACGACCGATAAGGGATATTATACCATAACTTGTCGAAATAAATTGATGATCTTATACTATAATTTTCCTTCTAGGTTTTACTACAAATGTTTACATTCTCGACATTTTCAAACTTTAAAACTATTACTTACATCGACTTTTTTCCACTTATCTACTTTTTTAATCGCCTTATCCAGCTCCTCGAAGGTCGTGCGGCACACTGGAATGGTTTTTACGTGTGATTAAGATTAAAAATCAGTCTAATTAAACCAAAACCTTAATTAAATACGCACCTAAACATTTCAAGTTTTTTGGGTCTATTCTTGCTGATACTACAGCGAAAATCACTGTTAAAACTAGTAATTGGCCACTCAATTTCATTTTAGTAAGTATTACTGAGTGAAGTTCAGGAACAACGTTTAATTTCAGTGAAAAACTGATAAAAATGCACGAATATCACCTAGACGTGGTAAGGAAAATTATCTTCTCAAGTCAAATACACGAACCTTTGTCTTATTGGTTAGCAGAAAGAGTAAATATTTTTTTCTAAAATAAAGGCTCATGATTGGCTGCCAAATTCATTGTCTATAACTCTAGTAAATTGAAAAAACCAACTGCTGCACATAAACTTACTTACCATCACCTACATTTTAATTTTGTTGCATTAAAATAATACAATGCGTTCAAGTTTATACCACGTGTCATACATTTTGAAATTCATTAAATTGCATGTATAATACGTATTCAAATACCATAAAAACTGCAACTTTATTGCTAAAAACATAAAACTGTTTAATTAAGGAAATCGCGTTAAGAACAGTTTTATTGCAATTCTTTTAAAAATTACACTCATCTTGACGTATCGGTGAACACACCTTTCACCAACATAAAAAAAATGTCAATACTGTTTGTCATAATTTCACAGCCATAAGTAGGAAATACAATTCAAGTGTCATTCTATTTAATTAAATTGCACATTAAAAGATACTCTATCAATAATTTTGCACTATAAAAATCAAATAAGAATTATGAATGGATTTGTTTTGTTCACAGTTGCTAGTTTTGTATTCTTTAATTAATAAGATTTAGCCTGCTTTCTGGCTCCCCGGTCGCCCGTTCTCCGTTTTCCGCCCGCCGCTCCCCTCCTGCCAACCGACCCAAACTAAACCCACAGTTCGCGTTCTGTCTTTATGCGGGGAGGACGTATGCTATATGGAATGTATAATTTTTTTGTGCATATCAAATTGTTTAAAATCCTTAAAATACCTTAAGTTTCTTGATTATATTGACGAGAAGTGACTTTGCCGTGAGAATTGTGAAGAAAGAAGATTGTTTCGTGTAAAAATACAGGTAAGTGATTGGTTGTCAGACTGCGTCTTTTACTATTTTCAGCTTATTATGCTCTTTCGTAGTGTATATAATTGCTTTATTTCAATGGAACTGATTATATTTCACTTAGGAATCAATGTTTGAATACCATATTGTCAAAAGTATTTATCTTCTATTACCATACGTTGCACCTTACTTTACGTTATAGAACAGAATTAGCATGAAAATCTCTTTTAGGCCTTAAATTATTGAGTGCGTTCATAATCTAAATTTCATAATGATAGCCCGCGCGCTCTCTACTAGACGACTTGGCAACGCGCGGTCCAGTTAAAATCAGTTGTTCAAAACTTAATTGTATAAACAAAAAATCTTGTTATTATCGCCAGACCGGCGTTTCCCTTTGTTTTCCGTGTGAAAACGGCCCTTTGTCCCTCGATAGGGAGCGCTGGCGCGCCACGGTAGAGGATTTTCGACTCTAGAAAAGTGCCATAATACGTTGATGATATACATTCATCGGTCGGCCGCGCTTCGCCGTCCGCTCGCTCGCGTCGTTTGCCTGTGCCTGTGTTCGCGCGTACCTACGTGGAGGACGTCAGTGTGGTCGTGCGGTAGTTTGTTTATAGTCTTCTCCAATGCAAACCGGCCCGTATTACTAGTAGCGCAAGGTGTACATTCAAATGTGGGTCGGCGTCCTCGTCGTTGTTTGTCTATCGATCTCTGCGGTGGCCAATGGCACATGTTGGCGCGGTCCTGCGCGGCCGTGCCTCGCCCCGCGAACGCTCCGGTGAAAGCCGGGCGAGCGCCCGATACACACATTTGCGTACCTACATCTTCATACACACTATCTTATCATAATCAGTTGCGACGCTCCCCCTCCCCCCCTTCGCGTTTATGTTCACCCGCAGCCGACTAGATTTTAATTCTATTTCCAATAAGGCGTTCCAATAAGACGCAAAGTAGTTATACATTTATAATACCTACAATTCTAGTCATGAATGTTTTTCCGAGCGCTGCCTGTTTGCCGACCTCCGCGGTGAGGTGGGGGGAGGGAGCCAGAAATAGAAGTGTGGATTGGAAACGTGCGACGTGGCAACGTCGCGCGCCCATTCTCGTTCAGTGTCGGTTCAAAATGGCGGCTGTGCGTGATCGATACCGTGGAATTTGCGTTAAAATGTCCAAATCTGTGATGTATCTGGTTGTGGGTCGGCTCGAGCGTTGCCCTGGGATGACGGGGCGAGCGCTCCAAACCTGGCCTCGACTCCCGACTCGCACAAAGTACGTATCCCTCAACCATATTGCGCCGCCACTTTGTCCTACATAGGTAGCTATGGATATGCCGTGCATAGTCCGGGGTTGCAATAACGATCGGTATACACCTATCAGCACTTATCCATATCTGCCTCTATTCGATATCCTGAAACGCCTGTAAATGTCATATGGATATGAAATCTGGAATGCATTGACCACGTAGGTACTTTTTTTTTCAGAGTAGCCATTATGTAATCAAAAATAAGTTTAATTCCGTTGGCATATGCAGCTTTAATCAGATGATAGCACTCTTTTATCTCAGGGACTGACAGATTGCCTGTTAAAGCATCGAATCGTCTCATCCGCGAGTTGCATCTGATAAATTAAAACAAGATGGCGGCTCTTGTAAAATTAAGTCGTAGTTGCGCACAGAATGTTGGCAACGTCGCGCCCTCTTGGTAATTGTGAGCAGTCACTTGTTCGATAAGAAATTTCAAGGCTATATATAAGTTTCGTATCATCCGCTTGTAACAATGGGTAAATTTAATACGGCTGATAAATTATGTTGTATTGCGAATTGCGATGGTAATCGTATTCATAATGAGATTTCAATATTGGATGAACGAGACTTGATTGCGGCTAATGCCTTTGCGTCCCGAGATAAGTAGGTATTCCGCGTTTGTGTGCGTCGTCTTTATCACGGCTGCCACACCGACACAACAATATTGTCCTAGTCCGTTGTAACATAACATAGGTATATGTACCTGCTCATGCCGTACAATAACAGGGTTTACGTCACTTTTCTATACGTGCCTCGCTTCTGGTTGTGCTTTAAATATTCATGGTGTTTAGCGTTTTATCCGGCACATCTTTTGTATGATCGGCTAATCTAAGACTTGGTCGATTTTTCTTGTAACCTATGGTCGTTGGAGGTGTTTCTTTTTTGTTGAGCCAGCTACTTGGTTCAAGGACTTTTTTAACGGCTTATGTTTGGCGTCTATTCTATTGGCGATGGTTTTATAAACCTTGTTTACTATATTTAGGTTAGCCGACTTTCTCTATGACTTCGGACGTTGGGTTTGTGAAACTTTTTTAGGCTCAACTTGGTTTAAAAAATTGCTTAAGGTCGTTTCCTTTCACTGTTTCTGTAATTACTATAAAAGATTTTCCACATCATTAAATTGAATACTTACTTGATGCCACTTCTTTATCTGTCGCATAACCCACGCAGAACCTATTGATGTTTCTATATTTAGAGAAATTATTCTTCTTTAGAGTTACATTGACGATATTGATAACAAACATGTTGAGAAGATTGCAGAAGTTTGATAAATATTAATTGATTTGTTCAAAGTTAGTTGGATTGCTCGTATTAGTTCTTTTGGAGGCAACTACTGCGAAAAATCATCTTTACAATTCTTAGATTTATTGCAGTAGTTCCTTCAGAGATACAGAACAAAGGAACTACTGCGATTATACAGTTAGTTACGTAATCGTATTAGATATTAGCCCAAGCACTTTATTTTCATTAGTATGGAAAAAAACGGAAATTTGGAATTAATTCATAATTTTTGTGTGTAACTGATATGTGACATATTATCATTTTAGTAATTACGTAGACTCAAAATCGATATTTAACCAATTCCTGAAAAAAGAGGAAAAATATTATTAGATATTTTAATTTTTGTTCTGGTTAATTTACAGGAGCTCTTCAAGAATAATAAATAAATCACACAAAAAACATAATGGATGTGTCATTTATTTTTATATATTTACTTCCCGATGGAAATTTTGGTGGATTCTTGGATAAGGCATCTTAGAATATCATTTGAAATTAAACAAACAAAAAAACGCTGTTATAAATTAATGTTCGAAAAAATCGTAATTTTCCTGGGGTATACATATACCAAATTAGACTCTAAACTCCTCAAAATATATATTTTGTTAAATTATTATAATCATATAATAGTGTCAATCTGAACAACTTCATAAGACAGGCTATTATTGGTGCAATAAAAGTCCTCTTTGTAGTGCAAAATTATTTCCGAAACCCGCTCATCCATTTTATTTTTACTGAGGGTCCTTTCCTGATTCTCTTGTTTACCATGTGCACATCAAGCATGAGTGAGAGTCAAATTTTTAAATTGATAATAAACGTAGGATGCGTTCATTAGTCTGTGTGATTTTCCAACAAAAAATTTAGATCCACACTGCTGCTCAAATGACTTCCCCCGTATATTCTATTAGATGAGTAATTTTAAGTTCCTATTTACTCCAACTCCACACTATTATAGTATTTATAGTCTCTTATTTTAATCCTTTGCATGTTTTGTTTTTCTATCGTTGATCATATTTGCCATCAGTATAGATTACAAATTGTTTGTATTAACTTTTATGGACTACAATTTCTTAAATAATAGTCGTCACATCTGCTAGCAAGTATAGTTAGTTGGTAGTATTTGCTTTGTTTTGGCTACATATTAAGTTGGTCTTCAAACATCATAGCTAGTATATTTATTTTACTCACTGCACCCACTACCTGAGAGAATTATACTTATTTGAATTGTATCCAATGTATCCATTACCTGCGATTGCAAATATTTGCACAAAAGCTAGTTAACTAAATAAAGTATTGAAGGTAAAACCCTGTTCATTTATTTAGCCGACCCTTGCCCTTTTAGCGACAACGCGTAGTTATCTAGTCGCCTGCAAACATGGAGATACTTTAGATCATTTATCCGTTTACATCGCTAATTAACCTGTATGTTGATTGTTGATTAACCCACAAATAACAGATGCGTGTCTGTTAAGTAATTGCTGTGTTGCAGCTAAGAAAACGGTTTTTTTTTTAAATCGTTGAAAGCTCTTGGGCTCTCGCAGTGATCCCATTATCTCGGTGTTCCCCTCGCCCGAGCTATCTGTTGTCAAGGCAACCCTACCCTCTAAACATAACATCTCCCGACAATCTCCATATAAAGAAAGACAAGTGTTTCACCCTGGCTATTATAAAGGAAAATTTTTGGCGGGAAAAGACGCTGCGCCCGGCCGTGCTCTCGATTGCAACTGTTGTATAATTTTAGAGAAAGGAGATTTGTTTTGGTCCAACACCTCCGTGGAGGTTCTTCGGTCGTGGCATTTCATATCGCGGCACGTCCGTTTCGCTCGCTATTATTCGAAGGCGCTGTTGCCGCTCCGCGCTGGAGCTCCGGGCTCGATTATTCGGTCAGGTCCGAGGCGGAGGCGCTGCGTGCAGTCAGTCGGCCGCGCAGCTTGGTGCGCGACGTTCGTCAGCGAAGCCCTCCGCTCGCGTCCCTCATGTCCCGGGCCGACGTTGCCGCAAGTGCGAGAGAGATAGCAAACTATTGAAAGAGCGAGAGCCGCGAGACTGGGACGGCAATATGGCAGTGTCGCAACCTCGCCCACCTGACCGTGTTGACGCCGCGCTCGAAAAAGTTGCGCCGTTGCGCTATTTGGAGGCGCACGAATATGCTCGCGAGCGTATCGTGACGCGTTATTATCGGCACCACTTGTCTTACAACAGTTTTTTAAGTTACAAAAGGCTATTTCAACAGAAGATTGGAGAATTGACATAATCTGGGCCAGGATTTATCGGTACGTATGATTTTTGAGTGGTTTAGGGCAGATTTCAGTGCCGCGCTTCCTTATCTTTATAAATCCAGATAAATAGTCTCTTGCATCTTATTGCCTCACTAAGTGTGCTCTTTAAATAGGCATCGGTTGCTTTTAGTGTTCTCGGGTTAACATTCACATTGATGTTCAGCCGCGCTATGTAATTGTTGGTATTTAGTCGCCATTTTCTACGTCGGTGACGAATACCGCCGCTCCGTCCCCGTTTTCACCGGCCCATTGCAAACCGGACTTTACTGCTTCATTCCGAAAGATGATTATCCTTTTACAACATCAGCTTATTCTTTAAAACGAGATCCGCTCGCTATGATTCACAGTGGAAATAATAATAAGATTTTCGTTGTCCCCGTTGTAAGAAAAAAATAATGACTTCCGGTTTTTAAACTATTTAAATTTTAAACGAATTTGAATTTAGGCGTGAGGCAAAGTGAATCAAAATAGTTTGCCTTATCTACAAAAATCGATATTGAATACATGTTGAAAGTTATCTATCATGCATAATAAACGGCGGGCTCTATTGCACTTACCTTACCCCGGCATTATCGATTTGTGTACGTTTTCCGCTATAAATAAGTACGAGTTTGTAACGCTCGCTGATGTACCTACGGACCGGTTTCTGAACGAAACTTGTGTTGTGTGGGTGCCACGACCGGAGCAAGTACTTTGAAATGAAATGAAATTCCAAATTCAAAACGGTTTGGGTAAAAGTTGTTAGTCTTTGGCGGTTTTCATTTCACCACACCAAGTTGCGTAATTTTTTTTATAATAAATAACTGTTGTGAGAATCTTTGTCTTCGTTTGGAATACGCTACGCATCTCTACGTCATTATCATTACGTGAGTATTACTAGTGATCGTCCTTCCTTCATCCCAACTTGGTAAAACGAAGCAACATACTTAAGCTTAACCTTATAAAGAGTAGTTGCGCAATGATATACAATTTAACTGGGTTTGGTTGCGTTTGTACAAAAATCAGGCCGTAGCCTTGAAAATGTCACCTTGAGGATAATTAACACGTTTTTTCTCAAATGTAATCCACGTGCTAAGCCATGCGGTAATAAAATACAGAATATGCACTAAATCCCCTCAATATCCGTCCATGTCCGCGCTTCAATTCAAACATAACCTATGACATTCTAATTAGCATATGTCACATTTTTCACTGATATAATCTTCTATTGCATTCTTCTAGCATAAGCCCTGTCAAAAAACATCCCATCGTTGATCCAGATATAAATAGTGACTTAATTCTACTTCGACAGTTTTTTGACTTCCACATGGTAAATCACATGTTCCGACTTTATCAATATCTACCGCCATTAACACATGTACTACTTTGTTATTGATTTCCTTTTGATAATTCATTCATAATTAGGACAGTTATTTCATTATTTATAGACTATCTTGCATAAACTTCGAAAACAAACCCTTTTTAATGTGACATAAGATTTCCTGTCTTATTGAATTTCATCAATATCATCTGTTACACAGATTTACGAAATCTTGCATGTGTAAGTGAAAAAAGTAAATTCTATTTTTTTTACAAAACGGAACAGCAAGCCAAACTTAGTGATTTACATTGAAAACAATCCCAAACATTCTCTTTTTCAGCTCACTAGTTCAGTAGGTATGTTACTTACTTTTGTATGTAAGGAATAATGAAATGCATTATCTGATTTATCTGTCTTGCATTAAAAACTCATTTTACATAATAGAAACAAATTGCAAGTTAAGTTGCATATTGGATTGTCGATTGATATAAAGCCATACAATTTCCTTGACCTAGCGGCATGTGTTTGTGAAAATGGAGGTTATGGTGTATTCTGCAGATGACTTGATATTTAACATGGCTTGTGGTGCATTCCAATCACTTTTTGATTAATTTAGTCAATGACAGGCTCTGTCACTAACTGTTGATGGACATGTATAAGGCCATCACACTGGTGCAGCCTGTAGCAGTGGTCAATAGTTAATTTGACAATAGCAGTCAAAATTACTATTGACTGCCACCGAAGGCTGCACCAATCTGAGAGAGGCTTAACTTGTATAGATGTCAGTGACATTTAGCCTGTCAGCCGGGCCTGTAGTCCGTTGCCATGTAGAACTTGTTAAATTCACTTTCAGGAAATTTAAATTTTCATCATGTCCAAAACATAAGAATTCACATCATTACCAAGTAAAATAATAAGATTATGATCTTCAGACCTGCAATAAATAAAGTGAATCATGATTAATGAATGACACTAGTGACTAAATTTAGTTAAGTTTGGAAAAAGTCATGATATGGTTAGCTCATACATTTATCTTCTCTGAGAAACCCCCATTTCCCGTTGCTTACCTGCAATAGGTATGACAGCTGCGTACAAGGGGTATATTATAGTTAGCATTGGAAGCGCCAAACACTACCATAGGTTATGGCGTGCCGAAAATGCTAATACACACCTAACCTAAGTCCTAAACATACAAGAAAAGTGGGCAATGAAGTATGAAACAACTGCAATAGGAAATAGCGTTGAGTATATTTTGATTTAAAATCAAATGAAACAAAACAAATGAAACTCTGTTCCAATTTTGAATGGTATCAATTCTGTTGATGAGGCAGATGTCTTTTAATAGGCCTTTGGGGGTTAGAGTAACCAATATTTTTTTACCCGACTGCCTCGGAAGGAGGGTTATGTTTTTCGACCGTATGTATGTGGACAAGAAAATTCAATTTCACTGCCTATAGTCCAAACGGCTTGATGGATTTTGCCATATGAGGTGTATTGGATTCCTCAAAGTTGTGTGAGCGACATAGCCTTTACTATTTGTGAAAAGCAGTGGGGTTTTTTGGAAAATCTTTTGATTATTAC
The DNA here is from genome assembly GCA_945867215.1 of Epinotia demarniana. Taxonomy (NCBI): domain Eukaryota; kingdom Metazoa; phylum Arthropoda; class Insecta; order Lepidoptera; family Tortricidae; genus Epinotia; species Epinotia demarniana. The sequence continues at coordinate 8,811,226 of OX244285.1, forward strand.
TTTGGATATATTATTATTTGTTGTGGATATTTCTCAATTAACACTTTCACAACCAGGCAAAATTCCGAACAATACCCCAGAAACCGACAGAATTGTCGTCGCGTGAGGGTTTATAGCTCGTGCTCGACTCTCGGGTCGTTTTACGAAAACGACTGCCAGCTTACCTTCCAACCCAGATTGGGATTAAACTCCAGTCATCAATCAGCCCTTAGGGCCCCCCACACTACCGGCGTCTTGTGAACGTTCTCATACACGTTGACGCCGCGTCGACGCAACGCACAATTTTGTGTGAGAACGTTCACAAGACGCCGGTAGTGTGGGGGGGCCCTTATGGGGTATAATCCGCCTTCAGCTACTTATAGCAGCCCCTACACGTACGAAATCGGCGGACAGCATGCAGTTCGCCGCGTGATTTCGGCCCGTGTGGATACATGCCGTCCTCCAAAATTCTGTCCCTATCTCGCTCGATCTTATAATGTTCGATTCTCATCGAACGGGCCAGGCTGGAGCGCGCTTGAGCGTATTTTGTACTATTTGCCATAGGAATTTGAAGCTTCTGTACTGTCGTTAGATTTCATATTCGAATGGACTTGCGGTCGGACGGCTGCGCTCGGCTGTCCTCGCATCCGACCGGCTCCGTCCTGTTTTTGCCTACTGCACTATTAAAACGCGTTGGCTACGGCCGGCTCGCGCATCCGGTACGGTGGGAATCGTACATAACTTCGAACCGCTCCTGCCGTCCTCCGACGTTTGGCGTCTGCTTATATCAAGTCTAACACGAGTATGTCACGTTCCAGGTGATCGTGTGATGGCCCGCTGATCAGCCATGATGAAGCGAACAGGCGTGCCCCGGCTGGCCCCGGATGAGCCCGCCCCGCTGCCCCAGTCGCCTGCCCAGGTACGTCCGCTTTTCTCTAAATGCCGAATCACACTGACAGCGGTGGCGGAGCGGCGCGGAGGTGGTACCGGTTGAAATGTTCGAGCTAATATGAAACGATCCGCACAGAGCGGCGCGGCGCGGCGCGGTATTCTGTGCGAACCCTTTCGTATTACTTCGAACATTACAACCGGTACCGCCTCCGCGCCGCTCCGCCACCGCTGTCAGTGCGTTTCGGCGTTAATACGTATACATTACTTTGACGCCCACTGTAATGCCCGTGCCCGCTGAATTCCGGGTAACGTATGGGGCGTAGAGTGCTTTGTGAATAGAGCAATGACGACCATTGGACGTGATAATTAATAAAAGTGGCCGTGAAAGTCTTAAAAAAAAAACATTTTGGTTTATTTTAGGTGTCCAAGTCCCAAACACCATGGCTAGGTGACGATATAATATAGGTAATTTGGGACCCATTTAAGGTTCACAGTCCTGTCACATTGTATAGAAATCCAAAGAATATTTTAGCAAGGATCTAGAAGTTTAGGGGTGATGCTTTTTCAATTTCAATTCAATATTTATTTCAGATGATGATGATGATTTATTTCAGGTTTTTGGGTCCATGTCTGTTAGTTAACACATTGGCGCATTACTTAATAACAGAAAAGTTTTATTTACTTAACGTACATTTTATCGCTTTAGGTATCAATCAGTCTTGTTGTAAGCCTTGGGTATTAGATGACGATATACCTACATACATACGGAAAAATGACATTGTTCATTTTTCGAATCACATTGCGTTATTACTTACTGAAATACTGAACAATTTTACAATATTGTTTTATTTAGGTAAACACATGGCCTCGCTTTTGTTTTATTAACTACTAGCTTTTGCCCGCGACTCCGTCCGCGTGGAACTCGTTTATATCGCAGCACCATACAAACTTTTACCCCCCCCCCCCCCATTTCACCCCCTTAGGTGATGATTTCGGGGATAAAAACTATCCTTTGTCACTCTCCATCCCTTCAACTATCTCTACTTAAAAAAATCACGTCCATTCGTCGCTCCGTTTTGCCGTGAAAGACGGTCAAACAAACACACACTTTCGCATTTATAATATTAGTAATGGATATTATTATTGCCTTTATTGCTGATACTAAAATTTCAAACAATTTAATATGTATTCTAAGCCTCTCTACTCGCCTCGCCTAATTACTGTCAAATTGACAAATAATAACCATGATTATTATGCTTTATTTCATAATAGAAAAACCTGTACGTACATTATAATCATGTCAGTTTCGCGGGAGGGTAGGCAGAAATCACGGATTCCTTCTATTACTCAATCTCGCCCCGCATAGCGTTAGAGATACACCGCACAGGTAGGTACGCAACAAAAACGACATCACAATTGTTTAAAAAAAATATATTTTGAAACTTCAATGAGAGGGTCACCTTTTCATTCATAAGAGGAGGCCTGTGCCCAGCAGTATACAGACAGATCTTGATGATGATGATGATGATGATGATGATGATGATGATGATGATGATGAGACGCGAACATACTCCAGATCTTTTACTGCGCGCGCTGTTAAATTGTGGAATGAGTTGCCTTTGTCGCTGAGACAGTCGCAGTCTGTTGCGTCACTTAAGATGAATTTGAAGAAGTTGTGGCTTTCCAATGACTTGTGAATTGGTTGAATATAGTATATATTTATTTATTGTATATTTGCGATATATATGTAACATATGTTAGTGTGTATTATATTTTATATTGTATATTTATATATGTATTGGCATGTTTTTATTTGTCTAGAATTAATACTAATTAGGATTTGCTTTATTTTCTCTGTTTTTGTACACGGTATAAGTTTGCCTATCTCGTTCTACCTACCTTCCTCTCAATTGCTCAAAGGTTAGCTGGAAGAGATCCCTTATAGGGATAAGTTCGCCTTTGTACTTTGATCTATTGTGTGACATGTATATTCCTTAACCTGTTATTGTGTACAATAAAGTGCTTACATACATACATACATACATACATGATGATGATGATGATGATGATGAAATCTCAATTGATCCTCCCAAGATTAATAAAAAAGCGTGTCTTAAAATCCCCCATTTCCCGTTGCTTACCTGCATAGGTATGACAGCTGCGTACAAGGGGTATATCATAGTTATCATTGGAGGCGCCAAACACTACCATAGGTTATGGCGTGCCGAAAATGCTAATACATGCATGATTTCATAAGCCTCAGCCGCAATACAAGTAAAATTACAAGACGACCGCTTTAGCCTAGTTGGTAGTGACCCTGCCTATGAAGCAAGTGGTGTCCTGGGTTCGAATCCCGGTAAGGGCATGTATTTGTCTGATGAGCACGAATATTTGTTCCTGGGTTGGAGATGTTTTCTATGCATTTAAGTATTTATTTATCACAATATAAGTATGTTTATCGTCGTCTGGTACAAGCTTTGCTTAGTTTGGGTCTAGGTCGATTTGTGTAAGATTGTGAAAAAGAAACATAGAAATTTTGCAATAGGAAATAGTTTTCTGTTTTAAAATCAAACAAAACAAATGCAACTCTATTTCAATTAAAAATGAATCGTCTAACTTATTACGTCACACCTCGCACTAAGAGTCAATTTATCGCCCCACTTCCTGACCAGGGAAGACAAAAACGTTGTACTCGCCCCAGGCGGTAATAAAAGAAGCCTCAGATTGCATTTTTCTCTCAGTCGGTCCCTCAATGCTAAGGATCTTGACTGCCGACGTAGTATAGCCAGTATTCTTTTCCAGGACTTTTGGTCGGTATGGCTAGGCCGTCAAATATGTAATAGCAACTATGGCTAGGGCGTCAAGAATGTCTCATTCTATGATTTACCGCCTAGGTGAATATATTTACCGCCTGTGGTAGGTGAATAATTTACTATTTAAGACTACGCTGCTATAGCTTGTTACTTAATAAAGGATTTTCCAACTACATGCAAATAGCTGGTTGGAATTTTCACATAATGTGCTTGAGTGTCATGCAAGGAGCCAACATTGCTTAGTATTGATTGCCCAGTGCCATGTGTAGATATTGTAATGTTTTGAAGGACAAGTTCAAAATAGCTTATGAAAGAAAGAAAGAAAGAAAGATACATTTATTCACAAACACACAAGACACACATATTAAACAATAGAATGAAAAAAAAAACAGATAAGACATGAAACCAGTGTGTCTCTGCGGCAGTGAACCGGACACTGGCTCAGCATTATGCTGAGGTGTCAGACACCTGCAGCGCTGATTTTCAGCCAGCACCGTCGGTGACTCACCGAAACGTCATACAAATGTAATAAATAACTACTAACATTTTTTGGGATAGGTGAAAGAGAAATAAACATAAATACAAAGTGAGATAATACATGTATACACTACCTAGATGCAGCTCAATAAAATTAGATAATAAATAAACAATTGGCATATTTATTGCTGTCACAGTGCTTGGGATTAGGATTTGGATTTCTGGAGCGTCAACAAATAGCCTTTAAGCATACGCCTAAAGGTGTATCTGCTTATGTTTCTATTATGTTTATTCAAAAATAATCCTTAAGATGAATTATTAAGGTCGAATATTAGGATAATAAATAGACATATTTTCTGAACAATTATGAAGAAAAACGCTCTGTTCATTAAAATGGAATGGAAAGTTTAACAAGTTTCTATAGAATGACAGCTGTCGGCGCCATATTTAACGTCGATCGGTCAGTAATCGTAAATTGGTGCAACCCGACCTAAAACGCTGAACCGATTGAGATGTAATTTGGTATAGAGATAGTTTTAATGAGAGAAGGACACAGGATACCGTTTATTCTGGAAGTTATCCCCCAAGGGGGTGAAATGGGGGCCGTAAGTATGTATGGAGGTACGATAAACATCAGTCACATTCTGACAAGTATGAGTGTGAGAGTGACATATGTCTTATCCACGACGATAAGTGATAAATGTGGGACGGCATGTATTCGGTCATACATGCCGTCGTGCTTATACAGGGTGTACCATAAATAGGGGGGTGAACCGTTCAAGGGCATAAGAGGTATCGTGTTCTGATAAGAAAGAAATTTTTTTCGACACTTTTTTTGCATTTGTCTGGAGCGTTGGCCGACTGGGGCGCGAGCAGCTCCAAACAAATGTAAAAAAGTGTCAAAAAAATTATTTTAGTTTTTTCCTATCAGAACACGATACCTATTATCCCCTTGATCAGTTCACACTCCATTTCTGGTACACCCTGTATAGTGGAGCTTAAGGGTGGGTTGCACCAAACCGTCTGTAATTGTAAGCGGTGTTCGTTAAAATCTGAATGTATGGAACATTTGACAAGTTTCTATGGACTGACAGCTGTCAGCGCCATATTTAACGTTCATCGGTCTGTAATCGTAAGTCTATGCAACCCGCCCTAAATGAACTACGTAAAACAAATGAATTCTACAAACTTAAGTCGTTCTTGGCCAACGTGACCTTCCAGTATTGGAAGCGTACCAAAACACCTTCGTAACTGGTTTGCTGCAACGGGTGCAATGACTTTTCTATCTGACGCCACTCACATATCCAATCAGGTGCTTTACTATTGTTGAAGTTTCGTGAAACTAAAAACGAGATAGTCGAGTTTCAACTGTTTAAGGGGCTCCCATAATTGACAATATTTCAAAATATGTAATGACGCCTAAATCGAAAAGCATTTCGGTAATTATTTTATCTGAACGTAATAAAGTAGTTTTCAGTGTTTTTTTTCTGCTCGCTTTTAAGAAAATCGCGAAAACGTATAAAAGTTGTTTTCACCGTGTGTGACATCAGTATTATGGCTGCCATATGAAAGGTGTCCAAACTGCCATACAGAGTCGTTGTATTGACGTCATAATTTACTTACAACCTTCTGGAATTCGCTACTTTTCTATTTGATAGTTTTGAATGAAAATTACAATTAAGGGAGAAATAAAAAAACACGTGTCGCTTAAAAAAACATTTTCTAGCGATCTAAATCATAAAATGGCCTACATGTAAATTTGAAATGTTGTCAATTGGCGTATGGGATCGTACTTTCGATCTGAATCTCTTAGTTTTCTTAGGTTTTTTTGTAGCTTATTATGTTAACAACAACGGCTTTAAGTAATATAGTATCCCATATATACTTCAAAGTTCATTGTTTTCGAGATATTTGACATCAAAGTTGAACAATTTTAGGCCAAAAAACCGGTTTCTGGCCATAACTTTTGTGTTAATTGGTTTAAAATGAAAACCTTAAGGGGCTACCCGAGGTTTCCATCGATTTTTGACAAGTTTTGAATCGTATCTCCTTCTTTTGCACTACAGATAGAAATATGAATCAAACGGTTATCGGTTCTTCAATCTTTTATCTCCATTTTGGTCTACCGGATTTTGAAACAAATGAATACTTAATGTTGTATGATTTTTTTAGAGATTGTCTAAAAAAACACTAATTTCGTATCTCTATTGACGTGAAAGATCTAACATATACGAAATCTACATATTTGGGTTCGTCTGTGACGTCTCTAAAAACTGGTCTAAGGTTTTCATTATAAACCAATTAACACAAAAGTTATGGCCAGAAAACGGTTTTTTTGGCCTAAAATGGTTCAACTTTGATGCCAAATATCTCGAAAACGATGAACTTTGAAGTAAATATGGGATACTATATTGCTTAAAGCCGTTGTTGTTAATATAGTAAGCTAAAAAAAACATAAGAAAACTAAGGGATTCAGATCGAAGGTCATTGGCGTATGGGAGCCCCTTAACGCGTTCGTCTCTCGCTATCTACACAAGGAATCCTGAAATCAATAGGTGGGCGACGCGCTTCGGATTCTTTTGGAAACGTAAGCGTCTATAACTGGAATTAAAATACCATTATTACTATTATTATACAAGTGCTATTGTGTGCCCTGACATGGCGTCACGTACAGACTTTCTTGAAATGTAACCAAACACCAACATTTTTGTACCTACATGACTATACAACGAATAAATGCATACGAATATGCTACGGTGTCTGCTTGCTATCAGTGCGATTTATGATAAAAAGTGCTCGATCTCAAAACATCATTTATTGGCTTAGTATTATTATATATTGATATCCCCTAGTACTACTAACAAATAACAAATTACAGGGAAATACAATGACTACTAAATGAAGGGGGAAAAAATGGTGTAATTAGGAGAATAATGCACAAACGAAATACAATTTCATAAAAACAAAGGTTATTAATGATTGTAAATTAGGGTATTTACATATACATACATGAGGTTGTACCTTGTTTTACCGTCAATTGTTTGTTTCGCAAACATTTCAGCATTTCATCGAAAACTATTTTTTTTTCAGAATCGGCAAACTTTTTAGGAATGTTATTTAACAAAACTAACGTAACCTATTGGGTTGTACAGAATGACTTTTAGCTGTACCTAAAAGTTAACGGTTTCTGAGTACCACAAATTCGATGAAGCGAAAATTCTTCGTAACGATGCATTTGGTAAAATGTGTCGGTAAAATACATGAAATTTATCTCGCGCCTGCATTCCCGAAAGGGGGTAGGCATGGAATAAAATATAATTTAAAACTGCAACTTCCAGCAATTAACTATGCATTGACAATGGATTCTTGTATATTGCATGCAATAGGTAACCGGATTCCATACAGTTATTAACAGAAAAAAACTGCTTGATACCACATTATTACAATAGATTCAATAAAAAATGCAGTCATGAGTTAAACAGAGTGAATTGTAGTCATTTCTGATATAATTCGCAGATCGCCACGTCACGATCTGCGAGCGTCATAGTAGATGTCAATCGTTTCATATGAAGGTGCATCATCATCCTCCTAGCGTTATTCCCGTTTGTGCCCCTAAAGGAGCCCGGGGTCCGCTCCATGTGAAGGCGCGTTTTGCGGAAAATTCCCAGAATAACTATACCCCCTTTATAAAACTTTGGACACTTGTAACTTTGTCATTATGTAACTTATTGCGTTGCTTTTTTCTACAGTTCACTACGTTTTTAATCCTATTTCTAGAAAATACAGAATTATAGATTATTTTATTTAGTGTATACACCCCTATTGTAGCCGCTGCACACTGAGCCGCTATTGGTCGCCACCAAACTCGACCACTAACCGCACAAGCAGTCACTATACTTGACGCCGTGTATAGCTTCCAAAATGATAACCTCAAAATTGCCATTAAAATGAAAAAAAATCCGCCACTGGCAAACTTACACTCTTCCAAATAATGGACGTAGCTAAAAGCTGGCTACGTCCATCCTTTGGAAGCGTGTAAGTTTGCCAGTGTCCGTTTTTTTTTTAATTTTAATGGCAATTTTGAGGTTATAATTTTGGTATACGGCATCAAGTATAGTGGTTGCCACTAGACGCGGTCCTAGTAGCAAGCGCGAGCCACTCCTGTAGCTTGTGGCTCGGGCGTGGCCCTTAGTGTGCGCTGATGCTATACAAAAACTATGAGACGTATGATAGCATAAGGCACTGGTCCCACCGCCAGCGAGTGGAGAGTACTCTCATAGTAATTCTTACTCGCTTTTACATGCTTGAGGGAGTAGGACGTAGTAACACTCGCTTGCTCGCCGGCTGTGGGACGAGTGCTTAATGGTTCAAGCGTGCGGCTGTCGTGGGTTAGAATCTCGGCTCGTACCAATGAGTTTTTCGCAACTTATGTACGTAATATTTAGCTTTTCGGTCGTAAAACGTCGCGAGGAAACCTGCATACATCTGCGAAGAGATTAGAAAGAGGCCTGTGCCCAACAGTGGGACGTATATAGGTTGAATTATTATTATGAAAGAAGTTGTGGAGGCCACTAGGGTCTGTAATATGCATGCGATATTAATGTTCTATTTTATTATTGCTATTAGTAAAGATTGTATGCAAACACATAACTTATTAACGCTCGATAAGGAGCGTAAACAACGGGTTATCAGTAGTTATCGACTCGTATGTAGGTGTGAGTTGGTGTGTCAATAACGCTAGTTGAGACCGTTTTACCCGACCGAAAACGGATAATTGTTTTTAGTGTTCCGTTTCAAATTGGTCTTAAAAACACTTCATCACTTTGTGTCAGTCCATCTGACTTTTTGAACGGAAGATGTTCTATGCTTCGGCTTTGGCCGAAAATTTTCCGGCTGTTTTCTTCAGGTCGCATATCTCAACTGATTCTCGCGAATTTATGTGAGCAGGCACAATCTCCTCTTGTAGGGTCCGCTTTCCTACTCGCTTTACTACACTTTGCACACTAAATTATAAGTATTTTTTTATGCCAACCTAGAAAAAAAATCAGCCTCGTCAGTTCTACAGCTCACCACTAGTAGTACCTATATCGTGTTAAGCTTGTTCTTTAATGCTAAACTTGACTGGGTATTTAAATTTTAAGGCGCCGTAGTTTCATGGTTTTCTCTCCCTTCACTGACCATAAGCGTGAGCGCGGATATCATGTTTTTTAATTATTTTTTTTTGGCCGTTTAAATAAGTAAAAAAGTAATCACTGATTTCTCTCAAACATGATATTGCCGATTTAATTTTTTTTAGTTTTTGTGCATAATTTGTTACGAATATTTTAAGTGTATTTTAGACCCTTTTAGACCTATGGTCGTGGTTTTTTTTTCTATAGAGCGAAAATTTCTTAATTATGTATTGAATCTCGCTGCAGAAAAGCCTCGAGATTACTATTCGTATTTTTTTGAAACCATATTATTATAAACAGACGCATTATATTGTTTCAAAAACTCTGTTCGCTTAACTTCGCTGAACCTACGGCGCCTTAGGGTGAAGACACATATATCAGCATCGAATCGCATTTTGCAATACAGTAAACGTAATTTTGTATGAGATGCGTCCGCATGCGGAAGGGTGAATTGATGCGGACGCATCTCATACAAAATTACGTTTACTGTATTGCAAAATGCGATTCGATGCTGATATATGTGTCTTCACCCTTAACCCGCCGTCACTGAATTGAACTCTAGATCATAACAGTTGCCACCCACCTGCCGCCGACGTCATACGAAGTTCAAAAACAAAATACTATATTCAACCAATTCACAAGTAATTGGAAAGCTACAACTTCTTCAAATTATTCTTAAATGACGCAAGAAACTGGGACTGTCTCAGCGACAAAGGCAAAGACAGTCGGGTTGCCCACTCACTTGACAAAGGGGGGAAAACTGTCACTCGCGTCCGCAGGAGCTACCTACAACAACCCTGCATGTGTCCCCTGGGTGGTACTAAAGAGTGACAAACTTTAAGGCCAACATAATGTACGCCATACAATTACATTAAATAATAAGGCAAAACTTGCGCGGCGTTTGGGTTCCTCGATTGCTACTTTGGCGGGGAATGGCTTCATTTGAGAAAATAAAAAACCATAGCCTTGATTTCACCAGATTCTGTAGACTTGTAGAGTGCCACAAAATGGTAGGATATAATATTACACGAACTCTTTAACTGTTCCTTGTTGACATCATCCTCCTTCGTCCCATCGTTATTCCCGTTAGGAGCCCGGGGTCCACTTTGGCACCTAATCCCATTGGCATAGGCACTAGTTTTACTAAAGCGACTGCCATCTGACCTTCCAACGCAGAGGGAAAACTAGACCTTATTGGGATTAGACCGGTTTCCTCGCAATGTTTTCCTCCACGGAAAAGCCAATGTTGAATATCACATAATCATTTCGTGATCAAACTCTTTGCTAATTAAAGGTAACCTCTAGTCATTGAGAACGTCAAAAACCAAGCTTACCCTTATATTTCCATAACAAACACTGCATTATGCTGTCAAACGTCAACTCCACAGATGCAATCAATATGGCCGCCTGAATATTACAGGCGGTTGTCGAGCTTTTGATTATTCTGGATCGATATCAACAACATAGGTCGTGCTGGCGTCATGTTCACGACACCTCTAATCGATTTTATAAATATAGGAGCCACTGGGCTCTGCTCTGTGTCTCAATTTCCCAAAAATATGATATAGTACATTACGTACCTAGGGCGGTGCATTCGTGAATGGCCAAGATCGCAGGGGTTTGTGCTGTGGATAAATATGCGATCTGGGGCTTTACGACTTACCGCCCGTGGTAAGTACACAATTTTACTTCATCACCTGGCCACAATGCGATTTTTACCGTACGCGCAGCGTGCGGTAAAACTTTCATTATGGCCAGGTGTAACGTAATAGTACATTACGTAACTAGGGCGGTGAATTTGTGAATGCCCCAGATCGCAGGTGTTTGTGGCCCGAACCGAAGGTGAGGGCCATAAATATGCGCTCTGGGGCTTTACGAATTACCGCCCGTGTTGCGTACAAAACTTTACGTCTTCACTTGGCCACAATGCGAGTTTTCCCGTACGCGCAGCGTGCAGTAAAACTCGCATTATGGCCAGGTGTGATGTAAAATAATATAACTAAAACTGGCTATGAAAGCTATGAAACTCGCGTGCGTAAAGTGAAATATAATAAAACTGTTTAGTACCTAATTAAACCTGGATATTAAAGATTGTCCTAAAGGGTATTTAACGTTTAAGTGAATTACAATTGAAAAAAAAAATCTGTTTTTTTATTATCCAACAACAAAGTTACACTTCAAACAAAAACCCTGCAAAACTGTTTTATAGCATTAATTAGTCCTTAAAAAGAAAGTCGTGTTCACGCCACTAAATCATCGACCTAATTCATTAAAGCATCTTCTACCAGCCAACCATTTGGCAAAACGAAAACATTTTAATATAACGTCATGAAAAAAATGAGTGATGTCTCGGTTTTTCCTACGCGCTTCACGAAAACGGTTTAACGGATTGGAATGAAATTTCGCACAGAGGTAGTTCACCTGGATTAAATAAAACATGGGTTGGTTTTATTCCAGCAATTTAGCTCTAAGAGCTCTCTCTAAATCAGAGTGTTTTAGTGTGAAAGATCACGTGGAATAAATCGCGAGGAAAAACTTGCAAAATGGTATTGACACAGGTGCAACATGCCACATAGTTACAGCCAATATGTCCGCCTGAATATGACAAACTGTAGTACCTAAAGCTCTTAGTTATTCTGGAATTGGATCGATCGACATAATTATTTATGGAGGATCTCACAGGTCAATCTTATTATAATAGCTATTAGAGATGTACCGACTAGTCGCCGACTATCCGGCCACATTTGTAGTCGGCTAATAGTCGGCCACCTCAGCGCCGATTAGTCGGCTAGTCGGCACATCTCTAATTGCCACCCAATTTAGCTTATTACTATTTTATTCTTTGAATCGATTCTTTCAATAACACCAAATGTGAGTAATGTATGTAATTCCTTATGACACAATACATTTATGCAAATGGTAGTTATATGATCGAATTATTTATGTTTCAAACGGTAGGTATAACGTTCCAGTCTTTGGTTTCGGTTTTCGGGCAACATTTCCTTATTACCTTATTATTACACAACATTTTTGTGATATTATGGTTTTAATCTAGTTAATTTTATAGCATTTTCGATGTAAAATGGACAAATCTGATTAAATAGCCATGAACATTACTTTATGTTTCATAATTTTGTCCAAAACGAATAACGCAATTACAATAGCAATGCGGTGTAGGTACAAATAAAAAAATAACATCAATGTTTTGTTGACGAGTAACATAAGGCCATTTAATTGTTTGGGTGCCAGCACTTTCTTGCTTAGGCAAACAGACGATTAATACTAGTAACTAAATGTGCTTACAAGACACGAATAACACATTAGTGACACGAGTTCTGCGAGGTCGATCGATCCAGAAAATCCAACAGTTTGACAAGTCCCGTATATTCAGACCAAGGCTGTAAATATAATATGCATAGTCCACCAGTATATGGAATAGAACTAATTTATTGATAAAAGCCTTATTGCTAATAAATAAATAAATATAAGCTTAAACCACCGATTCGATAAAAATTCAAACTGTCCTTACATAGGATAGTTTTTATCCCGAAAATGATCACCTATAAATAAACGACTTTGGGTGGAGTCGCGTGCAGGAGCTACATGATAAAACTCCTGTAAAATGATATAACGCTGCATACACCCAACGCAGTCATAACATAACATATACATATGATGAAAGCGTCATAGCTGACGCTGCTTACGTCCCGGCGGATTGAGTCAGACTTCTATATTTAACACGCGTACTATATACACGACGAACCTCAGTTTTTTGCATGGGTTAATTTTAACGCGGTTATTTAGGTGTTCGAAAATAGTGGGTGGCTTATTGGCCGTGTGGAGAGATCGCTTGACACATTCAGTGGCAACTGTTTCGTAGCGCTACACACGTAGCTGACATGCGAAAAAAAAAACAGTTTGTAGGAGAACCTACGAGCAGAGAGCCTGATTGTAGCGCTGGAAGGGTTACTTCACGAAGACACTTCTTTCTATGCAATGGACAAGCGAAACAAGTCAACAGTATGGTATTTGACAGCAGTAAACACTAATTATTCTTACATTACCTGTGAATAAAACTCGCATAAATAGTCGAGGAACGTCACGCTTCCACATATTTTACAATTTTAAAGTTTTTTTTAGTTGGCGATATGACGTCACTCGAAAGGGTAGCGGTTTTTCTTCTCATTTTCGAAATAAGTCATAACCTTTAACACCATGTTTCGTACATCACTAAAGTTTTGCCTTTGCCCATAGTTAAACCTCAGATTTAAAAAAGCGAAAAACGGATCGGCACACTTGGCGCGAACGGGTAGTACACACACATTACATTAGTGTCAAAGATAGCATAGACAATAACAGGTGAAGTGGAAACGAGATACAATTACATGTTTCCTGTTTCTCATCACGAATAAGATTTTTTTGTGTGAAAAGTTGTACTGACGTAATAGTAGGACATGAGATGTCAAGGATGTATAAGGCCCGAATCACACTGACGCGGTCTTCGGTAGCGGTCGAAAGTAATTTCGACAGCTATCGTCATACTATTGACTGCTCAGGCCGGGCCGCGCCAGTGTGATTCAAGCCTTAACCTTCTAATCCTTGATATTTGACGACCTCTGTAGCTTAGTTGGTAGTGACCCTGCCTGCGAAGCCGGAGGTCCGGGGTTCGAATCCCGGTAAGGGCATTTATTTGTGTGATGAGCATGAATATTTGTTCTTGAGTCATGGATGTTTTCTATGTATTTAAGTATTTATTTATCTATTTAAGTATGTATATCGTCGCCTAGCTATCTGTAGCTTTGCTTAGTTTGGGACTCAATTTGTGTAAGATTGTCCACAATTATGTACCTATCTTGAAGTGGTTCAACAACAAATTTATGTATTTTTCTGTTTGTTACAGATGCAGCAAGCTGGCGCAAGCAATATGCACACACTGGCCCAATCGGCCCAACCCCAAATACTTGGTGAGTTCTTACATATTACGTTACTTTTCAACCACACCGGGAATTTTGTATGTCACGTTAGGGTTTCTGGCTGGTTCATATTTGTTTACTTTATCAAATCAAATCATTTATTTCGGAAGTGTTTCCATAATTCGTTAGTAATAAAGGTCTTAAAACTTTGTTAGTAGGTATTATACGTATTATATTACTATTCCAGGCGCGCCGCCACCGTTTGCAAGAGGCTGTTCGGGCTTTATATACATAAGAATTTAATAAATTACCAAAATGTGTGATATATAACTTTTTTCACCTTTTTGTCCTACCTAATATGATGCGTATTTTCAATTCTACTGAAATTCTAAATGTGAAGGCTTGCATGTTAGTAACTAGTCACAGCTCAAGCAAAAACTATATGAGGGCGAAATTCCACTCGAGCAATAGAGAGCGAGATATGGTGTTTCGCGGCATCCGCTCGGGATTTAAGGAAATATCCCGGAAATCATCACTAAGGAGATAATATGGCGGGTAGAAATTGATACGGGACTTGGGAATTCAGGCGAGCGTAGTCGCTAGCAAATGCTAGTATGTTTGTAGTAATTCTAAGAGCGCCCGCACATGACATTATACTCGGATTCATAACTAGGCGAACTAACTTGACAGCTGAAAATGCTGCCAGACATAGAACAAAAAATAGTGATATGTTCATGTCAATATATGTTATGTAAACTTGCACCTACTATAAATCTGATTCAATTAGTAACAAGAATGATAACTCGTATTCTGTCAACTCTATTCGTGTGCAATAAACTGTCAAGTTAGTGGCCTAATTATGAATCGGAGATTAGTGGCCCCCTCTAAGTAGTGAGCGCAAGCCACTCCCGTCGCTTGTGGCTTGGAGGCGGCCCAAACCCTCGGGCGTCAGTGCTATACAGAATGTTAAAAGAACCCGTCCGCAGCTTGTGGCGTGTCACGAGTGACGTCACACATCACTACGTCACGACTCTTCGTACGATAGCCAGAGGAGTCTCTAGACCATGTCGCGCTCGGGTGCAATCATTAACGTAGCGCCCTCTAGCACCCCCCCTTAGCGCGCGCTAGCGCCCGAGTCGAAGCGAGTGGCGCTCTGTGTGTCGGCGCCCCGTAGCGCCCGGGTGCAACGCACCTCCTGCACTATAGGTAAAGCCCGCTCCTGACGATAGCCCTTCGCGCCCTATGTTCGGCTCTAAAAGTGTCGTATTACACAGGTCCGGCGGCAATGCTGTCCGTGGGCGGCTACGCGCGCGGCGCGCGGCCCGCCGGGCCCGCGCCGCCCGTCATCAACTACATGAAGGCCGGCGTGCAGTACCCCAAGCAGCCGACGCAGCCGCCGCTAAGGCACAAGGTCAGTGCTCATACATTTCCATACAAGACAATTAATAGGAACGAAAGTGTACTATGCTATGATTTTTTTCTAGATGATAAACGTCGGTTTTGTTAGACAGAGAACCTTCTGTTAGGAATTATTGTATACAGTGTGATGCATGATCACCCTTTATATAATAAGTACAAAAACAAAGACTGTAACGTAAACAAAATCATAAATATCAATGTATATATAAATATACTAAAAATAAAAACGTCAACAAATGTGTATTTGGAATTACAATGCGCTACCGAATATGCGCTTGCTCGTTTCACACCCTGTATACTGTGCATGGGTTAGGTAAGGGTGAGGTGTTTAGTTTAAGGTTAACGGTCCATGGCAGAGACAGATTAACTGATTGGTCAATGGGAGAACGTCAAAGTGTAATTTATAATTTATATATCGCACAAAAAAGAGCTTGTATAATGTGCTGCGGGGAGTTATTTAGTTACATTTGTAACATTTTATATAATGAGACAATGATGAAACACATGCGATGTGCAAAATCAGATTATCTGTGGTGATACACGCATGCTGCCTTCCTACTGAAGTCTTCAATAGCAAAATATTAATTTTCATTCGCTTAACTTTACCCAATCGAAAATTTTAAATAGTTTAATATACCTTTTTAGGGTTCCGTATCCAAAGGGTAAAAATGGGACCCTATTACTAAGGCTCCGCTGTCCGTCGGTCCGTCCATCTTTCTGTCATTAGACTGTATCTCGTGCACCGTAATAGTTAGACAGTTGAATGTTTCACAGATGATGTATTTCTGTTGCCGCTACAATACTAAAAAACGGAATAAAATTAATATTTATATAAGGGGGCTTCCATACAACAAACGTGATTTTATTGCCGTTTTTTTTGATAATGGTACGGAAACCTTCGTGCGCGAGTCCGACTGGCACTTGGCCGGTTTTTTTAAATCCCAAATAAGTGAGGGGTTAGAGTGTAAGTGTACCGTTGTAACGTCCATTTCCTGCCACAGCTGGTCGCCGCGCCGCCCGCGCCCGCGCCCGCGCCCGCGCCCGCGCTGGCAGCGGGCCGCCAGTCGCCGCCCGCGGCCGCGCTGGCCGCGCCCGCGCAGCCGCCGCCACCGCCACCGCCCGGCGCGCAGTTCCAGCGGCTCAAGGTCGAGGACGCGCTCTCCTACCTGGACCTCGTCAAGTACAAGTTCAACACGCAGCCGCAGGTCTACAACGACTTCCTCGACATTATGAAGGAGTTCAAGAGTCAGACGTGAGTGTTACATCCTTTATCATCTAATTTACATATATCCTAACAGGCGCGGGACACTCCGCGATTTACGTTCATCGCTACAAGTACATGCCGGTGCCCCAATGTTGGGGAACCGGCATGTACTTGTAGCGATGAACGTCGACGACGTCCGAGGGCCATATAAATCTTCTGTTTTGGCTGAGAAAAAAGCGCCTTTTGTAAAGATCAAAGGAGTGTCCCTTCTGTACTTGTACTATTATCTATTCTGTCATACTAATAACTATTGAAAACAATAAATATGCTAAGGCACCTGATAGGACATGCAAATTATATAAAGAACTATAATAGAAGGAAAGATAGAAGAAGGGAGAGGCAGGGAAAGACCAAGCAAGCGTTTATGGACCAAGTAAATGTCGTATCAAGAGCTCAAAACAGTGGCAAAGAGGAATGGAATGACAGTTACTCAACCGACGAGAGCCCAGCTCTTAAGTTTTGTGATGACAACACGAATTTCCGTTACTTGTCATAGTTATAAATGATTTTTTTATAAGGCGACCGTTGCCAACTAGGGTATACGACCTGACGAGCAGACACCGTAGTCTATGGACTCTTGCTATTCCAGAAAAATCACCAACACACTGTAGTTTTTTTATGTATTTGAGGCTTGGCTATGTTGACACCTAGAAACACCTGCATTACTCTCATCAGAGTGCATACTCTGGAGCTCTAGTGACCTCACTTACCACCAAGAACACATCACCACATTCCATCTGTGTACATAACATATGAGAGCCAGGTAAATTTTCCAAACAACTATTGGGTTTAACAAAAATTTGCAGGCATCTAACTTATCAAAGAACTCAAGATTGAACTTTTACATTTAGGGGGTTATGCAGACTGCGTTAGTTGTTGCGTTGTAGTGGGTGAATGCGCGCCTACTGCGCGTGAAAAAAACGCTGTCTGGCAAGGCCCTAAGCTATAAACCCTAGTACAAATAAACATACTGTCTAGTAAAAGACGATGATGAACCACGTGCGATGTGCACTAACAGAACCTCTGTGGTGATACACGCATGCTGCCTTCCTACTGATGTCTTTATCCAATAAACAAACACAAAAAGTTGAAGGAACTATAGTTATCTTGTTTCTTTTCCATGATTTACATACAATAACCAACTTATTTAGTACTCGTGTCAAGTCCTTTGAGTGACAGGTGACTAGGAACTGTTGATATCAATAATGAATTGTGAATCTAAATTAGGGTTGTCATAATTGTCATAATTATGGCAACGTCAACCGGGACAAACATAGGGACGTCGACCGGGACGAGTAGGTAGCGATCAAATAAGTTACTGGAAAATAATCATTTTTGGCACAAGCTTTTATTGCCGACTGTACTTTTCTGTATACCATCATCGACTACTCATTGAGACGATTCAAACGAGTCCACACTCAACGGGGTTACGTCGGTTAAGTACTGAATTCCCATGGCCACCATAATATTGAATTGTCATCCAAACTACACTAATACCCAAAATTTCAGCTCAATCAGATCAAGTGACTGAAAGATGTATTGCAAATTTTGACGGACAACTTGCATACTTACATACGAACAGGTCAAGTTAATATAAAGCTTGTTATAAAAAATAAGTTGTATTCGTAAAATAGATATCCTTTATTTATACCTAATAGTGGCTCTGTGGGTTTTAGAACATCCGGACATACGAAACAATTTCGGTCCAAACTGAAACGGACAACTTCGTTCGCTTCGCTCGCTCGCTCATTTATTATCACGATTGAAATGTATGGCAACCCTGAACTAAACTACTGAAACTTAAAAAAAAAGCTTGCACACAGTATTGAAACCAAGTTATATTTCAAGCTACATACTACTTAGCAACAATAGATATATGATCTAATTAAGGCCGTGTTTCAGAATCGACACGCCCGGGGTGATCACCCGCGTGTCAAACCTTTTCAAGGGTCATCCGGAGCTGATAGTGGGATTCAACACCTTCCTGCCTCCGGGCTACAAGATTGAAGTCCAGAGCAATGGACAGGTACGTTGTAGAAGTCACTTTACTTTACTTTTCAGCTAAAAGGTCCAGTTATAATGTATGGTCTAAGAATCCGCGTCTACTTATCTTTCTGTCTCTATTTTGTACATACATACATACATTCACGCCTTTATTCCCAAAAGGGGTAGGCGGAGCACATGAAACGTATGTTCCAGCGCCACTTTTAGCATAAATGTGGGTATTAAAGACCGACAAAATGTGATATTGCAGTGATAGGTTGCTAGCTCATCGCCCACAACTCACTTCAACCCTGGTCACTTAGTCGACTTTTACGACACCCATGAGAAGAAAGGGGGTGGTGAAATTCTAACCCAACACCACACGGGGGCAGATTTTGTATGGGTTAAAAAGAAGCAGAGATATGATGGACGCGACTATCCTGCCATACATTAACCGGAACTTGTAGGAATTTCAGGAGTGATAAAATAATAAGCTTAGAAATAAATTAAAAAAGCTACGGTAGCCCAGTGGTTCAGGCTTGCGGCTGTCAAACGGCGGTCGTGGGTTCGAATCCCGGCTCGTACCAAGGAGTTTTTCGGAACTTATGTACGGTATATGATTTCATATTTACCGTTAGCTTTTCGGTGAAGGAAAAACATCGTGAGGAAACCTGCATATATCTGCGAAGAAATTCAAAGGTGTATGTGAAGTCCCCAATCCGCACTGGGCCAGCGTGGGGACTACTGCCCGGTTCCCTCTCATACATGAGAGGAGGCCTGTGCCCAGCAGTGGGACGTATATAGGCTGATGATGTGTGAGAAATAAATTGGAAAAAAGTTCTAGTCTTCTATAGTGGGTGTAAATGATTCTATGAATAAAAAAAGGTTTTGTGTCAAGTTTTTTCGCCGGCTGTTCCTTATTTTCATGAACCGCTTGTTGAGTGGGTGGCTATGGCCACCTTAGTGTAAGGCCTGAGTGGACGCCCCGCTCAGAGCGGGGCATCGAGCGTCCATAAAAATTGCATTTGAGCGGGGCGTCTACTCAGTCCTTGCACTTACTCCACCTGATCTCATATCAGCTCGATTGTTTCATGTTATTGCGGTTTCACCTAATTAAATAAATAAAAATTCGGGGACAATCTTACACACATCAACCTAGTCCCAAACTAAGCAAAGCTTGTACTATGGGTACTAGACGACGATATACATACTTATATAGGTAAAAAATACTTAAATACATAGAAAATATCCATGACTCAGGAACAAATATTCGTGCTCATCACATAAATAAATGCCCGTATCAGGATTCGAACCCGGGACCTCCGGCTTCGTAGGCAGGGTCACTACCAACTAGGCTACAGAGGTCGTCAATTTGCATAAGTGTGCATAATTTCAGCTCAATTGGGTGCAAATAGCGAACGCAGAAATGGCCCCACAGAATGGGTGCCATTGCCATCATGCGGGGATGGGGGCGGGGAGTCATAACGATGCCAGGCAGCCGTTTAGTTTGTACATGCGCATACCGGGTTTTGGTGTTTGGATAGAAAATTGTAAGGAGCTCGCATATTATGGTTTTTCGTTTGGATGCAAAGGGACTGATAATTGGGTTGTAAATTGAAGTACTAGATGCAAAGTTAGCTATTGAATAGGGGTGTAGACACTAAATGGAATAATCAATGTCAAATTTTCTCGAAAAAGGCATAAAAATGTAGTCAAACGGAGAAAAAATGGCGCTTGTAGATTTTGACGTGGACGGCAACGTGCCGCGCCGCCGTCGTCACGGCCCGCCGGCCTGCTCTCGTATATTGTGACGTCACACGCTGTTTGCGTTTTCTCTCTCTAACAAGCAAGATTAGAAGTAGAATTTTCGTAACTAGGCATATTTTTTTGGCTTCTTTCTTTTGGAGTAATAACAATTTAGGTGTCTAGATCCGTATTGGCATAGTTGCATGGTTAGTTACCGTCCCTGTTTGTTTGCAGGTGTCAGTGTCCATGCCGTCCCCGACCGGGCTGGGGCCGGGCGTGCTGCTGGGCGTGGCGGGGGTGGGCGGGGGCGCGGGGGGCGGGGGCGGGGGCGCGGGGCCGCAGCCCGCGCACCACCCGCCCGCGCAGCTCGTTCATCTGCTGCCTGTTGCACAGTAAGTATCATGCAACGGAACTAGTGTTGGGTAGGGGAACAAATTAAGATGAGTTTGTATGAGCACCTCATTTCCAAAAATGAGATGCTACAATGTCCTACTTGACATGAGGTGAGCTACTTACTATCTTATAATTAACATCTATCGGAAGTATAAGCAAGGTTTTTTTCAAGTGTAGTGTACAATAGACCACCAATTACTTCCATGTTCAATATTCTTACTTCTCTACATACAATATTGTACTGTAGATGGGGGAAAGTTAGGCGCGAGTGGCGAGTCTGGAGCTCGAGGGGCGAGGCTTTGAGGTTTGAGGGATAAATCGAGCGAGTGAGGAGTGACCCGTGAGGAATGAAGTAGTACATTTGTCAAGCGTGAAGTGATGCGACAAATTGATGAAATGACTAACAAATGAGGTGCCTCACGAGTGACTAAACCAACACTAAACAGAACGCATATCGATTATAACCGCATCGAATAGGGATTTCCATCTTACATCATCATTCTCCTAGCGTTATTCCCGGTTGTGCCTTAAAAGAACCCAGTATCCGCTTTGACACCTAATCCCAAGATTGGCATAGGTACTAGTTTTGCGAAAGCGACTGCCATCTGACCTTCCACCCCAAAAGAAAACCAAGACCTTATTTTCCTTTACATATCTATATTTATACGTTTTTTGATATATTAGAAACTATAAATAGGTCTGTTTAGTACTAAGATAGCGTCTACGAATGTCTTTGAATGACTGTTTGTTTTATAATAAATAAAAATAACCTGGATTAAATACATGATACTTTTCCTCAGAAATCGACTCCTTAACGGATGAAATTGGGGACGAAAGTTTATAGTTCACGACGATGAAGTCACAGGCAAATAATAGTTTAATATAAAACAAATGATTTAACTAGAAAACTAGCCCGTCACAAAAAATCTATTCCCACTTACCCAAGTTAATGATGAAACAAATTACCGTTTGACCACCATGATATAACTAATGGCTGCATTTTTATGTTCTGAACACCCTCTCGCTCACCCCTATCCACCATGCACACAAACACAATCTAACCGTCTCCCTCCCACAGGTCCGTGAGCAACGCCATCGTCCACAACCTGTCTGTGAACGCGACACCCGCAAACACACTGCACCATATATCGCAGGCACATCAGCAGATTGAGGCAGCTATACATCATACTCCTGGTGAGTTTATAACAGTGTTTTCACTTCTCATGCTCAAAAAGTGCGTCTTTATGTGTGTTGGCGACATAAAGTCGCTTTTTAGGGTTCCGTACCCAAAGGGTAAAAACGGGACCTTGTTACTAAGACTTCGCTGTCCGTCTGACACCAGGCTGTAACTCAAGAAACGTGATAGCTAGACAGTTGAAATTTTCACAGATTATTCACTTCTGTTGCCGCTAGAACAACAAATAATAAAAACAAAATAAAATAAATACTTAAGGGGGGCTCCCATACAACAACACTTTATTATGTTTCGTAAGTCAAACGTTCTGTTCACACCCAAAGTACACAATAAAACTTCATGAAATAAACTTCTAGTTTTCATTTCCTCGCAATGGAAGTGAAAAGTAAAGTGTAGAATTCGTCCATAAAACCTCTTTTTTTACACTCTATTTTATATAAACGCCTCGTGTCAAACGGTGCGTTTTATGCACTTTTTGTACAATCTACTATTTTACATATTCTTCTTTGTCCGCAATCTTGGTTTATCCTGTTGAAGATCCCTAAGTCCTAAAGGGGCGGGGCGGAGCTGGCCTAAACATTTATGGCCTCACCCGAACGTTCGTTTTCGACGCTACAATAGTATAATAGTCCATCAACTGTTTCTTGTTGCTATTATATGCCTCTCTCATTTCAGAGGCTCTAGTTTAAGTTCTACCGAAACAAAACGTTACGACCGCGTTTGCATTTAGCTGTCAAATCCCATACAAATTGAGGGTATAGCAAACGCGATCGTAAAGTTTTGTTTTTGGCAACTAGTGTCAGAAAGTAGATGATTAAAAATTGTATTAAGCAGAAAAATAATGGAAACCATTATGGCGCGTCGATTACTTCTACAAATTAAGTTTTCTCGGTATACAAAATAAACCATCGAAAGGCGTCACGAACTGAGTCACGAAACTACCTACAAAGCGTCGTCCCCGCTCAATGTCATCGTCCGACACTTTCCCCAACCGGGGAATCGCGTGGCCGGGTTAGATTGTACAGGGAAAATAAACCAAGGTCCTTGCGGTGTACACACACACATATTTGTACAAATATGTAAATATGTTGTGGTAAGCGCGCCGGCATCGCGAGCGGTTACGATTAGACGACCACGTGTTGGTTCGAAACATGTCGAGCAATATTCGATCTCAAAGACGTAATATACATATACATACATATTATAAATGTGAAAGTGTGTCTGTCTGTTACATCTTCACGCATGAACCGCTGAGCCTATTTAGATGAAATTTGGTATTGAGATAGTTTGGACATAGGATAATTTTGATCCCGGAAATCATCTCCAAACAGATGAAGATGAAGAGAAAGTTTGTATGTTGTAGTTACTATATAAACGATAGATCGTTCAAGTCACGAAGAACCGCCTTCTAAACTCTCGAGTTCATGATGAAACAAATTACCGTTCGACCACCATGATATAACTAATGGCTGCATTTTATGTTCTGACCGTTTCGTCCCCCTACCCCCTTCACCTGTCGCCGTCCAACACTGACCAGTGTTCCTTGCAGGCACCGTGGCCCAGCCAGCAGGCTCCGGGCCTCACGCCGCGCCGGCCAGCCAACCGGTCGAGTTCAACCACGCTATTGAATACGTTAACAAGATTAAGGTGAGTTAATGAATGCTAAAAAATGCATATAAAAGTACTTCCATATGATTCTCTTTGTAATTTGCACATTGCACAGAATATTCAAATTGAAAAAAAATTAAAAACTTTACATGAGTATGTAAGGGTGAAATCACATCTATCAGCATCGAATCGCATTTGGTAATACAGTAAACGTAATTTTGTATGAGATGCGTCCGCATCAATAAAGGTCTGATTTGCTTTTGATTTGATTGAAAAGAAGCTGATTTGATTTTTGTCGAATACCGTATTGCATCAAACTAGGGTCGAAGATTACAATTAAATAGACAGTTCTATAACAAGTTCGCCACTTTAAATAATCTCAACTAATTGCAGGTTATCTTCTAAGATAAGTTTAAATCTGGGAAAGGCTTTTTAAAGAATCTGTCACGAATATAAACTGTAGGGCGAATTCTATATTTTTTTATACTGGCAAAGAAGCATACGGCCTGCATGATGGTCAGCAGACACCGTCGCTTATGGACGGTTGCGATACCAGAAGAATCACAACCGACCCTTTATTTATTTGAGGATTTGTTGTTGTCTAGTGAAATATCAATCAAATGAAAACTGCAGATGAAACTTAGCACCTAGAAAATCGCCTCCTTTCAATGATGAAACAAATTACCGTTTGACCACCATGATATAATTAATGGCTGCATTTAATGTTCTGACCACTCGCCCCGCACAACCCAACCCTCCACCCTACACCCCATATTAACCCATACATGTCTTCCAGTCGCGGTTCTCAAGGCAGCCAGACAAGTACAAGCGGTTCCTGGAGATCCTGCACGCGTACCAGCGCGGGCACCGGGACGTTAAGGAGCCTCAGGCGAAACAGCAGACGGAGCAGGAGGTGTATTCGCAGGTTGGTGCTCTTTTGGTATAGATAGATAATTGGGAGGTTAGGCCTGATTTGATCGAACAGGAATTGGGAATTTTATAGGAGAATAAACGTCAAATGAACACTTTGTGATACTTTTTTTTCTTAGTTTAAGTATCGTCTTGAGTAAACATTATTTTCTATATTTCTTTCTTTCTTTTTTTTAAAATAAAATAAATATTTGTGGACAATCTTACACAAATTTACCTAGTCCCAAACTAAGCAAAGCTTGTACTATGGGTACTAGACGACGATAAACATACTTATTTAAATAAATAAATACTTAAATACATGGACAACATCCATGACTCAGGAACAAATTCGTGCTCATCACAGAAATAAATGCCCTTACCCTGAACCCGGGATCTCTAGCTTTGCAGGCAGGGTCACTACCAACTAAGCTAAACCGTCAATGCCTGCCCTGTTTGGATGAATTGACAGGTGTTGAAGGAAAAACTGTGATACAAAACAATCATGAATATAGTGAAACCGCTATTCCGCTCCCTCTAAAAAAATGTTGTTCCTTCCTTTCACTCTTTTGAAAAGTAATCTGACGATTACAGTTTATTTTAACAAGTAAAAGGCATTACGTGTACAAAGAGAGAATTCGAAAAGGCTGTAATTTCATATAAAATAGTTTCGTCTAAAACTATAATCGCGATTCTACATGATGAAACAAATTACCGTTCGACCACCATGATATAACTAATGGCTGCATTTTTATGTTCTGACTCCCTCAATACACCACACCACCTCGACTAACACTGCAGGGTTGTATATAGTTCTCTTTCGGACAGGTGGCGAAGCTGTTTGAGAACCAGGACGATTTGCTGGCTGAGTTCGGGCAGTTCCTTCCGGACGCTAAGGCTGTGACCAAGCCGCATTACCCGCCGCATCCGCGCACGCCGCCGCTTATGCCGCCACAGGTAAAATATGTTCTGAGCCGTTGAGCGCTAGCCGCCCAAATGACCATTAAGAGGAAACACAAGGGCTGTTTTTCCATATAAACGTAGTCCCCTGTTGTCTCCCTGGATAATGGAAGTAGAGAAATATTTTTTTCCATAAATCTATGGCTACTATTGACGTGTTCCTATATGTTCCTTTATTTTCATCAATTTATTCTTTTACCGTCATGCAATAAATGCGCGCTGTTCAAGGCAAGCATACATAAATAAACATTGCCTTTCTTGCATAGATATTAATTATGTTTATAAAATTATGTGTATTATACCCCTGTATTGTCTATTTAAAACGTTTATAAAATAGGCGTTTTAGCTCACTAAACTATTGGCAGCTATATGTTTATACTATCTAGGGTTTTTAACGTACACTAGACTAGTAAGTATTGTAAAACCTTTAATTATATAAATAAAGACATTTTAAAAACAAAACAATCAATTTATTCTTAAAAGAGATCTTCAAAAACCTAAAAAATGCCAGATTTTCCTCTGTGTTCAAACATCCATAAATCAATTTGACTAGATTATTAAAAAAAGGAAAACATAGGAACATGGCCAAAGCCTTTCCTTGATTATTAATAAAAAAATGGTTAAATAGGTCAAGTTTTGGAAAAAAAATCAGGGGACTACGAAACTTTGATTTTATGTACTCTTCACAGCAATATTGAGATATAGCTTCCGCCCGCGACTTCGTCTGCGTGGACCCGGGATAAAAACTATCCTGTATTTTTGTCCAGGCTGTAATCAAATCTTCGTGCAAAGTTTCCTCCAAGTGATTGAGTAACAAACATCCAAACATATAAAAACTTTCGCATTTATAATATTAGTAGAATTTGAATAGGATTTTCGTCATGTCTTCTTCTTCAACTTAAGAGCTCTGCTCTTGTCGGTGGAGTAACCGCCATTCAGCTCTACGCTCTGCCAATGCTTTGAGCTCCTGATACGACACCACATTGACCTTCTCCTTGACCTGGTCCATAAGAGCACATCGCGGCCTTCCTCTGCCTCTTCCCTCTATTTTCCCTTCGATTATAGTTTTTATGTAAATGTCATGTCGTAACAGGTGCCCCAACATATTTCCTCTTCTATTTTCATTCGTCCTTAGCAAGGATCTCTTCTCTCCGACTAAATCCAAAACCTCTTCATTCGTTCTTCTTTCCGTCCAACTAATTCCTTCCATCCTTCGCCAACACCACATCTCAAAGGCACTTAATCTTTCTCGGCCTCGCTGGGTAAGTGTCCATGTCTCGCAGCAATACAACGCTATGCTCCAGATATATGACTTTATAAAACGTTTCCTGACGCTTCTGGATGTCATTAGGCATATATTTATGCCTTCTTTCTTTGCCGTAATAAAAGAGAGTCCACAGCCCTGTTGGAACGGAGTTGCATTTGTTTTGTTTCGGTGTTCGTATGGTGGGCGTATAGATGACAGTGTCCCACCCCACTGCTGGGCAAAGCCCCCGTGACTTCCACTCGTCTTTTGTGAAATAAATAAATCTAAATCTAATCTGGAGCAATTTCTGGCCAGTCGAAAAGCGTACATTTCTTCACGTCACGTAGTTACCCGCCCACCTTGTAGCTAATTCAGCCTATAAATAGAATGTATTTATAGGTTGGGTGACTGGCTGCTGAAGTTGGTTGCGTCGTATTTATGTTATGACCTAAGATTGTTACAAATGCTCAAAATATTGGCTATATGGAGTATGAGCGTGGCTGAAAGTTTTCACAAATTAGTATTTTTGTATTCAAGTTTCAATTTTTACACGTACTTTTTGGGAGCCATTGAAAAATTTGAAAATGAACGAATATATATGACAATAGCGATGTTTTTTTTAATAAAATAACTAGAGTAAAGCGCCAGTTTCATCGGTATGAAAACGGTATTTGTACGCGAACACCTCATATATCTGTTTCTTTTTAAACCATGCATAAAAAGAGAGAGAAAGACAGAACTGTATAGATCGATGTTTGGGTTCGTGTTGAGCATATTTTTGTTGCAGCAGCGTCCCGAAGTGGAGCCCGAGCGCTTCCCGCCCGCGCCCGCGCCCTCGCCGCCGCACGCGCCGCCGCAGCACCTGCTGCCCCAGGTACCTATACAAGCAACCACAATGCAGCCCTAGCCCACTAGGGCTGACTAATCATCATCATATCAGCCGAGAGACGTCCACTGCTGGACATAGGCCTCCCCCAAAGAGTGCCACAGTGACCGGCCCTGCGCCACCCGCATCCAGCGGACTCCCGCGACCACCAGTTCATCAGTCCACCTTGAGGAGGGCCTACCAACGCTGCTCCTTCCGGTACGTGGTCGCCACCCGAGAACCTTTCCGCCCCAACGGCCATTGGTTCTACGTGCTATGTGCCCTGCCCACTGCCACTTAAGTTTAGCGATTCGGAGGGCTATATCGGTTACCTTGGTTTTGCTGCGGATAGCCTCATTTCTGATGCGGTCACGCAGAGAACCTCCCAACATGGCCCTCTCCATTGCCCTTTGGGTGACTTTGAGCTTTCTTATCAGGCCCATAGTAAGCGACCACGTTTCAGTGGTGTATGTCACCACTGGCAACACTTTTATATATCATACATATAAATAAAATAATAGTAAATGAACTGCAAACTCTTATCTCAATAGAGACTGCAAAGATTGCGGCATTACCTGTTCTTTATGGTGAAACAAATTACCGTTTGACCACTGTGATATAACTAATGGCTGCATTTTATGTTCTGAACCCTCCTAACCCAACCTAGCCCGACTAAAACCCTTCGCAAACCAGTTTTAACATGTGTGTGTTATATCAGCAGGCCCCGAAACACACTAGCACGGTGTCTACCAGCGCCGCCGCTCCGCAGCATCTGAAGCGATCACCGAGTTTCACATCTGTTACTCAGATGCGTAAGTTTCATAGAGTCATCTTATTTTCATAGAGTAGGGGTCTTGATCAGATGTCACAATAATGTTGTATCAACCAGTAAGATAATCATACCTTTGTTGTTTTTGTTTATATACAGAGTTCAAGTTTATTGATTGTATTTATAACAAGTTGTGGACCAGGACAGCTCGGAGTAGAAATATATTGAGACAGTTCGGAGAGGCCTTAGCCAAAGGGCAAACAGATACAAGCACATAGTGTCAATCATTTAATTAAGAATTATAAAGTATCTGAATAAAGGCTATTATTATATTAATAACAAGTTGAAAACGATTATCTTGACTTGTTTTCTTTAGAGAGACCTGTTTGTAGTGAAAATTCGACAAATTTCAAGGGTTCCGTTTGGTCGCTCAGAATATTAATTCATTAATATTTTATAAAATAAACTCAATTTTGATAAAATTGTTTTTTTTTACGTTCAATAACATTTAAGTTGTTAAGAGCACACAATTGTCCTAAATGAAATGAAAAATTTAAATGATTTAATTTATTCGTGACAAACAAAGCTAAGCGATACTCGATACGATTCTACAAGTTGGGTAATGGAAGTTTGTAACAGATTTGTCATATAATCACGCCAAAGTGTGTATGAATTGACACAGAGAGAAATGGATGAAAATTGATCATGGTTCCACTCGCACCAATAAATTGTAACGGTTGAATACAATACAAGGTTTATCCCATACAGCGGTCGGGCTCCCGCCGCCCAAGAAGTCCCGGCTGTCGTCGCTGACGGGCGGCATGGTCCGCGACGTGTCGTACGCCGAGGCGGCCAAGTACGGCACCCAGCAGGAGTACAACTTCTTCGACCGCGCGCGCCGCGCGCTGCGCTCGCAGGAGGTCTACGACAACTTCCTCAGGTCAGTCTAAGTCCCGGCTGTCGTCGCTGACGGGCGGCATGGTCCGCGACGTGTCGTACGCCGAGGCGGCCAAGTACGGCACCCAGCAGGAGTACAACTTCTTCGACCGCGCGCGCCGCGCGCTGCGCTCGCAGGAGGTCTACGACAACTTCCTCAGGTCAGTCTAAGTCCCGGCTGTCGTCGCTGACGGGCGGCATGGTCCGCGACGTGTCGTACGCCGAGGCGGCCAAGTACGGCACCCAGCAGGAGTACAACTTCTTCGACCGCGCGCGCCGCGCGCTGCGCTCGCAGGAGGTCTACGACAACTTCCTCAGGTCAGTCTAAGTCCCGGCTGTCGTCGCTGACGGGCGGCATGGTCCGCGACGTGTCGTACGCCGAGGCGGCCAAGTACGGCACCCAGCAGGAGTACAACTTCTTCGACCGCGCGCGCCGCGCGCTGCGCTCGCAGGAGGTCTACGACAACTTCCTCAGGTCAGTCTAAGTCCCGGCTGTCGCCGCTGACGGGCGGCATGGTCCGCGACGTGTCGTACGCCGAGGCGGCCAAGTACGGCACCCAGCAGGAGTACAACTTCTTCGACCGCGCGCGCCGCGCGCTGCGCTCGCAGGAGGTCTACGACAACTTCCTCAGGTCAGTCTAAGTCCCGGCTGTCGTCGCTGACGGGCGGCATGGTCCGCGACGTGTCGTACGCCGAGGCGGCCAAGTACGGCACCCAGCAGGAGTACAACTTCTTCGACCGCGCGCGCCGCGCGCTGCGCTCGCAGGAGGTCTACGACAACTTCCTCAGGTCAGTCTAAGTCCCGGCTGTCGTCGCTGACGGGCGGCATGGTCCGCGACGTGTCGTACGCCGAGGCGGCCAAGTACGGCACCCAGCAGGAGTACAACTTCTTCGACCGCGCGCGCCGCGCGCTGCGCTCGCAGGAGGTCTACGACAACTTCCTCAGGTCAGTCTAAGTCCCGGCTGTCGTCGCTGACGGGCGGCATGGTCCGCGACGTGTCGTACGCCGAGGCGGCCAAGTACGGCACCCAGCAGGAGTACAACTTCTTCGACCGCGCGCGCCGCGCGCTGCGCTCGCAGGAGGTCTACGACAACTTCCTCAGGTCAGTCTAAGTCCCGGCTGTCGTCGCTGACGGGCGGCATGGTCCGCGACGTGTCGTACGCCGAGGCGGCCAAGTACGGCACCCAGCAGGAGTACAACTTCTTCGACCGCGCGCGCCGCGCGCTGCGCTCGCAGGAGGTCTACGACAACTTCCTCAGGTCAGTCTAAGTCCCGGCTGTCGTCGCTGACGGGCGGCATGGTCCGCGACGTGTCGTACGCCGAGGCGGCCAAGTACGGCACCCAGCAGGAGTACAACTTCTTCGACCGCGCGCGCCGCGCGCTGCGCTCGCAGGAGGTCTACGACAACTTCCTCAGGTCAGTCTAAGTCCCGGCTGTCGTCGCTGACGGGCGGCATGGTCCGCGACGTGTCGTACGCCGAGGCGGCCAAGTACGGCACCCAGCAGGAGTACAACTTCTTCGACCGCGCGCGCCGCGCGCTGCGCTCGCAGGAGGTCTACGACAACTTCCTCAGGTCAGTCTAAGTCCCGGCTGTCGTCGCTGACGGGCGGCATGGTCCGCGACGTGTCGTACGCCGAGGTGCCGATGCGCCCGAGTGCAACGCACCCCCCGAACTATAGATAAAGCCGCCCCTGAAAAATTACAATACAGATTTGCATACATGTCAAAAAAATAAGATTTTATATCACAATCGTCAAAAGCAGAGAAAAATTAAAATAATATATAATATTAAAGACAGTCAACCACACAATAACAAGGAAATGTAAAAAAAACAAACCAAAAACAAAAGAACCCAATATCAGCCTCTAAGTATCGTCATTCTTTACAATATTTAGTGCATCAGAAAGTACGTGAAACAATACATTTAATGTCTAAGAAAGGAAACAGAGTCCGGCCCGCGAAAGCGATGGGATGAAAACAAAATCTCGGCCCGAATTTGAGTCAAAGTTACCCCTGGTCTAAAGTCACTAGCTGTTTAGGAATGACATTATTTTAGTCTAGCAACATTAAGGAACAACCCTTCATTTTCAGTTCATTTCCATATCCTTAATCAACAATTACATTCGGTCAATCCGTGCAAAGCCGGGCCGGGCAGCTAGTTTATTATAAGACGTGAAAAAGTCTTCCTCGGTATTTGTACAAAAGTTAACTGCCTGGCTTGTCTTTTTTTTTCGAAATTCGTTTTCTCCTATAAAAACTGATCAATAAGACATGGATAGTATTCTAACCTAGCTCTCACCTCCAGATGCCTGCTGCTATTCACCAACGAGATAATCTCTTCATCGGAGCTGGTGTCGGTGACGTCACCGTTCCTCTGCCGACACCCGGAGCTGCAGAAGTGGCTGCAGGACTTCGTGGGGCCCGTGTCGCCGCCGTCCACGCCTACTGCCAGCTCCGGTCAGTATACTACCAGGATAAGGGTGTCTACCTACATGTGCGAAGACAATATTTGAGACCTTGCTTTTGACAGCTTGGTATCAACAATATGTAACATCGCTTCACCTCTTCACGCTTCGGCCCCAGCCCCGGCTTCGAGCGGCAGCGGCTTCTCTAATTCATTGCTTGCTATCCTAAGTAACCACAGTGCGTTGCGCTTGACGACCGCGCAATGAACAGATAAAACACTTGCCGCGCCGCAATTCACGCAATTTCGGACCGGGCCGAATAGATAAAACCTCAATATAAATATAAGAAGTTAATTTATTATGCTCCCAAAAAACAAGTACAGTCGCCATCAGATATATTGGAGCGGCTAAAGTGCTCACAAATATCTGAACACGTCCCTAATGCCTTGACAATCGAGACGTGTTCAGGAATTTTAGAGCAGTTAAGCATTTAAGGCGACTGTACAATCAATTGATAGACTTAACACAAATGTATTGTGCTAAATAGGATACTCGGTCAGCAGTCAGCACTGAAATCGACATGGCGAAAGCAACACGTTGCTGAAATACATTTTTTTATGGACAAAACCATGCTACATATATCACAGGGATACAAGTCATTGGATCCAGAGATAGCCATTCCCTATGTAGGACATCATCATCATCATAAATTAAAGCGCCGGGCTCTTGTCGGTGGAGTAATCGCCACTCTGTTCTTCTATCTGCCTCTGTTTTGAGCTCTATACATTAACTTTCTCTTTAGCTTGGTCCATAAACGCACGTCTTGGTCTTCCCCTGCCTCTCCTTTCTTCTCTAGGACATGTTCATGAAATTTTCGTGCAAGTTCGAAACAAATGTTTTTACAACCTTTTATTTAGCTTCACCTGTCCTGTTGTCTGTAATGGAATTTTGCAAGTTAAATTTGACCCACTTTCCGGTTTCCGATTGAGTTGAAATTTTGCATAAACGCACGTCTTGGTCTTCCCCTGCCTCTCCTTTCTTCTCTAGGACATGTTCATGAAATTTTCGTGCAAGTTCGAAACAAATGTTTTTACAACCTTTTATTTAGCTTCACCTGTCCTGTTGTCTGTAATGGAATTTTGCAAGTTAAATTTGACCCACTTTCCGGTTTCCGATTGAGTTGAAATTTTGCACGAATATGCAAATCGCGTGACAATGCAATATTATGATGATGGAGCTGGAAGGTTGCCATAGGAACGCCGTAACAAAACCACATAATCCCATCGAGTTTGGGCTCGTTAGAATCGTCTCAATGATTGATGACAATATACAGAAAAGTACTTCTTCTTCTTCAACTTAAGAGCTCTGCTCTTGTCGGTGGAGTAACCGCCATTCAGCTCTATGCTCTGCCACTGCTTTGAGCTCCTGATACGACACTACATTGACCTTATCCTTGACCTGGTCCATAAAAGCACGTCGCGGCCTTCCTCTGCCTCTTCTTCCCTCGATTTTCCCTTCGATTATAGTTTTTATGTAAATGTCATGTCGTAACAGGTGCCCCAACATATTTCCAAACATGTACAGAAAAGTACAGTCACCCAAAAATGTACCAAAAATGAAATTTTGGCTAAAAACTTGTTTACTGTAGTGATCTCTCTAACGTGACGTAATTGTTTGCAGGCTTCCCCAACAGCTACCAGATGTCGAGCACGAGCCTGCTCGGGTTTGAGCGCGAGCGCGCCGAGCGGCTCGACAGCAAGGCCGTGCGCTACGAGCCCATCGGCCCGCTCGGCGCGCAGCTGCGGCACGACCGGCCGCAGGGGGACGCCGCCATGGATATAGGTGCGTACACATACACATACACATACACATATAGGGCCACCTACATTCGGGTTTATAGGATCCCGTACGGGTGGTCACAGAGGGGTTAAAAAATGGGTCACGTAGTATGGGTACGTATACCCTATACTTACTGCTATGGCGCAACGACCTAAAGTGGATTTTGGCCAGCGACACTAAAGATCGCCTGGCTTCCCTGTCTAATGCCGTTTCTGTCCAGTATACGGCCCGGAATTCCTTTTGAACTCCCACCTATCAATGCAATAAGTTGCAATGTAATTTTACAGAAGTTTCTATCCACTCTCCTAGTATTGTAGGGTTTCGCTGGCTTTAAGCTATATATGTACAATAGTTGTTTGGAAGATTAGTGACCAACTTCATCAGCCTATGCATATAAGTCCCATTGCTGGGCATAGGTCACCTCTCACGGATTAGGAACGGGCCACTGCACACTGCACACAATAAGACCAGTATGAAGTTCCGTTTCCCCGCAGACCTGTCGACGTGCAAGCGGCTGGGCACGTCGTACTGCGCGCTGCCGCGCGAGGCGGCCGCGCGCCGCTGCTCCGGCCGCACTCCGCTCTGCAAAGAGGTAATAGCTTTATACGCATACTTATTAGCCCAACCACTTTATTTTCATTATTATGGAAATTTGGAGATAATTCATAACACCAGCTTTTTTGTGTGTAACTGATATATTATCATTTTAGTAATTATGTAGACTCAAAATCCACCAAAATAATTAACATCAAAAAAATCGATATTTAACCAATTCCTGAAAAAAGAGGAAAAATATTAATAGATATTTTAATTTTTTTTTGGTTAATTCACAGGAGCTCTTCAAGAATAATAAATATATCACACAAAAGCATAATAGACGTGTCATTTATTTTTATATATTTACTTCCCGCTTCCCGATGGAAATTTTGGTGGATTCTTGGATAAGGCATCTTAGCATAACACACACACACACGCGGTCATCGCCGCTATGGCAAAGTCGCCATGTACGGACGAGAGTTGTGAGAGTAAAGTGAGAACAACCAACTTCGTAGATGAACCGTCTTTATTTAGGAATAAAATAGCCTTATAGATACACTAATATTTACATACTAGACTTACACCACTACCTTTTTTTAAGGGTTCCGTACCCAAAAGGTAAAACGGGAACCTGTTAGACTCCGCTGTCCGTCCGTCTGTCACCAGGCTGTATCTCGTAAACCGTGATATATAGACGGTTGACATTTTCACAGATGATGTAATTTCTGTTGCCACTATAAAAGCAAATACTAAAAAACGGAATAAAATAAATATTTGAGTGGGGGCTCCCATACAACAAAAGAGATTTTTTGCCGTTTTTATAGATAATGGTATGGAGGACTAAATTCAAAAGTGATAATTTTGACGGCCTTGCCCCGTTATGTCCGTTGAGAACTTTGACTGTTTTCTTTGGGATGACGGGTGCCGGCGGCCCTATTTAATGTTTCACGGCCCGTAATGTGCAATTGCTGCAACCCGCCCTTCATCTACATTCTACACTAATATTAAAAAGAGGAAAGATTTGATTGTTTGTTTGTTTGTATTGAATAGGCTCCAAAACTACTGGACCGATTTGAAAAAAATATTTTACCATTAGAAGCCGACATTATTCCTGATGAACGTAGGCAACTTTTTACCGCGGGAAAATGCTTCATTCCTACGGGAAAACGGGTAATCCATGCGAAACCGGGCCGGACTGCTAATCTTAGTATAAACGTCTGAATGTACCGACTTCATGCATACTAACATTATAAATGCGAAAGTGTGTCTGTCTGTCTGTCTGTTACCACTTCACGCTTAAACCGCTGAACCGATTTAGGTGAAATTTGGTACGGAGATAGTTTGAGTCCCGGGGAAGGATATAGGATAGTTTTTATCCCCGAAATCATCCTCTAAGGGGGTGAAAGTTTGTATGGAGCTGCGATATAAACGAGTTCCACGCGGACGGAGTCGCGGGCAGAAGCTATTTTGAATAAACTTTGATCGAAATCTAATTCCGCATTCAATCAAGGATTAATGGTCCTAAAGTTAACTTTTTACTACCGACGTCTTGCAACAGCCTGTGACCTTTTAAGATTGGGCTCAAGTTTTAACATCATAACGGCATATTAACATAACTTATGATAGATACAAACATAACTGTAACTACGTGCGTGACGCTCGGCTGGAATCCGTGACGCAATGCAACGGTGTTTGGTATGTGCAGTATTTGCTAGGCCCATTCAAATTAATAACGGTTTGTGACGTCACGGATCGCTACTGTTGTACTCTTTTTTAACCCTTTAGTTCCGGGTGAC
Source organism: Epinotia demarniana (assembly GCA_945867215.1). Taxonomy (NCBI): domain Eukaryota; kingdom Metazoa; phylum Arthropoda; class Insecta; order Lepidoptera; family Tortricidae; genus Epinotia; species Epinotia demarniana. The sequence continues at coordinate 8,847,341 of OX244285.1, forward strand.
GAGTTAACTCGTCTTGTGCGATGTGCTCTCAGATCCGGTAGACGACTATACTCGTTTTAAAAAAAATGTCATTACATCCTGGATTAGGGCAATCGACAACTGGACACTCGCCTACAGGACTGAGGAGCAGATCATTTCACTGGATCTGAAAAACTGGGTAGATTTTGTACATGACTTTACCGGAACGAAAGGTTTAACCAAACCGTGTTTACTTTTCGGATGCATAATCTCTTTTTACGCACAATGATTTGTCTGGCATTTATTAATAAGAAACGTACTTAATTTAATCTATAGTTACAAAACCATTTGAAAGTCTGTTTGGCCCTATGGTTGACTGGTAGCAGTTTTACTTTTTTGTTTTGTGCAATAAAGTTTAAATAAAGAATAAATATATATTTATATGATCGAAAATACGAATAGACATCTCTGCCGATCACTTATATTCGTACGACTACGCGAATATTGCATCACTTATTTTTTATACCAAGAAAAGTCGTGCAACAACATTTTTTTTAATACGGGGTAGTTAATGGTTGATCTTCTAGCAGGCATAAAATATTTTTTGCGTAATTAAATAATCATTCATAACCGTTCTGTAAACAAAAACTAGTTATCTTGGTTATTGTGTTTAATCCATTTCATTATGATTAAAACACCTATTCAACCCACAGTATGTCGCAAACTCAAAACAAATCCCTCTATATTTGGCAACAGGAATCCCCAAAAACGCCTTCCACAACAAAACCTTATTGATAAAGGGGCCTTCACCTCTCAGCGTTTACAAAACAAACTTATCGAAGTTAAGAAATCTTTCGTAAACACGACTGATTTAGAACGCCCACGAATCCGAAATAAAAACACGTTGACTGACGCTTGGCGCGTGTTTTTACACGAATTATGATATTTATAGCAATTCATACGTAGTCTGCGGAAAACGAAGCCTAGGATTTGAGGGCCTACTGTTTATTTACAGTTAAGTTTTTGACAACACCGTCATGTCTATAGTACTGCGGCTGACATAACCTTATAAATTTAAGTGCTCGCTGCTGGCGTGGCTTGATCCGCGTATTGTAGAACGCAGCCAAATCAATGGATAAAATGTGGCCTATTTAGATCCAGAAACGCAATTTTTGAAATCGGTTATGCTGTTCTAGAGATAAAGCATTACATACAAACCTACAATCTTACAAACTTTTCCTCTTTATAGTATTGGTATAATGTATTATTGTAGATTCCTCTTTATAATATTAGTACAAAATCCTTTTTAACCCCGGACGCAAAGAGAGGGGTGTTATAAGTTAACGCGTCTGCCTGTGTATCTGTGTCCGTCTGTGGTATCGTAGCTTCCAAACGGATGAAACAATTTTCGTTTTTTTTGTCATAGATAAATTTTATCTCGAGTGTTCTTAGCCATGTTTCATGAAAATCTGTTCAGCCGCTTTTGAGATATTGTACTTTGAAATGAAAATGTTGGGGGTTTCTCAACTTTTTTAAGTTGTAGTTATTATGAAATATGTATAGCGGATGTTTTATAGGCTCACACATCAAGACAATCGCAACATGATGAAACCCATGCGATGTGCAAATCCAGAAACCACACTGTTGAACCAACGCATGCTGCCTTCCTACTGACTCCCAACACCCCATACAACCCTCCACCCAGCCACGACAGTACTACATAACGTCCACTTTCAGGTGCTGAACGACACTTGGGTGTCTTTCCCTACCTGGAGCGAGGATTCGACCTTCGTGACGTCACGGAAGACGCAGTATGAGGAGTATATATACCGGTGCGAGGATGAGAGATTTGAGGTGAGTGCAGTATAAATATCATTCTAGCGTTTTTCTGGGTTGTAACCTAAAGGAGCGTGGGGTCCACTTTGGCACCTAATTAAAAAAAAAATGGTATGGGGTTAGGATGGTTATTGGTTATTTTAAACCTGCAACACTACACTTCAAGGAAGTTACTTCCTTTTATTCAACTTTGTCATAAATTAAGATGGCATTTACATTGTCACTTGACTTGTCATTTATACCGAATGTACCGGACGGTGGTGGAGGTCAAGAAAAAAGATGTTCTAAGCCTCCTAGCGTTTTCCTGGTTGTACCATAAAGGCTTTGCTTAGGCACCTAATCTCAATATTTGGCGTAGGAAAAAAAAAGAAATAAAAAAAAGTAAAAAGGTTGCCGTCTGACCTTTCAACCCAAAGGAAAAACTACTTTGTTTACGATTAGACCAGTTTCCTCACGAAGTTTTCCTTCCTCGAAAAGCAACTGTTTAAGGTGGTTCGACGAGCATACAAAACGTTTTTTGACATTCGCAGGCTAACGGCGTGATATTTTTAGAAACTTGTCTTTCATAAATTGGCTTTCCATTTCCGTGAAATTCCCCATTTCGTAGAATACACTTGTATAAACTAGAATAATTTGGGAATAATCGTTTTCCTAAAGTATCACGTGACAAACTAATTTCTCAAATTATTCAACATTATAAAAGTCACACGTCACGTCACACACTGTTTGCGTTTTCTCTCTCTAACAAACGTTGATGACCTCTGTAGCCTAGTCGGTAGAGACCCTGTCTATGAAGCCGGAGGTCCCGGGTTCGATTCCCGGTAAATGCATTTATTTGTGTGATGAGCATGAATATTTATTCCCTAAGTCATAATGTTTTGTATGCATTTAAGTATTGATTTATCTATATAAGAATGTATATCGTCGTCTATTACCCATAATACAAGCTTTGCTTAGTTTGGTACTAGGTCGATTTGTGTAAGATTGTCCCCAAATATTTATTTATTAACAAGCAATATTAAAACGATTGTAGCGTTCGTAATTCTTTCAGATATCTGAATGGGATTTTCGTCACTAGGCATATTTTTTTGCCTTCTTTCTTTTGGAGTAATAATAATGTTCGAGTGTACACCCCTATTAGAACTAGGGGTAGGCCCCCCACAAGGTGGACTGATGACCTGTTAAAGGTCGCGGGAGTCCGCTGGATGCGGGTGGCGCAGGACCGGTCACATTGGCACTCTTTGGGGGAGGCGTATGGCCAGCAGTGCACGTCTTTCGGCTGATATGATGATGAGACTAGATTTTGCCTGGCAACTTGACCAGTGTTGCCTATTTAGACTTATGCAGCTCCGTAAGACGGCTTACAGGCAGCAAGTTTTGTAAGGCACTCTTTGGGGAAGGCTCATGTCCAGCAATGGACGTCTTTTGGCTGATATGACTTAGACACCCCTATTGACCTCTCTTAGTGGACGTGTTTTGTTTGGGTGATATGAGTTAGACACCCCTATTGACCTCTCGTATCCCTTAGCTGGACGTGGTGATCGAGACGAACGCGGCCACGATCCGCGTGCTCGAGGGCGTGCAGAAGAAGCTGTCGCGCATGACGGCCGAGGACGCGGCCAAGTACCGCCTCGACGAGTGTCTCGGCGGGCACTCGCAAACCATACACCAGCGCGCGCTGCGCCGCATCTACGGCGATAAGGTGGTACGAGCGACCAAGGCTCTTAGCATGATTTATTCATTTACTTTGTTGCCTAGAATTATAGTATGCCTACGTACTACACGAAAGGCGATAAACATAAGACTGACGACGCACCTATACCCGCCCGGCTCCCCCGCGAAGCCCATTGCCCGGCCGGATTACAGCGATCACCGAACAAGCGGGAGTCCGGATTACCGAGGCCCTACTGTAAAATCATCTTCCTATGAAACATTAATAAGTTTCTGTCAAAAATTTCATTTTTGGTACAAGCTTTTATTGCCGACTGTACTTTTCTGTATACCATCATCAAATCATTGAAACGATTCCGAGCCCAAACTCCGGGTTACGTCAGTTAAGTACTGAATTACCATGGCCACTTTATCGCTCGATGGTACCACTATATTGGATTGTCATCCAAACTATACTTATACCCAAAATTTCAGCTCATTCGGTGGTCCCATACATACTATCAGGGCAAGTTAAGTGTCCACTAGCATCCTGATCCCCCAGGGGAAAAAACGGTTTGGTTGTTAGGTGAACTGCGACTCTACAGCGCGCGAGCCAAGGGAGCGAAGCGAGCGTGACGCGGCAGCGTCCGATGAAGCTCTGTAACCGAACATTATCATTTTGTTACTAGTTGAATATAAAATAATTGCCGCTAGGTTCCCCTGGGTGATCGGGGTCAGGTGATTAACGTGGATAACGTAAAAATGTCCGATACGGCATTTGATTGATATGCAAATCATTTTTTTTAATCGTCAGAAACGGCTGGTAGTGCTAGTACGTCGTTAGGGAAATACTTGCGAATGACGTCACGGTTTTTTATGATGTAACGGCGTCAATTTTCATCTAACGTATTATAAATCTACGTGCTATGTGCCCCGCCCACTGCCACTTAAGTTTAGCGATCCGGCGTTTAGTTGGGGCGGAAAGGTTCTCGAGTGGCGACCACGTACCGGAAGGCGCAGCGTGGGTAGGCCCCCGACAAGGTGGACTGATGACCTGGTAAAGGTTGCGGGAGTCCGCTGGATGCGGGTGGCGCTGGATCGGTCACTTTGGCACTCTTTGGGGGAGGCCTATGTCCAGCAGTGGACGTCTTTCGGCTGATATGATGATGATGATGATGATGATGATGTATTATAAATCTTTTAAGTGTGTGTAAAATCTACAAATCTTCAATATTTTGGTCATTTCTGTAGACTCTTATACTGGTAGTACTTTTTATTTGCGCATGTATTTTGCATTAATTTTGAAGTTCCTGGGTTCGAATCCCGATGGGACAAATTGAGCTGTGCATTTGAGTATTTATTAAATGGTTAAGCTTACCAAGCGCTTTTTGATGTTGTATGAAGTATGTAGCGTATTATATTTTTGTTCAAATTGCAAGCATGAAATCTCGGTAGATTTTTTTGTGGAAACGTGTTTAGTAGTGCTTACTTTAGTGCATTACTTAGTGCATTTTTTTTTTCTAAATGTTTTTTTTTTCTTACGTATGATTCTCTCGTCTACGTCCTGGATGAGATATTTAACCTAGGTCTCAACTGTGTAATATTTATGTCTAAATATGCTGTAATTTGACTCCTCAGTCAACGTGATTTAGTTTTTTGGAGTACTTTATTATTTTAGTAAAGTTTTTTAATAAATCAATAAAATAGGCCGCAATGTGCCCCCAAAAACGGCTTTAATAAACTCCTTCCAGTGCAACATACGCCATTATTTTTAACCTTACGCATGGTCGCACGTACAGCATCGCAGCAAGTTTATATCTTGAAACGATAGAAAACCCGAAGATACAACAATGAAATAAGGATATTATAAAACAGGTTTACTGGCCCGACCCGTACCCGGGAACTCGTGTGGTGTCTGGTTAGAATTTCACCACCCCCTTTCTTCCCGTGGGTGTCGTAAAAGTCGACCAAGGACCAGGGTTGAAGTGTGTTGTGGGCGATGGGCTAGATCAACCTATCACTGTAATATCACATTTTGTCGATATTTAATACCCACATTTATGCTAATATTGGCGCAGGAACATACGTTTCATGTGCTCTGCCTACCCCTTTTGGGAATAAAGGCGTGAATGTATGTATGTAGGTTTACTGGCGCGGATTATTGCGATTATACGGGACAGCATCCAAGCGTTACCTTGGATGAATATAGGGATGTGTGTATACATTAGACATTGTCTCTAGCGCTTGTTTGGTTGCAGGCGGTGGACATAATCGCGGGGCTGAAGAAGAACCCCGTCGTGGCCGTGCCCGTCGTGCTGCGCCGGCTCAAGGCCAAGGAGGAGGAGTGGAGGGAGGCGCAGAAGGTACACCACACACCACATGTCATCTACACCGGGGCGTCTCTAGTGTGCAAACATTACTCTAGCGTGGGGTTGCCATAAGTGTGGGGACTCAGACCGGGACATTCATAGAAAACAGAGGCGTCTCTAGCCCATGTTGCGCCCCCGGGTTCAATCATTACCGTAACCGTAATTCAAACCGGGACGTGTCCCGGCGTACCGGGACGTATGGCAACCCTAATCTAGCGCCCCTTAGTAAGCGCGCGCGCCCAGTGGGGCTCTTAGTGGAGTTGAGATCTTTTTGAACACTAAGCTCTTAGCTATTTCAGCCGCCGAATGTACTAGGTGAAAGTGACAACATAGCCAATTATGGAATGATTATTTGATGTTTATTATTGTAATAAACAAAAACGTAGCACAGGTTTATGAATAAGCACTACAAAAACTCACGATATTCACAATGAAACACAACCTTTTTGTTAGTTTTTATGAATTTAAAAATCTTAAAATGGACAATTTAAATGAAAGATTGATAGTTTCCCAGTTATTTCGTTATTTTTATCTGTTGGTAATGCAAGAGAGATCTGATGGCAAGAGAGATCTGATGCGCGATTCTACTTATCCTTATGCCGCCATTAAAGATTTATCTAATTAATATAACAATGCAGTGTCAATTCGTTTTCTTACTAATGAACAGCCGTTTGACTACAATACCACTTGTATTCCTTAGGGCTTCAACAAGCAATGGCGCGAGCAGAACGAGAAGTACTACCTAAAGTCCCTCGACCACCAGGGCATCAACTTCAAGCAGAACGACCTCAAAGCGATGCGCTCCAAGTCGCTGTACAACGAGGTGGAGAGCGCGTACGCCGCGCGCAAGCCGGGCCCGCATCTCGTGGTCGACTACCATATGAGGAACCGGCAGGAAGGTGCGTGACAACTCAATATTATTCATTTTATACTAGTGCCAATACGCTATTTGACAAAAATCGGCTTCATTTTATGAAACGGCAAAATTGATGATTTCATCAGATGCCCGATATGATTGATTGTTGTGTACATGACCGCGCGTTCAAGGGCACGCGTGTGGCGCGGTGACGCGCGGTCATCTGAACTTAGCCTTAGTATGGAATTTGTAGGGATTACAGGCTTGTGACGTCACAATCAAACAACGTCCTTATTGTTCGTTTTTATGAAATTAAAAATCTTAAAATAGACAAGTTATATGAAAGATTGATAGTTTCCCAGTATTTTTGTCGCTTTTATCTGTTGCTAATGAAAAATCAAATTATTTTAACTGTTATCAATTAGTCTATTAGGGTTTTATTGTACCGCGTTGCCATGTATACGTTACGTCATCAGTACTTTTCAAGGGGATGCCTTGATTTGAGTCGACCGCGTCCCCTTGTCAATTATACTCCCCCTTGATAAAATTATACCTCGTCCCCTTGTCGATAAATACCTAACTTGTGACTGAGATTGAATTTATATTTTCTAATTACATTAGGTACTAGTATTTATTCGTTGACCTCAAATATATAAATAAACACCAATTTTGTATTTTCAAGTAATTTAGTAACCGAGGTATCGGTAATATACTTATGTAGTTGAATTCCCTGACCCCAAATACGTATATTTAGACACCAACTTTGTGATTCTAAGTGACTTAGAACCCGAGATATAAATTATAGTTAGTTCAAAATGGCTGCCATAAAATTAAAGATGGCCGACGGAGGAGTTGGTTCAACAACTTAACCATTAGATGCATACAGTGTCAGAAATAATACAACTGAAGTAACACAAGTCGTAATCAAACTGTCAGTTATAGACTTTATCAAATTAGACGCTGGATCTCAAATGTGACGTAGAGTTAACAGTACATTATCCATTCCGTAAGCAAAGTGATTGCTACCATATGCACCTAACCGAACAAGTACCTGAAAAAAATTGGTGCTTTTGTCCACCATGTCCACATTATCACATGTTGCCCTGCTAACATCAACTAACATTTTCTTCCTGTCAGCACTAAAATTCTCATAGCTCACAGTTGAAGCTCTCATTATGCCTATTATTGATTATGCTGATGTCATCATTCTCATCATTCTCCTAGCGTTATTCCCGGTTGTGCCCCTAAAGGAGCCCAGGGTCCGCTTTGACACCTAATCCCAAGATTTGGCATAGGCACTAGTTTTACGAAAGCGAACTGCCATCTGACCTTCCAACCCAGAGGGAGAACTAGACCTTATTGGGATTAGACCGGTTACGTCACGATGTTTTCCTTCACCGAAAAGCTAACGGTAAATATTCCGTACATAAGTTCCGAGAAACTCATTGGTACGAGCCGGGATTCGAACCCACGACCGCCGCTTGACAGCCGCATGCCTGAACCACTAGGCTACCGTAGCTGATGTGTGCTACACTAATATTACCCAAGTTTCCTAGGACAGATTAGAGTGTCTACTTAATAACTCCATCAGATTTATTTTCGGACTTCGTAAATATGGCCACATATCAACTTTTCGCCGTAAACTTAAATGGCTCCCCATTCGTAAACGAAGGTCATTACGAGTTCTCTGTACACTGTTTTCCATAATTTTCGATCCTGCTGCGTTAGCTATCTTAGGTATAAATTTAAATTTGTAACCGCCCGACCTGGTGGTAATCTACGCCAGTCCCGTAGCCTGAAGCTTGTAGTCCCTTCTCATCGCACTGGATTTGAGTAATTCTTTCACTGTCCAGGCCATTCGGCTTTGGAATGCTCTCCCACTTACTATCAGACAAACGCAAACGAAACTCGCCTTCAAGCGCATGTTGCGCAAGCATTTTCTCAACGATATCTCTGGTTAGTTTAGTGGCATAGTTTTATGCACTGGGTACGCAAAGTAATATGTATGTATGTATATTATATTTTTGTATTTATGGAAGTAAATGTATTTATTCGTTACATTAGTAAATGTATTTCATTAGCTACCTATCCTTTTCATTTGTGTTTTTCTTGGCCAGCTGCCTGCACCTATAATCTTTTCTGTTTAGGGTGGATTGTGTGTGGTTGACTGGTAGAGAATGCCTTAAGGCATTAAGTCCGCCATTTGTGCTTCTTATATGTGCAATAAAGTTTAAATAAATAACATCGTTATTAACTGGTACATTTCCCCACCAGCGATCAAAGTGGTCCGCGACGCCGCTGAACTGCTGATCCACCACGCGCGCCGCCAGACCGGCATACAGAAGGCGGAGAAGCGGCGCATCAAGCAGCTGCTGCGGCACTTCCTGCCCGACCTGTTCGCGCACCCCAGGCAGCCGCTCTCCGACGACGAGAGAGACGAGGGTAACCACTTGCCCTATACTTTACTTATGATCCTGCGCCCTACACTTGACGCCGTATATAGGCGGATGTCACACTGCGCCTCGTCTCCGGACGGAGGTCGGAGCTCGTTGTATGCAAACCTCAGTTTGTATACAAATCCGTAACACACTGCACCGCACCTCCGTTCGGCGAAATTTGTATGCAGCTCCGCGCCTCCGTCCGGAGATGCGGCGCAGTGTGATAACCGCTATAGATTCCAAAAAAATGTACGGCGTCAAGTATAGATGGGCATAGGGCGCCCACAGTGACTCCATGATATGTCATGGGATTCTCGCTTCAATTCACTCGCAAGACTTTCCGATCTTCTTCGCCTCTTTTATTAGGGATGTTGCAGATTTACCGCTGTGTTCATACATCCAGAAAACAATTTTGACTAGATTATTAAAAAAAAGGAAAACATAGAAACACGACTAAAACCTTTCTTTGATTTTTAGTGAAATAGGTCTAATTTTGCAGAAGAAATCAGGGGACTACGAAACGTTTATTTTATGTACTTTAATAGGTATTTTCGGTCCAAGCTGTAGTTGTCTCTATCGCGCTCTGCGGGGGGAGGCTTGAGGTTGGCGCGACAGCAATACCTGTTTCTCAATTATCTCGACCTTACTGTTTCCTCTTGATGCGAATGCAGGTACTTTCTTAAATGGACTGCTGCATAACTCCAAGCAAACGCACGAGTGTTTCAGACGAGAGCGGCTAACGAAGGAAACCCATTTGTCTACATATATCGAAAAAACCTACCAAACTTTACCATGATGAAACCCATGCGATGTGCTTAAACAGACTCTTGCTGTTGATTCAACGCATGCTGCCTTCCTACTGACACTACTACCACTGTCCCGCCATCTTTACCCGACTTTACACAAGGATATTAACATGTTCTTTGTTTACAGAAGATAAGGAAGAGCCCTCAAGCCCAACCGGGAGCCCTAAGGACGAAACTGCCGTTGAAGATAAATCTGTCAAACAAGAAAAACAAGAGGTATTTATTCAAAAGCGAATGAAAATAAGTAGTCTGTATTGAAGTTCCATAAATAAAAATTAGAGGGCTATCTTACACAAATCCAACTAGTATCGATATAAGGGTTGTGTTTTGAGTACTAGATGGCCTTGAATTTAATAGGTATAAATATTGATTGACGATTTGAAAGTGCTTGTTACCCACAGCCTACTTGAATAAAGATTATTTTAAGTTTGAGATTATTAAAATACAAAGAAAGTATCAAGACTCAGAAACGATGAATATTATCACATAAAGATTTACACTTGTGAAGGTAGTTGTCGCAAGAAACCATTATTTTCTACAGTACTAACCTAACTTTATTCCAGTCGTCAGAGTCCGACAACGCGTCTGACAAGTCGTCGCGCCACCACAAGAACGACAAGGAGAACAAGCCGAAGAACAACAACCACGAGCCCCGGCTCGACAAGAGCGAAGTCAAGGACGAGGACGACTTTAGAGACCATCCGCCTAACGTGAGTACAACTATTCTTCTTACACTATCATCCCATCATCACAAAACAGATAAGTACAGAAATCAATCTACATACAAGTGCGTTCGAGCAACGCACACATAGACACTGCTCACGTACACGATATCTCGGACCGGTTCGGACCAGTGCGAGTGCCAACTAAACTGTATGAAACCTAGGAGTAAAAATAATAATGAGACAATGATGAAACACGTGCGATGTGCAAAACCAGATTATCTGTGGTGATACACGCATGCTGCCTTCCTACTGAAGTCTTTAAAACAGTCGAATTCATAAATATGTACGTTTCCAAAGGTTTAATATACCTAAGCAACTTTATGTTGTTAATAATAAAGTCGTATTTACATATGTTTGATCACTTAAAAGTGTGCAATGTAAGCTTGACCTTACAAAGTAAGTGTGTGCGTGTTTTGTTTGTGTGCGTGCGGAGACGTGTAGATACTAATGGCGCACAGTCCGTCAGTTCATTCGGTTTGCTTGACAAGTCCAGTGAGTATTCGTTTAAACGTATAAACAACATTTTGTATGTGCCACTATGTATACGTTAAGACGTATACTGCAAAAAACGTGCAGGACAATGCCGTGTGAACCTAGTCATAGCTGTGTTGTCGATAGTACAAGCCGCGCGCGGCGCGTTTGTATGAAGTTAACGTACTTTGCACTCCTACTATGCTAATGGGTATAGTTTAACGATGTGGTTACTCGTGCGTAAACCATCTGCTAGTGTATAATCAAGGTTAGGTAGCCTCGCCCCTCCACACCTATATTAACTAACAGTCTATTGTGAACAGGAGGCCCGCTTCGTGTGCACGTCGTCGTGGTACATATTCCTGCGGCTGCACGGCGTCCTGTGCCAGCGACTGGGTGCCTTGCGGCGCGGCGCGGCGCAGCTGGCGGAGCGCGAGGCGCGCGAGCGGGCCGCGAGGCGACCGAGCGTTGCTGCCGCGCTCAGGCTCAAGCCCAACAGTGAGTACATTTCAATACGCTGAGGCTCTAGTCACTAGAGCCACCCGTCGCCCACTCCTCACCGCCTCGCCTCGAGCGGTTAGGTATTCTTTATATGGATTTGTTCGGGCATGCGCTCACTACATCAACTCCGTAGTTACGAGTAGTAAGTACATTTACGGCCCGGCCAAGACTTCGAACGGCGGCGGCAGCGGCAGCGGTTTTTCTAATCCATTGCGTGTGATCCCAACTAACCACAGTGTGTTGCGCGTATCCACCGCGCAGTGAACAGATAATACGCTTGTCGCGCCGCAATTCGCGCAATGTCGGCGTTACGAGGTGAGGCGATGACGGGTGGCTCTAGTGAGCTTTGCGTTTTTTGTATGGGACCCTCAATTTGTATGGAATTTGACAGCTAAACGCGAACGCGGTCGTAACGTTTTGTTTCGGTAAAACCTTATACTAGAGCCTCTGTTCTATAGAAAACATGTTCAATAGTCAACTATGGTGGGCCTGGTTTATGAAAAGAAATAATGCTCAAAATTGGAACGGTAAATATTCGCACCAAAAAGGCGACCGCCATGGTCGTTGTTGACGTCATAAGAGCAGAAACATAGAAACGTCAAATGTGCATACTGCGTGTACTTTAGCATAGTCCTGCAATACTGACGTCACTCACGAGAAGAAAAGTCCGGGTTGCATTCCAGAAGCTAAAACTTGAATATTAACGTTGTGAAAAAAAAACTGCCCCTCAACCACTTTGCATGAAATTAACACGAAATATTACAGCGATTTGGTTGTTTTCTGTTATAATCAATGTTCTCGTGGTAAAGGGAATGTGGAAATTTTTATGTGGCTCCGTGGAGAACTGAATTGAAGGCGGTTGAAACTTTGTTTTTAAAGTAAATTATTACAAAAGGAAATTTATATATAATTTAGGGTGACCTACTTTTGTTACAATATTAATTTGCGACAAAACAAAATGGCGTTCAGCTATTTAAAAAAATTGCCTGTTAAGAAAGCCTTGATTAAAATATAGGATAGTTTTTATCCCGGGTCAACGCTGACGAAGTCACGGGCGGAATCTATCATTTTATATTTTCCTCCTCCTTTGCACCCTAGATGCCATTACAAATTATAACGCTGTAATTACCTTCCAGACCTGCCAGCGGACGCGTCCTCCCCCGCGGAGTACTACACGGCCCTCCTAGAACTGGTCCGCGGCGTGCTGGACGGCAACACGGAAGCGTCCGCGTACGAGGACGCGGCGCGCGAGATGTTCGGCATACACGCCTACCCGGCCTACACGCTCGACAAACTCGTGTGGAACGCAGTGCGACAGGTAAACAACAAACTGAATCGCTATACTGATATACATCTACTCAACCGCTATGAATTCTTTGCCGGCAGTGGTTGCTGGTTGAGGATCGTGTCGTGGCAATAATTACGATGTTGATGGGGGAGTAGAGAGGGTGAGTGTGGACTGCTCCCCAGGTGGGTTTATGGCAGTCCACACTCAGAGAGACACTCTGAAGTACTGTCTATACAATGGTTATTTATTCATTAATGAACACAGTATATATACTCGTATACAAGTAGCTACATGCATAATCATTCGTACATCTCGCACGTACTTAAATGGATAATCTAATACACGTTTTATTCAATATCTAATCTTTATTAGAGAATGTGCCTAGTCGGCACAAATTCTATCGACATTCACAGGTGCAAGTATTAGGCTTATTACAGGGTTGAGGACTATCTCATTGATAGAAATGCATGGCCCAAACTAGAGTAGCTGGTGACAGTAGTCGTCAGAAAGGTTCAAAACTGACACGATCTTCAATGACATAAACCATTCACCTGCGCTGGGAGTGCTTTTCCATTGTCCTCAAAAACTAAAACATTTTATGTGCGGTACATTTAAGTTGTGTGAGCACGCCCCTTTGTGTGTCGAATTTTTTTGTGCACTCTAAAAAACCTGCGTAGGAGACGACACGGCTTCAACCAAACAAGGTATATGACAGGATAGTTCTACCTAGGGATAAAATACTAATGTGTTATTGGACGATGATGAAACACGTGCGATGTGCAAAACCAGATTCTCTGTGGTGATACACGCTTGCTGCCTTCCTACTGATGTCTACTAAATAAATGATTAAAATTAATCCTTTAAGCGAACGTCAAAAATGACTTCTTAAGAGATTTGAAACAATCCATCGACGTCCATCGACGGGAACAAAACGCGAGGAGTGTGGTACAAAACACTCGGCGAAAGCTGATTCCGTGTCGATATGTGTGGTACCCTTATTCAGCAATGTACTCCCAAAAACGTTTGTTTAGAGTGTGTACGCTGTTTTAGTCCTTAAGGGCTCGTACTCATTGCAACTTTTTGTAGCGTGTTCTAAAATCTATCGTGGCGACTGAGTTTATAATTGGGTGGATTAACTATTTTCTGTCATTCCTGAGTCATTATTTAAAACTGTCACTAAAGTACCATCTTCTAGGCACGTTAAAAGTCCGTACTGTTATATCTTTTCCAAAAAGTGTGTTGTTGTCTCATTCAGAATAACAAGACAGTTGTTTGACCCTCGTACCTTACCCCCCGCAGCTGCAGCGCTGCGTGTCGGAGCCCTGGTCGCTGCGCGCGGCCGAGCTGGCGGCCCGCGGCGGCATGCGCGGCGCGCTCTCCTACGTGCGCCGCGCCCAGCGGTACCTGCACAAGGAACACACTGCCTTCCTCATCAAACTGGTCAGTACAGTACAATACACCCATATAAACCTGCAGCTCCACGAAGCTCCACCATATATCGCACCTGCAGAACGCCTGCCCCCGGGCCAAATGAAAATTGGATCACGTGGAAGGCTCCAAACAGATTGAGGACGGGAGTTGGTCGCTCTAAAGATAACCTGCAGAAATGGGGAATCGGATCAGGAAATGGCAACATACTCTGCGAATCTGGCACCCTTCAGACGACAGCACACACCGGCCAAGAAAATAAAAGTGTTTGTTTGTTCTCAGTACGGCGGCGACGAATGCCGCGTCTCGTTCGAGCTACTGGAAGGCATTGGCGAAGGCCGTACTTCGCCTCACCACGACTCGGCCCGGTTATCACCTACCAATCAGGTAATTATATAGTCATAATTCTCTCGATATTGGTATAGGGGTGAATGTTGGACTATATGTTGTTTCCTGATTAACGGTCTAATTGACCCATAATTATGTTGGTGCTAAGGAATATTGATACGTACGACCCTTTTCCCTTTAAAACCACACAGCTGAATCATTTGAATATGATAGCTATTTGATAGACTAGTTTTCTATTTTTTATTTATTTATATAATCTTTATTGCTCAAAAGAACAACGTATCGCACAAAAGGCGGACTTAATGCCATAAGCATTCTCTTACAGTCGAGTCAGTCAGTTTTATGATGCCGTTCGCACCAGTTTTTAGAGAGGATGAAATGTGTGTATGGGATCAATGAAAATCAGTGCACATAATACAAAAACTAGAGTTTAAATCAACCTCACTCACATGACAGCTGAAAATGGTTCATACTGAAATCAATTTAAATTTTACTTAAATCATTTGACGGTTTGCTTTGCATCAATTATTGATATAAATTTCAATTACAATTCAAAATATTTACTGACAAGAATCGCCTCGCGTTACGCTTGTAGCCGATCTCATGGTTTTCCACATAGACTGCGTCGTAGCAGCTTCTTATAGTATGGGGTTGTCCAGCAATACTTGGCTATATAAGTAAACATATTTTAAACAAATAAATATTTTTTAATAAAATTTTATTACAAAGTTTGCAAATATTGTCGTGAAAACATATTGAATGCATCAAAGTTATGTTTACTTATAAATGTTCTCATGTACATTGCTATGCTTGCTAAGAATATCAAAAAAAGTTCAATTATTATGTATCGTCAAAATATAAATGTTGGAGACTGGTTGTAATGATTCTTCTCAAATATAAAGTGGAAAGAAGGTAGAGATTTTTATTTCATCTAACTACTATGTATTAAAACATTAATTGCCAAGAATCGCTACGCTCGTCGTAGCCGATGCCGTGGTTTTCCTCGTATGACACGGAAAGCGAGTACGGCGCAGGCGACCGCGTGTTCCTGTCTGTTTTCTGTTGTCACGAATGGACGCTCATCGTATTGTATAAAATCCCCAGTCCCTCGCGACGGCCGCCAACGGTTCGCCGGTGCCCCGGCTGGCCGCGTGGGCGCTGTACACGGAGCGGTACGCGCGCCCCGACCTCGGGCCCGCGGCGCCCAACAAGCCCGTGTTCCTCGCGCGCAACGCGGCCCGGCGCGGGGGCGGGGGCGGGGGCGGCGGGGGCGGGGGCGGCGCCTCCGGCTCCGGCTCCAGCCCCGGCAACGTGGCGCCCGGCGGCAGCGGGGGCGGGGCCGGCGCCGCGCGGGGGCGGAGGAAACCGCACCGGATACACGACCGGAGCGAGTGCACGCTCAGCAGCGGCATCAGGTGGGCAGCTCTAGCCTGTGTCTTAAGGTTCAGGGGACACCCAGGCGTCAGCGGTCGCGGTCGCGGTCGCGGTCGCGGTCGCGGTCGGAGGAGTGAGAGGGAACACAGGCAATCGCGTCGGCTATATGACCGGAGCGAGTGGACAATCTGCAGTGGCATCAGGTGAACACTCTAGCTTGTTATTAAGGGAGGTTCAGAGGACACCCAGGCGTCAGCGGTGGGAGGAGTGAGAGGGAAGAGGAAATCGCATCGGCTACATGACCGGAGCGAGTGAACAATCAACAGTGGCATCAGGTGAGCAGTCTGTCCTTTGTACACCATTCAGTATTCCTCACGCATCTACTGTTAGCGCAAGCCGCCTGGCCGGTGATCATAGTAAGTGATGCGGCTCTATAAGGTTCCGGGGATAATGTAGCCGCGGGTGACAGCGACGGAGTGAGGAAGAAGAGTAAACACTGGATATACGACCGGAGGGAGGGTAAGCTCAATAGTCGCATCAGGTATGCACTCTATTGCCCTTATCTACTAGTTGCCTACGCGTCTTTGTCCGCGTATTATAGACGGGCCTGGCGAAGCCGCAGGATGAAATTATAGCCCATATCCATCCAGAAAGTCCATGTAAACACAGATGAAAATATTATTGAAATCGGATAAGTAGTTCCGTTTCCGGATAATGTCTCCTATAGTCCTCACGCTTTACTGAGTCGTAGGAGGCGAAACCCGGCGGACTCGGTTAAGCGTGAGGACTATACATACAAACTTGCAACGATGGCACGATACCCTCTTTGTAAAGTAGTAGCTGCCAGCGAGGCTTGAACCGCATTTTTACAAATTTAATTCAGAGCGGTGTTTAGAAATATAGCAGATATTCATCCCGAAGGTCATTCTACACTGGTGATGTTATTTTATCAAACCTGTATTTGGGATATTCTATTTTATAAATATTTGAACAGTAAAAATACTTTATGAGGAAACAAATTACCGTTTGACCACCATGATATATCTAATGGCTGCATTATTTTTTCTGAACATTCCAAGTATCACCTTGTCCACCCTATCACCACACGAATTAACCAGCCCCTCCACTCCCCACAGACTGGTGGCCTCGAGGCCGCACCAGCTGTACCGCGCGGGCGCGCTGCTGGCCGCGCGCGCGTCGCACGCGAGACTTCACGCCGCGAGACGCGCCAAGTTCAAGGCGTGGCTCCAGCGGAAAACCTACCGATGATCGCTATAAGCGTTTTGAACGACCCCCGGTGGATCGAGTTAGTATTACAACACGGATCAATCGACTGTTGTTGCCAATGATATCGAAAGTAAAGATACGCCTGTCCGAACAATATTCGCTTGACATACTGTGACACACTGTGACAGCTGAAGACTGAGGCACGGTGGCCCGCAATTGCCAGTGTCGGGCCACCGCACTGGACGAATTACTCGTGCGCGTTGGGCCTATCTTTACGAATATATATCTATGGTTGTTGCCCGTTGAGGTTACGTGTCTTGGAAGACTCATTTAATTGGATTCAAATACCCTGAACATTGGTTTTTGTGACCATGGAAAACCCGTTTTATGGTGAGGCATCTCCTAAGCATGCTAGGAGCCCATAGTATAATCAGTTTGTAAGAAACTGCCTCTTGGACGTTGGTAGTTTCAAATGGATCTGTAAGTCTCACTGGGTCTAAATTCACGCTGTTAATGTCGCATCATCATATCAGCCGAAAGACGTCCGCTGCTGGACATGGGCACTCCCCCTAAGAGTGCCGGGATGACCCGTCCTGCGCTATAAACTTTGAGACAAAACAAACGACACTGTGTCAAACAGAATCTATCAAAAATGACGTCCTGCAAAATTCCATAAAGTATTACACGAATTCGTTGATGTAAATTCGATTTCAAAAAAATCGTTTTCAACAAATACGTGAAGTGATGAAAATCACAAATTAGTAGTTTAATGCGTTCGTAAATTAAGTTTTTGAAACGTTGATTTACTTATAAAGTCCCAGTTGATTGTAATTCTAACTCGAGGTACTTAGACCATTGAAGGGTGTATTCTATTTGTTCAAAACTCATTACTTTTAAGGCAGAGTGAGAATATTGTTTTGTAAATAACGCAATAATATTAATTAAATGTCTTGCCTAGCAAGAGGCTAAATTGTACAAGTCCCGCATATTCGAGATTTTTGATGGTAATCTACTTAATGTGATTTCGAGAATGTGATAAAAGCACTTAAAATAATAAATTATAATATATCCGAATAAACGGGACTTGATACCTGGTAAACTAAGCGCTTTTGAAATGTATTTTATTTATTTCAATATGTCAATTTTCAATATACTTTTTCTATGTCATTTCTGTGAGGTTTTTATTTGTATAGACTTTGACTTGATGAATGTTAGACTCCGTTTGCCTAGGCCGAGTCACAAAGTTGTACATAAGATGTAAAATAATTATACATAAACAGTTGATGTCTAATTGTCTGTCAATTATGTAAAGGCTATTGCCAACAACATAATAATCAATGTTAGCACATTAGTCATTCTAAACCTTGTGCATATGTACATAGTCCACTAGCATGTCCATAGACAATCCATACTTACCATTTTCAAATCCCAGAGACTAAAATTACACATAGTTGCCTTTTATTACATTACTTATGGAGTAAGTGACAGTAAGTCAAGAAATTGGCCTACCACTTATGAACCTTCCTGTCTAAAAGTCGCTTTACCACTCTTTTTAACTGGAAAACATCTAAGTTGTTGTAATTAGTTGGATATATTAGTTTATTCTCAAAAGTTAAAAATAGATTCTCGGAATATTTGTCCTATTTTTCCATAATCCGGAGCTCCCGAGACCTGTCACCACTAATTTTGAATCAATAACGGGTCGACAACGCGCTTGCGACTGCTGCGCGAGCGTCCACAGGTTGTGCTTGTTTGCCACCGTGATATAAAAAGTCCTATCTGAATTAATTTTGCCTTGTCCTCATTTTGTTTACTAATGTAATTGTATTCTCTGGTTGTAACCAATTCAGTCAAGAGCTTTGGCCGAGCCGTTCTGAAGTCGAACCTCTGGTTAGATCGTCCAAATTTTTAGTATAGTTAAATTCACAAACGATATTCTCGCTCGTAAATTATTACTGGTTTTAAAGTCGGTCCAAACAAGGGCACAGGGTATTAAAATACATGCGTCAATAAATATATGAATATTTTGGACCGGTTTTGACCAATGCATTTGTAAAGGGGTAATCTCATCCGTTTTTTCGCCGGGCCACGTTTTAGTGGTGCCGCGTAGCGTAAGATGGCGGCGACCGGAAATGTGACGTCATTTCCGCTTGCAGCCGGATCTCTTATAAAGTACAGTATGCAGTGTATATATAGCGGTGTGGCAGTTGAAGAACCAATCTTGTTAATTTGTAAAGAAAAAATGACTTGTCAAGAGAAATAAATATTATTATATTTATAATACGGTTTTGGTTTTATTGGGATGTTGTGAAGCTGAACCCTAGAGCTTCTCACAGACTGCCGCGGCCTGCGGTGGCGGTCAATAGAAAATGTAATAACTGTCAAGTTTCCTTTTTTGACGTTCACCGCAGACCACGGTAGTGTGATACGCCACTCTTCACGTACTAAAATGACACCATACTTTCTAGCAAAGGGAATATCCTACCAATATTATAAATGCGAAAGTTTGGATGTTTGTTACTCAATCACGGTTAAACGGCTCAACCGATTTGAATGAAATTTTGCACGAAGATAGACTAAAGCCTGGATTCAAATATAGGATAGTTTATATTCCGGATCCACGCAGACGAAGTCGCGGGCGGAAGCTAGTTGAATATATATAGTATAGAGTTGTCAGTCAACATTATTGTTAGTAGTGCCATCCAAAGCCTTCTAGCGGCAACATGGTATCGTACGTACGGTATTTAAACTGTCATAAAAAAGAGGGATTAATAAAAATACTACAGTTAACAGTATGTACTTTACGAGAAAACAATGATCAACGTAATAACATGATACTATGCGAACTAACGCCTGAGAAAAACGTCCCGCACATTTTATGTGTTTGCCAAGATATTTAATTCAGGCGCTGCAAAATTATTTCTTACAAATGATTTTCTCGTACATTTCGTTTTGTTTCTGCATTTCGTTCCGTACAATAAATAATGTTACCGCTAATGTACATCACCGCCCGTCAGAAAGAAGGCTTCCTAGCGGTGACGGGTGTGTCATTGTTTTCTCATAAGTACTTACGTGGTACTTACAAAGTAAGTACTTTTTAGGGTAAACTAAACCCATCAAAAACATTCTGTAAAAAACTAGCCAAGTCTCGATGGAGCTGCTTGTTTATCTCTAAAAAGTAATGAAATCTAGACAAAGTCGTACCAAGTCTCAGGCAGCTGCATCTGCAACTTGACAATCACACAACTTTATTGCATTTAATAATAATAATTATGCGTAGGGATGTGACGGCCCCATCGCCTACCAGATTTCTGGTGCAATCAGTCAACGTAAGGCAGCTTGTGGCGGGTTGTTAGGGAGTAGCGACCCTACGTACCTGAGTGCTCCTGGGGGCGTCCTGTGGTCAGGCTGAGCCGATCGGGTGGTTGGTTGGACAGGCCCTCCGCCTCCGACTTCCCTTTATTGTGGCCGTCCAGAGTGGAGTCGCAAGAGCTGTTGCTCGAGGGTAGATGTGAACACCTAAGTGGCGAGTTGACTATATGTTTAAAGAGAATACTTTAGAGCCCTTATTGCGCTGGGTGGCCTCTTCTATACGATTTGTATTGAATTGGCGCAGATCGCGGGTATTGAGCTGCCGGTATAAGGCATAAACGTGGGCTTATTAAAGAATAATAAGAATGCCTGAGACTTGGCACGACTTTGTTTAATAGTTTGGTTGGGCTCTTGTGTTTTCTAATCAGGGTCACCAGGTACTCCAGATCTTTGATTATCCTAGTTTTTATAGTTTTCCCTTTATGTGGCTATTAAACCCTAACTCTGTACCAAATTTCAGCTCTCTGAGTTTATGGGAAGTACTAGTTCTATTTTTATGATCATGAGTGAGTTAGTGTCATAAATGCGAAACTTTGCTTTCGCTTAACTTCGGAACTAAATGACTTACAGACTTGAAATTTTGGATTTTAAGTATAATGACTTGTATTTTATTACGTTAGTTGTAGTAACAATAGTAGTCAAGATAAAAAAATATGCAAGTAATCGATTTATCCATTATGTGTAGGTATTTTCATGTATTCATTGGGATATATTTTTTATTCTGGCAACAAAATGTCCTGGAACAGAAAAGTGCCACTTTGATCCCTCCTAGCAGGGAAGAAAAAGCCTTTATCCGAATAGCTGATGTGAAAAGTTTTTTTTTATCGACTTCCCTTTCTCTTTCAATGGGGTTGGAAACTGTCAAATGTTTGACTAGATGGCGCCATCATAGGTTTTACCTAATCACTAGCCTTTTTCTATGGGATTTGGCTTAAACGGCTTCATTCTAAACAAGGATGGATAAACAAGGAAATTCCGAAAAAAAACAAGAATATGACAGTTTTGGTAGGACTGACGGCAATGTGTAATCCACATTAAGTGATTTGTCAGCCCCAATTTATCAGAATCTGACTAATTGCTATAATTAATGGACCATCCACATTAAGTGATTTTACCCCAATCTGTCAGTACAACATGTCGAAGTCAGAATTGGGTGTAGCGTACAGACGTAACAACTGCAACTACAATTTCATTCAGTGTGGCCAGTTAACAGAAGGAAAGCGAAAATTGGCGCATTCAAACGGTCCTGCGAAGCGGACTGCAAGATGCCCTTAGGTTAGTAACAACTAACCGATGAGATAGGGCAAGACAGCACGTCTAACACACAGCCGCGACATACTCACGCGACAACTCGTTTGAAGGTTGGAACATGCATCCACACTATAGCAATTAGTCAGATTCTGATGAATTGGGGCTGACAAATCACTGAATGTGGATGGCCCATGAGTTGTCCGGACTAATTGCATGAAAATCACAATTTGGACCATGGAATTTGCATGATCTGCCAACTTTTTTTTCTCACAAATTTCATTCAACTAAATTGAAACGAAAATTAAAAAATATATAAAAATAATAAAGCCGTTTATTCCTTAAATATACATATAGTTACATTTCATTTGCTTTTATTTATTTCTATTTAAGGACCCTCTAATGGGTGTAGGCCTCCTCCAACCTTTTCCATAGTGCTCTGTTTTGTGCTTTTTTAATCCAGCTTTGTCCCGCTACTGGGACAATATCATCTTTCCACCTGGTTTGTGGTCTCCCTCTGTTTCTCGTACCATGAGGTCCTTGCCATTCTGTCACCACTTTGGTCCATCTCTGGTCTTCTAATCTGGCTAGGTGGCCTGCCCATTTCCATTTTAAGGATCTTGAGTGGTCGAGTGCATCTATGACTTTAGTTATTTTCCTTATTTCTGAGCATCTCTTTTTGTCTCTAAGTTTTATGTTGAGTATACTTCTTTCTATACTTCTTTGACACACCTGGATATCATTCTTCGTCTTAGCGTTGTAGATCCATGTTTGGCATCCGTAGGTAAGGCTGGGTAGTATACAAGTGTTGAGTACCTTGCGTTTCAATCTCATTGGTAGTTTTGATTTTAGGATTTCTTTATGACTCCAGTATTTTTTCCAAGTAATACCAACTCGTCTGTTTATTTCTTCATAATGTCTAGTTTTTCTGAATGTTATTTGTTTTCCTAAGTATATATATTCTTCCACATACTCTAGGTCGCTTTGGTTGACATGGATTGGAAATTGTGCTCCATTGCTCATGACTTTAGTTTTTGATGTATTCAGTTCTAAACCAATTTCTTTGCTGACATTGTAGAGTTCGCTGATCATTTCTTGTAGTTGTTTTGGGTTTTCAGACATAACTATGATATCGTCTGCAAACCTCAAGTGGCTTAGATGCTTTCCATCTATAAATATTCCCTTTTTTGACCAATCCAGTTTTTCGAATATGTGTTGAAGTACAGATATGAATAATTTGGGTGATAAAGGGTCGCCTTGCTTTACTCCTCTTCTTATTTTTATAGCAGGCCTATTTTATCTAATTTCACTCTGCTTGTACTTTTTTCGTATATATTTTTTAGTATGTCTATGTATGTTAAATATATACTAAAGAATATTGTATTAATATTTTACACTGTAATTTTGTATTCTTTTTTAAACGGTGTTTTGCAACTACAATTTCATTAAGTGTGGCCAGTTAACAGTAAGAAAGCGAAAATTGCCGCATTCAAATGGTCCCGCGAAGCGGACTGCAAGATTGTTACTAACCGATGAGATAGGGCGAGACAGCACGTCGATCATGAGGCGGCCGTGACATAGGTACTCTCGATTTTTGTGTGCTGCACGGCTATTACGCGACGGCGCGCGAGCTCTCTCAATTTTTCTCGCACGATCCGTCTCTCTCTTATTAGGTAGAACACTTAGAACAAGAGGTGTAGTGCGAGAAAATCGAGAGTATGTCGCGGCCGTCCCATTTTAGACGTGCTGTCTTGCCCTATCTCATCGGTTAGTAACAATCTCGCAGTCCGCTTCGCAGGACCGTTTGACTGCGGCAATTTTCGCTTTCCTACTGTTAACTGGCCACACTGAATGAAATCGTAGTTGCAGTTGTTACGTCTGTACGCTACACCCAATTCTGACTTCGACATGTTGTACTGACAAATTGGGTTAAAATCACATAATGTGGATTGCCCATAAAACCTATGCCGGCGCCATCTGCAAATAAATACCTTTGCAACCAACCCCATTGCGATAGCACCTGTCAACAAGCAGTTTGTGCTCACCGCACTGCTGTTTTCGGCTGACTTTCTCTTTGATACCGGCGCTCATGCGAGCAACATCGTTTTCTTGTTTCTATTCCGATTATTCTGTAATCGTTAATTATAAACACAATCATAAGGATTGGGCTTGTTGTATTGTGATCAATATAAACTACTCATTATCCGTATCTATCGTCGTATTTTATTTCTCTCCAGCCATAACCATAAAGGTGTGAAAGCAATGGGGTTGGCAACTGTCAAAGTTTGACTAGATGGCGACATCATAGGTTTTACCTAATCACTAGCCCGTTTCTATGGGATTTGGCTTAAACGGCTTGATTCTAAACAATTAAATTCCGAAAAAAAAAACAAGAATTTGACAGTTTTGGTAGGACTGACAGGTAAAACCTATGCTGGCGCCATCTGCAAATACCTTCGCCCGGCCAACCCCATTGGTGTACCACTCAATAGCAACATTATTTCCGCCTTGGGCGTCAACATTTATTTCTTTCGATAAGCTAACGCCACGTGTACTAAATAGGCAACACCAGACGTCCGTGCGCGGCGGACAGCTGATTTCAGCCCGTGTGGATAGCTATAACTAGTTAACATTATATAAGCTGTTCGTTTAGCATTTAGCACAGCTTATCTTGTGAACAATGGCACTGTTTCCTATTGTACTATAAGCCCACCGCAAATCCTCCGACCATATAAAATTAAGCAAGTAACAATAAAATTCATACAAATATCTGCCATCTCCTCTAAGTCACAAGGTTGAAATTGCTACAGCTTAACTCATTAAGAAAGTCATTTTGTTAACAACAATCTTTGTGGAGGCACTACAGCGTTGGTGACTTACCTGACTGCGGCTTTCAATGTCCAAGTGTCATTATCGAAAGTGTGATGCTATTGCAATTTGAACCTTGTGACTTGGAAAAGATGGTAGCTATTTTTATGACTTTTGTTACTTGTAGGTACTTGCTTATTTTTTATGTGGTCGGAGGATTTGCGGTGGGCTTAAAATATATTAGGAAACAGTGCATTTTTAACAAGATAAGCTTTCAAGTGGTTAACGGACAGCTTAAATAATAATAATAATAACTATACCTACACACAGAATGCACGCAGTCCGCCAATTTCGTATTTTTTTAGGACAGTCATCTTGTTCGGCCGTCCGCCGATTTCGCTCGTTTAGAGTCGCTATAAGGTGCGTACACACCAAGCTATCGAATGGCTATGTATTTCACTCCACGGTGCTTTCACTTTAGAACATTTTGTAAAATTGCTTTTCTTTTGTTTCTTTTCTTTGAGTCGGATGATAATGGTTCTCGCGACCATAGATGTCACTAAAATAAATTTAGTACTTAGGGCAGGCGCAAGCCCATCGGCACCCGTCAGATGCCGGGAGCCGACCCAGGCCCGGTAGCGTGCGCCAGCACTAGCTTTGTTATGTTATTTTTATTTTTTTGTCCTAGCAACATTAATTAATATTAGAAATGTGCGATTATTTTCACGCAGCTTTATTATGGTACAATTATTTATAATATAATTTCACTGTCCGTAATGTGTACGCTACTTAACGAATATAATTATGATAAATGTAAAAATAACATTGCTTTTCACTAGTTTTTCAATATAAAATGACAGAAACCGATTATTTCTACATGAGTTTTCTCAACAGTTTTTTTAAAACGAAACGGAAAAATGACATTCAACTGAAGACTTCTTTTTTGGATTTGACACATATGTTGATAATACTTATGACTTAATATCTGGGTTTGTTCATATGAATTGGAAATAACTGAAGACATATTTATTGGACTAGAGACTTCTGATTTGAAACTACTGAAGACGTTATTACTGGATTTGATCAAATGAAGTTACACTTACTGAAGACAAGGCAGTATGGCCCATGGTCTTAGCCTGTCCGAATGGACGAATTATATAAAAAAAAGGAAAAATGACATATGTCAGCCGCGGCATTTGAAATTTTTTCACTACATGGATTTGGTTATATACGTGAATGCGATTTGAATTGTGTTTTTATCAACGACTTTTGTCGTTCCTGGACTTCAAATTCTGTTTAATCTTACCGGACTTCAAAGATCGACGAATCTACCCCGCTTTTGACCCCCTGCTTTATCTTACTTGACTACGGCGAAACTGCCTTATTTTTTGAACCCCTGCGAATTACCTGACTAGGAAGAACCTGTCTCACTCTTTGGATCCCTTGCTTTATCAAAATTGACTTCGCCAAACCTGCCTTTCTCTTTGGAACCCCTGCTTAGCTTACCGGACTTGAAATAGCTTGTACACTAGACAGCATAAGTGCATGGTCAACTGACAAACTGTTTCCTTTGACGCGCTCGCTAACGCCATCTATGTGCACGACGTGTAATATCATTATAGATGTAAATGTAAACCACAGAGGATCAGCAAGGTTTCACTAGATGGCGTTGTTAACAAAAATGGAAACAAAAAGTAATGCTTCGTCTTGGATATAATTATAATTATTTTCTTGGGTTATTATTTTTCCTATATTATATTGCCAAGTAATCTTGCCAACGCATTATCGATCGATAATGGCGGTATTATGACGCAATTTGGAATGTGTATTCCATTTATGTGCTACCTTTGTGCATTTATTTTTCTTGCGATGTTTCCGATTCACTACCAGTGAATATCCAAACAATTCCAAAAACACATCTTTCCCAACATATTTCTTGGGTGGGTGCGGGATTTGAACCCACGACTCTCAAGCTAGGTGTCGACCTAGTTACTTGCCTTGTTGGCCACTCGACCATCGGTTCAATTGACTAGGCAGTTGAAATTTATCATAAGTTTAATTTGCTGCTCAGATATTAATCCATTACTACTACGATTAATATAATAATCGATGAGGGTAGACGAATGAATCAAAACTACCATACTTATTCGTTTTTATCACAAAGATGTTACGTGTTCGTTCGTAGGACTACTCAGCTTTGTTATTCATATTTTTTTCTGGATAACATGAATAATAAAACTAGTTTTCGACGTAATATTGATCTAGTTAAAAGTTCGCAAATATTTGCGATATGTAACGAAGCTACAAGCTACAGAAACTGATCTAAACGTAAGTAGTTATTTTTGTGATATAATTATTTAGTAACTACTACTGAACTATCATACATTTTTCTGATGATTTATTTTCAAATAATATCGTTACAGCTAGAAAAAGGTTGAGCAAAAGGAAACGTCTCTGCTACACCGACAAAGAACGGCCACCAGCCATTGACAATGGACTATAAAGAAAATGATTTTGAATCGACAAGTCATTACGTCGATTTATTGCACAAGTGTGGAGTTCGTCGTGTCTCCATAACGAGAAGGGTTTATAATTATCATGGGCATGCTGTTAAACCCATACTTACAGAGAAGCACATAAAACAGCAAATTGTCGCAATTTGGACACTGGACAACTGGATTTTTGTCATGTTTAGTGATGAGAAGTGAGAAGTGTTTAAATCTATTCATAAGGACATATAAGTTCACGTTCAGTGATCACGTAGTGCCTAACGCGGAATCTGGTGGTATATCTAACTGTGAACATGTAGGGTTTGAAGAAAGACAGACCGGGTTATATATAAACAAATGACAAAAGTAAAATATGAGTAGAATATTGTTTTCATCGTGCTTTTTTATCCCTGTAGACACTATTAGTAATAGATGTGTTACGTTAAGGAAAATTATCATAATAGAATATAATCATTTTGTTAATTAACGAGATCGAATGAGATAGATAACTGTAGAAGCCTACCATTATAATCTATGAAATACTAGTATCAATAATAAAAGCCTTAGTGAACTGTAAGATTGTTTCGTATTTTTTTATTATTTTAAATGGCGGGTTTAATTACTTATTTCAAATCTCACTTAAATAGAAAATGCCAATAAACACCAGAATGCGTTCGCCTGATATATATGTTATCATAACCCGGTCTGAAATTATTAATAAAATTGACAATAGGTATTATTTTTATTGAGGTAAAGCTTCAATCTTTTTCCGATTTTCGGAAATGAAACTTAAGCTATAACCTCGATAACATGTTAAAAAGTGGCTAATTCACTAATACTACTACTGAATAAATATAATTTTAAAATGAAAAGTTCTTTGAGTTATTTAATTGTATTTAATTACTGTTATTTATATTTAAAAAATCTACTTTTGGCTGTGCAAAATAGTGTAAAAAACAGAAATCATAAAAACACTAAAAAGGCAGTCAGCACCGTGTCATTTGCACTTAATAGGCTAATCCACAAGCCCATCCAATCTTGTTGTTGACACTGGTCAGTGTTTTATCACGGGTATACATATTTCAACTGTGAAATATATACCTTTGATAAACGAGTAGGTAGGATGACAGTTCAGTCACACTCAAATACGGTTACAGTAGATTAAACCTTGCTAAACTTGTCAATAATTGTACTCGCATCGCAAGAAAATTTAATGGTGATTACAGGAGTCAATTATTATCAGTGAATTAAGTTATATTCGTCTATATATCAATATTTTTGGCCAGCAGCGTCATCTAGTTTATTTTGTGCGCAGCGCATGCAATCATATCAGCTGTAGATGTCAAACGGTGCAAGCGAAACTAGACCGTAAGGTGTCCATGCATTAATGCAGCCGATAGTACATTCACGTCTTTAAACATGTATAAGATTTTCAACGTTATTCCATTGACTTACGTCCCTAAACGTGTACATGTATATAAACGTGACTATACCATGGAATCTCAAATATGTCTTCAGACAATGAAAAATAGTGTTGCGTGCCTACTTGCGGTAAAACTTGTAAGTACCTATCCTACTAATATTATAAATGGGAAAGTGTATGTGTGTGTTTGTTGTTTGTTTGTCCGTCTTTCACGGCAAAACGGAGCACGAATTGACGTGATTTTTTAAGTGGACATAGTTGGAGGGATGGAGTGACATAGGATAGTTTTTATCCCCAAAATCACGCCCTAAGGGGGTGAAATGGGGAAGGGTGGGGGTTAAACTTTGTATGGAGCTGCGATATAAACGAGTTCCACGCGGACGGAGTCGCGGGCAGAAGCTAGTAACTAATATATTAAAGATTTTTAATTCTATTTTTGTTTGTTAATTCACTGTTTAGAATAAAATGATAAGAAAACGCAGTCTGTAAATACCTACGTCGTGGGCGTCGAAAAGGTTAAATATAAGAACAACTGGATTTTGACAATAATTTCCATGACAATAATTTGGCAATCTTTATTTGCATTCCTGCAATTTTATTCTAATGATAAATACCAAACTTAAATTAAGTGGATCGAAATTAATGTTTGTAAAATATATACTTCTCTGCATAGGTTTTTACATCGCCAAAGAAAGAACACCGATTGAGAAAACTACAAACACATGTGAAATGAATATGGGTGAAACCGGTGAAGCGAAGAAGTCGACTGCTAAAGATGTGTTTAAGCATAAATGTAGTACCTAAACCTATTGTATTAATCTGACAAGTTAAACTTACCCACTTCCCAGGGCTTGCTGTTTGCAAGAATGCAAATTTGGCATTCTTACCCCCGATTTTATAAAGATCCGTTGGACCTTATATCGGTCAGTAATTTCAAAGTTGTAGGTACCCATTGAATTACTAAGATTGAACATTTGATTTAATGCATTTTTACGATGCGGAACTCTAAAAACGGCCAAAGGGCCACATACAGGCTGGATTCCGCCGCTGAAATCCGCCGGCTGATTCCGTCCGTAGCTGCTTCATATAAAATATGTGGTGTTGCAACAGACACGCGCCAGCCGCCTGTCTATAGGTACGCCGGTAGACCCGGCTCATTCGGCGGGCCTAAGTATGTAAGGAAGATAAAAATATGGTATCATAGAGCTGGCTTGATGATGGAGCTGGGAGTTTGCCATATCTACTGACTATGTGATGACATAACGCCATTGCTTCGAGTTTTGGCTTGTTCGAGACGTCTTGATAAGTAGCTCATCTATAATGTTATTTGTAAATTGATATCTTTCAGGTGCATCAACAACATCCACTATTGCTGGCCAGAGGAGTGCGACGCAGACACTGCGGCAACAGCATATGCAGTAACTAATGCTGCCCAGCATGGCTATCACGAGACGGCGCGCGAGCTCTGAGATGATGAGATGAGAAGAGTAAAAAAAATGCAAGAACGCAGCACAGTTGAAAAGGCCCTTAAAATCGCACAAAAATTCGTCATTCCAAGAAGCACTGAATAGTTTTAATACACAACGTTACAATTTAGAGATTTAAAAGCATAAAATGGGCAGAAGATTAATGAAAAAAGAAAAGGCCATGGTAATGTCCCTGTTTAAACAGGGGCCTAAAGCCTATAGATTTTAAAAAAAAATAATACAGATATGTATAATAATTATATTTACAGTGTGTAATCGGTATGTGTACTTGCACAGTTGATTATTCTGCACGGCTATCACAAGACGGCGCGTGAGCTCCCTCGATTTTTATCGCACTATCCATCTCTCTCTTATAAGAAAACTGCCGTGGTCTGCACTGCACTGGCCGTGCTGATATTATAATATTAAGAGACTAGCTAAAGGTGGAATCAGACTTACTTGATCAGGTTCACTTGAATGATGGTCAACTCGAGTGAATGCTTCATTTTTCTTTCATGTTTTGTTTCACTTTTCGTTCAGACGTGTTTCAATTTCAATTTGAGTTAAAGATGCAAAATGAAACAAGAAAATGAAAGTCCCGTCTGATTCTACCTTAATGCACGGCTGTGTCGGTTCTGAAGGTCCATCACCATCCATACTTTACTTATATTATAAAATCCTTGTTGTAGTTTACCTACCTCTAGTATTTTTAAACAACGTGTTCTGTACCGTGTTGTTTTTAGAGGTGTTCCAAAAGTGTATTTGCATTGTATAGTTTAAATACGAAAGTAACTCTGTCCGTATGTCTGTCTATTACTTTTGCACGCTTAAACCAAGCATGGAACTATATAGTTGGAGACCCTGAGACAAAGGCTAGACATTATCCCGGAAATCATCCCTTGATTCAATACACTTGCTGCCAGGAACCCGCCTAGCGGGTGCCCGCTCCGTAGGAAGGTAGTTGTAGGTAATCTCCGGAACCGCTCATGCGATTTCAAAAATTATTTCACGTTTGTATAGAATGGACTTTTTCAATGGGCATAAGCTATATTTTATCCCGTGGGCTTGCCTGAGTTCTTTGCAATACGTAGGTGAGTTTTAACACGTTTCCTGTCCATGGATACATGTACATTGTACATTGGACGGGAACATTTCGGTAAACGTCTTTGTAACTGTAAGAATAAGGGTGTGTTACTATTATATTTGGCTACTCTGATTGCTACTAACTGTATGATGCTGACTGTACTGATATCACTTAATGATACCATTGTAACATTTGTAACTGCACTTATTAGTATGCACTGACATGTTAAAAAGCCCGTGAGTCCTCTGCATGTACTTGCGAAATAAATATTTGAGTTTTGAATTATATTCCCATCTTTTATTATAACTGTTTTACAATGAAATCCATCAAATTTGGACAGTTAGCAGAGTGAGCAATGATTACACAAAACTACTCTGGTAGTGTTTCAAATTGATGGATTTCAAATTCCTTAAGAATCTAATTCTTCCTACATCCATCCCACAAATATACGTATGTGTGCGTAAAATGTAACTATACTCATCATTACTACATCATACACTATGTGTGATGTCAAATCGGAGGGTGTATGTTATTCTCGCGAGTCTAGATGGCACTACTAACAATAATGTTGACTGACAACTCTATACTATATATATTCAATATTCTCTTTGTTTCACTCTAACAAATAGCTGTCACATTAAATACGTACTTCGCGTTCGTTTTCTCAGTGTGTACCCCCCCCACCATAAGGATGGCTATAGGGAGGTTGAAACGCAAATAAAATTAACAATAGTCTAATATTAACGAAAAAGGATTAAAATGAAGTGAAATGGAGAAAAAAGTACCTACTTAAGAGTATTTTTAACCCACGTCGCAAAAACATTTTCATTTTAAAGTCCAATTTCTCAATAACGGCTGAACAGATTTGATGAAACATGGCTAAGAACACTCGGGATAAAATTATCTAAGACACAAAAAAAACCCACATTCAAATCGGTCCATCCGTTAGGGAGCTACGCTACCACAGACAGACACGTTAAACTTATAACACCCCTCTTTTTTCGTTGGGGGTTAATGTCTGTGCACCAGAAACACTGACTAGCACATCAAAATTTTACAATTGCACATAAAAACCAATGTTGATGAAATATTAGTATTAGGCTATGCAAATCAGTATTTTTTCTGCTCTTATAGGTTTAAGTGATGTGCTTTTAAAAGTCAATCAAAAATAATACTTCAAGTTGTCCCAACCACGTAATTTATTACAACACAATAAATACCTATAACGAAACATTAAGGTACAAGGCCGAGTCGTAAGGCACAGTTCAATAAGAAATAACATTTCTATGACCATTAGCATTATCAGATAAATGAAATCTAAACAATATCATAACAACGACGTTCTAATGCGTGAGCTTAGATTAAAATACAAGCGTACCTAAACTTTAGTCACGAATCAAAAAATATGATTCTGAAAATTTTTTATTATACAGAGTGTAACATAAATGGGGTGAACCGATCAACGGCATAACGGGCATCGTGTTCTGATTAGAAAAAAGTAATAAAAAAATTTTATTGCCGCGATTTTTTTTTCACTTTTGTATGGAGCGTTGGCCGACTGGGGCTACCTGGCTCCATAGAAATGTAAAAAAAAATCGCGTCAAAATTTTTTTTCTCTTGCTTTTTTTTTATCTGAACACGATACCCGTTATGCCCTTGTTCGGTTCACACCCCATTTACGTTACACCGTGTATAAATGGGACCGTGTAAGTGCCAAAATAACACATAGTAGCACACAATGATGTAATATAAAAAAGAGCTACATAGGTTTTAAGCGCCCCAAAAGTGCTACACTAAATCCGAGTCAATTGCACCAACTAGCCGGAGTTTCGCGTCGTCAATGGAAACGTATGCTGTCAGATTTGGTAGCCATTTTCAAACACGGAATTTCGAATAGACAACGTATCTACCTCTTTTGTATACGTATTACATCATTGGTAGCACCAGTCACATAGTAATAGTTGTTCAAAATAAATAAGATAAAAGCCCTAGTCCTCGACGATGACTAGTATATGGCATGGGCACCCTAATGTCAAAGTGATATAGCTTAAATCCGAAAGAAGGAAATTCCTATTAATTCGTATTTAACTCATATTGGTCTGACATAAAGCCCATGTCATGTATTACAATGTCGAAGTACGTTTACCTTATACTATATTTATTAATTTTTTTGTTTCACGGATTAATTTCAGACCGTATTGTCAATTTGTCAGCTCTAAAGCAAAGAAAATGGGTGCAGTTCCCGAAAATGCTTCGTTAAGGGGATGCCTTGATTCGAGTCGACCACGCCCACGCCGACAGAGACACGCTTATACCTCCCGCGCACGAGAAAAAGAGATGCATCACCATTTTTTGGACAAATTTGGATAAATACCTAACTTTGTGTATCTATATTTCATTAAGTGAGATTTTAGATGAGATAAAATACTAGGTACAGTATTAACTTGATTGTGTCGTAAAATAATGTATTGTTTAAGTAGGCTGAGTAAAAAAGGAAAATAAAGACCCAACTTTGGACAATTTTAGGCAATCATGTATCGATCAAATCAGATAAATTGCACCCGGGTGCAACATGGGCTAGTCACTGCTTACCAGTGCCCCGTTTCACGAATCTACTAGTTACAATTTTACAATGCTCTAAACCAGGGGTCCCCAAACTCTTTTTAGACACGCCCCCCTGCTGCCTAAAATGAAGTTCCCACGCCCCCGTTCGCTTCGATGCAAGGAAACGCTAGCCAAATCATCATCATCTTCCTAGCGTTGCCGTTAGCGCCACGGCTCTTAGGAGTCTAGGGTCAGCTGAGTACCTAATCCCAATGATCGGCGAGGCACTAGTTTTTGCGAAAGGATTTCCCGAGGCCCCGCGCCCCCCCTAAAATTTGGTCGCGCCCCGCTTGGCGTTTGAAAACCCCTGCTCTAAACTATTACAAGGCTATATACTCGTTTGCCACCGTCGAGGTATTAAAAAGGATCTTAATGTCTAGTGTATCTTTTCTTTGCTCTTCTAATTACTATTCTCTATTGTAATACCCAGCTAATCGTATATAATAGCTTATCAATCGTAAGTTTGTTAAGAGTCGGCAGGACACTACTCTCCATACAAACTTAATTTGGTTCTCATTTTAAAACGAAAAGAGGTAAATAGAGCGAAAAGAGCTTTTTTCAAACCAAGTCTCTACTCACTTTTTTTTCTATTATAATTTAAAGCACCGACCTAGCTTCCGGGGATTCTATTGTGTATTAAAAGTTTAATGTTATTCCGTAAGTATGCCGTTTAACATGAGAACCAAACTATTTTTATGGAGACCGACCGTGCTGCGGAATCTTAAGTCTAATAAATGAGAAAGTTTGTAGAAATAAATACATTAAACAAAAATGATAACGTTTTTTACTCAAAGGCGTACTTTAATTGTTTTTTTCTTAGAATTTGGGTTTTCTGAAGCCCAAATCATGAGCACTCTATTTTTAATTCTGATAAAGAAATAATGTCCCCAATTTATATAGTTACTACATGATTCTCAGCAGGTAAAACCAAAAATGTTCAAATTCTGAGAAAAAAAAGTACACTTTTGAGTGAAGGCACTTAGATATATGTAATTATATATTTTTTTCGTCCTTTGATGTACATTATCTTACAGATTAAATTAGTAGTACCTAATTAATTTTACAAATATCTAATAAACGAACTTACATGAATATATTTATCCATTAATATCTATTTAGCCTGTGACATACCTATCTCACAACAAAAAGTAACAATATTTTTAAGACTGGTATTTAATAATACTATGCAAAGTAACCTAATAATAGTGGCTGTTTTACGAACTTACAATGTAACAAATCTAAATAGCCATATCAGGTCAAAAGTCGTTACTGGTCAATTTAGACTTAAATTGTAACTCGTATAGTCTGTTCCAGTTTAGACGCCGAAAAGTAATGTGGAATTTTACATCTTTGTTGCTAAATATGACAAAGATA
This sequence comes from Epinotia demarniana, assembly GCA_945867215.1. NCBI lineage: Eukaryota > Metazoa > Arthropoda > Insecta > Lepidoptera > Tortricidae > Epinotia > Epinotia demarniana. Next base: position 8,882,484 of record OX244285.1, read on the forward strand.
ATAAAGAGGCGTCGTAAAACTGACCGTAGCTAGCTACTGTTTGTTGTTTTCCAAGCAGTAAGGAAGATAACAATTCAACAATAGAAGTAGGTAATTGATGGATTTCAGTACTTTTCGTCATCTAAACTAGAACCAACTATAGCTTCGTGCTTTCAAATTTATATCTACTGTACAGTCAGCGTCATAATTATAGTTAGTAGCAGTCAAGGTAGCCAAATATTTGGGTACACGTCTTTATTCTTACAGTAATAAAGACGTGTATCGAAATATTTGGCTACCTTGACTGCTACTCATTGTTCATTGCTGTTCATTGTTCATTTTTTATCTAGTTTTTGTTTTTAATGTGTATTGTAAATATTAATTTTCTATTGCAACTGCATCTAGGTAGTATTATCTCACTTTGTATTTATGTTTATTTCTTTTTCACCCGTCCCAATAATGTAGGTAGTTTATTTATTATTTTTGTATGACGTCTCCGTGAGTCACCGACGGTGCTGGCTGAAAATCAGCGCTGCAGGTGTCTGACACCTCAGCATAATGCTGAGCCAGTGTCCGGTTCACTGCCGCAGAGACACACTTGTTTCATGTTTTGTGTTTTTTTCTTGTTTATTCTATTGTTTAATATGTGTGTCCTGTGTGTTTGTAATTCTTTCTTTCTTTTCTTTCTACTAACTATATGACGCTAACTGTACGTGTAGCAAATACGTTGCCGATATCATGTAAAAATGATTGACAATGAGATGTCAACAAATGCATAAACACATACCTATTTTGTTCAGTAATCAAATGTAACAATGCAATGAAAATGAGCGGAAAAAATAATTCAATTCCATGTCCATAACTTCATAACATAACATATTTAATTTCCATAAGACATTTCAGAATAACGAGTTCTTTTATTGAATTTACATATTTTAACACGTATGTTCGAGAGACCAATGAATCTTTCAACTTTTCAGGAGTCCCAGCTTCCACAATGGATAAAAACTTGGACGTCTGAAATTGTCCAATAATTTGGGCACAGAGAACGCCCATTCGCCGCCACAGAGAAAGAGTCGTGGCGCAACCCCCACGCCACGTAAATCTTAAGTCTACTGTTTTTGGACTTCATACGAGTATGAAGTCGGTTGCAGGGTGGTCAGGTAGCAGTAGTGACTGAAGTTCAAGTCAGGGGCGGCGCGTGATTAAATGAGACAAAAAAGGTGAACCTTTTACTTTTCACGTAATATTTTAAAATGTAGGTTTTCTCCTCAAAATCACGAATACTGTAGATTTAAAGTTTCCGCTGTGTGATGGTGATGTACAGAAAGAAAGTTACATTTATTCAAAAACACAGGAGACACATATTAAACAATAATAAAACAGCATAATACATGAAACAAGTGTCTCTGCGGCAGTGAACCGGACACTGGTTCAGTGACGCTAGCACGAAAATCGAATCTCGAAGTTCGGATATCTCCGTCACTAACTTATGTTTTATGGTACTCGAACGACAGAGACAGAGATATACGAACTTCGAGTACCGCTGCATTATGCTGAGGTGTCAGACACCATGGAAAATGTATAAAAACAAAGTACAATAAATAACAATTCAATTTTAAAAGATCGACAATTTACATAACCGGTAATAGTAGCTGGCATTCATACATCTATAATCAGGTGCAAAATAGTAGATTGTCACTCAAGGGAGCAAATTTATGTATTAAGGGCGAGGGCGGTATGCTGAATCCTGAGCGTAACGAGGGATTCAAGTGTTTACGCCCAAGACGGAAATAATATTGCTACCGAGTGACACATACTGCTTTTCACATCTTCTATGAGGAAAATTGAAATCCCTCGTTGTAGGGCAACAATACAATGACTCTTTTCTGAATAGCAGGGTCAGGGCAGCAATGTACAACTTTGATCCCTCATACGAGGGCAATATACTCTTTACTGAATAGCAGGTGTGATAATATTACTTCATTCACATTGACAATGGATGGCGCGTAGGTACATATTAATGTAGAAATTATTACTTTCAAAAATATCAATATTAATACGGATGACTATAAAATCTTAAGTCTTCATTTTTTTAAGGAACAACACGCTACTTTAAATATTTCCCATTTGTTCCAATATTAGATTAACGTCATACTCCGACAAACGGGAAAAACCAGATCTCATCTACGATCCAGTCGATCGATAATCTCCGGAAGTACTGAACTGATTTACATAGGCTTTTGTATACAACAACTCATACAAGCGTATATTTATAAGGTAACTAGCTTCTGCCCGAGGCTCCGTCCGCATGGAATTCGTTTATATCGTAACTTCATAGTCACACCCTTAGTGGATGATTTCCGGGATAAAAAATATCCTATGTCATGCCGCGGGACTCGGAAGCATCTCTATACCAAATTTCATCTAAATCGGTTCAGCGGATAAGCGTCAAGAGGTAACAGACAGACACACTTTCGCATTTATAATATTAGTATGGATCCCGATTACCATTCTAAAGGAATTGAACGAGAAAGAAATGTCTTTTACGTTGTATTTAGCAGGTAAAATTTTGTCATTTATGACGAGACGTAATCACAACAAGGTCTAATTTCCCTTTCGGGTTGAAAGGTCAGATGGCAGTCGCTTCAATATAATACAAATACTATTATCACACTTTTCATTCGGAAAAGTACGTTTTGCTCCACCACGAGCGGGATCAAAATACTACTTTTCTGTTCAAGATACTTCTTTAATTTATTCATTGGCATGTAGGATCTACGCAATTTGCCAATTAGACACAAATCTTAATAAACTAATCGATTGTAATTTCGTCGTAATCGATTAAAACGAACATTCCTATAACCTTCAAGAAAAGAGCGTACTCCCATCTTAAAGGCCGGCAACGCACTCACAACGGCCGGCAACGCACCACTGGTGTTGCAGGTGCCCATGGGCGGCGGTAATCGCTTACCATCAGGTGATCCGCCTGCTCGTTTGCCTCCTATCACATAAAAAAAAAAAAAAATATCAAATTTTAACTTTAACAGCGTTATATGAAAATTAATAAATTTCATATATTTTTTTTAAATTAAGAAAATTTGTTAATACTTGTTAAGTCATTTTAACAGCATCTTTATTAAATTTCTTTATAGTCGGCGTGAAAAATAGTAGGTGTCACTCGGTAGCAAAATTATCTTCGTTTCGGGATAGTATCCCTAAAAGAAAAGAAAAGAAAGTATCCCGGGATAGTATCCCTCGCTACTCTTAGGATTCTATTGTAGCATCCCTCGCTACGTTCAGGATTCAATGCACCGCCCTCGCCGTAAAAATACAATTTTGCTCACACTAGCCTCGCCTAAGCAGTTACAAAAGAAAACACATACAGGGAGCAGAGGTAAAACAACAGGCGGTTTTATCGCTAAAGAGCGATCTCTTCCAGACAACGTTCAATGAACTAGTGCCACCGCCAATACTTGAGATTAGGTAGCAAACGGTCCCGCGCTGTTTAAAGGTCACAGCTCATTAGAGCCACCCGGCACCCGACCCGCACCGCATAGCCTCGAGCGGTTAGTATTCTTTATATGGATTTGTAAGGGCATGCGTTCATGGCGCATTCATTAAAGTTCAAAGGCGAGGCGGTGCGGGTCGGGTGCCATGTGGCTACAATGAGCTGTGACCTTTAGGATGCAATTGGACTAACGCTAGATGAGGAAGACTTATTCCTTTCTATTATATGATATACATGAGATTCAAATGGTAATCTTATGATGACGTGGTTGTCATATAAACTGTACACAATAGCTGTTCATTACGTTAGTTACAACAGTTGGCAATTTTCACATTACCAATAAAAAAACTAGTAAATACTTGAAAAACATCACGCTTCAACTTATTGATGCAATTTCAAACAATTTTGACCATAAAAATGGTTACATCATCATCATATCAGCCGAAAGACGTCCACTGCTGGACATATCTCTCCCCCAAAGAGTGCAACAATGACCGGTCTTGAGCCCGCATCCAGCGGACTCCGGCGTAGTTACTTGGTTCTATTTCCATACAAACTTTATAGTAACAGAGCGTGGTTGAAGTTTCATAAAAAGTTGTAGATTTTTATCAGTTAAAATCCGTATTACAGTGGATGTAACAACGAAGTCGTGACAAGGTTTTATCACTGTAGGATGTATCGTGCCCCAAGTCCATACAGAGATCGAGGAATGGTTACAATACTGATGCCTTGTTAAGACATTTTGGTACTTTAGCCAGCTGTGTAAATAGATATACATAGTCTTTCAATAAACAGTCACAATCGTCAAACGTAAACAACATAACAATAATCATCAGTAAACACATACACACAAATAGCTACAAACGCTGAAATACATAATGGAAGCCAACCAGCGTAACTCGCCAAATAAAGATCGAATATTAATAGTTAAGAATACACTTAAAAAATCTTATAAAAATATACAACCGCCGTCAAAGATTCGAGTACATCTGTCTTAGAACTAAACAACATACGTGTTATAACCTTGGTACCCGCAAATTGTTGGACACTGTAACTTCGTTCGTAATTGTTTGCACGTTCAGCGTGGATCTATTGTGTCTCATATGTGACTTGACCAGGTCAGAATTGACCAGAGCAGCCATAAGGCTTAGTTCCCCAGCTAAGACTGTAGCACAGATGAGGGAAGCAAGTCTAGCAGAATTCTCCGCCGGTATAGCACCAGCTCCCTTCACTCCTAGCATCTCTAGACAAGCCCCCTGGGCTGTCAGAACTGTGCCTCCCCCAACCGTTCCAACCTCAAGACAAGGCATGGTGCAAGTCACGTATAAATCGTCTGAATTCTCCCCACGAACCTCCATGCTTGTAGAGCAGTTACTACTTGTGACATTTTGAGCTGGATCTTGGCCTGTTGCTATGAATATGGCTGTCACCATATTCGCTGCGTGAGCGTTATTCCCTCCTATAGAACCAGCTAGTGCTGATCCTGATAAGTTCTTAATCTTATTGCACCTGGATAGTGTCTTTGCGTCAGTCTTGAATATCGTCCTTAGATTCTCAGCGGATATGGTAGTTTCGCATACTACTCGCTTGCCTCTCCCTTTGACCCAGTTGATGGCAGCGGCTTTCTTGTCGGAACAATAGTTTCCTGATAAACTTATGACTTCCATGTCGGTAAAGTAGCCTTTGAGAACCTTCAGGGCGTTCTCAGCGCCTTTTGAGACCATGTTCATACCCATGGCGTCTCCTGTCGTGGCTCTGAATCTCAAGTAGAGGGTAGCACCATCAACGCCTATGTGGACTTCTTGTAGTCTAGCGAATCGAGACGTTGAATCGAATGCTTCCTTGATCAACGTGTAGTTGTCTTTATTGTCGATCCATTGTCTGCATTCGTAAGCCCGAACGACATTCGGGAACCTCACAGCGGGCGCTCTAGTCATCCCTACATCTTCGACAACGCTTATGACTCCTCGAGCACCAATCGCCTTTGCGCCTCTGTTCGTGGAAGCTACTAACGCACCTTCAGTCGTGGCCATCGGGATCATGTAGGGTTTCCCATCGACCACTAGAGGACCTGCGTAGCCTACAGGCACGCCGACGAAACCTATGACGTTTTCGCAGCAAGCGTTCATGACTTTACTGTAGTCGTAGTTTAAGTATGGTAGTTGTTTGATAGCCGCGTCTCTTTGGAAGCGACTGCCGACGACTCTGCGACGGAGTCTAACGCCTCTCAACGGATCTCCTAAGACTGTTTCTAGTCTGTGTAGGGGAATATGTGATTGTTCTACTAGCATGACCACTTCTTCATCGCTCAGAGAAGTACAAGCTCCTTCTGCTCTGTAGATCTCTAAGCACTCCGCCATCGGTCGCTTTTTAGCGTTTAGCTTCGCTGCTGATGAGCTGGGAGACAGCGTTGGCCATTCGGCTTCTTCGGCGCTGATGATATTGTCTGTCTGCGTGGAAACTTCAGCGTTCGTGTCATCTCCGACCGAAAACATCGGTTTTCTATTAACCTTCCGTGTCTCCTCTTTCGAGACGAGTTCTTTCACAACCATGTCGTTCATATCGATGACCCAACTCCGTTGTTCTTCGAAGAAGACAAATTTAATGATCAGGGCGCCCAGTAGAGTTGCTATTACTATATAATCGACGCTGACTGAGAACCATTTAACGTAAGAATGTAGCAACACGTTCTCCTGAGATATCGGAATGGAATTCTCATTCAAAGGTCCTTCCATATTGCTATTATTGGCGGCGATGGTCCAGCGGCTGGTTAAATGCACGCAGAGCAATCCAGCAGCCATAATCATCTTAACTTTCTGAACAACAGGGTTAGGCTTCAGATCGGCTTCAGAGAAAGATCCGTCCGACGCGATGTCCTTACGTCCTGATGCGAAATCAGCCACTAAAGACAAGCAGGCTGGGTAGAAGGTCACGAACACCAGATAATCGACAAGCAAAGCTAGACACGCGAACGTACACATGTGTTCTAGCCTAGGAACGCCTGAGAGCGCGCCTACGCCGACTAGGAGAGTTGCCAGCAGCGTATCTAAAGTAGCCGTCGGTCCTAACAGCGACAGCGCTCTCCCGACACGTTTCCCTTGGTCCTCGCCAGCGCACCAGCCAGCTTTGGCCATCCTCGCGCCCCTAGCCACGTCAGCGACGAGCAGAAACAAAAACGGCGCGTCTTTGATGCTCGCCAGCTCGCTCCAGAACAGACTAGCGAGCGCTGAAGTGAAGATAAAGCTGGCGAATGTGGAGAACACGCCTGCTATGATGAGTAAGTATTTGGACGCGATGGTATGAAGGTTGGAGATTTGATAGTAGGCGTATAGAAGGGCAGCACAGCGGACGATGGTCATGATAATGGCGTCAGCGGCTTGGTATTCGGCTTCCAAGCCTGGGCAGGCCCGTGCCCAGCCGGCGCACCTCTCACTCCTGATTCCTGGTCCATGCCTCTCCACACTGGCTGCACAGGCTAGTAAGGCGAGGGTAGCCACGATGACCTCCCATTGGTGTCGAGCGCAGAACTCTCCGTGGGCGCCCCAGAGTTTCATTCTTGCTGAGAGCTGCTGAGCAGCTTATGTCTGGAATAGAAAATATGGAATGTTAATTGACAAATTATATGGTGGAGGTGCTGGGATGAAATTTCGACGATTAACGAGAAGTCCTTAGATTTTTAAATGCAGTTCGTCTTTCAAGGGGTCTACCTTTTCACGCGTAACAGATAGTCATTTAAAATGTTTACTGAGTGAGCTATACTTATAAAACTTAAAGATCATATAAGAAACCAGATTTTTTCCCGGCGTTGTTTACGTTTTTATGCGGGACCGACTCCAAAATAAAACGCAAAATATGCTAAATGTGAGAATCAACCGGTCCTGCAAGGCCGTGTGCATTTTGAGAAAGTATATCCGCATCAAGCTACGTATTTTAAGTCTGGACACGTCAATAAGTTATTGTTTTAGGATCCATTTTGGCTAGGACCACACCCATGGTTTTTATAAATTATTACTCGTTTTAACTATACACTTGTACTTAGTGTTCTCGTTTAAACAACCTTGAAAAAAGACAATACAAATAAGAAGAAGGTTCTCAATTCGTACTCAAGGCTTTTACGTATGTTCTCCGATAACTTTGTATTCTGGTCTATTCTGATTATTATTTGAGTTTACTTTAAAAACGAAGTTTTAATCGACTAGCTACAGATATGCAAGCTGTATATATAAGCCCTGAGGCCAAAGTAATTATAAATCAATACTAATATTATAAAAGCGAAAGTGTGTCTGTCTGTCTGTAACCTTTTCAGCTGAACTGATTAGATGAAACTTGGTATGGAGATAATTTGAAGCCCGGGAAAGGACATAGGATAGTTTTTATACCGGAAATCAGTCCTTGAGGGGTTGAAGTGAGGGGTGAAAGTTTGGATGGAACTAGGATATAGGTAAACGAGTTCCACGCGGACGCAGTCGCGGGCAGATGCTAGTTAGAAATAATCGACTACCAATCATACTAAAATACAATAAATAACAGGCACGCAATACTAAAATAACTCTAAAACGAGTTCAAGGACTTTCTTATATTTTACCGTAGTTACTATGGAATCGTGATGACATATAAAACATATTTGGTTTCAATAGCGATTTGTACGGTAAAATAAGAAGATTCATCGTTCAATAGCAGGCTTTTAATTCGCATAACAATGACAATTACCAATACATTTCTAGACCGAGACATGAAGGTTTTAAAAAACCTACTGTTTCAGGCATGCGGCTGTCGGCGGTCGTGGGTTCGAATCCCGGCTCGTACCAATGAGTTTTGCGGAACTTATGTGCGGAATATTTACCGTTAGCTTTTCGGCGATGGAAAACATCGTGAGGAAACCAGTCTAATCCCAATTTGGCCTGGTTTTCCGTCTCGGTTGGAGGGTCTGAGGGCAGTCGCTTTCGTAAAATAATTTTCTTTAAAAACAAAGTTTTAACCGACTTCAACTTAGTACTCCGCCAAACCACGAGAACATTTCCACATTTTTTTTACAATTTACCATATGACCTGATTTCCGATAGCAAATGCGTTTATTACTATAGAAAAAAACCGAATCGCTGTATGTGGGCCGATAATATTTGAGGACTTCCGTCGATTCCCCAAGATCATCACCAATGGCACTTCATTAGTTCCTATTTCAACGGAATCTTATCAGAACCTGTGTGTACTTTTGCACTTTTAAGTACATAATTGGGGAATTTGATAAGTCATCTGTGGTCTTCATCATCAATTCCTCGCCACCAAATTTATGATTTCCTGATGTAAATACACGAGTTGTAAAAGGAAATACCAAAATTACTACACGCGTGCCCAATAAAATTGAGGAGTTCCCTCAATTCCTCATAGATCCCATCCTCTGATTTTTTTTAAAAATGGGACCCACCTGGAACCGTATACATAGAAACAAAAAAAAAATTCGGATCGGCTCATTTCTGAGGTAACAAACATTGAAAAAAAAAAAAAACTACCGAATTGAGAATCTCCTCTTTTTTTTGGAAGTCGGTTAACAAGTGCTTGTGCCATATCTTTAGTTGACAAAGCGGACGCCGGGCTCCTTAAGGGCGCAACCGGGAATGACGCTAGGAAGAGGATGAATTTGGAATTTAATGATATATATGACAGAAACCAATTTTATCTCTTAGGTCCTCTTGAGCTCTGTGTTTACACGGGCGGTGCTGCGTATTACTTGGCTCTATAAAATCACTCGCTCACGCGGTTCGCATAGAACCGGTCGAGCGGCTTGCCTAATGTATTTGCCAAACATAGTGACCTATTTACTGAGTGACACACTAGTTTCGATTCATGGCTTTACTATGTTGTCAAATTCACACCGTCGACATTCAATGCCATGCGAAAAGGCGTTATTTTTAACCCCCGACGCAAAGAGAGGGGTGTTATAAGTTTAACGGGTTTGCTGTGTAAACAAACCGCCATTGAGAAAGACGATTTTAATATGGCGGTTTGTTTACATAGTTCGCCACTTTACGCATTGTCTATTGTAAAGGTCGCGGGAGTCCGGAAAACTAGACTTCAATGGGATTAGACCTGCATAGTATCCCCAATGTATGAGAAATTGAATTGATTTCGGAGACAAATCCGACGATTAGAACATAATAATCGGTCAAGTCGTTTTTCCGATATAAATGGTGGAACTAACTAACCCGTCTTCGTTTTATATAGATACGTATTTGAAATATAAATATTTTTATGAGCTATAAATAATGTACACGTGTATATGTTTTATTGGTAATGTACCGTTTATGAGACATTTAGTGACCACAAACAAGTACGTAGAATGCTTAATATATATTCAACTTTCATCTTTTTAAAAGGCAGCAAGGTCTGTTTTTACTACCACGTATTGCAAAATGAAGGCAACCCACCGGAATATCATTTACTTTAAAAACAAAGTTTTATTAAGACTTCAAATCAGCACGTTTATCATGAGACGGCGCGCGAGCTCTCTCGATTTTTCTCGCACTATCCGTCTCTTTTATTAGAACACTTAGAACAAGAGGTATAGTGCGAGAATCGAGGGTATGTCGCGGCCGTTCCGTGATAGACGTGCAGTCCCCAAATTGCTTCAAGTTTACCTATAAAATTTGAAGAGTAAGAGGCGTCTCGCCATGTAGCGCCCGTGTGCAAGCATTACTCTAGCGCCCCCCAGTAAGCGCGCGGTCAATATGGAATGGTAGCGGGCGGCGCTCGGCGCCCCCTAGGACCGCTGCGCCCGTGTGCAAGCATTACTCTAGCGCCCCCCAGTAAGCGCGCGGTCAATATGGAATGGCAGCGGGCGGCGCTCGGCGCCCCCTAGGACCGCTGCGCCCGTGTGCAAGCATTACTCTAGCGCCCCCCAGTAAGCGCGCGGTCAATATGGAATGGTAGCGGGCGGCGCTCGGCGCCCCCTAGGACCGCTGCGCCCGTGTGCAAGCATTACTCTAGCGCCCCCCATTAAGCGCGCGGTCAATATGGAATGGCAGCGGGCGGCGCTCGGCGCCCCCTAGGACCGCTGCGCCCGTGTGCAAGCATTACTCTAGCGCCCCCCAGTAAGCGCGCGGTCAATATGGAATGGCAGCGGGCGGCGCTCGGCGCCCCCTAGGACCGCTGCGCCCGTGTGCAAGCATTACTCTAGCGCCCCCCAGTAAGCGCGCGGTCAATATGGAATGGCAGAGGGCGGCGCTCGGCGCCCCCTAGGACCGCTGCGCCCGTGTGCAAGCATTACTCTAGCGCCCCCCAGTAAGCGCGCGGTCAATATGGAATGGCAGCGGGCGGCGCTCGGCGCCCCCTAGGACCGCTGCGCCCGTGTGCAACGCACACCCTGCACCATAGGTAAAGACGCTTCTGTGAAGAGTTCCCTCGATTTCCCCGGAACCGCATCATCAGATCCTGACATGACGACCATGGGACCACTTGGGAAGGATACCCTTTCAAACAAAAAAATAATTTTCCAAATCGGTCAAAGCGTCTCCGAGTAATCGGGGAACGTACATTTAAAAAAAACCGACTAATTGACAACCTCCTCGGTTTTTCAATTCGGTTAAAAATAGAATGGATCTTCGAATTATCGAAGACAGCGAAATTGCAGAATCCTTTTCGATATCGCAATGGGGTTGGCCGGGCGAAAGTATTTGCAGATGGCGCCAGCATAGGTTTTACCGTCCTAACAAAACTGTCAAATTCTTTTTTTTTCGGAATTTCCTTGTTTAGAATCAAGCCGTTTAAGCCAAATCCCATAGAAAAAGGCTAGTGATTAGGTAAAACCTATGATGGCGCCATCTAGCCAAACATTTGACAGTTGCCAACCCCATTAGGAGAATAAAGCAAAGCAATTGAAAGACGAACTAATTTAAAACGATGTCAACATGTGAAATAGACCGCATTACTTGAGTCATAAGATCCAATATCCTAAGCATGCAAGACCCGATCATTCGATAGCGGTATTTTGTAACTTTCTCCAGCGACCTTGATCGATGGCACACTTCCTCATTAATACACTGTTTACAAACAAACGTACATTAATTGAAACCATGTACCCACTATTTATCGATCTATACTTCATACATTAATTCTTCGGTCACAGTGTCACCCTTTGGGGGAGTCCTATGGCCAGCAGTGGACGTCTTTGATATGATGATAAATCCATACTTTCATACTAATATTATAAATGCAAGTCTGCCTGTCTGTCTGTTAGCTCATTAAACCGCTGAACCGATTTAGATGAAATTTGGTATAGAGATAGTTTGAGTCCCGGAGAAGGTCATAGGATACTTTTTATCCCGGAAATCATCCCCTGGGGGGGGGGACTACGATCAGTTCCACGTGGACAGCGTCGCGGGCAGAAGCTAGAAATACTGCGATTAAGTATGTACATAGTTGTCATATAATTTTGTTTGTATAAAAGCGTAAAGCACTATTTCCACCAAACGGCCAGCAATGGAATTAGTACATTACGTAACTAGGGCGGTGAATTCTGCACGCTGCGCGTACGGGTAAACTCGCATTGTGGCCAGATGAAGACGTAAAATTTTGTACTCAACACGGGCGGTAATTCGTAAAGCCCCAGAGCGCATATTTATGGCCCTCACCTTCGGTTCGGGCCACAAACACCTGCGATCTGGGGCATCCACGAATTCACCGCCCTAGTTACGTAATGTACTATTAAAGTCTTTAAACGATACTGAATCATTGATTTAAGTCTACATTACCAAGCTGCACTCAATAACTTGACTGCGGGCGTCTTCCGCGACATGTGATCGTAACCTAAACTATGCCGCGACACGCGATCGGCTACGTTCACTTGCGATCGGCTCCGTACGCTTACGATCGGCCCCGTTCGCTTGTCGTCGTGTGCGATCGGAACCTTTCGGCTGTCAATGCCGAACGAAACTACATATTTGACTGGGGTTCGCAAGCAACCGTACGGTGCCGATCGTGTGCGTCGACATCCTGTCGGCCGCGAACGGCTGTTACCACTTGATCGTATGCGTTGACATGCTGCCGGACACGATCGGTTGCCGCCGCATTCGTTCGTATTCTTTCCGATCCGATCCGATGCGGGCTGTTTGGTGGAAATAGTGCTCATGGATTCTATTGGTTGGTAGCTTTAAATTTCCTCTTGGACAATAAAAAAAAAAAAATATTTTCTAAACTTTCAAGGTTAATTTTTATGATTTAAATTATATTTTATAATTTATACTTTATTACGATAATTTGATGGTTTACTATCCATTTAGCATCACTACGTTATCAATTTGGCGACCGCTTTAGCCTAGTTGGTAGTGACCCTGCCTACGAAGCAAGAGGTCCCGGGTTCGAATCCCGGTAAGGGAATTTATTTGTGTGATGAGCACGAATGTTTGTTCTTGAGTCATGGATGTTTTCTATGTATTTAAGTATTTATTTATCTATATAAGTATGTGTATCGTCGTCTAGTACCTACATACCCATACTACCCATAGTACAAGCTTTGCTTAGTTTGGGACTAGGTTCGATTTGTGTAAGTTTGTCCCCTAATATTTATTTATTTATTTATTAATTTGAACATGAGGAATCATGCCTATTGTCGTCACCATGTATGTGTGGTGTGATGACTGTATGTGCAAACACATTTAATGTGGATTTAAATATCTGACATTACACAGGCCGACGACGTGATCGGAAAATATAGGGTCTTTATTGTTTCCCATTAAATGTAAGATCCGATTTTTTCAGTCCATAACTTTTTCCACCATAATTTTTTCTAGTCATATTGTCGAAAGTCATAAAATTTAACAATATAAATTGGAGTTCCGATTTTTGCAGGTCATCATTATTGTTAGTCATAAAATTATGGTTAGCAATAACATTCAATGTCCCGGTAGTATGCAATTACATAATGTTAACGGCAATAATCTAGTTTAAGGCTTGGCCAGACACATGGCGTGGCGCAGCGCGACGTCCGCGCCGCGTGATGCCTGTTCAGGCCGCGCGCGGATGGCGCCGGCCTCGCGCTCTCAACACGCCCTCTTCGCGCGCACAAACGCGGCGCTATGCGGGCGTGTCTCGCGCCCGGACACAGCATGCGCGCGCGGAGGGTCGCTCATTCCTTCCGAAGCCATAGATCAGAGTCATATATATGTAACTTTATGATCTCTTACGAGATTGATAAATTGATATGTATAATTGCTACGCTCGCACTACGCACCGCGCGCTGTCTAAAGTCCGACTGATGTGACCCAGCGCGGCGCAGCGTGCCACCGCGTCCGCGCCACGCAGCGCTGCGCTCGGGCCGGGTGGAAGCAAGGGGCAGCGCGGCGCGGGGCGTGACAGAAGCGGGGCGCGATGCCGGCGGGACGCGGGACGCAGTCTGTTTGACGTCGCTAACCTGTTAGCATGTATTTAAAGCCGCCGCGACGCGCCCTGTGTCTGGCCAAGCCTTTATAATAATTGTTGTAAGGCCTTTTCTCGCAAGCCATAATGATTAGTTAGTCATATGATTAAATGTCATGGTAGTGTCGCACTTCATAATGTTAAAGCCTATAAACACACTCCCAGAAAAATAATAAAATACATATAATTTGAACTACCGAATTTTACTGAACGCGTTCTCCCAGACTGCTTTATAAATTATAATTAATGTAGGTTTGTACCTACTTGGGCAAAAATATAAGGGTAATGGAGTGATGCGATTGAAAGGTAACTATGCCGCTCACTGTTTTGTTTTGTGATCAGAATACGTTAAAATAAGTATGTTTTGTTTAAAACTTTTTTCTGTAAAATCAAAAACCGCTGTCGCGGCACGCTCGCTTCGCTCGCTCGGCTCGCGCGCTTAGGGTCGCGGTGCACCTAACACTCCTCCTCGCTTCGGTCGTCGTCGTACATATATACACCGACGTGCCTTAGAGGTCCAATATCTTAGCCATTTTAAATTTGAGAGAAAAAAAGTTTCTAACAAAACATGCTTATTTAAACGTCTTCTTTAAGAAACAGTCATAAACCCACCGCACAGTAGACCTAAGTACCCATTTCAAATGTATGTCTGGAAATATTTCTGAGTAATTATCTATCCCACCAAAAACATTATTTGTAAAGTGATTGCCAAGACTCCATAGCTCATATATAGCTTTCAGCGTTAAAAAAGATATCAGATCATAAGTAGCGCCAAGCTTCCTATCGTACACTCTACCACTACCAGCCACGCTCTACAAATTCTACATCTTGGCTAAAAAGTATAGCTTTGTTGGGCACGTCCCGGTCCCCGCATAGACTCTCACGCGTGTCTATACTTTTTTGCTAGACAAAAAATCGTGAAGTGATGTCACAAAATTCGTCTCGGCATGATCTAATACTCACAAAATTGCTATTCTATCCTAAAAACATGCATTTTGAGGTTAGAATATTGTTTACCAAATAAGACAAGTAAGGATGAATGCACTTTAATTATCGATAGACCTTTATTCGTTATGGACATCAATTTTCTGACTTTTGAGATTATAATACTTAATATTGTAGATCATTAATGTTAGAACTATAAAGCGTTATATTTAACAAAAATTATGACTATTTATGTTTATGTCTATAAATTAAATTGATATCAATTTCTGACTATCGAAATTCGGAACAATAAGTTTATGGGAAACAAAGCGACCCCGTCTGGAACCCTTATGAGCAAACCCCGGATGACGGGAGCAAAAATGCGTTGATAGCTTTATAGTGCGAGGACACACATTTTATATCATATAAATCGATGTCGATAAAAAGCACGATGTACCTACTGGACTACCGCTATGATATGCAGAAGTATTAATTATTGTTGAAAATAAAATTAAAACGAAATGTTTGTATTTTTTCATTTTTTTAAATAGTTTTCGTAATATACAATTAACATTATTTCTAAATTTTCTGTTTTTAAACTCATTCGCCTTGGCGATAAAATCCATTTCATCCAACTAAAGGACCGTTCTAAATCTACTGTAGTAATCGGAGCAAAATTTAATAATTCATAGTGGTTATGGATTTCTTCTGTACTACGTACTTCCACTTCTTTACCAGATATCAAATTATTTAAGATGTTTAAAGTTAAAAAGCCAACGTTTTTCTTCAACACATCCTGATACTTGTTGTGAATAACTTTACCTTGAGGGTGTAACCGTACTCTTGACAAGTGCACTTTCAACTTGTGTACTATATTTAATCTGGCTTCCAGGCTTAAATTTTGATTTTGTTATTGTTTTATTGTACTAGGTGTTATTGTCAAATCACTGTTTATCCATTTTAGATCATTCAAAATATTTAAATCGTTCCCGTGAGTATGATATAATTATAGTACCAATGTAATTAGTTGACTGAAATGGTATCTATACTTACCTGATGTATCTAATATTGTGTAACAACCTGACATGTAAGATAATAAGTAAGATCTATAAATTTCTTATTCAATAATTTGTTCGTATGGATGTCGATAGAATAGTCGATATTTAACTAAGCACTAGTGACAAGTGCATTTTTGCTCCCGTCATCCGGGCTTTGCTTATGAGTAGACTTATTTATGCCCTAATGTAATCTATACGGTTATTATAGTTATTACCCGTTCGCTACCGCATGGAACTCTAGGCTATAAATTCCTAGCCACGCACAGGCTGACCAACTGATCACGGTCCTCCGTGACCTCCGAGGTCGTCTTCACTGTCCCGGTCTAGTCGATGAGGCTTGTCGACTGTTTGATCCCGATGGTCGGATTCGGTTTCGCGTGGATCGGCCGAACAATATCGCGTGGTCATTCCCCCATTTGCCGATTTCTACATGCTCTCAACTCAACAAGCGAGCTTAAGCAGAGGCGACTCTAGCCCATGTAGCGCCCGTGTGCAAACATTACTCTAGCGCCCCCCAGTAAGCGCGCGGTCAAAATGGAATGGTAGCGGGCGGCGCTCGGCGCCCCCTAAGAACACTGCGCCCGTGTGCAAACATTACTCTAGCGCCCCCCAGTAAGCGCGCGGTCAAAATGGAATGGTAGCGGGCGGCGCTCGGCGCCCCCTAAGAACACTGCGCCCGTGTGCAAACATTACTCTAGCGCCCCCCAGTAAGCGCGCGGTCAAAATGGAATGGTAGCGGGCGGCGCTCGGCGCCCCCTAGGAACACTGCGCCCGTGTGCAACGCACACCCTGCACCTTAACACTGTGCAGCTCTCCTGTGATGTGTTTGAAACTGTGTGCAATATTATATCCTAACTTGATATTGTTTCATCGATTGTGTCAATTTGTGTCTCATGTTTTGTCTGTATTGTGCTTAGAATTAGTTATTTGAAAATGTAATTTCTTTAGGATATCTACTGTAATTTTACATGATTTTCTTAAGAAAGAAATAAATAAATAACTTACACCCAGGCAATTGAAATTTTTATTCTACAGAAGTTAATAATCTAGGCAAATAAAATAGTATAATAAATACCATACAATACGTGCTTCATATAATATTTGTTTTAAACTTCTTGTTCATATAATAGCCGTCAATGATGGCTTTGATGGTTTTTACACAATAATTATATATGCATATAAAATGCAATTTTATTGTTAACATTAATAATTTATTTAACCGAGACAATGATATAAAATATTCCTAGTTAATGGTAATTGAATAACAAATAAACAGATGTACAGGTGTTTGGTGTTTTACGTCATACAAGTGGAAAATTTGTATTGACACGTCAACATACAAATAAAATAATTAGTTCCATAAGAGACGTTTTATTTCGGTAACTCCAGGAAAAATAATGTTTCAACAACATTATTAATAGCATTTCTATAGTTTATTTCATTTTAAAACGTTGTTATTTGATTATTTACACAAGAATCCAAGGATTCTGAAATCTTCTGGATTTGTGAAAAATTCGTGGTAGTAGTACATGTAATGAATTTAAAAGGAAAATCAAGGACAAGTGGGCATAAGTAGTTATCGAGTAATAGTCGACCAACTTAATGTGTACTTGGGAACACCAATTTTCGTACAAATTCGACCGATTCCTCGGTCAAAACTATAAATATATTTATGGCACAAACACTAATCGGTTCTTTAATACTTTATCTGCATTTTCAGGAGAGTTTTTTTTAATGATTTATTTAAACACTAGCTACAGCCCGCGACTCCATCCACGTGGAACTCGTTTATATCGTAGCTCCATATAAACCTTAACCCCCATTTCACCCCCTTAGGGGATGATTTCGGGGATAAAAACTATTCTAAGTCGTTTCCCGGGACTCAAACTATCTCTATACCAAATTTCACCTAAATTGGATTAGCGGTTTGAGCGTGAAGAGCTAACAGACAGACAGACACACTTTCGCATTTATAATATTAGTATGCCGCGAAAACAAAGAAAAAGGTCTGCAAAAAATGTGCGAAGGAAATAAAATCCAGAATTTATTTGCAATGTTCACAATGCCGAGATTTATATGACGTTTTATGCACTACAAATGTAACGATGGAAAGATTTAATCTGATGACTACGGAAAATCGTGGAACATGGAAATGCCACTCATGTCATGAAATGAATAGGTTGAATTGCAAATTGAAAAGCAGTGAGACATGCCATACAACACAATCTCGAGAGTTACTCACTCCAAAACAGAAGCAATTAAGGGATAACGTCACTGTCAATGCTAAAAAACCCCAGCCTATTCTGGAAAGGTTTTCTATGAACAATCAGACTTCCCCAAACTCTGATGAAGAGGATGAAGAAGATGTCTCGTCTTTCCTGAACACGACTACACAAAGCCTACCTAGCATGTCCAATGTGGAGGACCCGCAGGTTACGGACCTTAAGGTGGAAATAAGCACTCTGAAATGCCAACTTGAAAGCGCACATGCTGAAATTGACCGTCTTAACACTGAAATTATGGAATATCAAAAAATTCTATGTGACAAGCAAAAAAATCTGGCTGTTTACAAAAAGCTACTCGGTGAGAACGGGTCACTTCAATGTACGCGAAAATCGACCCCTTTAAAGAAAACTTTCAAAAGAAGTAGCTCTGTCCCTTACTCAAAAGACAATCCTAGCCAAACCTGTTCAGGGTCACCGATAGCCTCCCTTCGTCTCCATCTTGCAGCTATGGAGACCAAAAGTTGTAAAGAATCGGCCCCAGACACTGAAGGCTCTACTAAATTTGAACCTGAGCAGAATGAAGAAAGTGGAACCAGCTCTAAAGAATGTAGCAGCCGGCACACCTGTGCTACCAAATTAAGTACTACACCAAATAAAAATAAACTGGCAATCTTTAGCACCAATAATAAGAATAGAATCTCAAGTATTGTAGAAAACGATACTTCATTAAGTAACTTTGATTGGTGTCACTATATAACACCCGGAGGGCGGATACTGGAAAGCCTGCGCCAAATTGAAAACAAACTGTCAGCGTTTAAACAAAATGACTATTGCGTATTAATAATCGGCGAGGAAGACTTCGAGGAAAACGATGACTGCACCAACTTAGTCCGTCAGATTACAGAAACCCTGAACCCTATTGTCCAAACTAATGTAATTGTAGTATGCCCCCACTTATATTTGCGGCAAACCCATTTTTAATTATAAAGTAGAAATGTTCAACAGCATGCTACGTAGCGACATACCCTTCCATGCTAAGCATTATTCTTTTGATGCCAACCTAGACCTGTCTTTCGCCATGTTTTCAAGTAACACGGGGCGCCTTAACAATCGTGGAATGGCAAACATAATTAGTCATGTAGGATTATTTATATCCTCAAATGCACAATCCATACAAGCTAATTCACTACTACAGCCCTCTATACAAGGAAATAAACATACGCAGAGGAAAATATCAGATTATTTCGATGTGAAGTTGCGAAAGAGCTTCGCCGAGAGCGCGACGAATAAAAATGCAGCGTGCATGAAGACTGTCCAGAGTGGCCCGGCAGAGGAAAAGAAAAGCGAGTTAATAACGGAAACATCGAACGAAAATAAGTTTTTTCGTCGCAAACTTCGGGAACCACTTTGAAAACAACGTCGGGATCTTGCACCAAAATATTTCCGGGGCGATAAATAAACAAGAGCTACTGAATTCTGCAATAACAGACCTAGAAGAAGAGGGGACACTTTTAGACATTTTGTGTTTAAGTGAAACGAACATCCTCCGAGGATCAGAAAGCAACATGAAAATAAAAAACTTCCAGGTGGCAGGTCATTACTCTCGTAAGCACTCAAAAAGAGGAGGAGTTATGATTCTTGTCAGGAAGGGTTTGAATTTTACGACCGTGAATGAAATAGTCACACTCGCGGAATCGTATTCTTTTGAATGCTGCGCGGTAAATATCACGACGTATAACATTGTAGTCATTTGTGTTTACACGAATAAAGCTCCGACTTCTCCATCATCTTTGTTCTTTCAGAAACTTGATGAATTACTATGTATTGTTTGTAAAAACCGAAGGAAAAAATATGTACTGTGTGGAGATTTTAATATAGACACAATGAAAGAATCGTCAATATCAAGAGAATTTGCACAAATAATAAAAATGTACGGCTTACAGCTGCGTAACAATAATACACCAACGAGAATTACAGCTCACTCCGAGACCTGCATAGATCATATAGCGACCAACGTGAAGGATGGCGAAGTAAGAATACTCGACCTAGGTCTCTCGGACCATACCGCCCAAACTTTTCATGTGCCTGTCCGAAAACGCGTCAAACCTCCAGTGAAATGGTGGTATGAAACAAAGAGAGACTACAGTATAGAAAACCAGACAAAATTTATTGAATGTTTGTCTTCATTATCTTTTGGCGAAATACTCAGTTCTAATGATGCGACACAAGCTTTCACAAAGTTTCATGAACTGTTTCTACTCTTTTACAATCTATGCTTCCCGGTTACTAGAGTCCGAGTCACAAATAAATCAGTTAACTCAAAACACCTAACTAGAGGTTTACGAAATAGTTGCCGCCAAAAAAGACAACTGTATTTATTAAGTAGAAACTCTGAACAATATGTATCAAGGTACAAAAAGTACACACGCCTGCTTAAACGTTGTATTTTATCGCATCAAAGATCAGAAAATCTGAAATATTTAAATAAAAGTAAAAGTAAATGTAAGGCAGTGTGGAATATAATTAAGACATATACTACAACTGACTGTAATAGTAAATCTGTAGATAATTTAGTAATAAATAACAACTGTATTGTTAACCCACAAGAGATAGCAGAAAAGTTTAATGACTATTTTATTGGAATTGTAAATAAAAATCCAAAGTCAGATAGTACAAATGACATCCGTATTGACAATAATGACTGCAGTGTGTTTCCAAATCCTTTAAGTATAAATGAACTAGTTAAAATAATTTCATCACTTAACAACTCGGTAGCTGTTGGTTATGATGACTTGAGAACTGATATTATAAAAAAAAGTATGTTTACAATCGTGGAACCTCTTGCACATGTGATTAATCTGTCGTTGATACAAGGACTGTTTCCTAATGAATTGAAACAGTCAGTGGTTAAGCCTCTTTTTAAAAACGGTAATAAAACTGACATGAGTAATTATAGGCCGGTTACATTAATACCAATTTTTGCAAAAATATATGAGAAAATCATGTACACTAGACTTATACGATTTTTTGAGAAGAATAATATCATTAATGAAGAACAACATGGCTTTCGTAAATCTAGATGCACCTCTCTGGCGGCCTTCAAACTAGTAAAAGATGTCATAAATGCCATCGAAAATAGAACACCGGTCACTGTTGTCTTCATGGATATGTCCAAGGCTTTTGACTTTGTATGTCATAAGCGTTTGATTACCAAATTATCCAGATACGGAGTAAGAGGTCCTACCTTAGATTGGATTAAAGATTATCTTGGTAATAGGAAGCAATGTGTGGAGATCCTCAGGTACTGTGAGAAATCTCAAACTGTACAATCTTATCGATCTTCCTATGTAAACAATGAATATGGTGTGCCCCAAGGCAGTATTCTAGGACCTTTACTATTCTTGACATATATCAATGACTTACCGGATTATTTGCCTCACAAATGTATATTATTTGCAGATGACACGTCAATTATAATAAAATGTAAAGATTTAATGACATACAATGATGATATAAATTTGACATTAGCTAAAGCAATTAATTGGTTAGACATTAACAATCTTAAGGTTAACATTAATAAAACAAACTATATTCAATTTCAAACGGAACGCATGCATTCACGTAATTTAGATGTAAGCTTTAATAACAATCCTATAGAAGAAGTACATCACACAAAGTTCTTAGGAATAATTATAGACTGTCACTGCAAGTGGAAAGAGCATGTGGACAAAGTTTGTTCTAAAGTAAATAGTTTTGTATTTGCTCTGACACGAATAAGACAGACAGTTTCTTTACAAGCTGCTTTAATGGCATATCATGGTTACGTTAGTTCTACTATAAGGTATGGGATAGTAATATGGGGTAACTGTTCAATAATGGACCAACTTTTTATTGCACAGAAACGCTGCATAAGAGCTCTTTTTAGAATCGGCCGTAAAGAATCATGTCGCTCTTACTTCTCAGAAAATAACCTTATGACAGTTCCTTGTATGTATATATCGGAGGTCTGCTTGTTTGTACATAAATATAAAAACCAATTCACGGAAACACAAGAAATGTGCTCTCGTAAAGTAAGAGCTCAATATAAATTTAAATTATTTAAACCAGCAGCAAAGCTAACTTTGACATCCAAAAACACTTATGCAATGTGTATTACAATTTATAATAAACTACCGGATGTATTCAAAGACAAGAATTTAAATGTATTTAAAAAAATGATGACGAAATGGATATGTCAGAAATGTTTTTACAGCGTTAAAGAGTTCTTAAATCATTAATGAAGTGATAAGTAAGTAATTTTAAATTAAATTCAACTGTAATTTATATTTGTACGCTAGTTTTTAGGCATAATGTGGAGATCACAGATATATACTTTTAAGACCGTTTTGTAAACCCACTATTAACAAATAAAATATTCATTCATTCATTCATTCATTCATGGATTAGGTAGTATGGATATGGATGGTCCAAAAAAGGTCTGTTTTCGATATTAGTATGTTGTGTATGCTGTATTATACTTATATGAAATCTACAAAATCATAACTGTTCCTTATTGACCAGAGTTTATATTTAACTCATTTTCAAAAATGACGTCCAAAAACTGTTTTTTTTTCGGCCTGAATTCGCCAAACTTTAGTGCCATATATCCCGAATAAAAATAACCGGCCAAGTACGAGTCAGACTCGCGCACCGAGGGTTCCGTACTACAAATCTATAACAAGCAAAAGTTGTTGTATGTTTATTACTAAATGATAAATGAAAATGGAATCCGTAACATTACAATGTGGAAAGCTGAGGGAGCATAAATTTAAACAGGGTCACTTTATGAATTTAGTAATCATCCTTTAGGCCTTGATTTATTCCTTGCGAGTAGTTGCGAACGCCAAAATAAGCGGATTACTTATATTGCTGTTTCTTTTTATTGCGTTGATATAAAACTGAGTTCACGGGAAAGTACCTTTAGGTTTTGAGACCCTTACGCATACCTACGCTGGCCCAGTGCGGATTGGAGACTTCACATACACCTTTTTCAGTTTTAAATTATGCGACTTATATTGCTATTTCTTATGATTGCGTGGACTTGTAAAACTTTCGTTTTGCTACAGCTGAAAAGTATTATAGACATGAGTATTTGATATGAATTTCAATTTAATACCTCTAGACGTGTTTACGAGGAAAAACGTAGTAAGTTTAAAATTTCAAAAAATGTTTTTTGTATGATTTTACTAAAAACGTCTACTTTTCGTAATTTTTCATTTGTCTGTGCTATATGGAGTTTCTTCGTGCCAAGTTTCAAGTTTCTGTGTAAACGGGAAGTACCCGTTAGGTTTTGAGTTTCTTGCGGGTACTCCGTTTCAAACTATACGACTTAAATTTCTATTTCTTTTGAATGCGTTGACATACAAGTTTGGTTTTGCTACATCTGAAAGTTCCTATAGCCCTGAGTATTTGACATGAATTTCAATTTAATACCTCTACGCATTTACGAGGAAAAAGTTAGTAAGTTTAAAATTTCAAAAAATGATTTTTGTATGATTTTAATACAAATGTCTTCTTTTCGTAATTTTTCCTTTGTCTGTGCTATATGAAGTTTCTTCGTGCCAAGTTTCAAGTTTCTGAGTTAACGGGAAGTACCCTTTAGGTTTTGAGTTTGTTGTGAGTACTCAGTTTCAAAATATGCGACTTAAATTGCAATTTCTTTTGATTGCGTTGACATAAAAGTTTGGTTTTGCTACATCTGAAAGGTCCTAATAGCTCTGAGTATTTGACATGAATTTCAATTCAATACCTCCACACGTTTACGAGGAAAAAGGTGTTAAGTTTAAAATTTTAAAAAGCATTTTTTTGTATGATTTTACTAAAAATGTCTACATTTCGTAATTTTTCCTTTGTTTGTAATATATGACGTTGCTTCATGCCAAATTTCAAGTTTCTGAGTTGACGGGAAGTACCCCGTAGGTTTTGCGAGTGTCGAAAAACTCAAAAATTTGCAGCATAAACGATTGTATCTTTTGATTGCGTTGGCTTTTAAGTTTGATTTTTTCACAGCTTCAAGGGACAATAGTCTTGAGTATTTTATATAAATTTCAGCTTGATACCTCCACTCGTTCCTGAGAAAAAGGGTCTTGACAGACAGACAGACGGACAACAAAGTGATCCTATAAGGGTTCCTTTTTTTCCTTTTGAGGTACGGAACCCTAAAAATGTGATGTTTGAAGTAAATATGGGATACTATTTCGGTAAACCTCCTTGTTGTTAATACGATAAGCCATAAAAAACACGATAAAACCGACAGTTACAGATCGAAAGCCATTGGGAGCTAGGAGCCCCTTAAAGCTAGTGGCACAATAAAGCAGATACTAAATATCAGACAGTTAATTCAGAAGAGCAGATAATTTAATATTCCCACGACCTTATTCTTCATCTATTACGCCAAAGTGTTTGACGTAGATTTGCGAAAAATGTTTGAAGTGCTTGAGGAAATGGGTATACTTGAACATCTGTCCTTTTTGGTGCGAAATTCCGGCTGGAAGACATGCATGGAGACGACCCTTTAAGACTGGGCGAGGCGTAAGCCAAGGTTGCATACTGTCCCCGCAACTATTCGACTTCGGCGAACACAGAGTATTTGAGAGCTGGCAGGGCGGTATGCTTGGTGGTCGCTTAAGGGGATGCCTTGATTTGAGTCGTACACGCCCCCTAGACAGACACGCTGATGCCTTCCGCCCACGAGAAAAAGAGATGTAACACTCTTCGGGAATCGCCGTTTTCAACAAATTGCGATAAATACCTTACTTAGAGAAGGTTTATTAAAATTTCATAAAGTGAGATTTTAGATGAGATCAAATACTATAGTGTTAACTTAATTGTGTCGTAAAATAATGTATCGTTTGAGCAGGCTGAGTAATAAGAGGAAAATACAGACCCAATTTTGTTTTTTTTTTCTATAGAAGAAATTTTAAGCAATCACGTATCGATAAAATCAGATGAACAATCATATAGTCAAGGATCATAATATCTGAAAATCAGACCTTATTGTTTCTTAATCTAGTCAGAATGGCGTTTCAAAGCACGCGATAATTTCCAATGCACCGCCTTAATTAGCAATTTTCTATTCACCGATGACACGACCATAATAGGCAATCAATGAGGCTGAGTTAGCCACACTTCTAAAGAAAGTGGAACTGATCAGACCTCCACATCAACATAAAAATAAAAAAAGCTCATAGACAGAGTGGGTTGACGCGGGGACAGGGGAACTGCGTGACCTGAGGGGTGAATACGTAACGTTTCGAACGAGCTAGGACAATTCAACTGTAATTTTCCCATACAAAAATTTACGTCTAGATCTACCTGATGCACGTGCGTTACGTAATGGATCAGCTGGACTTGGTAGAAGACTTCGTCCCACGGATCATCAACGACGGCGACTGGCTGAAAGAGGTCTTCAGAAGATCGCAAATTGCTAAAACAGCGGGTAAAGCGCTTGGAAAAGATTTGGAGGAACAGGAACATTTACCGCAACACCAAAGTAAGACACCCTTAGTACAATTTCCACCGAACGGGCCGGGTCGGGTCGCCTGACGCCGCATCGCTACGGGTGCGCGAGCACCCGGCGGCAGCCGTCCGCGTTTTAATAGAGTGCAGTAGGCAAAAGCCGGACGGAGCCAGTCACATGTGACGAAAGCCGCCCACAGCTGACCACGTCCGCGAGGAGCCGACCGGCCTCCGGCATTTTAACGCCTATATTAAAGCTTCAAATTCCTTTGGCAACTTGCAAAAAACGCGCTGGCGCGCTATGGCCGGTGAGGATCGTACATTATCAATTATTCTCTTTGCCTTTGAAACATGGCCATGAAAGTATGGAATCCGCTCGATTAAGAACTCTGGAGAGACTGTGGGGCGAAGGCAAGCCGAGGACTAAGTACACGAACATGGAAAGTTTTCTTAGATGGAATAACAAACAAGGGATGTGACAAAATGCTGCCCAAGTATGGATTCCACAGGAACTACATAACAAAACTTCCATCCAGGGCTGAATGGGCTAAAGGTCTACAACCACCTAAGTCTAGGTATCTAAAGCAGCATATTGTTCAAAAATAGAATCCAGTACACACACACATCACATCATCAGCCTATATACGTCCCACTGCTGGGATCCAGTACGGGAGCAGGTATTTATAGTAAGTATAAGCGGCAATTACACTGCTTCGTCGTTCCCCGCATGCGGTCGCCGAATTCATTTTAAACTACTTAGGCCAACAAACTTCGTCTTTACACTAGTCTGTCCGCCTACTACTAAGCGTTGGCAGCTGTCGATCGCCGAATGCGGCCGACTAACGTGTTCTTTACACTTTTGCGGTTTCCGCATGCGGCGAACGACGAAGTGTAATTGCTTTAGTGTGTCTTTAAGGAGAGACTATATACTCAGTGACAGTTAAGCGGCCCTTAAAGCGCTTACGGCGCCGAAAGTGGATTCTAGACTAGTTTATAATGGCCTCCAAAATATAACCTCCAATAAGGTTATCCGGTTTTTGCAAAATGATGGCGCGAGCTTGGGTGTTAGGCATAAAAGAGTGGGGAAAATTCACTAAAGATCCCACTGGGTCGAAGTGTTACTTAAAGAGCCCTCACCTCATCTATATAAGATAAGATAAGATGGAAGCCACGCGTGGGAGCAAAAACAGGATGGATTGAAGCAATCCGCTATGCCACGGGAGTCAATATCCAAGTATACCCAAAAAAGTACGACGCCGATTTCACGCCGCTTCATAAACTCCGAATTAGAGACTGGAATAAAAAAACTTTAAATACTCAATTGACCCCTATTGCTTAACAAACGTGCTCACAAAATTTCAACAGAAGCAGTTTAGAAATGCAACCTGAAGAGGAGACTGTTCTCTGTAGGAACGGTCACCATACACTGGAAGCCGGAAAGACAAACGATTTTGGGGCTGCTAATTCAATAAAACTTTATTAATATATTTCCCAACACTTCAGGAGCTAATTAAGTTCCTTTTGGTGAAGGAAAAACATTGTGAGGAAACCTGCATACATGTGCGAAGAAATTAAAAGGTGTATGTGAAGTCCCCAACCCGCACTGGGCCAGCATGGAGTCTACTGCCTGTTCCTTCTCATCCATAAGAGGAGGCCTGTGCCCAGCAGTGGGAGGTTTATAGGATGGTTTTTTTTTCATGATCAAGTTTGGAGTTCAGGATAAAGGATCTTAGTTATAGGTAGAATACTAATAAATTTAATGAGGATTTCAAGGACTTATTCCTCATTCTCAGTGTGAGCGTTACAGCGTGAGTGTTACAGCTGTCACAACTAAAGATAAATGTGGGTTTTAATGAGTTTGAATATTCGGTCCTGCTTAGACCAAACCAAATATTTATTCGGTAAATAATCGACATTTGAACCAAATAATTTAGCCAAATAGAGAACATCGAAAAATATGCCGATTACCGAATATTCGACGCATCTTTAGCAATTATGTCAGAATATTTGATGAAGTCCTATCACAGTAACATTGCACTTTTGGTTTTTCAATAGTGTTCCAGTGACGGGTTATGGGGCATTTACCTTTCTCATTACCCCACAAAATATATATGTCAGAAGTCACAAAGTTTCATCTATTGGTTACTTACTTTATGTTCAAATGTGTCATTAAAGAGTGCCCCACAAATAGGTTTAAAGGAATGCTTACTGAATGGCTACTAGATAAATGTTTTTATTCTGTCAAAGACTATCTTGCCTATAAGCTAAATATCGAGGACTAATTTCTTTTAATATATGTATATTGTACGGTCAACGTTATCATCATGTTACTGAATGCAACTAATTTGTTTTGATATTGATATGACATCCAATAATTATTTTAATAGTCTGACATAAAAAAGGTTTGAACTGATTGAATATTATGAAATTGTTAATTTTAATTTGCATGCCTTTTCTGGTAGAACATAAGCAACACTGTATTTTATTATGCCATCTTATGTAACTATGTTCTCGCAATAAAAATGATTGATTGATTGATTGATTGATTGTCACTTAGTAAAACATCAAATTATCACAATAAATACTTTTACAAAAATTTTTAAAATCCTTAGAACGACAATTTGAAAAGTAATTTAGTAGTATACAAGAGTAAAAGGAAAATAATAGGAGTCTTGTTTATGTTTTAAAAATATAATTGTATGACAACTATGTCACAACTTTATTGTATTTCGTATTTTTAACATATTATACTAGGCTTACGGATATTTCCCAATGAGTAGTACTTAGTAACTAAGAAAATAACTGATCTACAATTCTACATTAGACGTAATTCCAATAGTTTAAAATGAATCGTTTAAAAACACGCACGATTTCAGAGCCATGACCTGATAATAAAAGAATAAAGGAGGATTTAAATAAAGATCCTGCATTTGCATACAGGCTTCGAAAATAAACCCAACAAAGACACCACGGATATCTCTTTCTTATTCAAATCATTCGAACACGGGCTACGTGAAATCGAAATTTCACTTTTCTACCAGGAAAATATCCCGACAAACATAAAACGCGACTCACCAGTAAAAACGCTGTGTCGGTTGTTCGTTATTATTTCCCGGATGAACCGTGCAGGCCGCGAAAATCACCGTTTCACTAGGAAATTATTAAAAATTGTGAAATGATGTCAACATTGACTGACACACTCAGCGGCCTGTGATCGCAAGTCACATTTGCAGTGGACTGACAGTGACTGACGTGACGTAAAAACTAAAACCATGAACTACCATTGTCATTTTTAATTTAAGTGTTGCCAGTGAAAGATTTTTTTCACCTAGAAGATTAGGGCGGCACGTTTTAAAGTTATTTAACGTGTGTGCTCAAAACAATAAAATTTCAATATCACCATGTATCAGCAACATAATAAGTTCTTTCTAGATAGACTTTCTCGTAAAATGCTTGGGTAACGCCTGTGTAATTGCAGTCAAATCAGTTGTAGCCCTAGTTTGGCAATCTAACTGAACCAATCAACGAATACGCTCGCTCGCTAAAAGTGATAAAAGCCGCTGCCATACTACTATCCGCCATGGATCAACCTATCTTGACTTGCTTATCAATATACCTTGAAGCTGAGATTCGTAATCAATGCGCGTAATTTGAATGTTAAAGGCAGGGGCATTTCACTCAGTACTTAACAGATCCCATACATTAAAGTTTGCATGTTTTAGTGTGAACGTCGCTCGACAGATGGAGCTATTTCTATAATGTGAATTAGTATTATTAAGATGAGATATGATTTTAAATTCTTATTTTATTTATAAATAAATACATAATAAAAACACCCTAAGACGTTATTTGGAAATATCATGAATTATGATAGTAATTTTGCATAACCTGCAACTTTAGTGCATAAAGCACAGACTAAATTTGTTTTCCGTTCCATTCCACTAACATTTTTAAAGTTCCTAAATTGCATCTATTTTAAACAGTTATATGAAAACAACCGTAAATGTTTCAGTACTCCGTCAAAACCTTACCAAGAAATATAATTATAATAAAATAATAATAAAGCCGTTTATTCCTTAAATATACATATAGTTACATTTCATTTGCTTTTATTTATTTCTATTTAAGGACCCTCTAATGGGTGTAGGCCTCCTCCAACCTTTTCCATAGTGCTCTGTTTTGTGCTTTTTTAATCCAGCTTTGTCCCGCTACTGGGACAATATCATCTTTCCACCTGGTTTGTGGTCTCCCTCTGTTTCTCGTACCATGAGGTCCTTGCCATTCTGTCACCACTTTGGTCCATCTCTGGTCTTCTAATCTGGCTAGGTGGCCTGCCCATTTCCATTTTAAGGATCTTGAGTGGTCGAGTGCATCTATGACTTTAGTTATTTTCCTTATTTCTGAGCATCTCTTTTTGTCTCTTTTATGTTGAGTATACTTCTCTCTATACTTCTTTGACACACCTGGATATCATTCTTCGTCTTAGCGTTGTAGATCCATGTTTGGCATCCGTAGGTAAGGCTGGGTAGTATACAAGTGTTGAGTACCTTGCGTTTCAATCTCATTGGTAGTTTTGATTTTAGGATTTCTTTATGACTCCAGTATTTTTTCCAAGTAATACCAACTCGTCTGTTTATTTCTTCATAATGTCTAGTTTTTCTGAATGTTATTTGTTTTCCTAAGTATATATATTCTTCCACATACTCTAGGTCGCTTTGGTTGACCTAACTAACTTTGGTTCAACCAAAGAAATATAATTATATATTATTATTTAAAAACAACAGCTCTAGTAAGAAGTACAAATATTGTGCGCTTTAACCACATAATAAGACGGCCGTGACATACTCTCGATTTTTCTCGCACTATCCATCTTTTTTTATTAGAACAAGAGGTATAGTGCGAGAAAAATCGAGAGTATGTCGCGGCCGTCTCATGATAGACGTGCTGTTGTAATGTTATGGGGTCTATATATGTCATGATTTGTCAGCCCCAATTTATCAGAAGCTGACTGATTGCTATTGTCTGGAGGCTTGTTGCGCTGGTGATCAATCAATTGTCAAACGAGTTGTACTGAGAAATTGGATGCATATGTGGTCGAATTGTTACATCGGTACGCCACACCCAATTATGACTTCGACGTGTTGTACTGAAAAATAGGGATAAAATCACATAATGTGTATACCCCATTAAGATATCTTGAGCGGAGCGGCGCGGCGTTCGTATACTTATTATACTCTTCGGTTAGTATTTAGTGAACACATTTCCGCAAATGAATGTACAGCAGGCAGCATAAGTGCATGGTCAATGCAGAAATAGTTTGGCTTGGCGACCGAATCCTACGCCATCTATGAGGCGCGATGGTGAATCTCATTACAGATGTCAATGGAGACCTCAGAGAATTTGCAAGATTTATCTAGATGGCGTTGTTAACAAAAAAAAAAAAAGGCACATCATCTATTTTGTTCTCGTCATAGTTTTTTGTATTTTGTTGGGTAACATTATTATTCAGTAATCTTGCCAATAGCATTTATGATAATGGCGGATTTATACGACGTAATTGGAATACATTTCCGATTTTTGTTTGTTCGCTGGCTTTGTTTATTTATTCTTTTGTATCCTTGTGTCTCTGCACAACGAGTAAATATTCCAAAGATAATTCCAAAAACACTTTTTCCCAACATCATGGTTGGGAGCGGATTTGAACCTGAAACCTTCGGCCTAGGTTGATAATGACCTGTATATAGTTCACCACTGGGCCACCGGGTTAATTGACAGCATGGTTCAAATTCACTATCAGTTAATTTGAATGCTCAAATATTTATATTCATTACGACTAGGATTCGTATAATAACTAAAGAGGGTAGATATAGATGATATGAAACTACCATATTTTTTTATAACAAAGATTCACTGCGTGTTCGTTCGTCAGCCGTTTCTAATTCGATTCCCTATTTCACTTGCGTTTTTCATCTTTTCCTCCGTATTTATACATTTAATGATGAGTTCTCGTTCTCGATCTAATATTGATCTTGTTAAAAGGGCGCAAATAATAGCCTTATGTAACGAAGGTCACAATTTCTCAGAAATTGCTAGTGAAACCGGTGTAAACGTAAGTAGTTTTTTTTTATTGTTTTAATAGACGCCGTGGTAACTATTCGCTTATTATACCTATTTATTAACTGTCATTGTTGCAGCGAAAAACGGTTGCTTTATGGGTACGGCGATTCCAAGAGGAAGGATCTTTGCTACACCGGCAAAGAATGGGTAGACCTCGTCTCATTGATACCGCGCAGCGTGCAGCGATGGTGACCGAGTACGAAGAAAATGGGTTTATACCAACAAGTCACTACGCTGGTTTATTCCATACTAGTGTAGACACTGTTCGTCGTGTGCTTCATGACGAGGGTTTGCACTATCGCAGGCATGCCGTCAAGCCGTTGCTTACAGAAGCACATAAAGCAGCACGATTCCAATTTGCCCTAAGGCATTTAAATGATGACTGGAGTAATGTTATATTTAGTGACGAAAAGTGTTTTAAATCGAGTCAACACGGACGTTTGAGTTTATGGCGTCGCAATAATACGCGGTATGATAGTGGTCACGTAGTGCCGAACATGGAATCTGGTCGTATAAGTGTCAATATGTGGGGCTGGATGAGTGCAGCCGTTCCGGGTGAACTAGTGAGGATGCCGAGTCGCGCAAACAGCGTGGATTACATGAATTTCCTGGAGGAAACTACTAACCTACCGTCCGAAATGTGTATCCAGAAGAAGAATTACCTGTGATATCTTTTGTGCAAGATAATTGCCCTATACATCGTTCGCGTAATGTGCGGGAGTGGTTTGACCGTTATAAAGATAACTTGCAAGTAGTTTCTTGGCCTGCTAGATCGC
This sequence comes from Epinotia demarniana, assembly GCA_945867215.1. Taxonomy (NCBI): domain Eukaryota; kingdom Metazoa; phylum Arthropoda; class Insecta; order Lepidoptera; family Tortricidae; genus Epinotia; species Epinotia demarniana. Next base: position 8,914,981 of record OX244285.1, read on the forward strand.
CGGATCTGAACCCTATTGAAAATTTGTGGGGTGTTATTGTGCAACGCTGGGAAAATCACAATGAACGAAGCCCAGAAGCGTTAGAGGCACATTGTATAAAAATATGGGAAAGTATTCGTGGTTCTAGTTTATGTGAAAGACTCATTGAATCCATGCGTTCCCGCTTGCAAACTGTTATCGACCAAAGAGGAGGTTACACTAAATACTAGCTGAAGCCGTAAATTAAGATTTATTTATTAAGGTAATGAAAGGCCGGGTTAACAAAACAAATGTTTGCTAACAAAATAAACAAATTACCAAAGTAAGTAGACCTTAGCTGTTATTATTAAACTGCCGATTGTATTCTTTTTTGGACTATTAAAAAAGTGATGGTGAATTATTATTACTTAAACAACATAATTATTGAGAAATGTTATTATGATGTTGTAACGTAAGTAACCATGTCAGCCCGAATAACATTATTGTCATTATTGCAAATATCAATCACACGCCACGCCACACTATACAAGCGTTCGGCTGACTTGAATTATGAATGTTATGATTTTAATTTTTAACCCGGCCTTTAGTTAATAATTGTCAATAGTTTAATATGTATTGGGGTAAGGCTTCAAACTTTTTCCGATTTTCGGAAATGAAACTTAAGCCTTAAAGCTCAATAAAATGGTAGGAAATTGCTAACTATAAAACTGCGTTAACAATTAGATATCTACTGTAGTTAACTGAATAAAGATAATTAAAACATTTAAAAACGTTTTAATCCTTAAAAACTGAATAACATTTTTATTTAAAGACTATCATTCACTGTTATTTACAATTTCAAGAAATGTATTAAAAAAAAAGGAAAAAGCTACCTTTGCCATACCCTGGCTGGGAATCGATCTTTGGTTCGTCAAAAGCGCAGAGTTAATTGAGTTAATGTGCTGAACCACTAGGCTACCGATACTTATCGATTGTATTGGAATAAAGCATACACATACTATAGTTGTCACACTCAAATACAGTTCCTGTGTAGCATTTGCTAGACTTGTTAATAATTATACCCGTAAGAGAACACGTCTGATGATTACAAATGTCACTTAATAGTGCATTTAGTTATATTATTCTATATCCAAAGGTGTATCAACAGCAACGCCATCTAGTTCACGCTTTGTGAACGACGTGCAACTATGCGAGAGCTGTATGTCAAATGATCCAAACGAAAGTAGACCGTAAGGTGTCCATGCATTTATGCAGCCGATAGTACAATATACATAATCATTTAAACAGGGGCTAAAAATAAAAAAAAAAACACTATTTACTTCAATGTATAATTTTCGAAAGAAAATAATGGAAAGCGGCAGTCATGTAAGGTAAAGGATAAGAAGCAAGTACAGTGAAACCACTGTTATCCATGGGCACTTCAAATATTTCAAATTTCCTAAAACAATATTTCCTGTACGAAAGCCGTGTTAAGTTCTTTTTGGTTGCCGCCGGCCCATAGTGTACTTCGAGCAGTGCAGTCCAATAAGCTCTAAAATACGGTATAAAAGTCGACCTTCCGTACCAGGACCAGATAACTAGAAAGAAGATTGTCAGAAAGAACACTTGGAAAAAGATATTGAAGAAGTACGGATAGACGACGGGATGGGGGGTGGTAACTTGTGTTACTTTGCACATAACCCATTGAAGAATCATCCAGTAGATCATGCAATAATTAGCGCCAGCGCATAGAGCGGTGCAGCATTCCCAGAATTTGATGCACAGTGTGTAAGGGAAGCAGAGGACGTCACCCCAGTTGTTTGTGAATACGCCGTCATTGTTTGTGTGGAACGCTGTAGCACGCACTGGGTCACAATCGCGCGGTGTGTTATCGACAGGCCTCCCCCTCTCCATCCGCCGTGGGGCCCGTGTGTCCCGTGAGTCCCGTGAGTCCCAGTCCCGGCTCCTGCCATCTTTAGGTTTGGGCTTAGGTTTACTAGACATTGTTGAATTTTGCTATATAGTAAATTTCTTAATTTAACAACTTAATTACTAATGTGACAGCTACTGCCTACTGCGTGACATTTTCAAAGTTTTTTAGTAACGTAGAACTTCTTGTCTATGCGCTTTAAGGCCCAACACAAGAGTTCCCTGTGTAGGTATACATGGGAGAGGATTTAGAAAAGGTCTCAGAGGATTATATTTTTAATAGTACATTGCGCTTAGCATTACATGATGACTCGCGAGCTGTCTCGTGGCGAGGTAGACTACCCGTCTCTTTCTAAGTTTTCTAATTACAAAGATATCCGTCTCTTTGTAATTAGAAAACTTAGAAAGAGACGGGTAGCCTATCTCGCCACGAGACAGCTCGCGCGCAGTATTTTGCCAACCTTGCAGTAGTAGTCGTTTGGTGCATATTATAGGGTTTGCTCCCGGGACTGGGCATACAAATCTAATCCCATCTCGGGAGCAAACCCTATACCATAAATCTCGTATCCCGCAACTTAATTGATTGGCCAAAACCTTGTACATGGCCTGCACTGGATTTACGATTTTTAGGAGAAGTTCCTACCTGTAACTCACTCTTATTTTGAGCAGCCTAACTGAGGAAGTACCTTCCTTCTTCTCATGGTGGGTACACACCAAGCCAACGAACGGCTATGTATCTCACTCTAACAAATTGCTGTCACGTAAATGCTTCGCGTTCGTTGGCGTTCGTTTGCTCAGCGTGTACCCACCATTATGGTGCGTACACACCAAGCCAACGAAAGCCAACGAATGGGTTTCGCCGGCCTTCGTTGGCCCTGTCTGGACGACGACGTGTGCCGGCAATGCGCTGCGTGGCGGTATCATTGTTGTAACGCCCGTGTATAAGGGGGGCGGTAGAGAGGACGTTAACAATTATCGGTCTATATCTGTGTTGCCAGCTATTTCAAAAATAATAGAGAAACTAATTAATAATCCTCTTTTAAATTATCTCGAAAAATATAACATCCTCTCAGCAACACAATATGGCTTTAGGCGGGGTAGATCCACAGAGGATGCTGTGCTTGCTCTATCCACAGAAATCACACGTCAAGTAGATAAAGGACGCAAGTGCTTAGCAATCTTCTTGGACCTACGAAAGGCTTTTGACACCGTCTCCGTCCCCATTCTTGTGCAAAAGCTCGAGCATCTGGGAGTTAGAGGTAAGCCACTGAAACTTCTCAACAACTATCTAAATGATCGTACTCAGACCGTAAAAATCGGAAACATTATGAGTCAAGAGCAGCGTATTGAGTTCGGTGTCCCACAGGGGAGTGTTCTGGGCCCTACACTATTCTTAACTTACATTAACGACTTAGCAAACCTTTCTACACACGGAGGACGTGTGTTTTCGTATGCTGATGACACAGCAGTAGTCTTTAATGACCAGACCTGGGAGGCAGTTTACGCAAAGGCTGAAAAAGGTTTGGACCTAATTAACCACTGGCTTAAGCGTAACCTACTTACACTAAACTCCTCTAAGACAAACTACATGTGTTTTTCAAAATATGGAAACGCACAGCCTTCATCTGACTTTAAGCTGAGAATCCATAGTTGTTATCGAGTCAACCAGCTATTCTGTAACTGTACTGTAATTGAGAAAGTTTCTTCGCTTAAGTACCTAGGAATAATTATAGACCAGAGGCTCTCATGGTCTGATCATATTGAACACCTTAATGGCCGGATCAGAAAGCTTATCTGGATCTTTAAAGTGCTTCGACAAGTAGCTTCCAACCAGATTCTGAAAACGCTCTATATCGCTCTTGCTCAGTCTATCATGACCTATTGCATACCCATTTGGGGTGGTGCCAGTAAGACTAAGTTCATGGAGGTTGAGAGAGCTCAAAGATGCTTACTTAAAGTAATCTTTTCAAAACCATTCAGGTTTCCGACTACAAAACTGTACAGGGAATGTGATTTGTTATCCATGCGTGGATTGTATATTGTTAACTCGGTTTTAAAATTACACAAATCCCTGAAGTGTCAGCCAAGTACGTTAGCCCGTAGAAGAAAGGACAAGGTCGCTCCCATTCCAGTTTCGTACTCTATCAGCATACTTGTATAATCGTATAAATAAGGAGATTAGTATTTACTGTCAAGAATATCATGATTGTAAAAAATCTTTGGTAACATGGATAAAACAACTGACATACGAAGAAACACACACACACACACACACCCACACACACATTTGTTGCTATATAGAAATGTTACACAAGGGAAAGCCTGCGTACACACCAGGCCAACGAACGCCAACGAAAGATATTCGGCGTTGGCTACCGCACGCTCCCGTATGTTCGTTGACTCTTGAAGATGCGTCGAAAGAACGAACGTGCGGTAGCTAACGTTAGTAGTTGATGATTCCATTTTATTCTTTACAGTACATATGGTGCTACTTTCCCGCACTAGTGCGGAAAAGAGCACTTTCCGTGCACATGTCAAAACTTTCAAGAGCCATATGTACAGTAAAACGTTGTCGTGTCGTGCCGATTTAAAACACTCCCTTCGGTCGTTTATCACCACTCGTTGCGAATTTCCTATTTTCGGCACTTGTATCGTAAATAACTATTACAATGGTGATATCGCATCTTAAAATATTGGCGATTTCTATCCAGCAATAATTTCTCTTGGTTTTTAATTTATAAATAAATAAAAATAAAAATCGTTTATTTCAGACCTAATGTGGTCCATATAGGTACACGTAGGGTACCAAAGACAAGACATTTATCTGATACAAATCAATTAACAAAAACATGTCGTCGTTACTAGTCTTTGTTTCGGCTACAAAAAATACAAATACAAATTATTTATTCTGCAAATAGGCCACAAGGGCACTTTTACATGTCAAACGGTAGTTTACAATAAAAATAATAATCATACAATAAAAGATTATAATCTAACACAATAATAATTTAAAATTTGCACATTAACGACTGATATAACAACACACTAAATGTCACAAAGTAAATGAAAACAAAACAAAATACGACCATTACATTCGATTAGAATAAGGTCTGTGCATTAACAGAAAGTTAATGATATTAATTCAGTATTCCAGAGATGTATAAGGTCTCTGAGCGTCCAAATACAATCAATAATTATTCAATGTTCGTAGAGATGTATACGGTCTCTAAGCGTCAAAACAAAACAATAAAAAAAAGGAATATTAATGTAATATTGTCAGTGATGTACATGGTCAATAACAATAAAACGTGTCAAGATCGGAATGATGTCTCTCGTCAATACGATAATAATAAAATAACACTAAGTAGTATTTAAGAAGTTGGGTACTATGCCCTTGCAAGCATGAACAGTCCGGACTCCACAAACAGCACCCGATCACGAGTATGACGCATATCTCAGCCATCGCCTCCCTCAACCATATGTTAGGGAAGGTGGCGACCCGATCAACGACGCCACCGTAAGCAAAGCCCTTTAAGCGAGCATGACATATTCAAGCCACCGGACAATGTTAAAAAGCAAAGATTAATAAGCGACTTGCTCGGCGAGAAACAGCATTACGTGCTCTCTTCTTACATAAAATGGAACAATTATTTCAGGTAGATACTTATAATGTGTATTTAGGTATATTCCTAATAGAATTAGCCTACTACTGGCTTAAAGGCATTTTTGTCGTTTAAGAAATCGTTGACAGTATAATACGCCTTGCTTAGCAAATTACTTTTAACATGAGACTTAAATTGACTGAACGGTAAATTAACAATTTCGGTGGGTATTTTATTATGAAAACGTATGCAGTTCCCCACGAACGACGTGCTAACCTTGCGGAGACGACTGGCCTTCACTGCGATCTTGTTTTTACTTCTGGTGTTGTAGTCGTGGATATCGCTGTTGAGTTTGAACTCGTGAAGGTTTTTTCGCACATACATGATATTCTCAAGAATGTATTGGCATGCTACAGTAAGAATGTTTGCCTCCTTAAATTTGTACCTGAGAGATTCTCGAGCTTTTAGTTCGTATATGGAACGTACAGCGCGTTTCTGTAGCACGAATATGGTCTGGATATCAGCTGCTTTCCCCCACAACAGGATTCCGTAGGACATAACACTGTGGAAGTAACTGTAGTACACCAGCCTGGCGGTCTCAACGTTTGTTAACTGTCTTATGCGTCTTACTGCATAGGCTGCCGAACTAAGTTTTCCGGCTAGGGCGGTGATATGTGCCTGCCATTGTAGTTTTGAGTCCAAGGTGATACCTAAAAACACTGTTCTATCTTCAATTTCCAGTTCATCACCCTTTAATTTGATCTTGGTATTGTTTACCTGCTTGACATTAGGTAAAGTGAATCTGATACACTTTGTTTTCTTGGAATTTAGCAGTAAATTATTTGCTGTAAACCATTTCACAACAGTGTTGAGTGCATCATTAATATCATCGAAGTTTTCCTCTTTCCTGTCTACCTTGAAGATAAGCGACGTGTCGTCTGCGAATAACACTATATCATGTTTATCTTGCAACATATTTGGTAGGTCATTGATGTAAATCAGAAACAGAAACGGACCCAGAATCGAGCCTTGGGGAACACCAAGAGCAACAGTTGTCCCTGCTGATTGGGTCCCATTGATGACTACTCGTTGTGTTCTCTCCGAGAGATACGATGTCACAAGATCAAGAGCACCGTTTTTAATTCCATAATGTTTCAACTTTCTGATTAAGTTCTCGTGATCAACGCAATCAAATGCCTTTGATAAATCACAGAACACTCCAATAGCATCTTGAGCCTCTTCCCAGGCATCAAAAATATGTTTAATTAGTACCACACCGGCATCAGTGGTAGAGCGACCCTTAGTGAATCCGAACTGGTTGGTATTGAGCAGTTTATTGCAACTAAAGTGGGACATAAGCTAATGGAGAATAAGCTTCTCAAAAACTTTGCTTAGTGCCGGTAGTATTGATATTGGCCTGAAGTTGGTAGGGTCAGTTTTCGTTCCTGATTTAAACAACGGGATAATTTTACTGTGTTTCATGAGGTCAGGAAATACTCCAGTATCAATACATTTATTGAAAATATTAGCTAAGAAAGGTGCAATTGATTCTACAATGGAATGTAATACTTTGACTGAAAGGCCCCAAAGATCTTCAGTTTTCTTTAAGTTCAACAATTTAAACGCTTTTATAAGAATAAGTGGGGTCACGTGACTGAATCTAAAGATTTCTGTACATTCCGTTGTTTATGTTTTTTAGTTTGTGTAGTGAATAAATGTCTTCTTTATTTCTTTATAACGTCATATAAGGGAGAGGTGACCTTCGCAATCCCTATTGACGTGTCCTAAATTCACTTGCCATAACAGTTTTGCAGGCAGGCTAGATGACTTCCAGCCTCCCGAACAAGCCGGTTTCCGAAGAGGCTTTAGTACCGTAGACCATATCCACGCTTCGTCAGGTTATACTTCTGTATAATCTTCGGACCAAAGAGCAATAACCTGCCTCTCTGCTTAGCGTTTGTGGACTACGAAAAAGCCTTCGATTCGATTGAACCCTGGGCTGTACTACAGTCTCTCCAACGGTGCCAAGTTGACTATCGCTATATCGAAGTGCTGAAGTGTTTGTACGAGAACGCCACTATGTCAGTCCGACTCCAGGACCAGAACTCGAAACCTATTCCGCTGCAGCGGGGAGTCAGGCAAGGAGATGTTATTTCTCCAAAACTGTTCACCGCTGCACTGGAGGACGTTTTCAAGACTCTGGCCTGGAGAAGGCTAGGCATCAGCATCAACGGCGAGTACACCACTCACCTTCTGTTTGCTGACGATATAGTAATAATCTTGGCTGAGACCATGGAGGACTTAAGTACGATGCTCAATGACCTCAGTAAAGAGCATCCGAGCGAGTTGGTCTAAGAAAGAATGAACATGGATAAGACGAAGATCTTGTCAAATGCCCATGTAGTACCAACTCCCATTACAATCGGACACTTTACGCTCGAAGTTGTAGACGATTATGTATACCTAGGACAGACGATCCAGTTAGGTAGGTCCAAGTACTTACCCATCCTTATGGGCCCTGGTTGAATAACATTAACTTAATATTTATAATGTAAAACTTGCAGGCATACTTACTAGTATGTGTACTTAATAGCATGAATATAATTTAGCCATAGGTATGTTTTTGACACAACTATGTAATCAAGAGTAATTAATGCACTGCCAACAAACTGTCATGCAGTTTGGCAGTATACTATAGTTTGTAAACATAAATGTGTCCTTTATGAATAAATGATTAATAATAATAATAATAAATTCGAGAAAGAGGTCAATCGTCGTATCCGACTCGGCTGGGCAGCGTTCGGGAAGCAACGGCAAATCTTTTCGTCCAATATTCCGCAGTGTCTCAAGACGAAAGTCTTTGACCAGTGTGTGTTGCCAGTGATGACATATATATGGCACTGAAACGTGGTCGCTTACTATGGGCCTCATAAGAAGGCTCAAAGTCACCCAAAGGGCAATGGAGAAGGCCATGTTGGGAGTTTCTCTGCGGGATCGCATCAGAAATGAGACTATGCGCAGCAGAACCAAGGTAACCGATATAGCCCTCCGGATCGCTAAACTTAAGTGGCAGTGGGCGGGGCACATAGCACGTAGAACCGATGGGCGTTGGGGCGGAAAGGTTCTCGAGTGGCGACCACGTACCGGAAGGCGCAGCGTGGGTAGGCCCCCGACAAGGTGGACTGATGACCTGGTAAAGGTTGCGGGAGTCCACTGGATGCGGGTGGCGCGGGATCGGTCACTTTGGCACTCTTTGGGGGAGGTCTATGTCCAGCAGTGGACGTCTTTCGGCTGATATGATGATGATGATGAACAGTTTTGCCCTTATGGAAAACCGAAATACAAAGTACAGTGAAGTAAAAAAAACTAGGGGTGCAAACAACTTACTCATAAATATGTCCCATTTAACTCATACTCGTATGTGTGTTTGACGTATCTAACTTTTAACTTCAAGAAATGTAGGGTGACCAAACATTCAGTGGATGTTAGTGTTAACATTATCATTAAATTTAATTAACTAAACAGTGATTTAATTGCATGAGACCTCATCCATTGAAATCCGTTTTGGTTGTTTATCAATATTTTTCGACTCCTGATCACGGGTTAAGAATCATCGTGTATATATTTCTCTACTAGCTTCTGCCCGCGACTTCGTACGCGTATAAATTATGATTTAAGTACGTGATATTTATTCTTATGTTTAACCTTTAAACATACATCTGACAAAGAAAATAAATATTTTATTTACATGGACTGTGCGGTGTACGTGTAACAGTATACTTCGAATCTAAATAAAAACCCTCATAAACTTGTTCTTCAATCACACTGATATTATAAATGTGAGAATTCGTTGATGTTGTCAGAGAGACATAAGTAATAAGAAGATTTTGATGGAAATTGTATATATCTATATACATATATAATAAAGCTGAAGACGGTTGAAAGTCTGTACATGGAAGATATTCGAAAAAAAGTTTGCTGGGGATACTTAGAATCGATAACAGAACACGATCCAAAAGTTTTTAGAATTTTTGTCTGTTTATTTGTACGCGTATCACGTGAAAACAGCTGAACGGATTTTGATGCAAACTTTACTAATCTGTCGAGAAAACTCCCGGACAACACATAGGCTATACATTTTTTTAAGATAATGGTGCAAAGGGGTTTCATAAATGGGGTTGAACTTTGTATGGGAACTTCTTAAATCTATGAGCTAAAGACTTGAAAATTGTCCAGCATATACTTGACTAGAAAGTAAGAAGAACCTCATTCAAACGTTTAGCAAAATATAGATAAAACGTGAAGAAACCCGGGATGTAAAATAGTGGTTAACACTACACACTAACCAAAACTGGTTGATACCTCCAGTGATAGTAACTGTTATACATAAGATACCTAATTAAATTGGAACTTCAGTCACTGACGACGTCGCTGTTTATATTGAAAAACCAGCAACCTTGATCTCTGCCTTCCTATATTTGCTATGAAATCAGAGGTCATCTAAAGTTCACCAACGTCAAGGGATGTGGGTATACAATTTGGACAAAACGGGCATTCCGCGGAGAATTGAGTATCTACGGTATCAATTGTATAATGTAGAAAACTCCCGTGACTTTCTGAAATATTATTGGGAGCGCATAAGGAGCGCCCCGCCCCCTAAAGGGATATTTTGGGCCTTTCATTCCTACGAAAACCTCAGCCTTCGCTTCGCTTCTTCGCTTGCCTCCCCGTTTACCTTCGGGATTTTGGTCCTCAAGTTTTGCTTGCAAGACACCGGAAGATAATGAGTGTCCTTATGGGTCATTTCTCGCATTGAGACCGTTCTCAGAAAGGTTGCTTTGCAACGAAAAGGCCTTGCTTGGCTCGCCACTCACCTTCGGAACTTTGGCCTGGAATTTCACTTGCAAGACACCTGGGAATAGTTAGTGTACGTGGGGGCTCGCCATCAGGTTTCACTTGCGAGACACCGGGAGATAATGAGTATCCGTCCATGGGGGTGCATTTAGAGCGCTTTCTGAAGGAATGCTTCGAGTCTTTCACTTCAACGTAAAGCAACGGCGTTTGGCCTCGGTCGCCTCGCCACTCACCTACGGGACTTACTTCTCCCTTCGCCTCGCCACTCAACTACGGGATAGTAAGTGTCCGTGAGGGCTCGCTTGCCTCGCCGCTCATCTTCGGTACTTTGGCCACAGGTTTCGCTTGCAAAGGCCAAAGGCACCTAGAGATTGTACGTAACCGTGGGGGCTTGTTTTCGGGTTTTAGGCCCTCGAGTTCGACTAGGTAGCGGTCTTTAAAAAGCATGCTATCGCCCTTCAATTCCTACGAAAAGCTCAGCCTTCGGCTTCGCTTGGCTCCCCTTTTATCTTCGGGAATTCTGGCCTCAGGTTTCGCTTGCAAGACACCCGAAGATGATGATGAGTGGCGTAGAGGCTCGCATTGAGCGCGCTCTCTAAAGGGATGCTGTGGGCCTTTCATTCCAACGTAAAGCTCAGCCTTTGGCCTCGCTGCCACCTGGGGATAGTATTATATAAGTGGCCCAGGTACTTTCTTAAGGCTTGATTTGGATCTTTCATTATTACGAAAAGCGATAGACATTTCAGGAAATACTTACATACATACATTCACGCCTTCATTCCCAAAAGGGGTAGGCAGGGCACATGAAAGTTCCAAGGCCGCTTTTAGCATAAATCGGGGTATAAAAAAATCGACAAAATATGACATATTGATAGGTCGCTAAATCATAACCAATTGCCGGTCGATCCAAAAAATAAATTAACGAAATTAAAAAAAAAAACAAGAGATATAATAAGGTAAGTTTTCGACACAATATTATGTAAATACCGATAGAAAAATCATCGTATGCATCATTACTGAAACATAATATCTACTGTCTACGGGGAACATCAAAAAGTTCAGACTTCTTGAAACAATATCTCGCATAAAACTTCTCTGGAACACCGGATTTCAATTGTCTGCCTTCTTCTTCAGAGAAAACATTGACCGTAGCACGTTTGAACGAATAAATGAATGCGTCTATCCATGGCAATAAACTTGGTCTTGCCAAATACACCCAAAATACCCATATTAATAAAGAAATTATAATTATTTGCCAAACTATATAGTAATAATATGGTGCATTAACAGGACTGATCCCACATAACGAGTTTATTTTGCATATGACCCACTGTAGTGCGAAGCAAATCAGTAGACCTTGGTTCATTCCGGTACATATCGATAGGGTTAAATTACAGCACCTACCACAAAGTATACACGGGTAGCATATTAAATCCCACATATTGAATGTGAAATATTGAATATCTGTACATGGGACCGCCCATGATTTAAATCTTATTTTTTTTGGAATGCATGTGTCGGGTGTATTTCTTGAACATGATGACATGTTTTAATTAGACGATTGTTTAGAATACTACAGTTACTAAAGAAAATGTATTGTAAAAAATACTATACTGTTCAGTGACAGTAAAATAATATTAAATGATTTCCTTGCAACATTGACGTAAACGTCAAACTTGTTTCGTATTTGTCTTGTCTATGATTATTTAGTTTCGTGATGACCATGAAGGAGTAGGTAGCGTAGCTTGAAAATAATAGAACTAATAAACGTTCTATCGTAAATAAGCATGTAAAAGTTGTTGAAAACTCACCACCAGCTACCGTGACTGTTGTATTTTAATGTAAATCAAGAAAACTTACAGGTAAATATTGTTTTTCAAAGTTTTTAAAAAGTGAAAGTTAGGTTTTAAAGTTCCTGGAACATAAAAAAATGTTTACCATTGACGGTATAATAACAAAGTGAAGTGTAGAGCGATTAATAACTTATTAGATTGGACGTAATAGCGCTTGGAAATGCGTAATAACATCACATTAGCAATGGAAACAGGTTTTTGCGACCTCGTATGACGAATTTTTATAATTTCTTGATTGAAGCATTCGTGTCAGGCCTTGAAAGAAGGTTGAGTTTGCTTTTGCGAATGTATTTGCAATATTTATTGGAGTTTCTAGTGAGTAAGAATTAGTCAGTCAGTATTTTGAATATTATTGATAGTAAACAGTTCATATAAACCTCAATCTAGTTATTTTTCTAACCCCTGACGCAAACAAGGGGTGTCATAAGTTTATGTATGTGTGTCTGTCTGTGGAATTGTAGCTCTCGAACGGATAAACCAAGCTTTTTAAATGTTGGGTGCCAATTTAAAATTTAGAATTTTATTGTATATACCTTATATTAGTTAAATTGCAATCATTGATGGGAATCTACTTTTACTTTGAAATTTAATAATAACAATAATTGTCTGCAGTATTGTAAAATAGTCAAACAGATAAAACTAGTGGCTTTGAGAGTTGTAGAACTTGCGAACTTGATTTTAATATAATATATATTTTTTTAATTTCGGAAAAGTGATTTGACAAAATCACTGCGGAACTGAGCTGAGACTTACTTATTGAATTAGCTTAAAGGTTGGTCTGAACTCTAAATCAGGGATAGAACTTTATTCGCTTCACTTGATCATTCGAAAACTATGAAGTCTTGTTTGAGGTGTTTAATAAATTTTTACCTTAAAAATAATTTACATATATACCAGCCAGTCTTCAGCGACGCAAAAAGGAATAATCTAACACATAAAACTAACTTTGTTATATGATTTTTATAGATCACAACCTACCAACATGGCAACACAATATGCACAATTCCTGATTGTCCTGGCAACACTACCATTTTCGAATTCGGAATACAAACCTCCAGGACCAACTTACCCATGCCCGAAACAGAATCTGCAACTTCTGCACCCATGCATCTGTGAGAAAGGGACAGATACTGGGATATATGTGAGGTCAGTTATCATTTAGATGGTGTGGGGTGATGCATGAAAGCGCTCATAGCCTAGCGGCGCCTGCGAGTCAGGAACAATAACGCAGGTTAAGCAAAGATGCAGCGGTCAGTCTTTGGATGGGTGACCGCCTAATGTTGAAGTGGTAAATATAAATAAGTGCTTCCGTTTTGGAAGGCGGCTGCCGTCTATAACAGTAGTCGTTTAGCCGAGTTTTAGGCCTTCGGGCGGCTTAACAACTTCTAACAGTTGAGTTGCCCACTCACTTGACAAAGGGGGGACAACTGTCACTCGCGTCCGCAGGAGCTACCTACCACAACCCTGCATGTGTCGCCTGGGTGGTACTAAAGAGTGACAAACTTTAGAAGGCCAAAATAATGAATGCCATATGATTAAATAAATTTAGATGCTTATATATAAATATAAATAAGCCTCTATATGTCCCACTGCTGGGCACAGGCCTCCTCTCATATGGATGAGAGGTCATCGGCAGTAATCCCCACGCTGGGTAAGTGCGGGTTGGGGACTTCACATACACCTTTCGAATTTCTTCGCAGATGTATGCAGGTTTCCTCACGATGTTGTTGCTTCACCGAAAAGCTAACGGTAAATATCGAATGATATTCCGTACATAAGTTTCGAAAAACTCATTGGTACGAGTCGCGACTCGAACACACGACCGATGTTTTACAGATGTCTTATTCTTATTCTTAGTCTGGATCGCGATGACAGACTTGTTTTTCTCCATCTACCTCCCTTCAGACATAAATGTCAAAAACTACCCACATTTTCCTTAAGGGGGTGCATTGGAAATTATCGCATGCTTTGAAACGCCGTTCTGACTAGATTAAGAAATATTAGGAGAACAATATTTCTTTGCTATTCCGCTAAAAAACGTGCTGGTCTATTAGTGAAGATAAGATGCAACTATTTGCGTAAAAACATGCAAAAAATTACAGCAAACCACCACCAATAATGACAAAAACCTCGACACGTGTTTCGCCTCTCTACGAGGCATCATCAGGAGATGCTGGCAGGAGATGTTGCTTGCGCCAGTTTTGCTCAGTGGACGTGGCGCAAGCAAGGTTTTTGTCATTATTGGTGGTGGTTTGCTGTAATTTTTTGCATGTTTTTACGCAAATAGTTGCATCTTATCTTCACTAATAGACCAGCACGTTTTTTAGCGGAATAGCAAAGAAATATTGTTCTCCTAATATATCATGGACTTCCGCAAAGTAACGCCTGATTCAATAAATTATTAGATTAAGAAACAATAAGGTCTGATTTTCAGATATATGATTCTTGACTATACTCATATGATTGTTTATCTGATTTAATCGATACTTTATTTTCCCATTACTTTATACTAGAGTATTTTATCTCATCTAAAATCTCACTTAGTGAAAAATAAATTAAACTTCACTAAGTTCGAAAGTTGACCAAAAAGCCATTTCCGAAGAGTGTTGCATCTCTTTTTCTCGTGCGCGGAAGGCATAAGTGTGTCTCTGTTAAGGGGGCGTGGTCGACTCCAATCAAGGCGTCCCCTTAAATAAAAGAAGCGTTAGGCCAAATAAAGCATTTATGGCTGAAGTTGTTAGGTCTGACAAAGGAGAACCACCCTGGAGACATCAAGGAAACTCTTTAAATAAGGCGAAGTACTGAATTGAAGTTGGTTAAAACCAATAAAGCTCCCGAGGATGCGTTGTGTTGAGAGCGAGGGAATTTGTTCCTTCAGCTGTCGACGCGGCGATTCCTCAAACATATAAGGGTCGGCAACTTCTTCCAGGGGTCTTTTGGAGTGGTATGCATCTATAGGCTGCGGTGCGCGATTACCATCAGGCGGGCGGTACGCTTGTTTGCCTGGTCGTTGTATATTATTAAAAATAGTACATTATTGTCGAAGTAAGGGAAGTAGGCAATTGCTGGCTGAGTATTAATTTTAAACGGACGACCTTGGGAGTCCGTTTAATTAAAAACGAAGCCAGTAAATGCCCTTCCAGCTGAGACAAATATAGTGCTTTTCTCAAAAATTGTGCAAGAAAACAAAAATGTATTTTCTGAAAATGATAAGGCATGCATTTCTTCTCGCCGCTTCAAGAAATTGTCGTACGCCTTCCGATATCTGTCTTTTGGCTTTGCAAATTACCAAAAAATTACACTTAAACAAATAATCAATAACTGAGTTTGCAGCTTCTTTTAAATCATTTACACGTCAATTTTCTATATTTTCCGTAAAAATAATTAGCCACTGTATGTTAAAACAGAATATTTTTTGCATTGCCGCGTTTCAATTTTTTTAATAATTAGTTGGGAGTGTGTTTTTCTTCCGAAAGCGCCATAAGTTATTTGAGACAACTAAAAAGTCGCGATGAGTCACAGCTACTGATCTTGCGTTTTGGCTGTTTAGGACCTATGCCTTTTATTTATATGGCGGTTTCCACTTTTTAAAAAGTTTGTACCACGACAAATAAGGGAATTTGTATGCAACATTGTAGTCGAGCAAAATCGAGCCGGCAAGGTTTTTTATTTTTTAAATGTTGACTAACCATAAACTATGCATCCTGATTTTTTACCAATAAAGTCAACATTGCCGATGATTTTTGAGAAAAAACTTTTTTTGAAGCGAAAACTTCTTTGGCGGCGATGTGCACTTTTGATGGGGAAAAAATGTAAACCCGCGACAGGTCACGTGACCGACAGATACGACACATTGAAAATTCGTAAGACGGACACGTCAAGGACACGTGATCTTATCGAAAAACTGTTACGATGTCATTGAGGCACTCCCGGAGTGCAACCCGTTGTTTTTCTTCAAGTTAATCACTTTGACGACTACTTTAGCCTAGTGGCCGCACTGGGCGCCTTTTCTACGAAGATTGCTGTCTAACAATTTGTGTAGACTATCGCAAATCGAACTAGCGGGCCCTGACGTGATAGCCACGGACCACCTGAAAATAATAGCTTGTCAAACACAAAACAAAAAAAAACTGTCCTGGCGTCTTTTAGTAATCGGGGAGATGAAGATTCGGATGAATTGAGAACCTCCTCCTTTTTTGAAATCGGTTAAATTTGTTATTTACTAATTTCAGATGCGAAAATGCAGGTTTAGCAGTACTGAGTGCTGGTCTAGGGAATTTAGCGGGCCTAGGGCTGCCAATAGAGCGGTTGGAGCTCAATCAATGTCCTATAGGTAAGTTGAGAAGCATCAAACAATACAATACAATACAAATATTCTTCACTAGCTTCTGCCCGCGACTCCGTCCGTGTCGAACTCGTTTATATCGCAGCTCCATACAAAATTTTACCCCCCCCCCCCATTTCACCCCCTCACAGGATGATTTCGGGGATAAAAACTATCCTATGTCACTCTCCATCCCTTCAACAATCT
This sequence comes from Epinotia demarniana, assembly GCA_945867215.1. Taxonomy (NCBI): domain Eukaryota; kingdom Metazoa; phylum Arthropoda; class Insecta; order Lepidoptera; family Tortricidae; genus Epinotia; species Epinotia demarniana. The sequence continues at coordinate 8,931,708 of OX244285.1, forward strand.
CCACTTAAAAAATCACGTCAATTCGTCGCTCTATTTTGCCGTGAAAGACGGACAAACAAACATACACACACATACACTTTCTCATTTATAATATTAGTATGAAAGTATGGACTGTTCATCGAAAACTACATACAACGGCAACAGCCGACCCTTTAATAATGTATTATCCTTTCAGAGAATTTGTTCGGCCCACTGCTCCACCGAACTAAAGTTAGAGTACTCCACTTGACTGACGCCCCGTTGCGTACCATAGACGAGAATGCCTTTATCGGCGTGAATAGAACATTGCAGGAGCTCTATTTGAGGGGAACTGAGATTGAGCAGTTTCCAAAGGAGGCTTTCAAGGTGTGTATATTATCCTTGCAGAGAATCTGTTCGGGCCTTTTCTCTAACGGACTAAAGTTAGAGTACTGCACTTGACTGACGCCCCGCTGTGTACCATAGACGAGAATGCCTTTATCGGCGTCAATAGATCAATGCACGGGCTCTATTTGAGGGGAACGCAGATTGAACAGTTTCCAAAGGAGGCTTTTAAGGTATGTGTATTATCCTGAGAATCTGTTCGGGCCTTTGCTCTACGGGACTGCAGTTAGAGTACTGCACTTGACTGACGCCCAGCTGTGTACCGTAGACGAGAATGCCTTTATCGGCGTCAATAGATCAATGCACGGGCTCTATTTGAGGGGAACGCAGATTGAACAGTTTCCAAAGGAGGCTTTTAAGGTATGTGTATTATCCTGAGAATCTGTTCGGGCCTTTGCTCTACCGGACTGCAGTTAGAGTACTACACTTGACTGACGCCCCGCTGCGTACTATAGACGAGAATGCATTTATCCGCATCAATAGATCACTGCAGGAGCTCTTTTTGAGGGAAACGGAGATTCCCGAAGGAGGCTTTTAAGGTATGTGTATTATCCTGAGAATCTGTTCGGGCCTTTGCTCTAACGGATTAAAGTTCTAGTACTGCACTTGACTGACGCTCCGCTGCGTACTATACACGAGAATGCATTTATCCGCATCAATAGATCACTGCAGGAGCTCTTTTTGAGGGGAACGGAGATTCCCGACGGAGCCTTTTAAGGTATGTGTATTATCCTGAGAATCTGTTCGGGCCTTTGCTCTAACGGATTAAAGTTAGAGTACTGCACTTGACTGAAGCCCCGCTGCGTACCATAGACGGGAATGCCTTTATTGGCATCAATAGATAAATGCACGGGCTATATATGAAGGGAACGGAGATTGAACGGTTCCCGAAGGAGGCTTTCAAGGTGTGTATATTATCCTTTCAGCGAATCTGCTGGGGTCTTTGCTCTAACGGACTACAGTTAGAGTACTGCACTTGAATGACGCCCCGCTGCGTACCATAGACGAGAATGCATTTATCGGCGTTAATAGATCAATGCAGGAGCTCTATGTGAGTGGAACGGAGACTGAACAGTGCCCGAAGGAGGCTTTCAAGGTGTGTATATTATTCTTGCAGAGAATCTGTTCGGGCCTTTTCTCTAACGGACTAAAGTTAGAGTACTGCACTTGACTGACGCCCCGCTGCATACTATACACGAGAATGCATTTATCCGCATCAATAGATCACTGCAGGTCTGCAGGAGCTCTTTTAGAGGGGAACGGCGATTCCCGAAGGAGGCTTTTAAGGTAAGTGTATTATCCTTGCAGAGAATTTGTTCGGGCCTTTGCTCCATCTTTGCACGTCAGTAACTGTCTTTGGTGAGGCAGGGCACAGCGAAATGTCATCCCGCTCGAATGTGGAGCAGCCCAACTGGGGACTTGCCTCTGCCTTGCAGAAGACCACAGCCATAATAACACTACTACTTGCTCTGTAGCAGAGTTGTGTTCCTGGAGGTGAGCAAGGTCGCCAGAGCTCCCGAGGATGCGTTGTGTTGAGAGCGAGGGAACTTGTTCCTTCAGCTGTCAACACGGCGAATCCTCAAACCGTACGCTTGTTTGCTACCGCCGTTGTTGTAGCGACCCTTAATGTAACATGCGTATCTTGTGCGCGTACCAGTGTGTGTATCTGTGTGTCACTGACATTGCAGCTCACAAACGGATTAAACCGATTTGATTGGCATTCTTTCTATTCAACGTCTTCTCAACTCATTTCTTTTTCATCTGATAAATAAATGACTTGTATTTTTCAGATACTGGGAAACCTGTCAATCCTGTCCATAGATGGGCATCGGATGACCAAACTGGGCAAGGACATATTCGCGGGCAGCGAAGCAGTTGGCCGCTTGGAGAGATTGCGTATCACCAATGGCCTCCTGAGTGATATACCCGTGGAGGCATTTCAGGTATTATATAAGTTTTATCTATCAAAACTAGCACTTGAATGTCTATAAATCCAGAGGCGTCTCTAGCCCATGTAGCGCCCGTGTGCAAACATTACTCTAGCGCCCCCTAGTAAGCGCGCGGTCAAAATGGAATAGTAGCGGGCGGCGCTCGGCGCCCCCTAGGACCGCTGCGCCCGTGTGCAAGCATTACTCTAGCGCCCCCCAGTAAGCGCGCGGTCAATATGGAATGGCAGCGGGCGGCGCTCGGCGCCCCCTAGGACCGCTGCGCCCGTGTGCAAGCATTACTCTAGCGCCCCCCAGTAAGCGCGCGGTCAATATGGAATGGCAGCGGGCGGCGCTCGGCGCCCCCTAGGACCGCTGCGCCCGTGTGCAAGCATTACTCTAGCGCCCCCCAGTAAGCGCGCGGTCAATATGGAATGGCAGCGGGCGGCGCTCGGCGCCCCCTAGGACCGCTGCGCCCGTGTGCAAGCATTACTCTAGCGCCCCCCAGTAAGCGCGCGGTCAATATGGAATGGCAGCGGGCGGCGCTCGGCGCCCCCTAGGACCGCTGCGCCCGTGTGCAAGCATTACTCTAGCGCCCCCCAGTAAGCGCGCGGTCAATATGGAATGGCAGCGGGCGGCGCTCGGCGCCCCCTAGGACCGCTGCGCCCGTGTGCAAGCATTACTCTAGCGCCCCCCAGTAAGCGCGCGGTCAATATGGAATGGCAGCGGGCGGCGCTCGGCGCCCCCTAGGACCGCTGCGCCCGTGTGCAAGCATTACTCTAGCGCCCCCCAGTAAGCGCGCGGTCAATATGGAATGGCAGCGGGCGGCGCTCGGCGCCCCCTAGGACCGCTGCGCCCGTGTGCAAGCATTACTCTAGCGCCCCCCAGTAAGCGCGCGGTCAATATGGAATGGCAGCGGGCGGCGCTCGGCGCCCCCTAGGACCGCTGCGCCCGTGTGCAAGCATTACTCTAGCGGCCCCCAGTAAGCGCGCGGTCAATATGGAATGGCAGCGGGCGGCGCTCGGCGCCCCCTAGGACCGCTGCGCCCGTGTGCAAGCATTACTCTAGCGGCCCCCAGTAAGCGCGCGGTCAATATGGAATGGCAGCGGGCGGCGCTCGGCGCCCCCTAGGACCGCTGCGCCCGTGTGCAAGCATTACTCTAGCGGCCCCCAGTAAGCGCGCGGTCAATATGGAATGGCAGCGGGCGGCGCTCGGCGCCCCCTAGGACCGCTGCGCCCGTGTGCAAGCATTACTCTAGCGCCCCCCAGTAAGCGCGCGGTCAATATGGAATGGCAGCGGGCGGCGCTCGGCGCCCCCTAGGACCGCTGCGCCCGTGTGCAAGCATTACTCTAGCGCCCCCCAGTAAGCGCGCGGTCAATATGGAATGGCAGCGGGCGGCGCTCGGCGCCCCCTAGGACCGCTGCGCCCGTGTGCAAGCATTACTCTAGCGGCCCCCAGTAAGCGCGCGGTCAATATGGAATGGCAGCGGGCGGCGCTCGGCGCCCCCTAGGACCGCTGCGCCCGTGTGCAACGCACACCCTGCACCATAGGTAAAGACGCGTCTGTATAAATCCGTGGTCACATTTGCGAAAAGTGGCCGCCATTTCGAAATTTTTGGTTAGTAGATCCGCTTAGCGCAAGGTTTCAATTTCAGTTACAAACATCGATATCTGTAAATGCGAGTCGTCTCTATGAAGTGCATGGTATTTTAACCACAAAAAGTGGACGCCATTTTCAGCTTTGTGATTAATGATCCGATTTGCGCGAGATAAAGATGGGTAAAGACTCGGTGATAATTTCGTCTGTCTCGTTCTATCTATCTTCCTCGCAATTTCTTAAAGGTTAGCTGGAAGAGACCCCTTATATAAATTAACTCGCCTTTATATATTGTTCTTCATTTGACGCTATTGGATCTACCTAACGTTTTACAATACTTTACTACTTAATAACTTTAACGACCTCTGTAGCCTAGTTGGTACCCTGCCTACGATACCCGAGGTTCCGGGTTCGAATCCCGGTAAGGGCATTTATTTGTGTGATGAGCATGAATATTTTTTCCCGAGTCATTGATGTTTTCTATGTATTTAAGTATTTATAACTGTATAAGTATGTATATCGTCGTCTAGTACCCATAGTACAAGCTTTGCTTAGTTTGGGACTAGGTCGATTTGTGTAAGATTGTTACACAATCGCCCAGCTGGCCCCTATTTCACCTACTTGACAATTGTCACCTGACACTTAAAATTCGCCATACTTTGCTTGTTCTAGTAGTTAAGGTGGTTGTTAGGTTACTTGTGGAACCAGCAATGTACGGAGAATTGTCGTTGTCAGGAGACAATTGTCAAGTTGGTGAAATAGGGGCCCTATCCCTTGAGATCTGATTGGCACGGGTTTTTTTTGCAGAATCTAAAAAGGCTGAAAACTCTAGACCTTCACGGCAACAGACTCGCAACTCTCAAACGGAATCAGTTCAAAGGTCTCCGTGATACGGAAGTACTGGACATTAGGTAACCGAAATCAATCATAACGAAAACTTACAATACTTGAGAAACCCCCGACGTTTTCATTTCAAAGTCCAATATCTCAAAACGGCTGCACAGATATTCATGAAACATAGCTATGAACACTCGTTATAAAATTATCTAAGACGCAAAAAAATCGCATTAAAATCGGTCCAATTCTTACTTCGTCACTTATAATGTTATAAAATAAAGCAAGCAAAAGAAATGTTTGAAAACCCTATACAAACTTATGAAATGAAACATGTTTTTAACTTAATTGAGATCTAAAATTTTTAATTATAGATAGAAAGAAGACCTTTGTTCACTACACAAAAGACGCAGACACAAATGGAGTATGATCGATTGTCATTAAGTATATTTCATTGCGATCTTATTAATTTTGTTTCAAATGTATCTATTTCCTCGCAAATGTAATATTTGGTAAGATTTTTAACAAACTCCTTCGGCGTCGGGCTTCTAATAGACTCGAAAACGACTTACCAACCTCGTGGCATAATGTGCTATTTTAAAACCTGAAATGACCTGGACTATTCGTCCGTTTTTTGCAGTTACAATAATATAACGAAACTTGATGGTCAGCATATTGGAGACCTGACTAAACTAGGATGGTGCAATTGCAGTCACAATATGATCGGAGAGATTGCCAGGTAAGACCATTTCATGACCATATTGCTTTTTTTTACGTCACTCTGGGCGACAACTTTACCGCCCAGGGGCGCAGCGGCAAATCTCACTTCACACCCAGGAGAAGACGTAAAATTGTGTACGCAACACGGGCGGTAGTTCGTAAAACCCCAGATCGCATATTTATGGCCCTCGCCTTCGGTTCGGGCCACACACACCTGCAATCTAGGACATTCACTGCCGGCTTGGTACGTAATGTACCTATTTTTATCTGTGTTTTTATCACGAATAAATGTTTTGAATTTGAATATGAATTGAATATTATAGTTATGATTATTTGAAATGGCCGAGTCGGATGAAAGTAGATAGTCCATTCTAGAGGCAACTCTAATTAGGAAGGTATAAGATTCCAATTCTAATGTCAGTTTTTATAAAAATGCGGTCTCAATAAATAATTTCAACGGTACATGGAGCGGTCACACATGATTTTTGCAGCGATACAAACGCGATAATAACAGGGTATTTGGCAACAGTGAAAATAAATTGTTTTTTCATTAGCAGCATATAAACATTACGAAAATACTCGGAAAGTATCAATCTTTAATTTATGTTGGCTATATTAAGATTTTTGTATACAATAGAAACTAACAATAAGGACGTCGTTTGATTGTGACTACTTAATAAGTTTGCTGTGCCCTTTAATGTTCCTGGACATACTTTCTTCTTAAGGGGATGCCTTGATTCGAGTCGACCACGCCCCGTTGACAGAGACACGCTTATGCCTTCCACGCACGAGAAAAATAGTTGCAACACTCTATGGGAATGACTTTTTTGGACTTTCAATAAATACCTAACTTCGTGACGTTTTATTTACATTTCATTATATATCTGAAAATCAGACCTTAATTTAATTGATTCTCAACCTAGTCAGAACGGCGTTTCAAACTGCGCAATAATTTCCAATGCACCCCTTAACACCATCGAAACAACATGTTTTAGCAAGAAATGTTTTGAAATTGATACAGGACTTTGTTTTTTTGACAAGTGTTTTTTTGAGAACGATATTTTTGGTTTCACCGTAAACACTATATGAGAAAATACTGAAGGAGTTTTTGTAATTTTCCAGGGGAATGTTCGCCAGGAACACAGTGTTAAAAGTGCTACATCTGGATAACAATAGGATCAAGAAAATAGACACAAACAGTTTCAGAGGAATGAGGTTCTTAAGGTGAGTGTTCATGACGATTCATACGAATTACGAAGGTAGGTCTGCTGACTGCAAAATTTTGGTACCACCAGAGAATAATTAGTAGTAACTAAAGGTACATAAAATAATTTACTTTAAAAACAAAGTTTTAACCGACTTCAATTTAGTACTCTGCCAAGCCACGAGAATATTTCCACATTTTTTTTACAATTTACCACATGAACTGATTTCCGATAGCAAATGCGTTGATTACTATAGAAAAAAACCGAATCGCTGTATGTGGGCCGATAATATTTGAGGATTTCCCGATTCCCCGAGATCATCACCAATGGCACTTCAATAGTTCCTATTTCAACGGAATCTTATCAGAACCTGTGACGTACTTTTGCACTTTTAAGTACATCATTGAGGAATTCAAGAAGTCATGTGTGGTCTTCATCATCAATTCCTCGCCACCAAATTTATGATTTTCGGATGTCAATACACGAGTTATAATAGAAAATTACACGCGTGCCTAATAAAAAAAATACAACCGAATTGAGAACCTCCTCTTGTTTGAGGTCGGTTAAAAAGGGAAGATAGAGGGGAAGCGAGGAAGAGCTAGAATAAACTACATAGAACAGCTCAAAAATAACTACAACTTAGAAAAGTTGAAAAACCTCCGACATTTTCATTTCAAACTCGAATATCTCAAAAACGGCTGAACAGATTTTCATGAAACATGGCTGAACGCTCGGGATAAAATTATCTATGACACAAAAATACCGCATTCAAATCGCATCCGCAATGGAGCTACGATACCACGGACAGATACACAGACAGACACGTTAAACTTATATTATAACACCCGTCTTTTTGCGTCGGAGGTTAAAACATTCCATGTAAAAAGAGTTGCACGGAGGTTTCGCAACTAAAAAATTACATGAAATTGTCTAAATTGACATCAATATAGATCTATGTTTTTTTTTGGCAATTAGTAAAAAAGACAGGTAGGGAAATAAAAAACCTAATTTCAACCTCTTCATTTCATTCAAGTTTTGAATCAAAACTTGGATACAAGCAAATATTTCCTTTTTATACTCGTCGACCTTAATGTTTGAATTAAGACTTTGTACACCAAACTTAAATCACATACTTTTTACTATGGAGCTCCCAACTCAACATTTCATAACTGTTGAGACAACTAAAATGAAATTGACCAATCACGTGGCGCCTTTACTGAACTATAATGTATTTGACCAATAGGACGCCGTCATGAGAAAGTCAAAAGGTAAATAGACATCAACGCACAAAAATGAAAAAGCGTTGGTTGCACTTCGTTTTCAATAGGTAACAAGTTTGTTTAATTTGTTCAGTTGACTCGTAGAATAAGTATTGTTCACAATCGTATCATAATCAAGCTTTTTAATCTCGTACCTTACTACTCGACTAAAAAGCTTTCTATTATAACACGATTGTGAAAAATACCATTTTTACCAGACTGCCCATTGTACATTGGCCTTCTTACGTAAATTAGGAAAAATCTCTATAGCGCCATCTAAGAGAGGGGTCAGCGCCATCTTAGCATCATATTGGTAAACTAATAGATATATACGGACAAAGAGTTACTTACTCAATTGCTCTAAGGTTAGCTGGAAGAGACCCCTTATAGGGATAAGTTCGCCTTTGTACCGTAATCCTCCTTAATGTTTTTGATTTAACCTGTTTTGTTTTGTGTACAATAAAGTGCTAACATACATACATACTTCAACTCTTTGCCCGTGTATATCTATTAGTTTATACGGGTTACCAAGTCACAATATAGTATTTAGCTAGCAACTAAAGAATAATAAGACTGCCTGAGAGTACTACGAAATATCTCACCTTACGGTGGAAGTGTATCGAGACTTGGCCTGTTTTTTACATGGAATGATTTTTACGAGATTTCACTTCTTTTTGTAGTTTGTTGTGTAATCAATTATGAATGCAGTCCCATTCTTGCATTTTATTTTTTTTCCCCATTCACTACAAATGTATCTGTATGTATTTATATGGAATTAAAATACTATTATTATTACAAGCTTTTAATCAAGTTGCAATGTATGTTTGCCCGGGTCTTGAAACCGGATTTTTGAAGCAGATATCTTCAACCGATTGAGCTGAAATTTTGGGTAAAGGTATAGTTTGGCTGACAATTCAATATTATGGTACCATCGAGCTGTGATGATGGAGACAGAAGGTGGCCATGGGAATTCAGTACTTAACCGACGTAACCCCGTTGAGTTTGGGCTCGTTAGAATCGCTCTCAATGAGTAGTTGATGACGGTATACTGGAGTACAGTCGGCAATAAAAGCTTGTATCAATAACGAAAATTTTGACAGACACTTATTTTCTCCACAGACGCCTCTTCCTGCAAGACAACATGATATCGGACGTGGGTCGCGGAGCGTTCGCGGCTGTGACCAGGATCGGTACAGTCGACCTCGCCAGGAACAAGATCGCCAAGGTCGACTACCAGATGTTCCAGCAGGTCAAATATGCTGAGGTGAGTACAGTTTATACAGGGTGACATTTTAATCAGTGTCCAAATTTTTTGTAGGCATTTAGTATCTCGAATAGACTCCATTTTTGAAAAAAATGGTAGCTATTTTTTAAATTATAAATTGTCTATCCCAAAAGAATTATCCGTACAGCGTGTTTACTGGGCATTCAGTACCGCGCGGAGCGGGGCGGGGCCGGGGGAGGGGAGGCGTGCCGTGCGCAAACCTTACTACCCGCTGAGGTGCCCGCGCGGTAAGGTTTTTTTGGGATAACTTTAAGCAGCAATTACTAAAACTTTTTGTACTGAATGATATGAAACAAAAAAAAAACGTATTTTATGATTTTGCTGAAGAATCTTATACTTGAAATTGGACACTGATTAAAATGTCACCCTGTATATCCGCACCAGAACCAAGGTATCCGATCTAGCCCTCCAAATCGCTAAACTTAAATGGCAGTGGGCGGGGCACGTAGAACCGCTGGCCGTTGGGGCGGAAAGGTTCTCGAGTGGCGACCGCGTACCGGAAGGCGCGGCGTGGGTAGGCCCCCCACAAGGTGGACTGATGACCTGGTAAAGGTTGCGGGAGTCCGCTGGATGCGGGCGCAGGACCGGTCACTTTGGCACTCTTTGGGGGAGGCCTATGTCCAGCAGTGGACGTCTTTCGGTTGATATGATGAGTACAGTTAAACTAATAGTTAATCAATCAATCAAGCGTTTATTATAGAGAGCTACGGTAGCCTAGTGGTTTAGACATGCGGCTGTCAAGCGGCGGTCGTGTGTTCGAATCCCGGCTCGTACCAATGAGTTTTTCGGAACTCATGTACGTAATATTTACCGTTAGCTTTTCGATGAAGGGACACATCGTGAGGAAACCGGTCTAATCCCAATATGGTCTAGTTTTCCCTCTGGGTTGGAAGGTCAGATGGCAGCCGCTTTCGTGAAACTAGTGCCTATGCCAACACTTGAGATTAGGTGTCAAAGCGGACCCTGCGCTCGTTAAGGGGCACAACCGGGAATAACGCTAGAATGATGATGGTGTAAATCAATTATGAAATGTATCATAATATATTTTACGTCACACCTGGCCATAATGCGAGTTTTACTGCACGCTGCGCGTACGGAAAAACTCGCATTGTGGCCAGGTGAAGACGTAAAATTTTGTACTCAACACGGGCGGTAATTCGTAAAGCCCCAGAGCGCATATTTATGGCCCTCACCTTCGGTTCGGGCCCCAAACACCTGCGATCTGGGGCATTCACGAATTCACCGCCCTAGTTACGTAATGTACTATTACAGTACATATGGTGCTACTTTCCCGCACTAGTGCGGAAAAGAGCACCTTCCGTGCATATGTCAAAACTTTAAAGAGCCATTTGTACAGTAAAACGTTGTACGATACACGTGCGAAAAGGTAATTCGCAACTCGTGTGGATTTAAAACACTCCCTTCGGTCGTGTTTTAATTTATCACCACTCGTTGCGAATTTCCTGTTTTCGACCCTTGTATCGTAAATAACTATTACGTCACACCTGGCCATAATGCGAGTTTTACTGCACGCTGCGCGTACGGGAAAACTCGCATTGTGGCCAGGTGAAGACGTAAAATTTTGTACTCAACACGGGCGGTAATTCGTAAAGCCCCAGAGCGCATAATTATCACAAACACCTGCGGTCTGGGGCATTCACGAATTCACCGCCCTAGTTACGTAATGTACTATATCATCATCATCATCATATGAGCCGAAAGACGTCCACTGCTGGACATCGCCTCCCCCAAAGAGTGCCAAAGTGACCGGTCCTGCGCCACCCGCATCCATTGGACTCCCGCGACCTTTTTGTTGTGTTTCTGAATTATCTCCAGAATAAGTCGATTGTTTTTAAAGTTGGTAGAAGACCGATGGAATATAACAACTCAAATCTTTTCTAAACAGAAATGTCTGTCAACGAAATTTTTAATTCTGATAATTTATTCACCACGTGCGGGATTTGAACCCACGCCCTCTACATTCCGTGCATTGCTCTGGACCTAATGAGCTATCGTGGGCTCCACTTGTGGTGAAAAATCTTATCTCTCACTCATTACATCTAAGAAGAAGAGTTTTTGTAACATTTTCCACTAATATTACTGTATGTCTTTCCGGCTCACGGGACTATTATGTGCCGGACCTTTGGGAGGCGTTGTCGCGTTCAGTCCCCAGGATGTGGTGATTGGTGTAAAATAAACTCTGAACGTCAGCAAAAAGAAGAATAAAATATTTATTTAAAATGAAAACTAGGTCGTGGGCGTGGGTGCTATAGCCCGTCTGGTTTTACGCCGTAGTTCGGTACTCCCCTCGGGTGACGGCGGCTGCTAGGGCCCCGTGTCCTGGAGCAGCGGAGTGGAGCTGGTGGAGTGGCCCGGGAGCGCTGGCAGCTGCGTGGTGGTGTTCCCCACAAAAAGGCCGCAGGGACGGCGCGCTAAAAAGAGGCCGAGTTTTAAACTATAAGTCGCACCCTGTCAATAAACGTCCACAGTTAAAATTCGTTCAGACTCCTCCGCTTGATAGTGAACCCGTGAAGACTTGCGCCTAGGTACGAGGAGAAGCCGTAAGCAGTTGGTGAAGGTGTTCACTATCAGAACGGAGTTAAAATTATACAATAAGCAGCGGGATGACTGACGGTATTTTAAGAAAATTAGAAGAAGATAAAACATCACGCAAAGCGGGTGAAAAGCGCCGTACAAATACGCAATTAAAGCACAGTTGTTTTTAATGAAGTTATTCTAACACTTAGATGCACTAGGTTTTAAAATAAGCACTAACTTAAAGCCAAACACTGCTGAATTAAAACACTTGTTCAACACTTACACTATTGGGGTGCGAGATGACACTTGTAACTAATGAAGGACTTATTAAATTTATTTTATTATTTTAAATTTATAAATGAACGCAGCCGGCACATATATGGTCTCTTTCAAAGCGTAGCTCGTAATGCCCCCGCCGTCTCGAACATTCCTTATCGCCCGGCGGTAACATCGCGCGCACAAGTGTTAAACATGATGTGTTTATTTGTTATTTATTTTAATTATTTTATTGTTTTGTTATTTATTATGTTATTAAGGATGTGTGTTAGTGTAGGATGTAAATACTTATATTAAGTAGTTCTATAGTTAAGTTATATATGTGTTTATTTTATAATAGGTTTATCAATTTAAGATGTGTTTTAATCGTAATAATAAAACATGTAACATGTAACGTTAGCGTGGAGCTAGGTACCAATAAACCTGCAAAGTACCAACTGAGACAACACGTAGAGGCCCTTTTGAAAATTTAATGAAATGCAAGGAGTACACCGAACAGATGCTGTCCCTGCCCGTGTCATGGGGCGTACACAGAGACAGCACCCATTGTTATTATTATTTATCTCAGAGTGGTACGTACCGACGCTGGGCCAAGCCTTCGAGCCCCTGATGGTCATAACCGCCTTTATTTTTTTTCCAGGTCATAAACTTAGCAGAGAACCAAATCACAATCATCGAAAGCCAAGCGTTCACCGACCTATACCTAGCCACTGTCAATATCTCACACAACGCGCTGTCAACTATAGAGAAAGGAGCGTTCCAAAACTGTCAGAACCTGACTATATTGGATTTCAGTCATAATCAGCTGGTCAATATTAGCAGAGGAGCGTTCGACCAGAACAGCTACGCTGGGGAGTTCACTGTAGCGCATAATCTGATTGAGGATTTTGGGCAGGTGAGTTCTATTTTCTACCATTTTCTACCGTCTAAATGTAGCCGACGACCTTTGTAGCTTAGTCGATAGTGACCCTGCCTACGAAGCCGGAGGTCCCGGGTTCGAATCCCGGCAAGGGCATTAACTTGTGTGATGAGCACGAATATTCGTTCCTGAGTCATGTCAGGCAATGGCAGTACTAGCTTCTGCCCGCGACTCCGTCCGCGTGGAACTCGTTAGAGTATATCGCAGCACCATACAAACTTTTACCCCATACCCCTTTTGTGACATAGGATAGTTTTTATCCCCTATTTCACCCCCTTAGGGGATGATTTCGGGGATAAAAACTATCCTATGTCACTCTCCATCCCTTCAACTGTCTCCACATAAAAAATCACGTCAATTCGTCGCTCCGTTTTGCCGTGAAAGACGGACAAACAAACAAACACACACATATACTTTCCCATTTATAATATTAGTATAGATGTAGAGGGTCACGTTTCTCTGCAGCTGACTGCACACTTTGCCACGAGGTTGGTAAGATATTTTTAATTATTTTCGTAAAATTATTACCATCCTACCCACATTTATGCTAAAAGTGGTGTTGGAACATACGTTTCATGTGCTCTGCCTACCCCTTTTGGGAATAAAGGCGTGAATGTATGTATGTACGTATGTATTACCATCCTATTGCACATAATGTTATTCATCTCATCATATTTGTAAGAAAAACAATTAATATTAAGTAAAGTAATACTTGCAATAAAAGGCACACTGGATGTCGACTTGCGGAAAATAGCCCAGTAAACTAACTAACTTGCAATAAAAACTACAACATGTCAGTCGTGTATTTTGTTGTTCACTGTATTTTTTTTACGCTGACTCTAAAATTACTACATTTCAATTTTAAGTCTGAATATAATTCAGTTTAACATGTTTTATTAGTGTTATATATTCCGATTTATTTATAAACAGGTTTTCATTAAAGTATTTGTTTTCAAACCTCCTTGATTTAGAACTGATGTATGAGGGACAGATTCATTTTGAGAAAAACCATTACGCCCATTCAGGCTATTGTAGCTTTGTAAGTCCTTTACATTTGATGAAAAAAAGTTCTATTAAAGCGATTTTCATCTTAAAAAGGACCGGTATACAATTCGTTCTTTTAATTTCAGGTACCCATACAAAACATGAGCGGCATAAGGGTGTTGAATGTCTCATACAACCAAATAACAAGTATTCCTAAAAATGCGTTCCCTAAATTGTATGAGCTGCACACAGTTGATGTCTCTCACAATAATTTAACAGAAATATACAATGCAGTGTTTCAAAACTTGTTCTCTTTAAGGTAAGCTTGCAAGTATGTCTTTAAAAAAAATCATAAGAATCCATACAACTGGAAATAGTGTATAAGCATACATACCTCGGTTTGGTCATAGATAATACATTCAACTGGGGTCCCCATGTTAGCCATATTTGTGACAAATTACGATCCATCTTATGCAAACTATCCATTTTAAAATATAAATTACCTTTTAATACTCTCAGAATGTTATATATGTCATTAGCGGAACCCATTGTTAGTTACAGCCTTAGTAGCTACGAACCGATAAGACTTATTTAGATAACATATATAAGCTACAATTAAGAATGATAAAAACAATTACACCCAATTCTATTAGAAAAAATCATAAAGACGACGATAATTATCTATTTCGATACTGCAAAATTATAAATATATACGACAAATTTAAGATGATGCTAATTTGTGATGAAATTTCAAATTTACCCAACCGATGTAGGTCACAGAAATTGACCGCTCGCATGCTATCTCGCTCACACCCTATCGCACACAAAGTTAAAGTGTGAATATAGACAGCGATAGGGTGTGAGTGAGATAGCATGCGAGCGGACGCGATTTTCAGATCACCCTATCACACACACAGTTAAAGTGTGAGTATAGACAGCGATAGGGTGTGAGCGAGATAGCATGCGAGCGGACGCGATTTTCAGTTCACCCTATCGCACACACAGTTAAAGTTTGAGTATAGACAGAGATAGAGTGTGAGCGAGACAGCATGCGAGCGGACGCGATTTTCAGATCACCCTTTCGCACCCACAGTTAAAGTGTGAGTATAGACAGCTATAGGGTGTGAGTGAGATAGCATGCAAGCGGACGCAATTTTCAGAACACCCTATCGCACACACACTTAAAGTGTGAGTATAGACAGCGATAGGGTGTGAGTGAGATAGCATGCGAGCGGACGCGATTTTCAGCTCACCCTATCACACACACAGTTAAAGTGTCATTATAGACAGCGATAGGGTGTGAGTGAGATAGCATGCGAGCGGACGCGATTTTCAGATCACCCTATCGCACACACAGTTAAAGTGTGAGTATAGACAGCGATAGGGTGTGAGCGAGATAGCATGCGAGCGGACGCGATTTTCAGATCACCCTATCGCACATAGAAGTGTGAGTATAGACAGCGATAGGGTGTGGCGTGATAGCATGCGAGCGGACGCGATTTTCAAATCACCCTATCGCACACACAGTTAAGGTGTGAGTATAGACAGCGATAGGGTGTGAGCGAGATAGCATGCGACCGGACGCGTTTTCCAGATCCATTCTTTATCTGCGCGTGTTATATGAGGCGTACACACAGTTAACCCATTCATGGCCACGAACCACGAAGCGTACACAACACGCCGGGCCACCATACAAACCGTTTTCAGCTAAAACGTGTGACTCAGCTTATGGGTCTCGGGGCCTGGCGCGAACGTCAAAGAAATTGCCGCTTATGAATCCGGTCCGTTGGACAATATTATGCAACATTTTTACGAACCAACTGTTTACTGTTCATATTAAAATATATATATTTACTAATTTGCTCATATTTGTAAGAAACTAATAATGAACATTTTAAAGCCTGATCAGAAATAGATGATCATTGTCAAGAGGGCGCTGTTATTTTCATATAATTATAGAGTTCAGAAAAAATCTTTTCTTGTAAATATTTCTCACACACTGTTGTGATAATACAATGTACCATTTAGTTGGTGACAGTTTAAACCGCCCTGTTTTTATAATGAACCAAAAAAAATTGGCATGGTAATAAGTTTGGTCCTTAGAAATGTTGCTTGCTACCATCCAAACAGTAATCCATTGTAAAAAGGTACAATTTGCAACGAGTTTCGTCATGAAATAAGCTTTAAAACCAAGGTATAAAGTTTATTGTTGCGTGCTATGAAGATATGTGTAGTTTTTACAATTAGCGCCAGGCCACGGTGACCCATACCTTGAGTTATGTCAATAACATCAGGCATACATATATTTTTGATATTTTTGAAATGTAGATTTATCAATTTGCTTGGGACACGTATGTATCGCGAATTTCAGAATATTTACTATATTACACTTTCAGTAAACCAAACTTGAACTTGAAGACCCTGTTTCACTAAAAAAAAAACATGCTTACAATTATGTTTTTCAACATGCCTTATAAAGATGGTTGTTAGCTCAAATTATACTTATATTATTTCGTCATGTTACGTTTTGTTTATGTTTAAATCAGAATTTATTCACGACTCACATGTGAGTCACGGGCCCTGCGCGACTGTTTTAACATGACCCATACGCTGAGTCACGGGCCCTGAATGGGTTAACCCATTCACCGCCACGGCCCTCCAGCTTGAACGTACTCGACACGCCACCATACATTCATAAACTGCCCGGCCGCAATCACAACACGTAGACGTCATATGGCGCCGCTGACGTGCAAAAGATTTTGCCGCCCGCGTTGGATAGTTTCATGCATCATTTTGTTTTAACCAGTGTGTAAGATAATAATCTTTTAAAACATATTTAAGTATTAAAATGTATAAATTAAGAGAACATCCATTTACTGTCTGGGCAAACCAAATGAAGCCAACACAGACATTGAATTTGCTTATTTAACTGAGATTATAGGAACAAAGGAAATAAAAAGCTACTAATAATTCATAAATATTTATTGTTTATAATAAACTATCATCAACTAATTAATTATAACATTATTTTGCTTGTGATACTCTACGAAACATGCCCCTTGACATAACCCCGGTTGTCGTGGACATTTCGGACAAAAGTCGCCCGTCTCTACACGTTTGTTATGTTTCCTCCAACAGCACGCATCTTTTTCGTTTTAATCTGTTTGTTTCTGGGTGTCTTGGCAATTTGAATGATACGTGATAGTCTGATGGAGGACGCGGGAGACAATTGGCAATTTCCCGACTTGAAACCAATGCCCGAATAATATGTTTTCTGAAATCACACAAGGGCATTGGTTTCTCTCCAAATCTATTATATAGAGAGTGCGCGTTACATAGCATTGTACTAAATACATGCACTCCCAATTTCAAATACCACCTAAGGGTTTTATGTTCTGGGTTATAGTACGCCATCATTTGGTCGTGCTTATCTACGCCTCCCATATGTTTGTTGTAGTTAAGCACGACTCCAGGCTTGGCTTTTACATTATTATTGGCGGAAAGGTAATCCTGCCATTCACTATTGTGTTCCATTGAAATCATTAGCACCTCTCTCCGGTCATTCCATTTCATTATACATACTCCTTTGTCATTATACATCGAGATTTTTTCATTTTTTGCTAACTTTTTTTTAATATTTCTGGCGGATTACCTTTCCTATTGGAACGTAGGGTTCCAGTGACATGGGTATTAGAATCTACTAAATAATTTGCCAAGTCGACGGAGTTATAAAAATTATCCATATACACTGAATGCCCTACGCCCAATTTCCCTTCTAATAAATCTTTCACAATCTTCGTTACATGATTTTTACCTCCTAATCGGGTATCGCATTTTCCCCCATACACAATCATTTTTATAACATAACCAAATTGATCTGTAAGTAAGTATAATTTTACGCCATATTTGTTAGCCTTTCCTTTCATAAATTGGCGGAAAGATAATCTACCACGCCACAATACAAGGGATTCATCTATACAGAGTACCTTGGCCGGGTAGTAAATATTGTCCATTATTTTATTAAACAAATTTACAAGACCTGAAATCTTATTTAATCGATTGTCTCCTGTAGTTTCATCATAAAAATTTATGCACCTTAAAATTAACATAAATCTGTTTCTTGACATATGACTACTGAAAAACTTAAAGTCAAACAATTCCTCGGTACTCCAGTAGTCCTCGTATTTATTGCATTTAATTGTTCCCATATGGAATAACAGACCTAAAAATACCCTGAATTCCGAAATGGTTACATCCTTCCATTTCGTAATTCTTGCGTATGCATTATTGTTCGCTTCTATTAATCGTATGGCATATCTATTTATGTTGTTGACTAAAAAAACTAGAAAAGTGCTAGTAAACAACATATCGAAATATTCTTGAGGTTTTTCCTTCCTAGTACCTCTTAATCCAGATGTCTCAATAAATTCCGAAACACTAGACGTTTTTCGTGTAAAGCTCCAATTTGCACTAACACCACTTTCATTCCTGTTTTCATTTGGCGGGGAAGAATATTCTTCTTCTTCCGAATCTGACGAAGAAGAACAGTGACCAAGTTGGATGTCAAACTCATCAGGAGAACCCTCCAAAAGACTGATCAGTTGAACTTCTGTCATCGTATTTTCACCTTCTATGAAAATAATAGTCCATAATTAATTATATGTCGATAATTAATTACAAGTGACTATTGTTAACTTTCTCATGGGTTTATAATCTGATTTTATGACAAGCTGTTTTATATTTACCGTTTTGTCACGAATAAATGCTTTCTATTCTATATTTTAAAAAACAAGTATGAGATTTGATTCAAAAATATTAAAACAGTTTTACCGATAAAATGGGTTGAAATTTCACCCCTTTTAATATGTACACTTTATAGAATCCACCCTGTATATTTATAATAAGAGAATTTAACCTCCGTTTTAGACTATTCGTTTGCTCACAGACGGTTTAATAACGAGAATAACATATTTCTGTTACCATACATACAATACATAAATCTCAGGCTTATCTTTCCCTGACCGTACAACATTTAATATATGTATACAAATTTACAATATTTTATTTAAGACTTACCGGTATATGCTGAAGCCGTCTCCAACATTGAGGTAAGATCGTGATCCATGTTTTCAACAGCCAGGTCAGTCGTGTGATGCTGGTTCGGAGCACAAATAGTCACAGCCGGGTCGTTCGTGTTAGGCAGGTTCGGAGTAAGGGTATGGATAGCCGGGTCAGTCATATTAAACGGGTTCGAAATACCAATATCCATAGTCGGGTTCATTGTACAAAGTAAAGCACACGCAAAACACAGAGACACAACCGAGATCTGGTTTAGACAACAGGCAAGCCAAGACTGAAGACTATTTTATTTTATACTATTGGCATAATGTAATAATAACTTCAAAGTGCTATAGCGGAACTTTCCCTACTCAGAACCAAGGGATTATCGGTCTATTGTCACTGAAGAATCGTTATCAGTAAGTTGCGGTCAGCTTTGTTATCGTTGCAGCTGCAAATTACACGACAAGTCTTAAGACTAAATTCACATTGTTTATAGGACTCGCCCTACACACAAACAAAGGATTATCGGTCAGGTGTCGCCGAAGAATCAGTGAGTCATTATGCAGCGGTCACATCAAAGCTTATAGGGAGAAGTTAAATTCTGTTATCGTAGCAGCTGCAGTTGACATGATAAGTCTTAAGACGAAATTCTCATTGTTTATGCGTGCTATTGTTTTTACAAACAAATAATTCGTTGCAAAATATTATTCTAGTTTTTTTTTATTTGCAACTGTATTGTTATCGCTACCTACTACTAAAGTTTGTTATCTTGGTTGCTGCTAAAATGGAACAGTGCCGTCCATTACCATTTAGTGCAGCAAAATGTGATAACTCAAATTAGATATAAAGAAATATGGACTTAGTTCACTTGACTTAAGGTTTGAAATTGATAAACACAAACGCAGTGCCGAATATTTACCTGCCTCCGCAAGCCATTTCACAACACAGTGTTGTGATGTTTAAAAGTATTGAGAATTAAGTTTATTATACATTTATTTGATACTATTACGTGATTTGCATTAACGCTAAAGGCTGGAAATAACAATGGAATATAAAAACGTAAGCAGACATGTTTAGTCACGACCTATACTTTTAGGGCCATAAAAGTAGACTTTCTAAATTTAACTTTATAAAACGAAATATAACCGATGATAGACATAGCCTTTGAGAGCAGAATCTGATAAAAAAAATATCATAATATCTATTTCACAAATAGTTGCGAACAAAAACATTTTAACGTCACAGTGACGTGATCGGTGTCTCGCGGGTGTTCCGCAATCACGTCAACGTGTTGTGATTGGCGCTGAATGGGTTAAAGTGTGAGTATAGACAGCGATAGGGTGTGAGCGAGATAGCATGCGAGCGGACGCTATTTTCAGATCCATTGACCATGACATTTTCACCATGACTTCATCACTCAAACAATAAAACCTACAGATACCTGAATCTATCCCACAACTCAATGGAGGTCCTCAAACCTGCAACATTCGGCGCCGTGTTCTCGCTACTAGAGCTGGATTTGTCGCACAACAAGTTGCGCGACCCGTCGCGCGGCGGGTTCGCTAAACTAGCCAGCTGCAGGACCATCGACGTCAGCCATAATCGGCTGGAGAGAATCTTCCAGATACCTATCAGTTTGAGGTGAGTTACTTCTATAGGCGATAATAAATATAATAAATAAATAAATTTCCTAGCCTATAGTGTGTCCCACTGCTGGGCAAAGGCCTCCCCTCTCGATTTCCAATCGTCCCGATTCCGAGCAATCTCCTGCCAATCGTTGGGAAATACGTCGAGGTCATCCCGCCATCTCCGTCTCGGCCTGCCACGCCGCCGCCTTCCATCGTGCGGCACCCACTAAAAAAACCCACCCACCCACTATAAATAAATATATAATAAATATATATAAGGGGGACAATCTTACACAAATCAACCTAGTCCCATAGTAAGCTCAGTAAGGCTTGTGTTATGGGTACTAGACGACGATATATATAATAGATATAAATACTTATACATAGATATCCATGACTCGGAAACAAATATTCATGCTCATCACACAAATTTTTGCCCTTACCGGGATTCGAACCCAGGACCTCTTGCTTCGTAGGCAGGGTCACTACCAACTAGGCTAAAGCGGTCGTCGATAATGTTTCTAGACATGGTTTTATTTGACCAGTGTGTGTTGCCAGTGATAACATATGGCACTGAAACGTGGTCGCTTACTATGGGCCTCATAAGAAGGCTCAACGTCACCCAAAGGGCAATGCAGAGGGCCATGTTGGCAGTTTCTCTGCGTGACCGCATCAGAAATGAGGCTATCCGCAGCAGAACCAAGGTAACCGAATGGCTAAACTTGAGTGGCAGTGGGCGGGGCACATAGCACGTAGAACCGATGGCCGTTGGGGCGGAAAGGTTCTCGAGTGGCGACCACGTACCGGAAGGCGCAGCGTGGGTAGGCCCCCACAAGGTGGACTGGGGACCTGGTAAAGGTAGATGCGGGTGGCGCAGGACCGGTCATTGTGGCACTCTTTGGGGGAGGCCTGTGTCCAGCAGCGGACGTCTTTCGGCTGATATGATTATGATGATGCCACAACTACCATAATCTATTTATAGTCAATGGTCTTCAGGGGCTGTTCGGTACTGTCGAAAACATAACCCTCCTAGTGGCAGTCGGTTTTTCTTGTTTTTTTTTACATTCTTACACAAATCGGCCTAGTCCCAGACTAAGCAAAGCTGTACTATGGCTACTAGAAGACGATAAACATACTTAATATAGATAAATAAATACTTAAATGCATACAAAACATCCATGACTCAGGAACAAAATATTCGTGCTCATCACACAAATGAATGCCCTTACCGGGATTCGAACCCGGGACGTCCGGATTCGTAGGCAGGGTCACTACCAACTAGGATACAGAGGTCGTCAATAACACTGTTTTTGACACAGATACCTTATACATCTCTAAGAAATAAGATTGTTTTTTTCTCTTATTGTATTTGACATGTATACTCTGATGTAGTTAATTCTGTTATGAATACTGTACTCATACTATTTTGACTTGTAAATGTGCCCTATTTGCTGAATAAATATTTTGAATTTTATAATTCAACTAGCTTCTGCCCGCGACTCCGTCCGCGTGGAACTCGTTTATATCGCAGCTCCATACAAACTTGTACCCCCATTTCACCCCTTAGGGGATGATTTCGGGGATAAAAACTATCCTATGTCACTCTCCATCCCTTCAACTATCTCCACTTAAAAAATCACGTCAATTCGTCGCTCCGTTTTGCCGCGAAAGACGGACATACAAACAAACACACACATACACTTTCCCATTTATAATATTAGTATGAATGTACTTATACTATTTTGAGTCGATGTTTAGACATTTTGACTTGTAAAAGTGCCCTTGTGGCCTTTTTGCTGAATAAATATTATGAATTTTAAACTTGATATTTCAATATTTTGTTTCCAGCGAACTCAACTTCGCCCACAACAATCTAGCCGAGATCAAAGCCAACACCTGGCCCACAATGAACGCGTTGCTCCGCGTCAACTTATCGGCCAACAAGTTGGGTGACAACTTATCCGGCGACAGCTTTGCCGGGTTGCTGACGCTGCAAGGGCTGGACTTGTCGGACAACGGGGTGTCTACTCCGCCGTGGCAGGCCCTTAATACGATGAGTAGTCTTCAGTATTTGTACTTGCAGGTAAATACAATGAGCAATTGATAGTTGTGTTGTAGTAAAACCTTACCCCCTTATTCGTGGAACTAAAAATGCCTCTTGCTTGAACCCCTCGTTACGCTTAAGATTCTACTTCACAACCTTTCACTTCACTCAGGATTCAATATATCGCTCTCTTTTTACTTATTCGATTTTCCTCTAATTTTTATTTATTCGTCTTACCATTTCCAAAAGATAGGTACGGTCAAGTGGCAAAATATGGGTGCATACAACTAACTCATATTTATACAATTGACTGTATAGTAATCTCTGCTACCTACCTATACTTACACATTCGTAGTAGATTTATCGATTTAAAAGCCACTTTTTCACTTTCGACAATAATCGCCTTATCAACTTGTCATGAACCCCCATAAAATCTATTTTGGTTAAGATGCCATTAAAATTAGAATGTTCTTATCTGTCATTTTGACATTTATTTATGTGAGGAGGAACAAACACATATTTTAGACAACAGAGGCTTGTTACACTAGTAAATAAAACAATAAACATTTTATTTTGATTGTACTGTTAGAGACTTCAACCCCTCGTTACGCTCAAGATTCTACTTTTACCTTTTACTACCTTTCGCTTCACTTATTCAATATATCGCTCTCGCCGTTATATCATTTTGCTCCCTTGGGACACAATCTACTAATTACCACCCTTATATAATGTGCTATTACTTAAAACACCCATTTCTTTTCAGAACAACAACCTAACATCCCTCTCCAAAGCCGCCTTCGGCAACCTACCGACCATTTTCAAGTTGGACCTCTCAAACAACCAGTTGGTTGACATAGCTAAGGAGTCGTTTAAGGGGTTGCAGCAACTACTGGATCTATCACTGAGGAATAATTCGCTAGAGCGAGTCACTATTGAGGCCTTTAAAGGACTGGTCGCTTTAAGGTATACAACACAATACGATACAATTACTCTTTATTGCACACCTCAAAACATGAATTAAATAGATATTGCAGCTTAGAAAAGATGAAAAACCCCCGACATTTTTATTTAGAAGCCCAATATCTCAAAAACGGCTGATCCGATTTTGATGAAACATGACTAAGAACATTCGGAATAAAATTATCTATGACACAAAAAACCGCATTCAAATCGGTCCATCCGTTAGGGAGCTACGTTACCACAGACAGATACACAGGTGCCGGTTAATGTACAGCCATGATAATGCACGGCCAAATAATGTAGAGACCAATAATCCGCATCCATACTGTACGTGGATTATCAGGCTGTACATTATTGGGCCGTGCATTATCACCTTGAGCAAACTTGGTCCGGGGCAATAATTGGAAGCCAATTTTGTACGTGGTGATAATGCACGGCCCAATAATCCGAGTCCTTGTGGCTTCGGATTATCGGGCTGTACCATATCTATGCGGACGAGAAATCTCCAGCAAGTCGACGCCACCCCGCCGCGCGGGGTGTCTATTTCTGGTCTGAGGGACACAAGTGAACCCTAACCTAACCGACCTAAGACAGAGTTCGCTTATGACAAGCCATTTTTGTCCGCCTTGATAATGCACGACCCAATAATCCGAGTCCACAAAAAGTGGACGAAGATTATCAGGCTGTACATTATGGGGCCGTGCATTATTGGCTCCCGATACACAGACACACAGGGGTACACTACATAAATACGAAAAACTAAATTTCTATAGTCAAAATCACGAATTTCATAATACCGATTTTCATAATTCCGAATGTTTTAAAACTCCTTATATAAGTATTCCGATTCTTCATAAATCCGAAATTTCAAAAGGTCTAACGGTTACAACTCCGATTATCAAAATTCCGAATTACAATACCCCGAATAATAGGAAGTCCGACGGAATAATAATCCAAAATATCAAAAATCCGAATTCCGATTATTAAAATACCGATTTTCAAAAATCCGAATATCATTGCACCGACCAATTATAAAACCGAATAATCAAAAATCCGAAAAATCAGAATTACGTAGATATTCCTGTTACTAACACACACGAATTAAGTACCCAAGATCCGCATTTTAAACGCCTGGAGTGGAGAAACTGAATAGCAAATCACATGAATACACAATTAATCGACATCATTCATAAGGAACAAGTTAACTATTTACAGGAAGATGGGTAGATGGAAAACGAATTACAAGTATTTCCTATACAGAATATTGTGAGCAAATTGTGTACAACACATTATCCTCGTAAATACATAATAAAAAGAAGATTAAGAATAAGAAGATTATAAAAAAAATAGAATGTTGGGCGTATAAAGGCAGACTTAATGCAATAATGCGAGTTCGGCCTTATACTACGGAGCCAGGGAACCACGCCAATTATTTTAACCTAACCTAACCGCCAGCGGGTCAACGTCACCCCGCTGCGCGGGGTGCCTATTTCCGCTCTAAGGGACACAAGCTAACCCTAACCTAACCTACTAGTAATACCATTGTTACGACTACATTGTTTTTTTTACTGCGGGGGCTTCGGAGAAAAGGCAGACCCTTATTCTCAACGGGAAATAAGAATCGTAATTTGCGGATTTTTTATTTCCCGTGTAGTTTCAATAATCCGAATTTCATAATTCCTAAGATATAAAATTCCGATTATTGAAAACACGAAGTTCATTATCCCGAATATCAGATTTCCGAATTAGTAATGAAATTTTGGAAATTTGATAATCGGAGTACTGTTTTTCGGGCCATTGACACTTCGCGCTTTTGATTGTTCGGAGTTATAAAAATCGGAAAAACAAACTATCGACATTATGAAATTCGGTAAAATGAAATTCGTGTTTTTTAGTAATCGTTATCGTTATTATAAGTATTCGGAGTTTTGAAAATCGGAATTAGCAAATTCGGAATTAAATATTTCGGATTATTTGGGTGTTCCCGACAGACAGACAGACACGTTAAACTTATAACACCCCTCTTTTTGCGTCGGGGGTTAAAAATAGAATTGTATTGTTTCAGAAAATTGGACTTGTCACACAACTACTTACAGAGAATCGATAATAAAACACATGGATTGCTTGATGACTGTCTGTCTTTGGAAATGGTGAGTGAACAGTAATAGAACATTGTTTAACGAGGGACTTAAGTGGAATATTGCGATCAAGAGTATCAGAAGCCCGAAGCCGAAGGCGGTTTTTGATGACTCGAGTTTACAATATTCTTACGCCCGTGTATATAATAATGTACATACACAATGTTTTTCAGCACATTTGCGAGGAAACAAATACATTTTATATGAAATTAATACAAATCGTAACAAAAACTGCAACATGTCAGTCGTCCATTTTGTTGAATTTGACGTGAGGCGCGTATGGCAAAGACCCTTCGGTATACAGCCACGATTTGAAAACACTTAAAACATTTTACATAGACACTAAATAACTACATATTAAATCCGTAAATAATTCTGTTAAACATGTTTTAGTAGTGGTTTTAAGTTTAAATTTATTTATAAATACGTTTTCAGACATCGTATTTGGTATAAAATCTCTTTGCTTTGTAACTGCCGCATGAGTGACAGATACAATTTAAGAATAAAACCATTACGCCCGTGGGCGTAACATTGGCTTTTGTAGCTCTGTATGTCTGCGCATTATGAAGTCCTTTTCGAGCAAGTGTGATGTAATAACATGATCTATAGGCCTCTACTAAATAAATAAATGGGACGTCTGTGAGATTGCAGCATTGGAAGTTTGTATAGCACATCTTTTCGTCCAATATTCCGCAGTGTCTCAAGACGAGAGTCTTTGACCAGTGTGTGTTGCCAGTGATGACATATGGCACTGAAACGTGGTCGCTTACTATGGGCCTCATAAGAAAGCTCAACATCACTCAAAGGGCTATGGAGAGGGCCATGTTGGGAGTTTCTCTGCGTGATCGCATCAGAAATGAGGCTGTCCGCAGCAGAACCAAGGTAACCGATATAGCCCTCCGAATCGCTAAATTTAAGTGGCAGTGGCGGGGCATATGCACGTGGAACCGGTGGCCGTTGGGGCGGAAAGGTTCGACCACGTATCGGAAGGCGCGGCGTAGGTAAACCCCAAGCTGGACTGATGATCTGGTAAACGTCGCGAAGTCCACTGGATGCGGGCGCAGGACCGGTCATTGTGGCACTCTCTGGGGGCCTATGTCCAGCAGTGGACGTGAACCTCCCCAAATGTAGACGGAATCTTTTGTTTCAGGTTAACCTAAGCCACAACCGATTCGGGTTCCTTACCAAGAAGATGTTCCCGGCCAACCCCTGGATTCCGTACCGGCTGTTTGAGATAGACCTCAGCTACAATGAGGTGCCGGTCCTCACCCTGGACCTCACGCTGGGCACCAAGAAACTGAGGAGGCTGATGTTGAAGGGGAATATCATCAATGATATCAGGAACAGTGAGTGTTGTATAGTTTAGATTATTTGAACTGAGCTCATGAATGGCCATTGTACTGAGCTCATGAATAGCCTTTGTATGCGGTCAGCGCGTGCCAATGTTACCGCCACGTCAAATGTTCATTGAATAATGAACTCTATCTTCTTTTAAAATCGAATCCAAATTAGCTGCAAGATAAAATACCACACACAGCGCCTTGTACCTCGCTGGGAGCGGGTTTTTATTATCTTTAAGTCTATTTTGAATCTTTTAAATAAGATGATAGAGTTCATTATACTCAATGAAAACTTTATGTGGCGCTAACCTTTTTCTTGCAAAAAATGGCACGCGTCCGACCACACAGACGTATTGTTACAGTTGAATGCTATTGTTCTCAAGATAAGAAGATCATTCCAGTACAGAAAATCTCAATTTGTTATACCTATATACCTACAACTTGAAAAACCCCCGACATTTTCATTTCAAAGTCCAATATCTCAAAAACGGCTGAACAGATTTTCATGAAACATGGCTAAGAACACTCGGGATCACATCGGCTTTCGAATAAAAAAAAACCGCAATCAAATCGGTCCATCCGTTTGGGAGCTACGGTACCACAGACAGATATACAGACACGTTAAACTTATAACACCCCTCTCTTTGCGTCGGGGGTTAAAAACATGTTTTTACCGACTTAAATTCAGTACTTGGTCAAGGAACATACATAAACATTTCCTTTCCTCTTTACCGCACGAACTGCTTTCCATGAGGAAATGCGTTGATTATTGCAGAAATAACCCAAGTCACTATACTCGTATGTAGGTCGATAATATGTAAGGAGCTCCATCGATTCCTCTTTATTAGTTTCTACTTTAACGGAATCATATCAGAATCTGTGACTTACTTTACATCATTGAGGTGTTCCATAATGTAAATCGTCTGTGGTCTTCAACATCAGTTCCACTTCACCAAAGTGGCTTCCGTGTAAAAAGTTGCTTCTAGAACAATGGGAGCATATACTTTCAATTAAAAAAAGATTTGTACGAATTGGTTCATGAATGACGGAGTTGAGAGATAACAAACAAAATAAAAGCGACTACGCATCGTAACTGAAGTTATATTTTCAGATGTTCTCGGCAACTTGACATCGCTGGAAGTTCTGGATTTGTCTGACAACCAGTTGAAGGATTTAGTTTCACGGACGTGTAAGTTTTATTTTTACAGCGGTTGGGGAGGTCGCACACCGCGACATATTGCAGCGATTCAGTCGCGCGTTGAAAGCGCGACTGCATCGCGGCATGTGGCCCCTAATCTCATTTGCATCGCTTCTGTTGCAGTAGCGATACAAACGCTGTCGCGATGCATTCGCGCTATTTGAATTCAGCATCGCTTCTGCAGCTATGCATAAGCGCGACTGAATTGATTCAGTATTGCTACTAACGCGCTGTTTAGCGCGACATCGAGTATCGAGTAGTAGGAAGAGGGCAGAGGAGCCAAAAACTACATCGATGCTGCATCGCGTCTGAATCAATTCTGCATCGCGACTGTAGCGATACTGTATCGCGACTTAAGCGATACTGTATCGCGACTGTATAGATACTGATCAGGGCTGTAGCGATGCTGTATCGCGACTGTATCGATACTTTATCGCGGCTGTATCGATGCTGTGTCGCTACTCTAGCGATACTGTATCGCGGCTGTAGAGATGCTGTATCGCGACTGTAGTGATGCTGTATCGCGACTGTTTCGATGCTGAATCGCGGCTGTAGCGATGCTGTATCGCGACTGTAGCGACGCTGTATCAGTAGAGATGGAGAAGCGCGTTTACTTGTGCGACTGTATGGCGGCCTTTTTGCGACTGCATCGCTACTGAATCGCTGCTAAATGTCGCTGTGTGTGACCTCCCTAACTTGCAATGCATGTACTCGTATGTAGAGCTATTTATGTACGTGTAGTTATATAACTATAATCTCTGCACCACCTACTGCATAATCTGGTTTTATCTCTTTCTCCGATACCCTAAAGGTTGTCTGGAAGAGATGCTCTTCAGCGATAAGACCACCTGATGTCGACCTCTACCTACATTTTGTTGTATTGTTTCTCTTTCTGGTGTGAGGTGTGCAATAAAGAGTATTTGTATTGTATTGTATGTAGTATTTGTAAGAGCCAAATCTTGCAGCTGAATTTTAAGGCGCCGTAGGCTCAGCGAAGTGAAGCGAACAGAGTTTTTGAAAGAATATAATGCGTCTGTTTATAATAATATGGTTTCAAAAAAATACAAATAGTAATCTTGAGGGTTTTCTGCAGGGAGATAAGTGAATCGAAAAATGATTGTAATTTTCGCTCGATAGAAAAAAATTACGAACATATAATAAAATACACTTAAAATATTCGTAACAAATTATGCACAAACGCTAAAAATATTAAAATGGTTACTAAAAATCGGCAAAATCACGTTTGAGTGAACTCTGTGATTACTTTTTTTATTTATTTAAACGGCCAAAAAATTTCATTTAAAAAACATGATATCCGCGCTTCCGAGCACTCACTTCCATCTCGCTCACGCTTATGCTCAGTGAGCGGGAGAGAAGACGATGAACCTACGGCGCCTTAAAGTAAAGGTGTCTTCAGAATGTATGGATAAGCACGGATTGTGTGTTGTAACCTTTACAATTCATATTCCAGCGGATCTACAATTCAACCTACCAGAGAACCTAACAGAGTTGTACCTCCAAAACAACACCTTGCAAGAGATACCTATCAAACAGATAGCGAACGCGACGAAACTCAGGTTGCTGGATGTGCGGGACAACTTGCTGGACACATTCCATCCAGCATTGGTGAGGAGGATGCGAAATGATGGAATGAAAGTGAACTTTGAAGGTACGTTTATGTAGTTCATGCACTTACATATTATGCTCGACCAACAGGTATGGTGAATTTTACAGTGAGTTTTTTTTTATTAAGTACTAGCTTCTGCCCGCGACTCCGTCCGCGTGGAACTCGTTTATATCGCAGCTCGATACAAACTTTCACCCCCCCCCCCCCATTTCACCCCCTTAGGGTATGATTTCGGGGATAAAAATTATCCTATGTCCTTCCCCGGGACTCTAACTATCTCTTTACTAAATTTCACCTAAATCGGTTCAGCGGTTTAAGCATGAAAAGGTAACAGACAGACAGACTTTCGCATTTATAATATTAGTATGGATTAGTATAATATTAGTATGGATTAGTATGGATAGTATGGCTTGTTTATGTCATTAAGAACATAGATTCATTCTGTAAAAATTCTGATACCCATAATTTTTAATACACGATATAAAAATAAAATAGCAAACAAAAAGTTTCGTGTTCGTAAAGTATTTTCTTTTTCGGGTGAAAGTATCCTTTCTTATAATGAATTACCTAATGAGTGTTTGGCTCTACCCTTTCCAGCACTTAAAAATTACTTGAAAAAATATTGATGGCAGATGATCTCACTGGTAGAAATGCATGGCCCAAAGCAGAGCCCAAAATAGCTTAATCATTCATATAGCTTCTTCAGACATGTGTTCTTGTAGAACAATGCATTATGATGATTTTTTTTCTTTGTATTCATATTCAGTTTGACTTATTTTAAGTAGACTGACGGTTGAGTTTGTTTCGGCGTTTCTTCTTAACAGTGGTCTCCTTTTTCAGAAACGCTGGTAGAATTTTGACTTGTAAAAGTGCCATTACGGCCTACTTGCAGAATAAAATTCATGTATTTCATTTAAATGAAGATTTCCTATAATTAAACTCGACTGAACATTTACATGTATAATAAGTTTTAGTTTATAGGTATTGGCGTCGCATTTATAATTGAAATCACATCAATTCCAATTATGTAACGACTATTGCATGTAAGTCGATTGTTCAGCTAGTATAATATACCTAATTGATAATATTTTATGTTTAGGTTGCCTTGCCTAGCTAGTATGAAAATTGCAATGCCCTATCATGTACCTACTAAACATAAGATCACAATTTTACCAAATTGTAATGGATTATGCGATCGATTACACAAACCCGATTCTTCCAATTCGTGATTCCCATACAATATTGATTCCACACAATTGCAGTTTACTACATTCGTGATTCCACACAGCCGTTATTTTAACGCAATCGGGATTCTTCCTATTCGTGATTCTACACAATATGGGTTCAACACAGCTGCAGTTTACTACATTCGTAATTCCACTCAGTTGTTATTTTAACGCAATCGGGATTCCTCCTCTTCGTGATTCTACACAATATGGGTTCAACGCAACTGCAGTTTACTACATTCGTAATTCCACTCAGTTGTTATTTTAACGCAATCGGGATTCCTCCTCTTCGTGATTCTACACAATATGGGTTCAACACAGCTGCAGTTTACTACATTCGTAATTCCACTCAGTTGTTATTTTAACGCAATCGGGATTCTTCCTATTCGTGATTCTACACAATATGGGTTCAACGCAGCTGCAGTTTACTACATTCGTAATTCCACTCAGTTGTTATTTTAACGCAATCGGGATTCCTCCTCTTCGTGATTCTACACAATATGGGTTCAACGCAGCTGCAGTTTACTACATTCGTAATTCCACTCAGTTGTTATTTAACGCAATCGGGATTCCTCCTCTTCGTGATTCCTCCTCTTCGTGATTCTACACAATATGGGTTCAACGCAGCTGCAGTTTACTACATTCGTAATTCCACTCAGTTGTTATTTAACGCAATCGGGATTCCTCCTCTTCGTGATTCTACACAATATGGGTTCAACGCAGCTGCAGTTTACTACATTCGTAATTCCACTCAGTTGTTATTTAACGCAATCGGGATTCCTCCTCTTCGTGATTCTACACAATATGGGTTCAACGCAGCTGCAGTTTACTACATTCGTAATTCCACTCAGTTGTTATTTAACGCAATCGGGATTCCTCCTCTTCGTGATTCTACACAATATGGGTTCAACGCAACTGCAGTTTACTACATTCGTAATTCCTCTCATTTGTTATTTTTACACAATAATAGCGTTTCATCTTAATAGCGTCTGATCTAAATCAATTATACTACGGTAACCTAGTAGTCGGTAGAGGGGCAGAGTAGTCACTCACGAATATGATAAAATAAATCACGAATAGGAAGAATCGCGTTTGTGTAATCGATCGCATAATCCAATGTAATGAACATGATCGCAATAAATATATGAATATGAATATGAAATGTTCTGCTTACTTTAATTAGTATGGATAGCGCTTATATGAAACTTTTTCTACAGGAAACAACCTAAAATGCGACTGTTTTACCCGCCCCCTAAAACACCTGCTTAACCACGGAACTACGGACACGAACGTGACCTGCTCCGAGCCGTTGTCTATGGCCGGGCAGCCGTTGCGTGCCATAGACGAGGAGCGTCTACTCTGCGCTAAGAACATCGGTCTAGAAGAGAAGATCGCAGAGCTTGGTGGGGAGGAGTTTGATTTCGAATTGGAACCCGATTTGAGCTTTAGGGATATACAGTAGTGAGTATTTCTTAGTTATATTTAAATAATTATATAATTATTGAATTAGGTAAGCGACCGAATTAAGTCCACGAATAAATTAGTAAAATCATGAATTAATTACCCAAATATAATGAATTAATGACTGAATGGAATAAATGACTAGTGTATCGAAATGGAACAAATGTTTTTCTTTTATTATTATTTCTTTATAAGGGGACAATCTTACACAAATCCAATCAAATTACTGAATGGAATGAGTAAATGAAATAATTGCCTTGACGGAAGGACCATATAGAATAAATGAATCATCATATCATCATCATATCAGCCGAAAGACATCCACTTCTGGACATAGGCCTCCCCCAAAGAGTGCCAAAGTGACCGGTCCTGCGCCCGCATCCAGTGGACTCCCGCAACCTTTACCAGGTCATCAGTCCACCTTGTGGGGGGCCTACCCACGCCGCGCCTTCCGGTACGCGGTCGCCACTCGAGAACCTTTCCGCCCCAACGGCCAGCGGTTCTACGTGCTATGCGCTATGCTATGCTATGAATGAATGAATATAATATTAAAATTATCCTTTTATTCCAGCTCGCAGTCTTCAATATACGCGCACTGGTTCGTCCGAACCACTGAAGACGTGGGCGATTTCTTCCTTTTCATAGTTGACGACAACAACCAAGTGTTGTATTCCAACGAGGTGGCTTACAACCTTCGCTCTGTCACTGTTACTCTTGGTACGTATTGAACTCGGTCATGGACCTATGATACTCAGGACAAAACATGGTAATAACTAGCTTCTGTCCGCGACTCTATACAAACTTTTACCCCCTTAGGGGATGATTTCGGGGATAAAAACTATCCTATGTCACTCTCCATCCCTTCAACTATCTCCACTTAAAAAATCACGTCTTTTCGTCGCTCCGTTTTGCCGTGAAAGACGGTCAAACAAACAAACACTCAGTACACTTATTAATTATTAATTAATTATATATATACTATTTGCCACTGATTAATTATGAAGTTGTAGCACATAAACCTTTACACGTCCAAATTGAGTACGTTGTTTATGGCAAACCATTTTAAGACCAGTGCTTGAAAATTCTTGGCAGATGTGACATACGTCAACTGTCAAAAACAATCGCATAGTGATTTCAATTACGAGTGGGTAGGGGCACTCGTAAATCGATATCATAGGTATGACAAATGTAAGTCACCGATGAGTTTCAAAAATACGAACTTCGGAAATCACTCACATCGGTGAGAATTAGTCACTTGGTGAGATTCAAAAATCGATTCCCAGTTCTTAATTTAGCTGCATAGGAGCTTTTCCGTCCCTCGTTGTGGCATCACGTATAGCCGGTCCTGAGTATCTAATGTCCATGTTTATACGTGTCCATTGACGACGCGACACTGAGCCAAGTTCTTGCAACTGACCCAGTTTTAGCGTGCCACTTTTGGAGCGCTTATAGATTTAGATTTAGATTTCTTTATTTCATAATTAGTACATTACGTACCTAGGGCAGTGAATTCGTGAATACCCCAGATCGCAGGTGTTTGTGGCCCGAACCGAAGGTGAGGGCCATAAATATGCGCTCTGGGGCTTTACGAATTACCGCCCGTGTTGAGTACAAAATTTTACGTCTTCACCTGGCCACAATGCGAGTTTTATTGCACGCTGCGCGTACGGGAAAACTCGCATTGTGGCCAGGTGAAGACGTAAAAAATCTTCGGTTCGGGCCACAAACACCTGCGATCTGGGGCATTCACGAATTCACCGCCCTAGTTACGTAATGTACTATTACATTATAAGTGAACCTTAAGCTAATTTACACGAATTTATTTAATGATCGTCAAATGATGAATATTAATCGAACTAAATGTCACAGGTACAATACAACATTACTATTGACATAATATAATACAAAATGATAAATGATAAAGTTAAAATAAAGAATATATATATTGATATTGATATCTCGTAATGATCGTCAAAATAAAAACTAGAAACATTATCAAATTATATAACAATTTAAATTAAATAAAACATGTCAAATATATTATATGTCCATATACTCACATACAGAATACAATGGATGTTTCAATAAAAATATTATATCCAATATAACCTATCGCCCTCTGTTTAACCCCCGACGCAAAAAGAGGGGTGTTATACGTTTAACGTGTCTATCTGTGTATCTGTCTGTGGTATCCTAGCTCCCTAACGGATGGAACGATTTGAATGCGGTATTTTGTGTTATAGATATTTTTATCCTGAGTGTTCTTAGCCATGTTTCATAGATATTGGACTTTGAAATGGAAATGTCGGGGTTTTACAACTTTTCTAAGTTGTGGTTTTTTTATATTAAATCATTGGTTAAGCATATTTTGACGACCGCTTTAGCCTAGTTGGTAGTGACCGTGCCTACAAAGCAAGAGGTCTCGGGTTCGAATCCTGGTAAGGGCATTTATTTGTGTGATGAGCACGAATATTTGTTCCTGAGTCATGGAAGTTTTCTATGTATTTAAGTATTTATTTATCTATATATGTATGTTTATCGTCGTCTAGTACCCGTAGTACAAGCTTTGCTTAGTTTGGGACTACGTCGATTTGTGTAAGATTGTCCCCTAATCTTTATTTATTTATTTCATTGAAATAAAGTAAATAATAGTTTTTGGGCTAATTACTTATGTATTCTAAACGTAAATTAGTTTGAATTTAGTTTGTGATATTCTTCGCATTTAACTGTATAATGATTAATGAGCATTGTATTATTTATGTAACGATTTCTATCGCAATCATAATTTCGCAAAATATCAACAAGTTTTATGATAATTTACATTTCACTTTCATCATAATCTACTTTCATTGCCTACTGAGCAGTTCTATGAAAGTTAGTACAAAGTTAGCACTTCAATTAAGACTGACTTAACTTTCCCTTTTTGTTACCATTTTTTAATGATAATATATAAACTTAGTTTTTATTAAAGACTAACTTCCGCCCGCGACTTTCAGGTGTGCGTGGACCAGGGCTAAAAAGTATCCCATATTTTTATTCAGGCTATAAATTGCTATGATTTCATCCAAATCGGTTGAGCCGTTTAAGAGTGATTGAGTAATAAACATCAAAAGTTTCGCATTTTTAATATTAGTAGTGAGTACATTGTGTTAGTTCCATATAATCTCAAAACATTGTATGAAATATTACTCAGGAAATTGGTAACAAAAAAGGAAAATTCAATGTATGGACATTTGAAACATGTTGACTTGGTACAAACTTTTCTAGAATTTAGGTACATATATAATTCCGAAATTGTATGAGTAAATCCTGTCAGAAAAACCCAGGAAAAAAACTATACTTTATAGTCAGAGCGCAAAGTTTTTTGATTGCGTTAATTTCGGGTCATTCATCATTAATCGCGCATCACAGTAGTCCGTTCAAAAAGCAACCCTATCATCCAACGTAGAAGGTTGCAATTCCGATGTTAGTTTTATTAAAAGTCGGTCACAAATAATTTCACCCACACTAAACATAATTTCCAATTTCCATAGACAAAGATCTGCAAACGTCACTTCGCAAAGATGGCGCCAACTTTGACATCTGCGTGCAAGCGAAAAAGAGTAACGGTTTCGCGCGCAAACGTTTTACCAGCCAGTGTCAGAGAGTGTCTTCCAAATTCGAAAGCTGGCCGAAAAAACTGAACGTCGACAAGCGGCGGTTGACGAAGAAAAAAACGTATTCCTTTTTCGGAAACAACGTTCTGAGGCTGGTTAGCGACTCCATTTTGATCACGCTGTGCATATTTTTGGGGGTATGCTTTAGGAAATTGGCGGATTTCGAGATTTGATGTGGCAGATGTCTTGAGTATACCTTTGATCGACGAATCTCTTGAACTTTTTATTTATTTAACATTTAGAGAGCTTACACACGGCGAACGCCTAAGCCCGCGAAGTGATACAGTAGAGTAAATCCGCTGGTTAGCGACCACTCAATTTAGTGTGCCGATTTACGACCACTTAGATGAATTGGTGAACTGAAAGGATATATTCTGCATTTTTTTGTAAATCTCTGTTAACGCGTTCGCAACAAAGAACCCGCCTGGTAGACACTCGTAATGTTTGCTCAGATGCCCGCTCAGCCCGCTAGGCGGGCAGTAATATAAACCTACACGCCTAGCGAGTTTTGTCGGTTTCTGGTGTGTCGTTCCAGAAGGCGCAACCATGGCAACCAGCAATAAAACTAGTTGATTGGCCGCAGTCCATCCAAAAAGCAACTCTAACGTCCTAGGTAGAAGATCTCAATTTCAATCACAGTTTTATAAAGATACGGCCATAAATTTTCCCTACAACTGTTTGTAAAGATCAAAGGTTACTCAAGACGTATTAGTGGTTATATTTCAAAGAGGTTCCTTTATGTCCTTAGAGTATAGATATATACAGAAGCTACGGTAATCATAATACCACGACCGAGCGAGAGGGTACACAAATCTCTATAAGTATGACAGAAAAGGATATCGTCGGCTAAAGTCGCAAACCTCGTAACCCAATCCGATCCAAAATTTACAGTAGACCTAAAAAACTTTATCAGCAAAAAATACCGTTTGAGTTTAAAAGTTTTTTTCGTTAAAAATGGCGTTCGAGGTTTTCTAGTAGTATTCCTCTGTATAATCTATACTCTAAGTTTGAGTCAATGCTTTAATTTTTGTCACAATTGTTTTACAAGTATTATCACTGCCAGGGTGTTCTTTTTATATTTTTGTAACTTTAAGTTACTTTTTATTGGAGAATCTCAATTTTAGAGCTAAGCTATGTATGACGTTTTTTTATATACTTTTACAATGTATTCATGTAAGTACTTCATTTTTTTGTAATAATTTTATTCCGTCCATTACATATGTGTATGTATGTATGTATAAGTTGATATAAGTGTAAAATTAGCAAAAACTGTACTGATGATGAATTATAAAAATTTTCACTGTGAAAGCCTTTATGGCGTTGATATAAATTTGGATTTGACCTGACCTGTGAAAAAAGTAGATTGTGACTCAAGGGAGCAAAAAATACATTTACGGCGATGGCGGTATATCCAAATCCTGACCGTAGCGAGGCATTCTAAGGTAGAATCTCGAGCGTAACGAGGGATTCAAGTGTTTACGATCGATTTGATACCATGTTTGAGGGTAACAATGACTGTTCTGAACAGGAGGTGTGAGAAAGATTTTTATCAATATCACACATGTAAACAAATGTGTAATATTTAATACAACCTCAAAGGTGCATATATTAATAACTAGTACTAGAGTACTAAAAGTATGTGAGACTGTAATTTTATAAGGAGGGCAATCTCCGGAGTTACTTGTCCGATTTCAATAAAATTTTCACCAGTCTGTAGTGCCGTGCAGGCAGCTAGTTCATAATATGGGGTAAATCGCCAGTAATTGGCCCTCTCTTACGAAAAATGAACTCTGTCCTACAAACAGAATTCAATTTAGTATAATGTGGCCCGTTATTGAAGGGTGGCCAGTAATTAACACCTTATCATCATCATCATTTTCAGCCCGTAATCGCCTACTGCTGACCATAGGCCTCTCTTCGAGTACGCCACCTGTCCCTATCCTGAGCTAATCTTATCCGGCAGTGACCCGCTATCTTCCTAATATCGTCCACCCATCGCGCTGGTGGACGGCCGACACCTTATACTAAAATTAATTATGTGACAGGAGAATAGAGTCCATTTTAGGATGAGTTGGCCAGTTCTGGAACGATGGCCAGTTCTGGAACGATGGCCAGTTACTGGCTATTCACCTAAATAACGCAAATTGAATTTCATTTAAAATCGTGTGAGTAGTTTCGGAGATTAACATATGGATAATTATGTACACAAACTCACAATATACAAACTACTTTTTTATACGTGTAGAAAAGAAAATATACATATGTTACATAAAGTTTTTGATTGGCAGTATTATAAAATACTCCTCGTTATTAAGAGTTATTATTGAAGTATATTTATGTATTGTGCACTTTTACCAACTACGGCAGAGCCGAAGAGTTATGATTTTAGCGGTCTATGTTAGTATGACCGCGTGTTCCACCAGCGTTTAAGATACAGAACCGATTTAGATGAATGAGGTATCGATTCAAATTATGCTCCACATCATAAAATACAGATTTTTTCAGTTACTTGTCCGTAGCCGGGACATTTTTAGTATACTTTGACTTTTTATAATTTGAAATAATAAAGTGCCACATTTTTTCCGGGGTATGTCTTCCATTATAAAACTAAGAAGTTAATATTCATGTAAATTTACCAATATATATTTGTAGGTACATGTAAAACACCTACCTATTTCCTACAAATATTATGAATGCGAAAGTTGCGAACGCGACGATGTTTGTTATTCAATCACGCTTAAACGGCTCAACCGACTTGGATGAAACTTTGCACATAGGTAGGTGTACGCGGGGTAGGTAACCGCAACTCGACTTCATAATAACGCCTATTGCACGTAGTTATTTTATAGCCTGGATTAAAATAAAGGCTAGTTTTTATCCCGAGTCCACGCAGACGAAGTCGCAGGCGGAAGCTAGTATCACAATAAAATCCAAATCGTTTATATCTGGCCAGAAAGTCATTAGGGTTCGAAACCCGCTCAAGGCCGGTTGAAATCGACTTGCAAGATCACATTGTATGTAAATACAGTATACACAGTTAAAGATGGAGTTAAAATCATTTACTTTAACAATAGTAGCAATTTGTATGGGATTTGACAGCTAAACGCGAACGCGGTCGTAACGTTTTGTTTCGGTAAAACTTATACTAAATCCTCTGTACGCGAACTAATGGGGTTAGATTATGTAGTTTACCCCAATTTGTCAGTACAACATGTCGAAGTCATAATTGGGTGTAGCGTACAGATGTAACATACACCACATGTGCATACAATTTTTTAGTACAACTCGTTTGACAGTTGAATCAGCAGCGCAGCATGCCTCCAGACGATAGCAATTAGTCAGCTTCTGATAAATTGGGGCTGACAAATCATGACGTGTACACACCCCATAACTTGACAGTCCATTGCACACGAATGTTGCCGCAGTTGCGCTAGTGCTGTTAATTTAAGGTTTAGTTAAGCAGCATTGTTTGAAATCAAACTATTTAGAAATTTTGTTAAACAAAATTTTAATAATAAAAAATCCATAGCAATTAAAAATCCACGTCATTTTAGGACATCGATAAGGATGTGTTCCGCCTTTTCCAGCCATTCATTAGACAAGCTATGTTTTACTTCTACTACTATTAGTAGTAGGAATGATAACAACAGTATTAAATACAACTCAAGGACGTTACGAAAGATTCGCTATCAGCATCATTTAATTAGTAGCAGACAAATATTTCGGTACTTACATGTCTTCATTACTATGTGAATAAGGGCGGGTTGCATCGACTTACCTACGACCGATCAACGTTAAATATGGCGCTGACAGCTGTCAGTCCACAGAGACTTGTCAAACGTTCCATACATTCAGATTTTAACGAACAACGATTACAGACGGTTTGGTGCAACTCACCCTAAGGGTGTGGTACGATATAGACACATTCCGTTCCGACGTCATATTAAAATTAAAACTCATTATATGTAAGGTCTGACTGAAAACCAGCGTTGCAGTGTAGGTACTCAGTACTCACTCCAACATTATGCTGAGTCAAGCTCCTTTTTAGCATCACACAATGTTAATGCCTCGTACGACATTGTTTACGTTTTAAGTCTAATTTTGGACACTGTACCTTTGTAATATAATGTGATGTTAAATAAAGTTTTTCTATGTCTATATATTGGCTACTAGCTGCTACTAATAATACGATGCGGACTATAGTGAATCTTTCGTAACGTCCTTGAGTTGTATTTAATACTGTTGTTATCATTCCTACTAATAGAAGTATAACATAGTTTTTTAAAACTTTTACAAGATGAAATGCAAATTGAATCGGATTTAGAGTGGGTACAGTCAGAACAAAGTTAAAGACAGGGTTCTTGAATTTGGGCATATCACGTGCACCTATTTATGAATATCAATAAACTGTCATCGGCTCTGAAAATAAACGTCTGCCTCGGTAATAATCGATTGATAAGACACAAGTGGCTTACCGAACCTTGACACAGACACACACATCATCATCATCATCATCATTTGATACAGACATCCGCCCGCGACTTCGTCTATGTGGACCCCGGATAAAAACTATCCTATATTTTCATCCAGGCTGTAAACTATCTGCGTGCAAAATTTCATCCAAATCGGTTGGGCCTGAGTAACAGACATCCCAACATTTAAACTTTCGCATTTATAATATCAGTAGGATATTAGGATGATGGAAATTAAATTAAAAATAAAACCTCAAAGGATAGTGTGACAGTTACAAAAACCAATGTTAATTTTTTTTTGAGTTGTACATTGAATGACTAACTAGTTATAGGAAAAAAATGAAAACCGTCCGATATTATATACTTATACATTTTTATTGAAATAAATACATTTTTATATCTATAAATGCATTTTGATTTGTACAGTAATTTAGTGATTTCGCTTAAAAATAAAGAAAACAACGAATAATACTTTTATTTAAAGGTGCGTCCTCAAGGCGTGCTGGCACAGTTCGGCACAGCGCGTGCCGTGAAAACGCACCTAATTCCTGATTAAAAAATTATTAACCTATTAACCGCCAGCTGACGAAGTGATGTACGTTTCCCACTGAACGGGTCGGGCCGGCGCGCTTTCTATTACATGCAAAGGAATTTGAACCGTCTATACAGCAGATACAGTTCATATTTGATTACAATCCCCACCGACCGCGTCGGTAGCTGCCGCCTCGCAGTGGATGCATGATTCATTCAAATATGAAATGTAACTACTGTATAGACGGTTCTAATTCCTTTGCATGTAATAGAATGCGCGCCGGTCCGACCCGTTCGGTGGGAATCGTACATTAATCGCCGTGCCACGGACGCCACCGACCTCAAATGACGACCGTCCAAATACCAATAAAAACCTCTTCTAGAACTCTTTTATAATGTTTCGCATTATTACCTTTATTTTATGGCTCTGGCGTCAGGGGCACGAATGGCACGGTTTTCCGATGACGTGAATGGCCATCTTAGGCAGTGAAAAGGTTAAATAAGTCAAGACGCACAAACGACTGACCATTTGACCTTGTTAGGTTAGGCTAATGTCACACGGCACACGGCGCCGCATCTCCGGACGGAGGTGCGGAGCTGCATACAAATTTCGCCGGACGGAGGTGCGGTGCAGTGTAATTTATATACAAACTGAGGTACTTGCATACAACGAGCTCCGCACCTCCGTCCGGAGATGCGGCGCAGTGTGACATCCGCCTTAGACTTGAACATTTATAACTTATACTTAGCTTCGTGAAACATCATAAATTCTATCATTACATATTGTTATTTTGCCTAGACAATTACTCTACCACTGCGCAAATCCGATCGCAGGGCTACGCCGTAACCCGTAGCCGTAGCACGCATTTCCCGCTCTCCCGAAAACGGCGGCGGTGTACGTTATGCGAAATTCCGACTTGGACGGACTAAATTTTTTAAAATTAATAATAAATTAAGTGCAGTCGTCAAAAATACTTCACTACCTACATTTCTATGACATACCTACAAGTACCACAGAATAAGTAATAGTACAACTAGTACCTAGACATCAACTATTACTGTATTAAAATACCTTGTCCCCGAAGAAGATACTTAGGGTACCTAGTATTATATTATAAAAGTTATGCATTAACCTTTTCGACGCCAACGATGCTTATATCCGTACAGCAGGTTCAACGCCAACGACTGATATATGCGTCAAGGAGCCCAGCGCGATAGCAACCTTTTTGTATTGAAGCATTTTTCTCTTTGACAGACCGTCGAAAAGGTTTGAACGAAATAAATTTTACATGTACATGGTCGTTATTTTCTACAAAGTATAATTACCGTCTTAAATCAGAACGTAGCAAAGTACTTTTTTCGAATGTGAATAAGCTTCTAGTGAAATAAATAATTTAACTAATATAAATAAATAATTTAACTACAAATAAGATCCGATCAGACGCGCAAATATTAACTTCCACCCTTAATTAACTGGATGGACTTTTCGAAGAGTACATCGTAAATTACTGAGTTCTACAATTATTATTTGAATTAACGAGGTTTTTTTCCACAAATGAATGTTTTCATGTTTACCTTGACACGTTTAACTGACTTCAAAAAAGGAGGAGTTTCTGGATTCGTCGGAATCTTTTATTTTTAATTTTTGCTCCCCGATTTCTCGAAGACACCATGGACAGATTTGGAAAATTATTTTTTGATTAATAGGGTCCAATCCTGAAGAAATCGAGAGAAATCTTCAAATAAGGCGATGTACTGCATTGAAGTCAGTTAAACCTTTGTTTTTAAAGTAAATTATTATAAAAACACATCAAATAACGAACATAGCGACTGATACTCGACACATAATAAAGACTTACAATTGCAGCGCTCGGCTTACCGGCTAATCAGTTACTATACGATGGACAATGATATTAGTTACTTTTGTTTTTATTCTACCCACTTTGTTGTGCATATTGCGGTGATACTATTAGATATTCCTTAACCTGTTATTGTGTACAATAAAGTGCTTACATACATACATACATAATATATATTAAGTCTTTTCTGAGATGTATTCTTTGCATTCGGCATTAAGGCATGATACGTATTTCTCTATATAAGTGAATTGTATTCTTTTGGAGAAATAAATTCTTAAACCATAATAACTTCGTATTAAGCATGCTTGTGTTGTGTTATTTTAAACAAATATTACATAATAATTCCCAAAAAAAAAACGGTAAGTATGTTCACGATTCACGATGTCTTTCGTCTCATTTCAGAGTTGTCGCGTAGAAATTAATATCTTCAAAACGGACGATTAATTGGGTTTTCCACAATCGGGCTGCTTTTATTTACAAGTCTTGAAATGACCTCGGAGATGCCTTAATATCCTGAAACAAAAGAAATCTTAGTCAAGGCATTTCAATTATTTTAAATAATCACTAATTTTTTAAACTGAAACGTTGTATTTAATGTCTAAGTTCCCGTGTCCATTCTAACCCTTTGGACGCCAAAAAAGGTAAAGGTGCTGCTTTTTGTTGTACCCACG
This sequence comes from Epinotia demarniana, assembly GCA_945867215.1. NCBI lineage: Eukaryota > Metazoa > Arthropoda > Insecta > Lepidoptera > Tortricidae > Epinotia > Epinotia demarniana. Next base: position 8,975,484 of record OX244285.1, read on the forward strand.
GCGCCGTGGGTGTTATAATAGCGTAAGCTATCAAAGTCACCTTCATGCTTTCAACCAAGAGTTATAATGACATGTCGTTGACACTTTTAGTACGTGAGGTATGGCGTTGAAAAGGTTAACTTGTGATCTTTAACTCCCGGTTTTATAAAAATCCGGTAAAGGGTTCTACACATGTAATGATTTATCATCTCCAATTTATCAGAAGCTGACTAATTGCTACTGTCTGGAAGCGTGTTGCCAAACGAGTTGTAGGTACTGACAAATTGAACGCACATCACAACCAACACAATTTGGACAATGGAAATATTTTATGATCAGCCAACTTTTCTTTCAGGTAATTTTGATGTAAAATATTAATTTATTAAATTAGTAGTTTGTGGTTTAAAGGTGCTATAAGAATACACTTTATAGTCGTTTTGAGCCTCGCTTTGATGTTTTTATATTTATTTACCATCACGTTTGCATCTTACTGCGAATACTGAATCATAGGAAAAATAAGCAACATCAAAATCATGAGACATTGCTTTATTATTTATGGCAATATTATTTTTACTAAATGGTATCCCTAAATTGCCACAATTTTTCGCAACTTGCATTCGATAAAGAAATGATAACCTTCCTCCCAATTGCAAAAATATTAGCTGGAAGAGATCCCTTATAGGGATAAGTTCGCCTTTGTACTTCGATCTATTGTGTGATAAGTATATTCCTTAACCTGTTATTGTGTACAATAAAGTGCTTACATACATACATTATTGTATGGTTTATATTACCCTTAAGACTTCTTTCAGTCAGTAATGTTAAAAGATCTATAGAGTTACTAAAATTTGATGTGACATTTGGCCTGAGAAGTCAAAGATAGTATACACCCATAAAGTATCTGCCTATGTCAAAAGTTCAACAATAGCTTTAAGTATAGTTGAGATTATTTAAGTTGACCAAATTGTTTCTAAGTAGTCCATTAAAAAAGCAACTGCACTACCCAAGGTAAAAGATTCAAATTCACATGGAAGTTTTATGAAAAAGTTGGTCACATTAAATAATTTCAACTGAAACTATACCTACCTTATTCATTAAACTCCCTATCCTTCAAAGACAAAAATGTCAAAGTGACAAAAGGCAAAATAATTTTAAGGAAGTTAACTAAAATAGGTTTGGGGTACGTTTATGAATAAGGCCATCAGTGGTATCATTATAAGTAGTATTGTGCATTATGCAAATATGCGTGTTGCGTGTGGTGTGTTTTTAAAAACAAAGTGAACTGATATGTCAAACGAAATAAGTCTGTCAAAAAATTCATTTTTTGTACAAGCTTTTATTACTGACAGTACTTTACAGTATACCATCGTCAACTAGTAATTAAGACGATTTTAAGAAGCCCAAAATCAAAGGGGGTTACGTCAGTTAAATACTGAATTCCCACGGCCTCCTTCTGTCTTTATCATCAGATCAGCTCGATGGCACTATAATATTGAATTGTCATCCAAACTAGAGATGCAACGGATATCCGGTTGCTATCCGGTATCCGGCCTATCCGGCCATTATTTTACTATCCGGCCGAATACCGGATAGTTGCGCACTATCCGGCCGGATACCGAATAGTGATTCTGTTTGGTATTTAACTTTGAAAAATGGTTAGTAATACTAAAATGTATCTATTCAGCAAAATAGTTCCGTACACTGACCTAATAAAACTCGTTTCTTGATTCTTGCCTAGAAAACGGTCCGCGCGAACCTACAATACGTAACACGTTGAAACCTGCACGACGCGCCTGCCGCCAAACATTATATAATCTGTGGCCAAACTAAAATGTAGGTATCGTTTTGCCGGCCGAATATTCGGCGGCCGGATACCGGATATTCGGCCTGTGATCAGGCCGAATATCCGGTATCCGGTATCCGGCCAAACAACTATCCGTTGCATCTCTAATCCAAACTATACAAATAGGTACCCAAAATCTTAGCTCAATCGGATTCTGCAAGTGACTGAAAAATGTTGACGGACAACTTGCATAAAGTCGCCGTCAATAGAATTTGCTAAGTAAACCAACCACCATAGTGAAAGACAATTTCAATAAAAAAAATAAAAAATTAATCTGTTTATTTCATGAAAAGAATAATTCGTTTTACATAGACTGGCTGAAATCTTATATTTTTAAGATTTTTTGGTAGCCTAATCAGGTTAATATAGTAATAAATTGCAAATCTTATTACACTTATATGGTTAATCTATTTATTAGCATTGCTTTATAAGCCTTTGCAATGTGTTTTCCAGACTTATTATGGCGGTTTGTTTACATAGTTAGCAAATTCTAATTACGGCCACTTTAAGTACTTACATATATATATATACGAACAGGTCAAGTTATATTATACAGCGTGTAAAAAGGGAAATATTGATTTCTAAAAAAGTTATTGTAATTTTGTATCTTTATTTAATTAAATTCAATTTCGTTTCGGTTAATTCACTGGGTTTCGTGATTTATTTTTTACGCAGTTTTACTGTAATTTCTAAATAAAGCCTAGTTTCTACATAAAGCAACAAAAATCTACAAAATAATTTTAAATGGTGCATTACATACAGTGATTTTCTACGTGCATGTTCAAATACACTTATACGTACCAAAAAATAAAATCTACCCTACTTTAGTGTCAATTTTTTTCTTAGCACCATCGAAATGATTGAAATCACCGTGAAAGCCATCGCTGAATCCGTGGAGGTCGTGAGTGGGAATTGTTTTGTAGTCGTTAAACGCGTTGTTGAAGTTGAAGTCGCTGTGTAATTCGTTGTTTTTGAAATCGTGAAACTCGTTGTTTTTGAAATCGTGGAACTCATGGTTTTTGAAATCGTGAAGCTCATTGTTTCTGAAATCTTGAAACTCATGATTTTTGAAATCGTGTAAGTCGTTGTTTTTGTATTCGTGAAAGTGATGTGGTATGTCATTGGGTGTCCATTCTGGGGTGTGGTGGGATATCGTACCATGATGATCGGGGTGGTGCTCTATGTGATGATCTGGAAAGAGAAAAAGGCGGTTTAAAGCCCGCTCTCAAGCGGCTGTCCAAATTCAGAAGTTAGTAAATGACATTAGGGTGAGGACCAAATTCCTGGCCAGTAGTTAGCGTCGTTAATTGGTAGTAGTTAAAAAGTTCCGTTTTTACACGAAAATTAACTATAGAAAATGTATGGCTAATTTTCGTGTCACAACGGAACTTTTTAACTTCTATCAATTAATTAGGCTAACTACTGGCCAAGAATTTGGTCCTCACCCATTAATTAAAACATTTCAGCTAAACTTCGCACGTGAACTGTAGTTGATATTCGCTACAAACATTTCCATATAGTATAACGTAATTTAAATAAATTAAAAATACATTCAATAACTTTACTTCTAAGATGATTTGATTGAAATTAAGTAAGGTAAACCTCCGAGTCCGCGGCGTTGCACTCGTGTATAACATGAGCACTTTGTCAAAGCAATATGAGTTAAAGTTGGGACGTTTGGTGGCATTGGGGTGAACACAGAGCATTGGAGTCGTTGTTATTTATTTTTGATTGGATGAATGAATGAGTAAATGATTGATAACGAATAATGTATAATTAAACTTATTCGTTTCATACAAGTAAATTGATTCAAAAACGGATTTTTCACAAGTTGAGAAACAGTATAACGCCAGCTAATACGAAACAAATTAGTATGCCATAGTAGTAGTAGCCATAGTATGAACTTTTCATAATCTTGACAACCGTTTTACATCAAAAAGAAGATAATATGCAAGATTTTGAAACTTTAATTCCAACAAGTTGTTCAAGCTCATACATACATACATGAACGTTTTAGCAAAATAGTAAAATTTATTTAAATGATATATGATAAAATCTTCATTTTAATTTACAGTATTGCAAAGTTGTCTTCAAAAATTATGTAAAACATGTTACTAGTAAAATATGCGATGAATCAACAAACCTAAATTGTTTACTCTATTCACGGTCATACAATAAAATGCAAAGGACATAATATAAGTAGTATTGGCCGGCACTGTAATATAGATTTATCATTCAGTTATTCATTTATTAAAATGAAAAAATATACAATGGCGACTCCATTGCATTACTTGTGCTAAACTGCCACAGACCTAACCCTAAATATGAGTTAAATTCGAACAATCCCCAATGCATCCTTATTTTGTCAACTTAACATTTATTAGCACGAAGTGATTCGCCTCGTTTTTCGTAATGCGAACTGCTGTGGAATGTAATTCGCTCCCTTCATCTGTATTTCCTGAGAACTACGATCTAGGTGCCTACAAACAATGATATCGAAAGTAAAAATACGCCTGTCCGAACAATATTCGCTTGACATACTGTGACACACTGTGACAGCTGAAGACTAAGGAACGGTGGCCCGCGATTGCCCGAGGCGGGCCACCGCATTGGACGAATTACTCGTGGGCGTTGGGCCTATCTTTACGAAGTACTACATATATCTATGCCTTCAAAACACGAGTGAATAGGTTATTACTGAACTAGTGAGCTTTATCTTAGGCTCCCTCTCATGGTTAGTATCACAAGATGGCGAGCGAGCTCTCTCGATTTTTCTCGCCTTATCCGTCTCTCTCTTATTAGAACACAGAACAAGAGGTATAGTGAGAGAAAAATCCAGAGTATGTCGCGGCCATCTCATGATATACGTGCAGGTAAGACTAAGAACGTTGGCATAAAGTGCCAATCTTGTCATACACGAACGCAAAGTCGAGATAGGTCGATTACTTTATTATTGTAAAAATTTGAACAGCATTTGGACCAACAAAACCTTACTTTATTTGAATATGCTTACAATGCTTACCTAGACTTTTACGATTTGCATCCAAAACAAGGGCGAGTATTGGGCAGGAAATCATCTAGCCTTTTTTGGGGTCCCGGATTTCGTGGGTGTATTTTAAACACCCTCTTATCAGCCCAGTGAACTGTCGATATAACATTTGATAAAGACATAAGATTTTTAAAATATAGTAAAACGGGTAACTCAGGTTAGGTCAAATATCGCTCGAAGTGTTTCGAACCTTAATCGTGGCAAGCCCGCCGGCATCGCGAGTGCTCGCGATTAAGGACCAGACCCCGTATCAAGGTCGGCCTTATCACACGATAAGTGACAGGATAGAGCGTCGCATCACTGGCTGACACCGTTCGATAAAACGAGACGACGCTCCTATCTTGTCACTTATCGCGTGACAAGGCCTACCATGATACGGGGTCTGTATTGGTTCGAAACATGTCGAGCGGTATTCGACCTCAAACGTCAGTTACCCGTTTTATTTTATTTTAATATGTCCGAGACTCACGGGAGTTTTCTACATAAGATTTTGTTAAAAAGGCGTGCAAATATTGAACGTATTTTAAAACATATATAATATGGAGCGTGTTGTAAATCGTGCGTGAATCTTAAATCTAGCTTATTTACACCACATCCAGTCACTGTTCTAGTGCTGTTATGCTCTACTTTTCCGTAGGCGTTAAGCCGCTTACCGGCACGGCTTGCGGTAGTGGTCAATAGTAAGTTTGCTACTGGTAACTTTACTTTTGACCGCCACCGCAGGCCGCACCAGTGTGATTCAGGCCTTAAGAGTCCCCAGCACGGTCGCGCGGTGTTTGAGCTCCCGAAATGTTGTGAAACCGCCCTGTGCAACCCGAACTGAGCCAACAGCGGTTGCCTGAAAGTGTGTACGCTGTTTATATAATGAAATGTTGATCTAAACGGAATACCTGGCGGCAATTTTTTTTCACCCCCCTCCAATTTCCGCTCTAGTCCAAGTTGGCTGAGTTTGGGTTGCACAGGGCGGTTCCACAACGTTTCGGGAGCTCAAATACCGCAAGCCATCCGGTTGCCTCTCGGACACCGACATTACGCTGTTGTCCACTAGAATCCCCTAGCCTGATCACCCACGGAAAAAAAACGGTTAGGTTGAGGTGAACCGCGACCCTACAGCGCGTGAGCCGAGCGAGCGAAGCGAGCGTGACGCGGTAGCGTCCGGCGAAGATATTTTTTTCCTAGTTGAATATAAAATAATTGCCGCTAGGTTCCCCTGGGTAATAATTGACAATGTATACTCGGATTATGGTTGAATTGACATGTAAATTATTTCTACAATTTATCAATAAATATATCTGTATCTGTATCTGTATCTGGTGATCGGGGTCAGGTGGTTAACGTGGATAACGTGTGAATTACACGTCATTGCTTTAACTAATTCGTCGCCACAACTTCATCCCTATGTAGTGTTTTTTTTCTCCTACTTTTTTGGAGATTCTTCCACTCTATAGGTACCCATGATGGGGGGAAGACGTGCCGGGAGAACCAAAAACAAGACTGACGACTTGCGTGGCGTGAGGGTGGGGGTTCCTCGCATTTTGTTCTGTGCCGACGAATGGGTCTATATCAGAATAGAGAAGCTTACCACTGTGGTCGTGGTGATTAACGTGGGGCAGCCATTGTGGCGTCCAGTCGTGGTGGCTTTGCTTGCTATGTTTCAAGTGTGTGAAGAACGAGGCCAACTGAAACAAAAGAATACGTTTAGAATGCCAGTTAGGTTCTCCCCACACTCGACGTGGAATCGGCTTTCGCCGAGTGTTTTGCACCACACCCCTCGTGTTTTGTTCGTTATCCCGTCGATGGACGTCGCTTCGCGTCGGCCGAGCCGAACGACGTCTTTTTCGCTTTTACTCCGTGAATATAAAGAGTTTTCGCCGTGTCGATAGGTGTGCGGAGACCCTTAGGGGACTTCACAAATAGAAGTAGCCCCGAGTAAATTCTAGTGCGATGGGTGCTGGAAGGCGATCCATACGTAGGTATATACATAGAAAACATTTACGACTGTTTATCAAATACTCATCAAACGAATATTTGCCCTCACTTCTACACAACAAAGACTATCACATCAAAACTCAACAAAAAAAAAATCGGCCAAGTGCGTGTCGGGCCACGCGCAGTGTAGGGTTCCGTAGTTGCCCGTCTTAGTTACATCTACACGCGCGCTCCAACTAAATAGTGCGGGTGCAGCTGAGTTTGTACGAAAGTTGGCCTTTCTAAGTACATCTTAAGTTGGTCGACTATTACTCGGTAAGTAGATTATGCCTACTTAGCCGTGATACTCGTAGTTTTTCCTTTAAAAATATATGTACTACTGCCACGAACTTTTTCACATCTCCATCTCACACCTCTTTCATTATATTTTTCAACAAGCTATCCAACGATACCCCACACTATGGGTTTAACAAGAAAAAAAAATTACATACCCACTTTAAGTGTGCCGCCAAAAAAAAATTTTTTTTCTACTGTTTTGTTGGCTTGATTGATTTTATACCCATGCCGAATTAGTTTAGCATAGTTTACATGCCGTAGTAGTTTTCTAGAGTATTGGTTACTGAGCTAAGCCGAAGACGGACGGACGGCTAGACGGACATGGCGAAACTATTAGGGATTGACTATGAAAATATCAAAATTACGATTAGCAGGAAACCGACGGGTAGTAAGTAGCTACTTATTACTTAGTTCACAACTTTAATAAGCCATCAATACTATACCTACATTAAAAAACAAAATGAGTAAAACAGAAAGAACTCGAGCCATTTTTTCTGCCTCACCGGATGTCCTACTCATGCTTAAGTGACCTTAACAGCCACCTAAATCTAAATCTAATCACACCGGTCAAGTCAGTTTTTTCGTTCAGGACTAGTTTTTTAGGGTTCCGTAGCCAAAGGGTAAAAACGGGACCCTACTCGTATTACTAACTAAGACTTCGCTGTCTGTCCTAAGTGGTAACCGGATGCGGGTGGCGCGGGACCGGTCACTTTGGCACTCTTAGGGGGAGGCCTATGTCCAGCAGTCGCCGTCTTTCGGCTGATATGATGAATAGGGTTTGCATGGGAGCCTTACCTTAGCGGAGCTGACAGCAATCTTGATGACCAGCAGTAGCAGACCCACCGCCACCGACTTGGCGGCCAGGAGTGTGGTCAGCAGCATCCAGGTGGAGGTGGCTCCGATGTGGAAGACGAGAGGCATCATCGCCATGCCCATCTTCTTCGAACGACCTTCTGACTCTGGAAGAAGACAAATAAGGCTGGTACCATAAAAACATCGTGAGGAAACCGGTCTTATCCCAATAAAGGCCGATATGCACTGACAGCGTTGGCGGAGCGGTGTGGTGCGGCGCGGAGGCGGTACCGGTTGTAATGTTCGAGCTAATATGAAAGGATCCGCACAGAGCGGAGCGGCGCGGCGCGGTATTCTGTGCGGACCCTTTCGTATTAGTTCGAGCATTACAACCGGTACCGCCTCCGCGCCGCACCGCACCGCTCCGCCACCGCTGTCAGTGCGTTTGGGCCGTAAGGTCTAGTTTTCCCTCTGTTGGAAGGTCAGATGGCAGTTGCTTTCGTAAAACTAGTGCCTATGCCAAATCTTGGGATTAGGTGTCAAAGCGGACCCCGGACTACTTTAGGGGCATTACCGGGGATAACGCTAGGAGGATCAGGATGAGGATGACCGTAAAACGGGGTGAGTAGGGACAAAACTGACACTCAAACCTGCCGAACTCGAACAGCCGGCAGCGGGACAACGGGATACCCGGGTATACGAAAGAATTTTGGCCCAAACTGAAACGGAGCACATCGTTCGCGGCGCTCGCTCGTTCATAGGGTAAGTAAGTAAATAAGTAATCCAGAGATAGAGTTCGTAATTATTTCGCAATGCCTGTTGCTGTCAGTTCGATCTCCTACAATTTTTTAGAAGCTTTTGTCCAATAATAATTTACGTTAAAAACAAAGTTTTAACCGACTTCAATTTAGTACTCCGCCAAGCCAAGCACATTTCCTATTTTTTTTACAATTTACCACATGAAGTGATTTCCGATAGCAAATGCGTTGATTACTATAGAAAAAAACCGAATCGCTGTATGTGGGCCGATAATATTTGAGGATTTCCATCGATTCCCCAAGATCATCACCAATGGCACTTCATTAGTTCCTATTTCAACGGAATCTTATCAGAACCTGTGACGTACTTTTGCACTTTTAAGTACATAATTGAGGAATTCGATAAGTCACCTGTGGTCTTCATCATCAATTCCTCGCCACCAAATTTATGATTCCGGATGTAAATACACGAGTTAATAACAGAAAATACCAAAATCACTACACGCGTGCCTAATAAAATTGAGGAGTCCCCTCAATTCCTCAAGGATCCCATCATCTAACTGAATTTTGAAAAAAATGGGATCCACCTGGCAGTAGGTATATATACATACGAACAAAAAAAAAAAATTTCGAATCGTCTCGTCAATGACGGAGTTCTGAGGTAACAAACATTGAAAATAATAATAATAATAAAAAAAATACAGTCGAGTTGAGAACCTCCTTCTTTTTTTTGAAGTCGGTTAAAAACGTGCACGACTACATTTTTTTGGTACGTTTTTTCCAAAATGACTGACAGCAGTATTTTTTGCGTTTCTGAGGCCTAAGTAATTGTGCGTGGTGGGTCGCAAAAAATGTACAGCAAGTAAGTGGCTTTGTACGTAGACATACACGGTTAAAGTTTTTTCGAAACAATCTTCTAATTATGTGTGCGTTTTGAAACTTTATGTCGAGGCGATAAGAACCAAAATTGTACACTACCTTCATATATATTTTTAAACTAGACCACAGTAAATATAAAACGAATGTGTCACCGCTGAATTCAATTATTGAGATGAAAGTTTCAGTCAGCAGATAATGTAAACCTAATGTTGAGATTAAATTGGCTCGGAGATAGTTCGAATCCCGGGGGAGGACATAGGATAGATTTTATCCCGAAAAGCATCGCTTAAGGGGTTGAAATGGGGAGAAAGCTTGTATGGAGCTACGATATAAACGAGTTTCACGCGGACGGAGTCACGGGCAGAAGCTATGCATAAAAATAAAAATAAACACACAAGACTCTGAAACAAATATTCAAGTTCAACATATTCGCCCTTACTGGGATTTGAACCCAGAACAGTGAGTTCGTAGACCCACTAAGCTAAACCGGTCGTCAAAAAATATCAATGTCAAATCGTTGCGCGTTGTATACCTATTATGGCAGGTAATTGAAATTATACCATTGGTGAAATTGTACCATTTTGCCAAACCCTCTCGGGTTTAGGAATTACACTTTAATGATCATAATTGTAAATAAATAAATGAAATGAATTTCCAAAAGTAAACATCGGTTTTCAAAACTTGACCACGTATGTAGACACACATGATACACGTATATAATGAGCCAGGGCCAAAAATATTCAGAGTAATGACGCGTAATTCAATGTCGGAGAGGCAACCGGATGGCTCGCGGTATTTGAGCTCCCGAAGTGTTGTGGAACCTCCCTGTGCAACCCGAATTGAGCCAACTGTGACTGGTTCGGAAATAGGAGGGAGGGTGGTAAAAAAAAAAATGTCGCTAGGCAACCGATTGTAACGCGGTATTTACACCTTCGTACATATGTATACAGAGTGTCCCAAAACTTTGCCACACGGATTAAAAGTACCTTAATTGTTGAAGATAGGAAACTTTATGAAGTCGTAAATACCGGTGACTAGTATAGCAACTAGAGACTCCGCACCGTGCCTCCCACGCGAAAATTGTCCATTGGCAATTGATGGTAGAACCTTTTATTGCGCGTATGCCAATTTGACGAATTTCGCGTTTGTAAGGGTGGCCACAGCGGGATGAAATTTCATGGGAGAGGGATGGCATTTGTGCATGTCATGTATCACATCATACAAGACTCGAGAAACAAATGCCATCCGATTTCAATGATTTTAAGTGCCTTTTTCTTAAGTTCTCATCCACCACCACTTTTTTCCAGCTTCCAACTCTGACAGCTCGATAATAACCGCCCGGCCGGGAGGAATGGCATTTTTTTTACAGTGTAACCTTGTACACCGGTCACTAGTACAGCAACTAGAGACTCCGCACCGTGCCTCCCACGCGAAAATTGTCCATTGGCAATTGATTGTAAAACCTTTTATTGTGCGTATTCCAATTTGACGAATTTCGCGTTTGTAAAGGTGGCCACAGCGGGATGAAATTTCATGGGAGAGGGATGACATTTGTGCATATCATTTATCACATAATCCAAGACTCGAAAAACAAATGCCATCCGATTTCAATGATTTTAAGTGCCTTTTTCTTAAGTTCTCGTCCACCACCACTTTTTTCCAGCTTCCAACTCTGACAGCTTGATGATTGAACAAATAACATTTAATGGTAATGTTATAACACACCCAAAACGCATTGCAGAAGCTTTTAATAATTATTACATTGACCAAGTATATCGATTTAATCAGTCTAGTGACAACCAAAATTACAATAGAATGAATACAATGACATCCAATAGCAATTCAATGTTTATGCAACCCACTACTCCGGATGACATACAATTAATAATACAGGGCCTTAAAAGTACGAATAGTGTCGGTTATGATGGGATCCATACAAAAATCATAAAAAGAGCATGTCAAGTTCTTTCTCCTGTACTCAGCTATATTATTAACCTATGTATAGAACATGGCACATTTCCTGCATATCTTAAGATTTCTGTTATAAGACCCCTTCACAAAAAAGATGACAAAAATAACATTGCTAATTATAGGCCCATTGCGTTGTTATCTATATTTTCTAAAATCATTGAAAAAGTTATATACAATCGTTTATATACATACTTCGAGTGTCAAAATTTGTTTTGTGTTGAACAAAAAGGATTTCGTAAGAAAAAAACCATCAACATGGCTATATTTGATTTGCTGCAAAGTGTAATAATAAATATGGATAAAAAAGTCCCTGTGTGTGCTTTATACATGGACATGTCTAAAGCATTTGACTTTGTTGATCATAATATTCTTGTAGACAAACTGTATACTTATGGAATACGTGGCAATGTTTATAGTTTAATAAAATCCTACTTAAGTAATCGACAACAAATGACACAAATAAAAAGATTGTCTTTAGAAACAAAAACAGAATTAATCTACACATCTAGTCGCAGAGACGTTCTCTACGGAGTGCCACAGGGAAGTGTATTAGGGCCTTTATTGTTTTTGATTTACATAAATGATTTACCAAGAGCTATCGAACATCCCATGGTTCTCTTCGCTGACGATAGTACAGTGGTATTCGCAGCAAAAAATTTAGAAACATACGAAGCAGACATAAATAAAACATTAGACATTATTATACAATGGTTGACAACGAATAATTTGAAAATTAATCTGGATAAGACGAATATAATGACATTTAGACAAAAATTGCAGCCAACTAGTTTAAATATAGCTTATAAAGGACATAGAATAAATGAAACTAATGTTAGTCGTTTTTTAGGGCTTAGCGTAGATAATAAGTTGACGTGGAAAAACCACATTGACATTATATGTAAAAAACTTAGTTCATTTTCATATGCCTTATACAATCTTAAAAAAGTGTCCAATCAGGCATCTTTACTAACGGCGTACCACGCATATGTTACATCCACATTGAGATATGGTATCCTTTTTTGGGGTAATTCCACAAATCGGGAAAATGCATTTAAAGCCCAAAAAAAATGTCTGCGTTCAATCTGTGGAATCAAACAGCGTGACTCATGCAAACCACACTTTATTAGGTTAAAAATACTCACATTACCTTGTTTGTACATATATGAAATAGTAAATTTTGTGATCCAAAATCGAAACCAATTTGGTAAATACAAAAGTGCCCGCCTTCAGAATAAATTAAAAGCAATTTCAAGTAGTACAGCGTTATTGCAAAAAAGCATAATTGGAATGGCCCACAAGATTTTTAATAAACTACCACAGACTATTGTTGGAACTGGTGAAAATGATGTTGATATGAAACTATTAAAAGAATTTCTATTAAAAAAAGCTTATTACTCAATTAATCAATTTTTAGCTGACATATGTACTTAATTCCAATTACTCTATTCTTTATATTTTTAATAATGCTGACTACATCATATTTTATATTTCATTTTAACGGACTTTTAACTTAAATTTGTATTTATATATATATATTGTGATATGTTGACTACCTAATTTAAATTATTTGTGAAGCATGCTGCATGCAGAAGCATGTTACAAAAATATAACTATATTTGTATGCCGCAAGGCGCCACATAGTGATACTGGAAAAATGTAATACCTAATAACTACCTATGTTGGACAAATAAATCTTTGAATCTTTGAATCTTTGAATCTTTGAATCTTTGAAAAGCTCGATAATAACCGCCCGGCCGGGAGGAATGGCATTTTTTTTACAGTGTAACCTTGTACACCGGTCACTAGTACAGCAACTAGAGACTCCGCACCGTGCCTCCCACGCGAAAATTGTCCATTGGCAATTGATTGTAAAACCTTTTATTGTGCGTATTCCAATTTGACGAATTTCGCGTTTGTAAAGGTGGCCACAGCGGGATGAAATTTCATGGGAGAGGGATGACATTTGTGCATATCATTTATCACATAATCCAAGACTCGAAAAACAAATGCCATCCGATTTCAATGATTTTAAGTGCCTTTTTCTTAAGTTCTCGTCCACCACCACTTTTTTCCGGCTTTCAACTCTGACAGCTCGATAACCGCCCGGCCGGGAGGGATGGCATTTTTTTACAGTGTCTGTATGTTATGAAGAACAAGCATGCAAATTTTCAAGCGGTTGCCTGCCAATTTTTTTTTCTTCGCTCGCTTACTCTGCTCCGGTCACACTTGGAGGGATTCCTGGGAATTCCAAATTTCGATCATAGTGGAAAATTTATTGATCGAAATTTTGATATTATTTCTGTTGTTGCAAAAAAAATATTTAAGGGGGCTCCCATACAACAAACGTGATATTTCTTGCCGGTTTTACCCTTCATGCGCGAGTCCGACTCGCACTTGGCCGGTTTTTTGCTATACACATGTCTGTAAAAAGTCTCAATTCTTATGTTAACTGTAACATTTACCACAAAATAGCTAGGTAACCTCAGAGCGCAACTAATGTTCCATGTTACCAACTTTATAGAAAAAAATATGTCACTATCGAAAACGATTAACTATGCGAACATGTTACCTTCTTCTTCCTCCCACATGTTATCCCACTCGTATTTGGAATAGCCCAACTACCATCACCTTGCAGAAAAAAAATGCCATAAAAAAGTACAGTTACCTTAACTTAATCTACGCGTTTTTTTGTTCAAAATTTACCCAATGCTATGCAAAGTTATGTTTAATTTACCTCTATTTTTCTATTATGTGCTATTTCTGGTAAGCAATAAAGAATATTTGTATTGTACCGTTACCCATATAAAATACTAACTTCTGCCCGCCACTCAGCCCGCGTGGAAATCTTTTATACTGTAGCTATAAATACAAAACTTTCTATTTCCAACTATGTCCTGCCCATAAAACAAAAGAATATCTATAATATCTGTCTTTATTGAATTTTTGGATGTTCAACTTCTGTTTAAGACTGTACTTAAAATTAGTTGTATCTTTGTGGGTTACAAATACAAGTTACTGTTAATTGAAAAGTATTGTCCTAAAAAAACATTTATTTCATACTAACCTAATCTAACGTAGGTTAGGGTAGGTTTACCCAACCGCATGGCAACAATGAAACTGTGTTTTGTTCATTTAGAAAACTGAAATTATGGTTAGTGACAGAAATAAATAATAGTGATTAGTCCATACAATAATATGCATAATGTGTATTAGTCGAATGCAAAACAAAGTAGTAGGCCAAAGTATAAACATGCGACAGTACTATTATGCCAATACAAATTATGCGAAATCAATTATGCGAAACAATAATAATAGTCTAAAAAAAAATGTGCCAACGACGGGGATGCCCCGTTTTAATATTGCTTGATAGAGAGAGAACGCTTGAGACCCGTGACGGCCGCCAGAGTAAATGACAATCGTTTCATCGGAAAAGGGACAGAGTCCCTTTAAAACTTGGGACGCTTAACTTTGGGATTATTTATTGCCTTTTTTCTCCATTTTTGGCCTTTTTGGAGAAAATTCAAAATGGTTAATTATTATTATATTTGGTGTCTCCATTCCTATTACCTTATTAGCCCTAACTACCTTAGCCCTAAATGCTACATTTGACGTAATGATTCATTGTTCATTAGACCTAATGCATTTTATTTCTTAAATAGTAAACTTTGTAGGTTTATTGTGAAATAAACCTAACCTAACGTAATGTCTTCTATTAGACGATATTCAAAGAAAACCCGAACACTGACTTTCTAAGAAAACTGCATTAGGTCTAGGGTCTAATGAAAAATTAGGGCAAAAGTTAGTAGGTCAAGTGACAAGACCCCCTATATGGTTACTTATACTTATACTTATATCAGCGAACGAAAAAAAACATGGAATCCGAGCGCCTTACAAACTATCCAAACAATTTCCTAAAATCCAGTATGCGAGTATGTTCGAACTAAACGGCTGCCTGGCATCTTTTTGACTTCTATGGTTTTTTCGTTTGCTGGGTTAGATTAAAAGAAAACTGCTCACGGTATTTCGTTTCCTTCAGTTTCGTCTTCATTTCGTCGTAATGCAAGAACCTTCCAATCTCCGACTTCCCTAAATGCTCATCATTGAAGTTTTGCAACCAACTCGCGACATTACCGGCGTACTCCGAGAATTTCCCCTGTATTTTTGTTTCCAAAGCTGGCAGAAAACCGTTTGCCTCAGCATAGGCACACGCAACGAGAATTAACGTGAAACTCACGACCGAACGCATTTTAAAAAGTTACAGTTCTAAATTCGAATTCGTTTTTTTTTAATTTGGAGCGCGTTCGTGAAGCGCGGTTTTGGAAATGCTACTGCCGGCTGCGGCGGAGTCTGTATAGGCTATTATTAGTAGGTAGGCTTTTTGAGCATTTTTCTATGAGTGGGGGGCACTGGTTTCACGCAATGTGCGTTCCAAAATTTGAATTTCGCTTTTTGGTAGAGATAGAGGTTACCTATCGGCTTATGCCATGTCGACCATATTTAGTATGCAAGAACTTATACATATAGTTTGGCTGTTGTTACCTAATAAGGGGGTAGACTCGAAAATTATTATTACTCCAAATGTAAGAATCCTCGAAAGACGCTCGCTACGCTTGGTCGGCTCGCGCGCTGTAGGGTGGCGGTTCTACCTAACACTCCTCCTCGCCTCGCTCGTCATCCTACCTACACCGACCTGCCTTAAAGTCTTTATGACACTACTTTGAACTTCACTCAAAATGAACATTTGGCTAAACATATGGGATGTGGAAAGTAATGATGGACAAGTAAAAAATTTATTGTGAAACAAAAGTTGTAGCAAGCCACAGCTCAAATGTAGCGGTAAAAGTTCTTCGGAGAACTAAAACATTTGGAAAACATCAAATGTTTCAATGGTAAATGAAAAAAGTATTGGGAGAAATCATAAAAATATTTCGGAAAAACAAAATCTCAGTCAATAAAATTAGTAATTGCGATAGGTTACCAGACGGACAACAAAGTGATAAGGGTTCCGGTTTTTCCTTTTGAGGCACGGAGCCCTAAAAACAGCACAAAAGCGTGTGCCAAAACTCAACCTTTCCGATTACCTGCCATCGTCAAATCAAAACCGGACCGAGTCATAGTCAGTCAGTCTATTCCAAAAACGCGTGAATCTTTAACGATCTCTTTACGCTCTTTAACAACTTGTCGACTAATTAGGTATAGATTTTAAGGGCGGGTTGCACCGACTTACGATTACAGACCGATCAACGTTAAATATGGCGCTGACAGCTGTCAGTCCATAGAAACTTGTCAAACGTTCCATACATTCAGATTTAACGAACACCGCTTACGATTACAGACGGTTTGGTGCAACTCAATTAAAGGCTACTTTCAGTTAACACATTATGTATGTAAATATGTCATTATAAAAGCAATTTACGCATAACAAGTCTGTTTAAGGTCGGTACTTTATTTAGGGCCTGTTTCACAATCTCCAGTTAAAACATATCGGTCAGATAAATGTTGGCTGTTACTTTTCTTTTATATGACGGGAGAAAAGGATAGCAATAATTTTAACTGCCAGATAACTTTATCCGGCGATTGTGTAACAGGCCCTTAGAGACATAATGAATGAATTTGTTCAATTTTACGGTTATGGGTACTAGACGACGATATATATAATAGATATAAATACTTAAATACATAGAAAATATCCATGACTCAGAAACAAATATTCATGCTCATCACACAAATTTTTGCCCTTACCGGGATTCAAACCCAGGTCTTGCTTCGTAGGCAGCGTCTACCAACTAGGCTAAAGCGGTCGTCAAGAGAATTAAGAAATCAAGAGAAGCAAGAATTAAGTGTTATCATGGTGTTATCTGTAAAGGCGCGCACACTGGCGTGGCCTGCGGTGGCGGTCAATATAGTAGGTACCTAAACTTTGACAGCTAATGTCTGATGTCGATGTGTTTGCGGGTGTCACTGAATATAAGACGGGTCTACCTCGCGATCCCTAACATCGTTTGTCATAAAATCACATGCCCGAACTGTTTTGTCCTAATGGGCACTAGCCCTAATGATCAATTGCCATAATAATTATTTTCCATAATGTACCTAATGATTGCCCTAAAACTCATTTGCCCGAATCATTTTTACCATAATTATTAATATCCCTAATATTATTTTCCATATTCCTCTAAACCTCACCTCATGTCATTTATCCTAAGGGTTGTTGTCCTAATAGCCCTAACGATCAATAGCCATAACAATATTTATCTGGTAAGGTCTAAGGCAGAGCCCAGTTAGGTACGACGACGAGCGAAGCGAGGAGGAGTGTTAGGTTGAACTGCGACCCTACAGGGCGCGAACCGAGCGAGCGAAACGAGCGTGCTGCGGTAGCGGCCGGCGAAGCGCCAGAACCGGACTGCTGTCAGGTAAGAAAAGTAGGTTAGGTTAGGCAGAATAGTAGGTTAATCTAGTCACAGTTAGGGGAAATAATCATGAGGACAAATAATCATTAGGCTCACTGATAATTATGTTTTTTTTTTTAAACTTAAGAGCTCTGCTCTTGTCGCTGGAGTAACCGCCATTCAGCTCTACGCTCTGCCACTGCTTTGAGCTCCTGGTACGACAGTACATTGACCTTCTCCTTGACCTGGTCCATAAAAGCACGGCGCGGCCTTCCTCTGCCTCTTCTTCCCTCTATTTTCCCTTCGATTATAGTTTTTATGTAAGTGTCATGTCAGGTGTGGTAAGAAATAGAACATTATGTGGTAAAAAATCATCCATACAATGTTAGGAAAATTAAGGATAGGGCATATGAGTGTTAGGATAAATGATCATTATGACATAATACGTTAGGAAATGCAAAAATAGTTTAAAAAACGTTAGGGATTTAGATATAGATCCAGATAAGACAGTACCTACCCAATTATAATTTGGATGCAAAATTATTCAAGTTTTTTTAAGGAATTCGCAAGTTTTCACTTTTTCCGGCACTCCTAGAGTGCAACCCGGTTTTTTTATGTTGTACCCAATTTGAAGCCATGTCGTTTTAGGTAACAAACAGAGTCCATGTCCACAGCGTAAAGTGATAATGGCCGCTCCACACGATGCGTGGGCCAGCCTGACCCATCATACAGGACACAACTATGCGTTAAAATAAGCAAAACATATTTATGTCTCGTTCTACCGCATAGCCGCGTCCTGTATGATGGGTCAGGAATGTCAGGATGGCCCATCGTGTGGACCGGCCATAAAACGGAAACGATGCTACGCCGGTTGGACACGACTCGGCCGAGCCTATCTTTTGGAAAATAGATTCGCGTCATCATAAAAAACTTCTTACGCTGTGAATTAATATTTAATTGTCATGGATAACGGCCAAATATGCCAAGAAGCCTTTCTAACTTTCGATTTTGAAATCGGGGTTTTGATTTTCACTTTCCTTAAAGACTTCATTAAGTTTAGCTAGTAGACCTACCTTAGATTATATAAGGTCCTATGAAATTGGCGTTTTTATATGGAGAATTTTATGAAAACTGTGATTTTCATACATTGAATTTTGCGGATTATTCAGCAATGTGAAAAACCCAAACAAAATTTTAGATAATTTTCAAGCCAGGTTACACATATATCTTAATTACTCAAAAATAGTACGCATCATAAAACTATACGTAATTAAAACACTTGAACCGGCAGCATATGAAAAGGGTGGTTTTCAAGCTTTAATTTGAAACACTAAATAAAAAAATAATAATTTGAAATTAAGAAATAATTTGGATTTTGCAATAGAAATAAAAAAAATACGATTCGATTTCGAATATTCATTTGCGGTAAATTAATAGAAAAATTTTGTTTCATACGGAAATCACGCTAAAATCTAAGATATGCTGGTCTGCGAAAGTCCAGGAAAAGAGTTCGCGGTCAATTGAAGCGCAAATGGTGGTGAAGTGTCGTAAGTTACAGTTAGTTACCTACTTCAAAGGCTAGGCAGGAAGGGATTGCTTTTATTCGTCAGCATTCTCTATCCTACCATTAAAAAAGATATCCTACAATGTCCGAAACATACAACAAAACAAAAAAGCAGCGTGAAACGCGACACAGCTGAAACTAAAATTTCAATACATTTTTTTTAGGTTTTTTTTTAACATCAGATTTGAAAACGCTAGTGATTCTGAGTTGAAAGGAACCAATAAGATCAGGATCTGTGAGAATATTTTTACTGATAACACAAAAAAAAACAAAAAGTACCCTATCGAGTCTCGAACCCGAACCGTCTTGCATGCATTCCCATGCACAGACCGCAACGCCATTAAAGCATACCTACTGACGCTGCGTGAAATTGTCTACTACAAGGATCACATAAATACTGTTTGTATGTGTGAGTAATAGTTGGAAATAGTATGAAGAAACATTCCGTCGACATTAAGGGGTGGTTTTTGAAGAAGCGGGTCTCCGTCGACATGAGGGCGGGTTATAGGCTATTCAAGTATTAGGCAATTCTCAGCAGAACCAACCTTCATTTAGATCAATTAGATAGGTTCGTTAGTTGCCTTTTGTCCCTCAGAGCAGAAATAGGGGCCCCGCGAAGCGGGGCTCCGTCGACATGAGGGTGGGTCATAAGCAATTTAAGTAATAGGCAATTCTGACAGATCCAACCTGCATTTAGATTATGCACAATATTTTTAGAACATTGAACATAGTAACATCAAAGTTATGCACATCAATCATTCTAAAAAAAAACTTCGACACTATAATACAAATTAACATTCGGACAATAAATATTTAGGACAATCGATATTAGGAACAACAATTTCGGCAAATAAAAAATATGCACAACAATGTTTATGCCATACGTTATTCGGCATAAAGTTGGTATGCGACAAAATAGTAGGACCAAAAATTTTATGCCACCCGATATAGACCTACGGCGAACCATTGCGACTTCCAGGCGAACTATTTGTCACTCCTGTCGCAAACGAGCGTCCTACTGACGTCTCCGACTTAGTCAATCGGCTACGTGCCAAGATGGCTCACTTCCGACCAGTTCCGGCATCGCATCACCATCATTAACCAATTCTCACTTTCAAGGACCTGTCAACAGCGACCCTTCGCGATGATACTGTGCGTCGTTCTTTGCAAGTACATTTGCAAGCTTCTTACACAGGACCCTATCTAATCTCGCGCAAGAGGGACAAGACGATTACCTTTGCTGATTAGAGGTCGAGAAGCGGAAGTCAGCATCAACATTTATCAAACTCCAAACGGCTCGTCGGTCATCATATGAGCTGGCTTCACGCGGTCGATGCTGACTTCCGCTTCTCGAATATGAAATATATATCTGTCATGTGACATTTTTGTTCTTGCTGCCAAGCTGGTGAAACCAATAAGTAGGTAAGTCCACTAATCTTCAATTAATCCAACCGGAGTTTAATTTCCGAACGCGCAACCGACGGAATAGGGCTAGGAGGGTCGCACCATAGCCCTCCTCCAATAACGGGTGCCTTTCCCACATGGCACCCGCACATTTATACTCTATACATGTTACAAAATAAGATTTCCTGTCAATTTGCCCTAAATACGGTGCTCATGAGAACCATTGTCTCCCTCGCCACCACTACGGCCAAGATACTTGATCGTGTGCTTGACAATGTGCTAGACAACTACATAAACATACATGACGGCCAATTCGGTTTCAGAGCGGGGTTGTCCACGGACAGGGCAATTCTATCTCAAGCATACGGTCAAGTATTATACACACAGGAAAACACCGGTGTATGCCTGTTTCCTCGATTTGTCTAAGGCATTTGATCGAGTCAATTGTACTTTGGCAAAAACTAAGCGAGACAGGTATACCGGCGGAGTGTGTGGGCTTGTTAAGGCACTGGTACGGCAATCAGATAAACCGGATTAGATGGGGGAGCAGTTTATCCTGTGAGTATAGGCTTGAATGTGGGGTAAGGGGGGTATCACATCACCGAACCCCTTCAACCTATACATCGACGAGCTGATAGACGGGCTTAGTGGGATGCATGCGGGATGCTATGTGGGTAGCACTTGTATCAATAGCATAAGTTATGCCGATGACATGGTGCTACTGAGCTCGTCTTTGTGTACGCACCACGGGCGGTAATTCGTAAAGCCCCAGATCGCATATTTATGGCCCTCACCTTCGGTTCCGTCCACAAACACCTGCCAAATGGGCATTCACGAATTCACCGCCGGGTACGTAATGTACTGTCCGGGGAGGCAGGACGGGTATGACGTACTAACCGAAGCTGGACTACCGTCTAATACAACCAGCAACATCCGACTCTGCCTTGTAATGGGGGGCGTCGCAGAATCGCTCTTGGCATTCAACTGCGTACTGCGCTGATTGCCCTAACCACGAGGTAGATGAGCAAAAAATGCCCAAGCATGACCGTAATCAGCTTCACGGGTTCTGTCTAACGGCCGTATCCATAAACGTCCTGCAAGCCTGTTTTAACTAAAATTGCGTTAAAATTAGTTTGTCCTTATCTGTCACGTTTTGAGTTCGGTAGAAAGGGACAAAGGACATTTTATTTAGCAGAGGAATTTTAAGTGTTATGAATTGTGGTGTAAGTATTTAACGTATTTCAATCTTTTTTATGTCGCGATTCCCTTTATATGGAATGACACTCACCCTGTGCTTAACTTATTTTATTTTTATTTTACAAACATCTAACCTTACATTCGTTTATTGACCGAGCGAGAGAAGCGAACGAAATTCTTTCGTATGTTTGGATGCCCGGCTACTCTGAATTACAGGTCACATTTCTCAACCGATTCTCGTGAAGTTTCGTGAGTAGGTTCAATAATTATACAGACACAGCTACCTCACACAGAGCCGCTGGTCTTCAAATATATAAGGTAAACGTCCGAGTGCACTCTGAGGTTCGGCGTCGCTCCGGAATGTACGGCTTGGAAGCTCTCCTAATGCATCGTTAGCTCCTGAGCTGACCAGCTACATGACAAAAAACGCCAATTGCGAAAGGAGAGGCCTAAACCTTCCTACGTGTACCTATAACACGACTGGCCAACTCTACTGTTCCCAATGTAAAAGAGTTTTTGAGAATAAGTTTGATTTGCTCACAATAGGGCAAATCCGTAATTGCTAGGGTCGCCCTCATCGAAATCGATGAGGAGGACTATATATATATATATATGGCATAGGAACTCTATGTCCAAGTGGTATGACTTAAATTAGAATGAAGAAAAATCCTCTTAGTTCGAATTTAACCCATATTGCATTGACATAGGGTGCCTATGCACTCGTCAAAATACGCGGACGTTTACCTGAAGTACCTATCAGCTAACTCCTTCAAGAGTCTAGTCGGTTTAAAAACTACTAAGTAGTTACGTTAGTCGACGCCACCGGGGACAAAAGAGCTGGCAGCTTCCTCGCTCAACGCGTCAGCATCGCGATACAGCGAGGAAATGCTGCCAGCGTCCTCGGCACAATGCCACGGGACCCTTTTTAGATATATTTTAGTTTAGTGGTTTAGTTTTTAATTAATTTTTAAGGCTTTTATATTAAGTTTAGATGGTAATTGTTTAATGTTATTTTAAGTCTCTTTTTTCAATAAATATAATAATAATATAATTTCAGTTAAAAAAAATTACGTTAGTTAGTAGTGTACGAAACGGTGTACAGTACGCTTACCATGAGTTTGACAATGACGGCTTACGCTAACGAGTATCGAGTTTTCTATCTGTGCATCTCTATTGCACTTTGACAGTACGAGCGGGATGCACAGATAGAAAACTCGATACTCGTTAGCGTAAGGGTTTACCATTGAATTGCCGACAAACATTTCATCGAATATTATTTCAAAGACAACGTTTCAAGTAGGTATTTTCATTTCATCGACAGGTCATCCCGTCGAAAACTCGATACTAGGTAATTTGAACCGAGGTCTTTTAATTGGTAGTTGACTTATTTCAATCAAATTCATGTCATGGCTTTTCATTTCGAGCTTTTTTTATACAATTTTTTTTACTTGTAATAATATTTATTCCGCATAAAATTATTTCAATTGGTAATATTCGTAATCGAAACTAAACGCAATCACGTCAGTCGGCTCACTCTGCGAGATTATAGATATGTGGGTAGTTTAAGTCTTATAGTATCTCTACAGACTTATGTCTTGTTGATTTTTGTTTTTTTTTATTATTTTAATCAATAAATAGATCCTGCTCCTGCATTAGGGTGTGTTTTTTTGTAATAAACGATTTACAACAATTTTTCTTAGTTTTATTATAAATACATATTATACATTTCATCATTTGTCATGATGATCAGAGCTCGCGTGCCGTCTTGTTATAGTCGAGGAGCGAGTCGACGCCACCCCGCTGCGCGGGGTGTCTATTTCTGGTCTGAGGGACACAAGTGAACCCTAACCTAACCGACCTAAAACAGATTTCGCTTATGACAAGCCATTTTTGTCCGCCCTGATATTTTTTTGTTATAAACGATTTACACCAATGATTCTTAGTTTTATTATACATACATACATATTATACATATTTGTATGTCACACAATTAACTAGGTACTTACATAATTTGAATAATGTATAAATGTGCAGTAGGACATATAAAATTGTATTAAAGTAATACGTCGAAGAAATGAATTGCAATGTTATGTAGTTGTGCCAATTAAGATAATTTGAAACAAATCAGCGATTAAGTAATATTCGTTGAATTGTATTTCTACGTAGGAAGATAAATTTAAATGAATAGTAGTTGAAATAAAATAACGCCAAACAATATTACTAGTACTAAAGTTTCGATGAATCGTTGTCGATGAAATAATATTCGATGAAAAGATTGTCGACAAAACAAGGGTACCTACACCTAGCGTAAGCCGTCATTGTCAAACTCATGGTAAGCGTACAGTATTAGCAGGCTTTAGGGTGGCTATCCGCCACAGCTGTGTGAGGTTGCGAGGGCGGTAAGCGAGGAAAAAATCCACCTGGCTAACTGCGCTCGCGCATCGCTTTGCGAGAGTAACATGAAACTTTGTATACACAATCAGATCCGCGATATGTAGGTCGGAAAGTGTTTCCGTGACTGGAAATTAAAAAAAAAAAAAAAAGTTAGCAGGATGTTTTTCATACAATGTCTCTAGTCGCTTAATTTCTATTCTGTTATCGGTACCGTCAAATGCTCCCACTTTGCCAACTAGGTGCAACATTGCCTTTTTTTAAACTTCAATTATCTCCCAAACTAACAATTTATTTGTTAGTTGCAATAATGGCAGTAGATGCTCCAATTTACTGGCAACGTGGCAACCCATTTTTGCGGCAACACTAACCATTTTCCAAGCAGCATCTTCTTTTTCAACCTTGCCGCAAAAATTTGCATATGGCAGATCCTATTGTGTATGAAAAGTTCCATGTTATTCCAGTATGCCGTTTTAAAATGAGAACCAAACTACGTTTGTATGTAGAGTCGACTTGAGTGGTCCGTCCTGGAGACCAGTCAGATTTCCCTACGGAACCCCAATGTATAATGTACCTGAATTATCTCAAGTAACCATGAAAACGAATGGCCTACCATATTAACCGTTTTTTGTTACTCCACATTACTAGTGAAAGTCTAGATTTAGATTTATAACTTGGTCAATATAATTATGATAGAAACTGCGAGGTTTAAGGCGCCGGAGGTTCATGGTCTTCTCTCCCTCTCACTGAGCATACGCGTGAGCGAGATGGAAATGCGTGCTCGGAAGCGCGGATATAATATTTTTTAGATTTAATTTTTGGCCGTTTAAATAAATAAAAAGTAATCACTGAGTTCTCTCAAACATGATATTGCCGATTTTTAGGAACCATTTTAATGTGTTTAGCTTTTATGCATCATTTGTTACATATATTTTAAGTGTATTTTAGACCCTTTTAGACCTATGTTTGTAATTTTTTCTATAGAGCGAAAATTGCTGAATCATGTTTCGATTCACTGATCTGTGATCTCCCTGCCTCAAGATTACTATTCGTATTTTTTTGAAACATATCATTATAAACAGACGCATTATATTGTTTCAAAAACTCTGTTCGCTTCACTTCGCTGAACCTACGGCGCCTTAACAGTGAAACCTTGTAATGACGTCTTCGTCACTTCAACTGGTTAAATCACCAGTGATCGTATTTAAATCAAATTCTACACGCACACCATAAATCTGGTAAAATGTGTTCAAAGTGGCAGTAACATTTGTTTTCGTCGTTTTAAAAATGTGTACATGCGCATCTTTTTTCAGTTTTTTTAGGTATTTTTTATTCAAAAACGTTCATTGACAGGATACTATCGATCCTTATGCAAGAAAAAATATGTCCTAGATTTTTCTAAGTATGTAATTTTTTCCTTAAAGTACTTTACGATAAAAAAGAATGCATTAACGAATGTGACTGTCTAGAATGGAATATCTGGGACACTTTTTTTCTTATAAGAGGATTAATATAGTATTAACGATTCTGCATAAGAAGAACCCGCAAAAATCAAAATCTGGAAAGAAAAGTTAATGTGCAGTCACCAGAATTAGTATTTGCAAAACTATCTGACGCGTCCTAACGACCAAAGTCGTGTCAGATATTTATGCATGCGTTGTTATGCCAGACTGTACACTTTTTTTGAATTCTTAAATGTGAAAAGGGTCCTGTTAATGTTCCCTTGAACACACACGCTGGGATACACACACACGCACACACGCACACACGAACACACGCACACACGCACACACACACACACACAAGACTCAGGAACAGATATCCATGCTCACACATAAAATGCCCTTACTGGGATTTGAACCCGGAACCGCTTCGTAGGCAGGGTCACACCAAAGCGGTCGTCTAGGTTTAGTGTGACACTGCCGGTTCAGCTCCGTGTCGGGCCGGTGGTGCGCCGAGCAGGCCCGGATCTTCTGAATCACTCCGTTCTTGACAACCATCTCCCCTGCTCCCGCAACCGGGTTACCAGCAAAGAAGCTCGATGTATGTAGTAATCCTTTTTTATGCGAATGAGACAGTAGGATTCTCCCATCCGGCCCCATAGCAAATATGGCAGCCGGCCCCGCGTGACCCTCGTCCGCAGCACTGGTGTCTGACCTACTAAGGCGCCCTGGGAATTATATAATCTGCCATCTTTAACGTGGACTTGGAGATGGGCCCGCTGCTGGACGTTGTAGTACATCACGGCAGGTGGACAGGCGGACTCACCCTGCCATGGACAGGTTGTATCTTCGTCCCTGTATCGACTCACCATCGCGCAAGTAGCGTAAGAAAACGCTATAATCCGCGATTGAATGTTTTTTCTGTATTCGGTGCAAGTTTTGTTACTCTCCATAGATATTAAAACAGCGATACGAAACGTCAATTCAGTATGTTTTTTAAATATTTACGCACGACATTTGATTTCGAGTGACATGAGTATAGGGACTTCATTCGTTTGTCTGATTAAAAAAAAACGTTCATCTTGCTTGACGGATGATCGAATTGCCGCCATTGCTGTTGTCTTTTTTTTTGGTGGTTTTTTGCTGTATGTTAAGTAGTGTTATGCAACTGTACTGTACTCGCTGACTCTCGTTTCATAAAACCACACTCATATTTTAAGGCCTCTCATTATGGATCAGTTCCATAAACTACTATTGCACCTACTAATCTTGCTCAGGTTTTTATTCTCAAGAGCCGCCGCACATTGAGCGACTAGTGGCGGCCACGTTGCCGCCACAAACCGCAGACGAGTCCTTTCATACATTTACGGGCTTGAGCGACTAGTTGCCGCGTCCAAGCCACACGCTGCGGTCGTGGCTCACGCTATCTATTAGTCTATTAGGTATTTATTTAATCGTATGGCATACATTATTTTGGCCTTTAAAACCCTCATTTTAGTCAGCTCGACCTCCATCCCTTCTCATTCCCCAGGAAATCCTCTTCGTTAATGACCACCGGATCTTGTGCGAATAAAATAACAGCTTAAATGTCAAACATTTAATAGTAGAAACATAGTAAAGTTGCGACGACGACCAACGACGCCTCCGTGCGTCGTGCGGCGTCCCGCAGCGGCGCGAACAACGCCACGTCGTGGTAGTTGGAGCTCCAGCCAATTAGCGGCTCGTCTCGATTCTGGACCCTCAGCCAAAGCTCCAGAGGGCGGAAGTACCTGGGGAAAAATCCTTCATCATCATCACAGTATAGGAACAGTAGATAGCTCAGAGCATATTTCCTATATCTGTGGGTACATCGCACGGCTGCACTCATGCGCGCGTGTTCGGTATGTACGCACACACACATAGCCTTCGGGAATGATGGAGAATGCTTCAGTCGGGGCCGCGCCGTTGCCGTGTTCGCTCGCTCTCACTCGCTACGTCAAAGGAAGCCGCCTCGTAGGTATGAAGACAGCGAGCCGCCAGTGCCACGATATCAAAAGGAGCCGAATAGGCTTGTAACTAAGCACCTACCAACCTAGTGCAGTTTAGCAACTATTATACTTACTAGGAAATATTTTAGGTATAGTATAGTGGTATTAAAATATTACTATGGGCCTGATAAGAAAGCTCAAAGTCACCCAAAGGACAATGTATAGGGCCATGTTGGGAGTTTCTCTGCGATGATCGCATCAGAAATGAGGCTATCCGCAGCAGAACCAAGGTAACCGATATAGCCCTCCGAATCGCTAAACTTAAGTGGCAGTGGGCAGGGCACGTAGCACGTAGAACCAATGGCCGGAAAGGTTATCGAGTGGCGACCGCGTACCGGAAGGCGCGGCGTAGGAAGGCCCCCCACAAGGTGGACTGATGACCTGGTAAAGGTTGCGGGTGTCCACTGGATGCGGGTGGCGCAGGACCGGTCACTTTGGCATTCTTTGGGGGAGGCCTATGTCCAGCAGTGGACGTCTTTCGGCTGATATGATGATGATGATGATGATTAAAATATTAGATGACGTGGGAAGCTAAAAACACATGTACCTAACTATTTATAATATTATTACTTTGTGTATACAATATTGTCTATTAAACTGTAACAGAAATACTTTGCATAATTAAATGCAAAATGAGTATTATAGGTATGCCAAGCCACAAACGTGACAAATCCCTGCGCATCGAGCGAAAGTAGGTAACGAACGCTCCTAAACGGCTTCACATTAACTACTGTATTATTCTTCTATACTGTGTCATCATCATTACATCAGCCGAAAGACGTCCACTGCTTATCTTATCTAGATGAGGGCCCTTTCGGATGCACTTCGACCCAGTGAGATCTACTGTGCATTTCCCCTCTCTTTATGCCTACTCCCAAGCTCGCTCCATCATTTCCACAAAACGGATGATGCAGCTCAGCGGAAGCACATTGAATTCCTTTGGTTGCGGATAGCCGTTACCAAAGTAATTCATTCTTTGTCTGGCAAGGGCATGACATTCAGACAATAAGTGTTCCATAGTCTCATCCTCCTCACCACACATTCTACAGTCTAAACTATCCGATAGTCCCATCTTGGCCAAGGGATCCTTGACCCCGAAGTGACCTGTAAACACCCCGCCCAGATATGATTCTGAGTTGCTTCCTACTGGATTTCCAATGTTTGTTAGTCCAGCCCGAGTCCACTCCTTCTACGAAGAGCTTAGAGTGCCCTAAGCCCGCCTCATTCCTCCACTCGTGTTGCTGTTGGTGTTTGATTTTGGCGTAGGCTTTAAAGGCTCCACTGCTGGACATAGGCCGTTGATAAGCTGGTATTCACGACATATCCAACCAGCCGCATGTCCAAAATGACTCCACGAATGTCAAAACCTGGCGCAGTCCGTTGCATTTACAAATGGATGGAAGGCCAGCGCAGCGCGGCAGCGCGCCATCCGAATGGAATGGTGAATGTCAAAGCTCAGTAATGGAGCAAGCAAATGTCAACGTCCCATTTAAAAATGCGAATGTCGTAACACACGACCATGATCAAGGAACAGCTATGGGGTGCCGTTCATTCGCCATAAAAACAAAATGCATAATTTCAAGTAGTATACGTACGGAAATCATAACAAACTATTATCATAATAACAAAATGCATATTTTGATTGGTCATAACATTTAAATAACATAACACTCATTTATCATCAGCACATTTGCTATAACGTTTAGGTGTACTAATTTCTTTTGGCATAACATACATTTAGTATAATGTTAAAAAAAAACTGAAAACAACATTTGAAATAATGATAAGAGAAGGTTGTGCATTTAGTTTTAATAAGTGGTTGCTATCACATCCTAGAAAAATAATTGCCTAAAACCGAATGAGAGCACCCCTCTTTCACGTGGTATTGTCTGTACTACCCCTAGCCTAGACTGTATATTATAAGAGCCCGCGGAGCCAGGAACTCGTGAAGGAGGTCCTGAGTTGAAATGATCTTCATGTTTTTAAAGATCGGAGCATAATTATTTATGAATTATGAAATTCGGACTTTTCAACTTCGTGTTCATCACCATCATCATTCATCATCGGATTTTTATTTTTTATGAATTATGAAGTTCAGTATTTTGATTAGTTTCAGAGAGACTCTAAGGCAGGTCGGTGTAGGTACGATGACGAGTGAAGCGAGGAGGAGTGTTAGGTTGAACCGCGACTCTACAGCACGCGAGCGGAGCGAGCGAAGAGAGCGTGCCGCGGTAGCGGCCGGCGAAGCTCCAGAACCGAACACTTTTTTAGTATCTAATTCTTGCATATTATAAAAGTGCAACTTGCAAAGCGTGATGTTTAGGACTTCTGTTTTAGAAGTTTGATTTATTATTGGTAGTTGTGATGATAATCGGAATTTCGAAAATCGGTATTTTAGTAATAGGAATTCGAATTTTCGATATTTTAGATTACTATTCAGTCGGACTTTTTATTGTTCGGTGTATTGAAATTCGAAAATTTGATACATTAGTATAGATATAGATAGAGTGCCCATTATACCGTTTATTAATTATACAATAGGATATATTAAAATTGATAATTATAATCGATGAAATTATGTAAATAGTTTTTATTCATTTTGTTTTTATGTCATTTGCCCACTTATACAAGCCGAAATTATGCTATTCGTTCTTATGCAAAATGAAAATATGCAATTTGTTTTTATGTGAAACATTACACACCCCAGCTATGTGGTGCACACGTGAACGTAGGCAAAATATTACGTCATCCACTATGATGCATTCATTTTCTGGTGACGCACAGCACAGCACAAAATGATTTCTTGAACAAAAGTTGATTAAGCTTGGGCATTCATACTGACACGTTGGAACCTAAATGGTCGACCACGGTGCCAGAAGAATTTCCTCCCGAACGCTGCGGCTGTGGAATGAACTCCTGCTGCGGTTTTCCCGAGGGACTACATAATGGAGTTCTTCAAGAAAGGAGTGCACGGGTTTTAAAAAGGGTTGGCAAAGCGCATGAGAGTCCCCTGGAGTTGCAACCGTCCATAGCCTACGGTGACCGCTTACCATCAGGCGAGGCGTAAGCTTATTTGCCACTAGCGTGCCATAAAAAGCTACTATAGTCTCCGTCCCCGATTTACCCACACAGGCTAATAAGGCACTTGTCCCACCGCCGGCGAGTAGCGAGTACTCTCATAGAAATTCTTACTGGCCTTTACTCGCGCGAGGCGGTGGGACAAGTGGCTAATGCCCAGGCCACACTAACGAGAAATTTCATTAATTATCGCGATAATGGACGTTAACCGTACGGCTACACTACGATTATCGCGATAATTAATGGCATTTCTCGTTAGTGTCGCCCCAGCATAAGGCTAGAGCCGGGCGCAATGACAAAGCAAGGGGGAGGCGGGGGTGCGGCACAGAGCTTAGGTACTTCTCACTGACATTTCATAGTGAGTAAATGTATATGTAAGTATGAGCTTACATTTACATAATGTAGCTAGGGCGGTCAGAACTCTGAATCAGGCTCTGTATAGTCTCAAAACATAGTGTTCTTACTTGACTAATGATTCCGGGGATATCCTGTTGGTCTTTCCTCTCGTCATGGTTCTGATGATGTCCGAAGTGGGCTTCGAAGATCCTGGCTGCATCAGTTCACTGTTAAACATATGTGTTTAAAAATTGTGACATTGTTTTTTTTTTGTCTGAAACACAGGGCTAACACATCCTAGTTCAAGCTCTTGTAATTATCCCTTAAGGGGCTCCCATACGCCATTTTTAACCGACTTCAAAAAAAGGAGGTTCTCAATTCAGCTGTATTTTTTTTTCAATGTTTGTTACCTCAGAACTCCGTCATTGATGAGCCGATTCGAAAAAAAACTTTTTTGTTCGTATGTATATACTTCCAGGTGGGTCCCATTTTTTTCAAAATTCAGTTAGACGATGGGATCCACGAGGAATTGAGGGAACTCCTTAATTTTATTAGGCACGCGTGTAGTGATTTTGGTATTTTCTATTATAACTCGTGTATTTACATCCGGAATCATAAATTTGGTGGCGAGGAATTGATGATGAAGACCACAGATGACTTATCGAATTCCTCAATTATGTACTTAAAAGTGCAAAAGTACGTCATTGATTCTGATAAGATTCCGTTGAAATAGGAACTAATGAAGTGCCATTGGTGATGATCTTGGGGAATCGATGGAAGTCCTCAAATATTATCGGCCCACATACAGCGATTCGGTTTTTTTCTATAGTAATCAACGCATTTGCTATCGGAAATCAGTTCATGTGGTAAATTGTAAAAAAAAATAGGAAATGTTCTCGTGGCTTGGCGGAGTACTAAATTGAAGTCGGTTAAAACTTTGTTTTTAAAGTAAATTATAGCTTATTATATTAACAACAACGGCTTTAAGCAATATAATCCCAGTTATAGTTCCCAGCATGTCTATCATGGGACGACCGCGACATACTATACATACGACTTGGTAAGCAGATCGCGTATCATGGTCGGCCTTATCACGCGATAAGTGACAAGATAAGAGCATCGTCTCGTTCTATCGAACGGTGTCAGCCAGTGTCGGACGCTCTATCCTGTCACTTATCGCGTGATAAGGCCTACCATGATACGCGGTCAGGTCAGGATCTGATGATGAGATCCTGGAGATATTTAGTAAAATCTTGAAATCGTCAAACAACAACCCAAATCGTTTCATGCGTGCCTGTAACCTGAAGTGATTTGGTAATTTTTGAGGAAATCTTTGCAGAGTACTGAATTCAAGTCGGTTAAAACTTTGTTTTTAAAACTTATTTATAGATATGCTATAAATTACAATGACCGTTAGGCTTATTCGAAAGAATATAGCACCTAACTATTTAGAATTGTAAATTTATACTACGCCTGCCACCATGACCAATTTATTAAGTTTTAATTACGATTTCATTATCATTGTACATTTACGATTTTGTTATCTGTGTAGACAATCTTGAACCGCTGTTAACGTTCATTTTTAGGGTTCCGTACCTCATAAGGAAAAAAACGCGAAACGAAAAACGAAAATTATCCGTTTCGCAAATAGTCTCACTTTTTTGTAAAATGTTACAATTAGGTAGTACCTAAGTAGTAAGTAGTTTTAAGTTTAGCGCCTAAGCAAACTTGTAAAATAACTCTCTTTTGGACGTTTTGGGTAACTGTAAGTCCATAAGAACATGATTATATAAATAAATAAATAAATAAATAAATAAGATTGTAAATAAAAACGGAACCCTTATAGGATCACTTTGTTGTTCTTCTGTCTGTCTGTCAATACCCATTATCTCGGGGACGCGTGGAGGGGAGGTATCGAATTGATATTTAAACGATATACTCAAGTCTACAGTCCCTTGAACCTGTGAAAAAAAAAACTTCTATGTTAAAGTAAAAAAAAATTAAGGCCGTTCCCGCCGCAAAATACGTATATTTCGACACTCTCAAGGGAATCAAAATTTATAGGGTACTTTCCGTTGGCCTAGAACTATGTCTGGAAAGTGGAAAGTACTTAATATAGTCTTTTACCTACTACAAGTACCTACAGGGAAAAATCTGAAAACTATACATTTGTAATTTTGTACGGAATCATCGGTGGGTGAGTCCGACTCGCACTTGTCCGGTTTGATAAAGGTTATCAATAGGGTAATTTGGCTCATAGTAAGAAGAGGCCTATCTGCGTGTAAAATTATGAAAATAAAATTTCTCTCCCAATTAAAAATAGGGGAGCACTGCGTAAGAAATCAAGCCTTCAAAATATTTAACTGACCACCTCCGGAGTTAAAACGTGATTCGAAATACATTTCGTTTCAAGATAGTAGAGGAATTCCCAAACAGGAGTTTGATTTTTTAGTTCTTCGTTTGTTTCTTTTTGACATAAGTACTAAAAGTCTAGAAAAATCTTAGTGTGTGAAACGCGTACAAAAACGCGTTAGTACTCCGCCAAGCCACGAGAACATTTCCTATTTTTTTTTACAATTTACCACATGAACTGATTTCCGATAGCAAATGCGTTGATTACTATAGAAAAAAACCGAATCGCTGTATGTGGGCCGATAATATTTGAGGACTTCTATCGATTCCCCAAGATCATCACCAATAGCACTTCATTAGTTCCTTTTTCAACGGAATCTTATCAGAACCTGTGACCTACTTTTGCACTTTTAAGTACATAATTGAGGAATTCGATAAGTCATCTGTGGTCTTCATCATCAATTCCTCGCCACCAAATTTATGATTCCGGATGTAAATACACGAGTTATAACAGAAAATACCAAAATCACTACACGCGTGCCTAATAAAATTGAGGAGTCCCCTCAATCCCTCATGGATCCCATCATCTAACTGAATTTTGAAAAAAATGGGACCCACCTGGAAGGATTATACATACGAACTAAAAAAAAAATTACGCATCGGCTCATCAATGACGGAGTTCTGAGGTAACAAACTTAGAAAAAAAACAAGCGTATTGAGAACCTCCTCCTTTTTTTGAAGTCGGTTAAAAATAAGCCTGCGGCATTGATGAGCTAGCTTTACGAGTATAATGTATTTCTAAACGTAACAAAACAACTGTATAATAATATCCATTATAAAGACATTAAATAAGTAGAGTTTATTGAGGATTTGTAAGCAGTGTATTCACTGGGCCAACAAACGGTCATCTCTCTCTAAAGGGGCCTCCAAATTGTATATGGCAATTGGCTACTTTTTTTTTCACGTGGCCATTCGAACCAGTTTCCCGAGGGAATAAATAAATAGACTACATAAAAAGACAAACATGAGAATCTAAGACGAACCTCGCCTGGCGCAGCCGAAACGGCTCCTACTAATTGGCATAG
Organism: Epinotia demarniana; assembly: GCA_945867215.1. NCBI lineage: Eukaryota > Metazoa > Arthropoda > Insecta > Lepidoptera > Tortricidae > Epinotia > Epinotia demarniana. The sequence continues at coordinate 9,010,285 of OX244285.1, forward strand.
CATTATGAAGTCGCAACACTCACAACATTATAGTGGTAACCGTTGTACGGAAAATCAAGTAAATTGCTGTTTTGGTCGTGAAGTGCGTTTAGGTCGTGAAATGCGTTTAGGTCCATGAAAATTATCGCCCCCCCATTGGACCCCCTCAAACCATCATTACCGGGACAAAAACTAGCTTATGTTCTTCCCCGGGATTCTAATTATCTTCTTCATACCTAATTTAATTTCGATCGGTTCAGCGGACAGACAGTCTGACACACTTTCGCATTTATAATATAATAGTATACTATTAGCTTCCGCCCAAGACTTCGTCTGCGTGGATCCGGGGCAAAAACTACTCTATATTTCAATCCAGGCTAAAAACTATCTTCGTGCAAAATTTCATCCGAATCGGTTGAGCGTGATTGAGTAATGTACGATTCCCACCGAACGAGTCGCCGTCGCAACGGATGCGCGAGCACCCGGCGGGAGCCGACAGCGTTTTAATAGAGCGCAGTAGGCAAAAGCCGGACGGAGCCGGTCACATGCGACGACAGCCGATCGCAGCCGTCCACATCCGCGAGGAGCGGACCGGCAGCAACGTCTATATTAAAGCTTCAAATTCCTTTGGCAACTTGTAAAAAGCGCTCAGGCGCGCTCCGGCTCGGCCCGGTCGGTGAGAATCGTACATAACAAACATCAAAACTTTCGCATCTATAATATTAGTAGGATAGTGATAGTTCCCACAGGTTTGCCTACGTTCTTTGCAATACGCAAACGATGCTGCGGTGGCAGAAAATGCTTTGTGTTGGCCCTTTTTGGTGCGGTGTGTACGCTGCTTTAGAAATAAAACACAGGTGACGATTACTTTTTTTATTTAGAGGCGTTTAAAATAGAAGCTAATAGACCCTTTGAGATTATCCACTTTTACATACAGAATTGCCTTTGACTATGCGATAATAGGATAAGTGTGAGTATATTTTAATTTATAATATTAAGGGCAGATAGTTACACCAATTTCGTGCATTCTTTTCGCTTCCGATACCGACGTGAGTTTTTTAGGGTTCCGTAGCTAAGATGGCAAAAACGGAACCGTAATAGTTTCGCTATGTCCGTCTGTCCGCCTGTTCGTATGTTGGCATTTTACTCGAAAACTGTAAGGTGTATTTGATCAAAATTTGGAGGATATGTGTATTTTGTTAGCCGCTACATAGTTATGTTAATGTAATGACAAAAAAAATACTTAAATGTAACTGCAAGTTAAAAAAAACCTTATAAATCCACGTGTGGCACATCAAATAGGTATTTAAAATAACCATCAGCAATTTTTTTTTATTAAGTGAATATCATCATCATCATCATCATATCAGCCGAGACGTGCACTGCTGGACATAGGCCTCCCCCAAAGAGTGCCAAAGTGACGGCCATCGGTTCTACGTGCTATGTGCCCCGCCCACTGCCACTTAAGTTTAGCGATCCGGAGGGCTATATCGGTTACCTTGGTTCTGCTGCGGATAGTCTCATTCTGATGCGATCACGCAGAGGAACTCCCAACATGGCCCTCTCCATTGCCCTTTGGGTGACTTTGAGCCTTCTTATGAGGCCCATAGTAAGCGACCACGTTTCAGTGCCATATGTCATCACTGGCAACACACACTGGTCAAAGACTTTCGTCTTGAGACACTGCGGAATATTGGACGAAAATATTTGCCGTAGCTTCCCGAACGCTGCCCACCCGAGTCGGATATAGTCTGAGAGAATCGCCCCGAAAATCACACAAATTATGTCCCCGTTCCCCTCTAATTTTACAAAATTGTTTTATTTAAATCATGGACATAGTGCTCATAAAAACTTTTCACCGAAAATTATTTTGAACAAGATCGGGTCAAAGGTTTTCGAGATATTGCTAAAAACTGCCTTCCCCATAGAAAAACAACGTACGTGACCTGAGATTTCCGTGACGATACGACCTTTTTAATAGGCAAGGAACCCTGCGTTGTGCGTGGCCCGACACGCACTTGGCCGGGTTTTTTATTATTGTTGATTGTTGCAGCCCTTTATTAAGAGTTCACCGTTAACTTCCGTTGCCTCCAGGAAGTTAAAGATTCTTTGGGTGGTGATATGTTGTCCCTCTTCGGGGTGCCTTAGGTAGGTAGTTCTTTCGTGCATGAGTCTGCAGGAGCAGAGAATGTGTTCCTGCTACAGAAGTTACCTACGGTTTACTTCTGTGATGTTAGCCTACCTACCTAATTGCCTCGCGGTCAAAAAATCCGAAATTCAAAATATTTATTCAGCAAATAGCCCACGAGGGCACTTTTACAAGTCAAAATGTCTATCTATAGACTCAAAATAGTATTAAGGGGATGCCTTGATTTGAGTCGTACACGCCCCCTAGACAGAGACACGCTGATGCCTTCCGCCCACGAGAAAAAGTGATGTAACACTGACGTATATGTATACCTGAGAACTCACGAACCACGCTGCATGTTAGCCAATTCCAGTCGCCGTGGTCGAAATCGAAGTCGAAATGATGGTGATGAAACTACTCACCTTAGCACGCGACCTGCCTCTCGGCTCCTGTACACGTCGCATTCATGAAGGTGTCCCGAATGACCCGCAGCCGCGCAAAGCTGTTCGAATACTTGGAATTCCAGTATCGTCGCTAGGAAGTATTTGATGTATTCCTGTCGGCAAACAAGCATACAGTGTGCAAAGAGCTGTATTTCGACTACGGAAAATAAACTGAAAAATGTTTTCATATAAAAGAAGGTACTTTTTCAGACAAAACCTATTCTTTATGTCACCGCCAGCGTAATTTCGAATCGATTGATACCAAAATTCATCATAACCGGTTCAGTATGTTAATCTAAGTAGGTACATAGATTACAAACTATGTTTACAAGCTTATGCTTACTTGCACTGTTCAAACTATGCAATCCATTTTTCAGTCGCTAGCGGTTAACCGATTGAGCTGAAATTTTGGGTAAAGGCATCTCTACTAAGCTACTGTCAAAAATTTGAAAAAGTCGGGGTTTGAACCAGATTGAAAGACCTTAGCTGGCTACAGTGGCTTCCAGCGGTTGGTCCGTTCGTATCGGTAGCAGTAAGGAACTGATGTGTAAAGTAATTACATAACTTACCATCATCCTCCTAGCTTTATTCCCGGTAATGCCCCTAAAGGAGCCCGGGGTCCGTTTTGACACCTAATCCCAAGATTTGGCATAGGCCATAGGCCTAACTAACTATAGTTTTACAAAAGCGACTGCCATCTGACCTTCCAACCCAGAGGAAAAAAATTGCTAGTACATTATTTACCAAGGACTGTAAAAGAAAGAAAGCCCGAAATCGCAGGTATTTGTGACCGAGCTGCAGACGAGGGTTATAAACATGCGATAGAGGGCTTTTTTAACCCCCAACGCAAAGATACAAGTTTAACGTGTCTGTGTATCTGTCTGTGGTATCGTAGCTCCCAAACGGATAGACCGATTTGAATGCGGGTTTTTAATTCGAAAGCTGATGTAATCCAGAGTGTTCTTAGCCACGTTTCATGAAAATCTGGTCAGCCGTTTTTGAGATATTGGATTTTGAAATGAAAATGTTGGGGGTTTTTGAACTTTCTAATTTGTAGTTATTTTATTTACTGCCCGACGGGAGTATATGGCCAGGTGTGACGTAATATGTAGTACATTATGTAACTAGGGCGGTGAATTCGTGAATGTCCCAGATCGCTGAGTGAGAGTGTTGAGTACAAAATTTTACGTCTTCACCTGGCCACAATGCAAGTTTTCCTGTACGCGCAGCGCACAGTAAAACTCGCATTATGGCCAGGTGTGACGTAAAGTTACTTACTTGATCTGAAATGATGTGATACTTGGATCCGGGGTCGAAATCGGCCTCTGATCGCGATATGGGAGGCACTACTCCCTGAAACAACGAAAAGAGAGGTGTGTTCATCTCGCTCATACTTGACACTTCCATACTGCTTGACATCAGGCAGACTTTATGCCTGTTAGCCACCGTCGTAGTATTTAAGAAAAAATGCTTCTGGCTATATTTTACTACGTAACGGTAGGATTTTTTAAACTGGCAGGCTATTATCGTTTTTTTTTTTATAATTAGCGGTATTCATATGGCCAGGAAATCCACATGAATTTCGATTGTTCTGTCGACGCTTCCCGCTCTTTATTGTGTAGGTACTAGCTGCCCTTGCAAAGAATGCAAGTAAATCCGCGGGAAATTACACAATAATAAAAAACCTTTTTATTTCCTTATCAACTACTTATAGACTTATCATTCCTCTACATACATACAATTGCATAACTAACATGTTGTTAATTTAACTTAACTAATAGGTATACACGCGTACATGTCTGCTTTTTTTATTGAGAAATTCTATAGCCTTTGTAGTCCAGGCAATGAACTGACAACTTGTATGGAAAAAATGTCAATTTTGGAAATAATTTATAATAGCTTATTTTTTCTGTGTAACGGATTTATTATCGATTAAATAGTCACCCAGCGACAGAATCCGACAAAATTTCAGACATCAAAAAAATTATAAATTAACTAGCTACAGAAAAGTCAGAAAAAATGTTGATAAATATTTTTGTCTTTATTTTGGTTCATTTACATTTGCTCTATAATATTCAAGATAAATCATACAGAAAAAGACAACGCATGTTTTATTTAAATCTAACTAATTACTTCCGGGTGGAAAGTTTGCCGGATTCTTGAATAAAGCATCTTAAAATAACATTTTATAATGAAATCAACAAAAAAAAACGTTATTATAAATTAAAGTTTTTCAAAACCGTATTTTGCCTGGAGTATTGTTTATCCGGAAAATCCATTCTAAACGTAGGTGTTTTTTTAATCAGTTACTTACAAAGCTCACAAACTTTTCCTTTTTATAACATTAGTATACAAGTATAGATAGAATAGAAAGTAAGTAATATAGTATTTTATGCAACTGTTGTATAAGTAGGGTCTTAAAACGCGAGTGTCGTGAGTTGCGATGCGAGCCTTGGCGAGCATCGCAATTAAAGACGCCACGAGCGTTTTAAGACCAAGTTATACACCGTTGCATACAATATTTTTTCTACGACTATTTTAAATAAATAGCATTATTTGACTTTTCAGGCAGTAAGTTTTCCGTTAGTTCTATTACTACTCACGCAATTTCATCAGCGGTGCAGTTATTTTCTTCTTCGTCCATTTTAAAAGGAACGTACACATTTTTCTTCACTTCACAGACACGAATCAAATCTTAAGAAGTTATTAATAACGAATAGTTATCATATTTGACATATTACGTCTTTTAATTTTGAACTGGAACTTTGGTGGGAAATTGGAAACATGACACATTGACACCTCTTGTTTATGGTCTGTTTTGTTCTTAATTCAACTTGCCAGAACTGTCATATTAAGACCAAGGTTTTTCTTAAGTTGGCAGCAATGCCTTTAGTACAATAATTTATTTGAAGTAAATACATTCAGTGGTTTGTTAAGTTGGTAGTACCTAATGTATTTTATGTTTCGGCATGGCCCTCTAGATTAGTCGCGTAGCGGCCTACTCGATCGTGTCTAGTAGGCTGTGGCACAATGTAGCACTACCCAGGTTTAGAAGCGTATGGCTGCTAAGCGTATCGTTTTGGCGACAAAACAGCACGGTTGTGCCGTACTGTTATGGGGAATAGAGTATAGACTTTTCTGCAGACTTATTTTGTATGTCTTTATATTAGTGTTCGGGACTATGTAAATGACAGATAAAAGTACAGGAGTAGAAAAAGATATTTAGAGTACAACTTTGTACCATTTGGCGTCGAGCCCCTCGGTCCGTGGGGTCCCAGTGCGCTAAAGTTATATGCGGAAATCACGAAACGTCTGGCTGACGTAACTGGTGACCGAAGAGCTGGCGGCTTTCTCGCGCAACGCATCAGCATTGCGATTCAGCGAGGAAATGCCGCTAGCATCCTCTGTACAATGCATATAGGGCCTTTTTTTAGATATAACTCAGTTTTAATTTAATTTAGTATATTAGTTATCATCTTGTATATACTTTAGTATTCACAGCAGAACCAAGGTAACCGATATAGCCTGCCGGATCGCTAAACTTAAGTGGCAGTGGGCGGGGCACATAGCACTTAGAACCGATGGCCGTTGGGGCGGAAAGGTTCTCGAGTGGCGACCACGTACCGGAAGGCGCGGCGTGGGTAGGCCCCCCACAAGGTGGACTGATGACCTGGTAAAGGTAGCGGGAGTCCGCTGGATGCGGGTGGCGCAGGACCGGTCACTTTGGCACTCTTTGGGGGAGGCCTATGTCCAGCAGTGGACGTCTTTCGGCTGATATCATGATGAGGATGATGATATACTTTAGTATAGATTAGTATAGAAGAATTTCAAAGGTACGTATACCTGATAGCGGAGTTTCATTTGCCACCATCTTGAGTTCATATTTTGCACCCCATCCTCGAACACCGACCAGCGCCACTGAAACAACATTCTCTATGTAAATACATACATTGCAGGTACCACAGGCAAACCCGCATGATAAAGTGTAGTCTATAAACCCATTCTACGCGCACGTGAATGAATTTTTTTAAATCGGTGAAGCGGTTCTGGCGATTATCCATTACTTACAACGCTACAATCTCACAGAATTTTCCTGTCGAAATGGCTTAGTCCGCCAGGTGGCATTATCTACCAGGATAACTGAATATATATAAAGGATGACACATTGGAATTCGAATCTACTAGCTTGCATCGGTCTCTACTCAGTCAACAAAAATATTTTTTGTATACGTAAGTATATGTGGTGTTGTTTTTCTGGTGGTGAGTATGGTCTGTTAAGGTCGCCAGAGCTCCAAAGCGCTTTCGATTCATCTGGAGTCCCGAGCGTCCATAGGCTAAGGTGTCTGCTTACCATCAGACAGACCGTATACTTGTATGCCACTGTCGTAGCATAAAAAAGGGAACATTGTACCTGATCCATCATGAATGCGAATGGGAGGTACGCCACTTTTTCTAATGCCATGGTCATGAGGAAGTTCATGCTCACTTCATAGGGATCGTGGGACCTGTGGACAAACATTTATATCATCATCATCATATCAACCAAAAGATGTCCACTCCCCCAAAGAGTGCCACAATTACCAGTCCTGCACCCGCATCGCAGCGGACTCACGCGATCTTTACCAGCACGGCTGCGACGGCACGCGAGCTCTCTCGATTTTTCTCGCACAATAGTGCGTCTCTCTCTTATTAGATCACTTAGAGCAAGACGTATAGTGCGAGAAAAATCGAGGGTGTGTCGCGGCCGTCCCATGATAGACATGCAGGTCATCAGTCTATGTCATACTGTCATACGCTCGAATAACAGCAGTCATAGTCAGACCCGTTTTTCGAGCACATGTATCATACATATTGTATGCATGTATGGGGACAAGAATAATTATAGGTGTATTTTTACCGTCTTAGAGCCAAAGCCCACTTCAAGTATCCAAAACGTACTAATCATTCGTGAAAAAAAAAGTAATAGTTAAGCTTTTAGTAATAAAAGGTAATTAAGTTTGAAAAAAATCTGTATGGCGATGGCGCGCGGTGCGAAGTTCATTCACCCGGTTAGAGTTCGTACCTATCTACAAAATATGACACCTAGCGGTCACTGCGGCCACTCGTCTGGATAGTTAAAAGTAATATTAAACAATAAAAGTCAATATTAACAAAAAAAACACCCTGTATTTTCCGGGTTGCAGTCCAAACGGATTGATGGATTTTGATATACGAGGTGTTGTTGGATTCCTCTTAATCTTGGGAGTGACATTTGCTTATAATGTTTGCAAAAAAACAGTTAGGTTTCAAGAAAAAACTTTTGATTCACTTATCTATCTAAGTATATTTTCTGGCCGTCCGTCCGTTTTCGGCGTAGCCCAGTAATTATTACTACTAGGAAACTGTAGTATGTCCAGTGATTGACCCTAGTCTCACCTGATGGTAAGCGACAGAGCCTAAGATGAAGCTCACTGGTTCAGTTATAGCTAATATTCGCTTATTCGAAATTATAATGTTCGTAAGGAATAATCTTTCTTCTTTCAATACCGTAAATGCGATTGGCAAAACACTCCGCCGCACTGGGCGTTTGAGAACAGTTCCCCGTCGCATGGCACTAGCAGGCAAGAACCCGCGTGTCATTGGGCCTACCTACTACGAGCGACTACCCGCTGATCTTAGACAGGAACCTTCGGACGAAGCATTTAGACGCCGCCTTAAATACCTTTTATTGGAAAATCCATTATACTCAGTTAAAGAGTATATGAGTCTAGACTTGACATGTTAAATTATTATTATTATTATTACCTATTTTTTGTATGATTATGATTTGACATTAAATGTATTGTGTCACGTATTTTATGATGCACTAAATATTGTAAATAATGACGATACCTAGAGGTTGATATATTTGTGTTCTTTTGGATTGTTTTTTATATTTCCTTGTTATTGTGTTGTTGACATTGTCTTATTATTATATCTTAATTTTTTTTTTCTGTTTTTGACGATTGTGATAAAAAGTCTTATATTTTTGACATGTATGCAAATCTGTAATGTATTTTTTATCATAAAATAAATAATCTAATCTATTCACTCTTGTTCCTACGCCAAATCTTGGTATTAGATGCCAGGCTCCTTAAGGGTGCCCTACCCTAACCGGGAGAAACGCTAGGATGGTGATGGATAAATGTGTTACTTGTTTTGGTACAGTCCAACCCGCTGCAGATGTGGCAAGTTGTAAACAGATAGAGTGGCTGCATTTGCCACCGCCTCGTGGAACGCTGGAACAAGAAAAAATCATGACAAAGTACTGGGCGACCGAGCTCTGCTCGGGTGAAAAGAGAAAACGGTTTTTCCCAGAAATGAGACCTGGCTATTTCTCATCCCGTAAACCCCCACACTGCAATTCCATCGAAATCGTCAGATCCGTATTCGAGACCGTGTTCTTTTTAAGGGACTGTCTCACATAAATCGACCTAGCAAAGCGTGTACTATGGGTACTAGACGACGATAAACATGCTTATATAGATAAATACATACTTAAATACATAGAAAACATCCATGACTCATGAACAAATATTCGTGCTAATCGCACAAATAAGTGCCCTTGCCGGATTCGCACCCAGGACCTCTTGCTTCGTAGGCAGGACTACTGGTCGTCAGAGTCATATATACACATTAGCTTCCGCCCGCGACTCCGTCCGCGTGGAACTCGTTTATATCGCAGCTCCATACAAACTTTTACCCCCCCCATTTTACCCCCTTAGGAGATGATTTCGGGGATAAAAACTATCCTATGTCACTCTCCATCCCTTCAACTATCTCCACTTAAAAAATCACCTCAATCCGTCGCTCCGTTTTGCCGTGAAAGACGAACAAACAAACAAACAAACACATACACTTTCCCATTTAAATGTTAAGTATGGAAGTATGAATATACTCGTACATATGAATTAAGTATATTTAGATTATAAAAGTAAATAAATATTTGGGAACAATCTTACACAAATCGGTCTAGTCCCAAACTAAGCAAAGCTTGTACTATGGGTACTAGACGACGATAAACATACTTAAATAGATAAATAAATACTTAAATACATAGAAAACATCCATGACTCAGGGACAAATATTCATGCTCATCACACAAATAAATGCCCTTACCGGGATTCGAACCCGGGACCTCCGGCTTCGTAGGCAGGGTCACTACCAACTAGGCTACAGAGGTCGTCAAAAGTAGCCTCACCAGGGTTCGCCCCGTCCCTAAACAGCTGAGGTTGGTCAGCATATTGCAGGTAGTACTGTATGTGGGCCATCTCGTGATGCGTCGAGATCAGATCCTGCATTGTCACCTCCGTGCACTGTTTGATGCTGGAAAGATAGAAGTTTAATTAATGAGACTAACCGACGAGGAAATTCCAGGGTTAAGGCGAGGCGTCACACCGTTTGAGAGGGGCTTCACCCCACTGACGTTCATCATGATCATCATGATGAGTTTTAGCCCGTAATGGCCCACTGCTGACCATAGGCTCCTCTTCAAGTACGCCACCCGTCCCTCATCATCATCATATCAGCCGAAAGACGTCCACTGCTGGACATAGGCCTCCCCCAAAGAGTGCCAAAGTGACCTGTCCTGCGCCGCCGCATCCAGCTGACTCCCGCAACCTTTACCAGGTCATCAGTCCACCTTGTGGGGGGCCTACCCACGCCGCGCCTTCCGGTACGTGGTCGCCACTCGAGAACCTTTCCGCCCCAACGGCCATCGTGTCTACGTGCAACGTGTCCCGCCCGCTGCCAATTAAGTTTAGCGATTCGGAGGGCTATATCGGTTACCTTGGTCCTGCTGCGCCGTATCATATCCAGGAGTCACCCGCAAGCTTCCTTATATCGTCCACATATGGTGGTCGGCAGACGCTGAGGTTACCTTCACGCAATAGGGATGATGACTAAGATTTCTTTATGATGTCATTAGAACCAGTTTTTGGAGAGGAACAAATGTTTGTATGGGAGTAACTACAATTAAATAACATAAATACCCAAAAAAATGAGACAAAGATTGACCTCGCCGGCGGAAGCGCAAAATGCTCCATACTGATAGACAGTTAATTATGATGTCACAATAATGTTTGTTAGTACAAAGTACATGTATCGTTGTATGGTAAATCAGGTAAATTGTTGTTTCGGTCGCGATAGTTAGTTGTCATACAATTTTGCTTCTGTAAAAGCGTAAGGATTCTATTGGTAACTTTAAATTTAGTCTTGGACAATAAAAAAAATGCATATTTTTTGTTTTTCAAGGTTCATATTTTTTTACGATTTTAATTATATTTTATAATTTATACTTATCAATTTGAACATGAGTCGTCATGTCTATTCTAGTCACTCACCGGTAGTCGATTCGATTGCAAAAGTCCCACGCGCTAGCAGTGCACTGTACGCTGCGCTGCGCTGGTCGCACCAGCATGGAGCCGCGCCAGAACTCGGGCGGGGCCGGCTTGAGGCCCATCGACGTGTAGAATTCTTCCGCCATTTGGAACATTCTGGAATACGATTGTTTCTGTCGTCATAAATACACATATTACAATGAGGAAGTCTGTGAGGTTGTAAGTCTTTGTTTATAGGAGACTAGCTTCTGCCCGCGACTCCGTCCGCATGGAACTAGTTTATATTGCAGTTCTATACAAACTTTCACCCTACCATTTCACCCCCTTAATGGGGGGTTTCGGGGATAAAAACTATTCTTTCCCGGGACTCAAACTATCTCTATAAAAAAAATTCACCTAAATCGGTTCACCGGTTTAAGCGTGAAGAGGTAACAGACAGACAGGCAGACAGACAGACACACTTTCGCATTTATAATATTAGTATGGATAATGTCTGAAACTACTCATCTGATTCAACACATTCTCCAATTCACAGAACATTCTTTTATGAGTATTTAGAATTGACCTTCAAGGGAATCTAAATTATACGCGGGCGGAGCCGCGCGGGCAACTAGTATTCATAAAATCATATCAGTAGATAGACGTCCACTGCTGGACATAGGCCTCCCCCAATGAGTGCCACAGTGACCGGTCCTGCAGCACCCGCATCCACAGAACTACTGCGTCCATGCGAGCTACAGTGTTACTACCAAGTCGTTTCACAAGTGAAAAGCAGAAAATATAAAAAAAAAACGGTTCTTGGTAACACGAAATCTTGATAATAGGTAAGTACTTATAACTGACAGCTTATTTCGTAGATGAAATTGTTGTCATATAAATAATTCAAAAAGAATGCTATGGACGACAACATCAACACGCGACGGCAGAGCTACGCATCGCGTCATACGAAGATTATACGTAAGAGAAATATGTGATTATTTATAAAGACTTAGATTGTTTAGAGTAAATAAAGAACCCAGTAGTTAGAATCCCCATAGTAATTATTTACATAAAACACCCTCTCATAGCATTCATTTGATATTGTAAACATTAAAGTAAAATCCCAGTACAAATTGTATTAGAAAGAGAGAGGAGATGTTGCCTATGCGCGAGCGCAGCACGGACTGGCCGCCATGGAGGGGAGGGGTGTATCGCGCCAACATGACCGTAACGAGAGCCGCGGCCACCGAGCCTGAATTAGAACTTAGTACGGCGCATTTTCACTTTACAATTAATATGTTTACGTTTATACCTTTACAACGGCTCATCGTATCAGAATGATTTATATATTGTTAGAAAGCTTATTAAAAGTTCTATTAAATGTTTAAACTTACAAATAAGTAAACTCAGTAGGTTCAGCGCAAATGATGAATAAGTGTTAAGAAAGGGACCGAATTACGGTTTGCCCGATTTCCATGTACGATTATTCAGATAAGAAAATATTTACGAACCCTACTGTACTTATAAGATCTCAAGCCATATTAGAACTTTGTAAATCAGCTTAGTTTTCCGCCCATTTAAATGTATAACATCCCAATAACATCTTGCAATGTAAATTAGTCAAGTCAAAGTGGGCGTAACCTTTATTGTCTCACTCAGCACGTCTTGCTCACCCACTAGCAGGTATAAATAGCAGGTACGGCCCGGAGCAAATCAGTGTCAAACGGAGCCTCCTGGAAGTCACAACAAGAAGAAGAAAAACTACAAAGTAATAGGAAGTTAGGGACTTGAAATCAAGTCACTTAGGGCAGTGATAGGGCAGTTAGGGAAAAGTAAATAAAAAGTCTATTTCTCGTTATTCCTTCTTTTATTTTGGTAACATCGATTACCCAAAGTGTCTGAGGACACGGGCGAAGCCCAAACACACCATTCGGGCGCCGAGTGGTAGTACGCGCTGTCCGTACACATAGGGGCGGAGCTCGTCCGTCGCCGACTTGTGTCACGGAGCGTGGTCGACGCACTGTCCGAGCACATAGGGGCGGAGCTCGTCCGTCGCCGACTTGTGTCTCGGCACTAGGTCATTCTTAGGTGACTGTGAGGGGCGAGCATTGCCGCGGCCGGTAGCGCGCGCGCTCACTCGCCCAGCCGACGCCGCCGAGAGCGGACGTCGCTCACAAATGCTATTGTCACGACTCGCTGGCCAAACTCTAGTAGTTAATCATCATCCTCTTAGCGCTATTCCTGGTAATGGCCCTAAAGGAGCTCGGGGTCCGCTTTGACACCAAACCCCAAGATTTGGCATAGGCACCAGTTTTACGAAAGCAACTGCCATCTGACTTTTCAACCCAGAGGGAAAACTAGACCTTATTGGGATTAAGATCATAACTCACTAAAGCCACCCGTCGCCCGAACCGCGCCGCCTCGCCTCGAGCGGTTAGGTATTCTTTATATAGATTTGTACGGGCATGCGCTCACTACATCAACTCCGTAGTTAGTAAATTTACGAGGCGAGGCGGTGACGGTCGGGGGACGGGTGGCTCTAGTGACCTTTAGAATGGTTTCCTCACGATCTGTTCCTTCACCGAAAAGCTAACGGTAAATATTCCGTACATAAGTTCCGAAAAACTCATTGGTACGTGCCGGGATTCGAACCCACGACCGCCCGCACGATGGAGCGAGGTTGGGAGTAGACATAAGGAGTGGGAAAATGCACAAAAGATCCCACTGGGTCGAAGTGCATCCGAAAGGGCCCTCATCTAGATAAGATAAGATAAGATAACGTTACCTTAGTGGAGTGAATCCCTGTCTCAGCATTTCAGCTGTGACGTCGATGTTCGGAGACTGCGGAAATGGCATCACTAGGTCCATGATTGACTTCCAGTTCTGCGCCCACATGTTGCCTGGAAGATATTAGAATTTTCACACACATTTTCGCGGCGCCATAGGTACTTCATTCTTACACAATTTGGCGTTTCTTTAAAATAAGGAGGTCAATGTATACAATGATGTTATACAAGGTGACATTTTAATCAGTGTCCAAATTCAAGTATTTATAAGATTCTTCAGAAAAATTATAAAATACGTTTTTTTTTGTTTCATATTATTCAGTACAAAAAAATAGTAATTGCTGCTTAAAGTTATCCCAAAAAAACCTTACACCTAAGCGGGTAGTAAGGTTTGCGCACGGCACGCCTCCCCTCCCCCGGCCCCGCCCCGCTCCGCGCGGTACTGAATGCCCAGTAACCACGCTGTACGGATTATTCTTTTGGGGTACACAATTTATAATTTAAAAAAACGCTACCAGTTTTTTTTTCATAAATGGAGTCTATTAGTGATACCAAATGCCTACAAAAAATTTGGACACTGATTTAAATGTCACCCTGTATATGAAGAAAAAAGTATTTGTTTGCATAAAGCTAGTTGATTATAGAATCTAGGAACATTTTCAAAATAAATAAAAAAAATTGCCTACCAGTGCAATGATAATTGAATAGAACAGAAACCTCTTCGATAGTGAAACTAACTACAGCTGAGTCATTATTTTAAAGGAACGTGAAATTATATGTACATTTGCAGTCCACATGTTAACATGTACCTACAGACAACTTTACTAGTCTCTAGTTTAGCCAGTAGTACTAGGAGAGGGCAAATGCACAAAAGATCCCACGGGGTCGAAGTGCATCCGAAAGGGCCCTCATCTAGATAAGATAACATAAGATAAGTCTCTAGTTTAGTCAGTGGTAGGAGAGGGCAAATGCACAAAAGATCCCACAGGGTCGAAGTGCATCCGAAAGGGCCCTCATCTAGATAAGATAACATAAGAGAAGTCTCTAGTTTAGTCAGTAGTAGGAGAGGGCAAATACACAAAGGATCCCACAGGGTCGAAGTGCATCCGAAAGGGCCCTCATCTAGATAAGATAACATAAGATAAGTCTCTAGTTTAGTCAGTAGTAGGAGAGGGCAAATGCACAAAAGATCCCACAGGGTCGAAGTGCATCCGAAAGGGCCCTCATCTAGATAAGATAACATAAGAGAAGTCTCTAGTTTAGTCAGTAGTAGGAGAGGGCAAATACACAAAGGATCCCACAGGGTCGAAGTGCATCCGAAAGGGCCCTCATCTAGATAAGATAACATAAGATAAGTCTCTAGTTTAGTCAGTAGTAGGAGAGGGCAAATGCACAAAAGATCCCACGGGGTCGAAGTGCATCCGAAAGGGCCCTCATCTCGATAAGATAAAATAAGATAAGTCTCTAGTTTAATACTTCATCATCATCAGTCGTTCCCTTAATGCCGAGGATCTTGACATTATGTCCTATTCTTGTTGACCAGGCTTCTCCAAACGACCCTATCACCCGATTTATGTATGGCCTCGTTTAGTTGCAAGGGTGCAGATATTTGTGCGCTCCATCTAGCGGGTGGATGGCCTCTGGAGACCTCTGGTTCTTAACTTTGGCTGTCAGAATAATAAAATACATAGTTTAATAGCACAAAATACTTTGACTTACCTAGGAGATGCGATGGTATAGGGCCGTCCGAGCGTACGGTGGTTTCCCCATACCTCTGAACCAGTCGCCTGCGCACATACGTGAACAGTTGCTTGTACAGTGGCGCCACCTGGGAACATCCACGAAAACATGAGCGACGTCTCTTGACAAGCTAGCCGCTTGTTGAGACAAGCCAAAATGAAAAAAAAAATGCCAATTGGATGGATATAGAAGTACTCGTAATATATTGACTTACACTATTTTTTAATTTTATTTTACGACGGTCGCATGTGGCGGTGCATACTGCTTGCCTGATGGTAAGCAGACACCGTAGCCTATTGAACGCTTGCTACTACAGAAATACGCGATGCTGTCCCATTACGAATTTGAGGGTTGATAATAATAAATAGTCTTTATTGCACCAAGACAGGAGAGAAACATTTTACAAAAAATGCTAGGATTCATTGTTTTGAAGGCTAGAAAATCTGAGTACCCTACTGGCATTATCATTCTCATTTCTCATCGGCAACGCGCTACCCCAACACTGGAGTAGTTGTCAGGCAACTGCTTATCATCAATCAGGCCCGTTTGCGTGTTTGGCTTCAGTACTCATCACGCAGCGGAAGGCGCAAAAGGTGGACTCTGATGGTCCGGAGTTAAAGGTTGCGGGAGTCCGCTCCACTGGATGCGGACGTGACTGGTCAAGGAGTGCCACAATGCGGTCATTGCCCGTTGTATCCAGCGGACCCCCGCGATCTTTACCAGGTTATCAGTCCAACTTGTGTCTAGACCTATGTACAGTGGACGTCTTTCGGCTGATGATGTCCAGCAGGTGACGTCTTTCGGCTGATGGTGACTCACCTGGTTGTATGTCTCCTCCGCACTGGCGCGGAATGAGGGGTCGTCGTATGCTGCCCTCATCTGCTCTCCAGCGTCTCTGTAACCTGGAACATGTATGAACCTTCTTTTACCGACAAATGAGGGGCTAGTACGCTAAGTTTTATGTCGGACATAAAGCATTCGTCCCATTCTGGCAAATATGCGAGTGCGAGAGGGACAAAGTCGGACATAAAACTTAGGGTGCTAGGGGGGTTGGTCCATGGAATCTATGTTCCGCAGAATTTTCATTTCATCGAAAGCCATTTTTTCTGAATCAGAAAACTTTTCAGGAATGTTATAAAACAAAACTAACCTTAGCCTAATGGGTTCAGAAAGGGCTTTTGGCAATACCTAAAAAGTAACGGTTTCTGATTAACAGAAATTCTAATAAAAGAAAAATTCGAAGAAGAAAATTCGGCGAAACCATGCATTCGGTGAAACGTTTGTCGATGAAATAATGCATGCCATAATTGCCATACGATTAAATAAATAAAGGTGGATAAGCAGATATTCACCAGAGCTGTGCGAGGAAAATAAGCGGACTCGTTTCGTATGTCGCTAGTGAGTGCTAAGCTGGGATAGGAAACGAAGCATTCCTATTGGTGAATTAGAAACTTTGGTCATAATCATCATCATATCAGCTAAAAGACGTCCACTGCTGACCAAAAGCCGCCCCCAAAGAGTGCCACAATGACCGGTCCTGCGCCACCAGCATCCAGCAGATCCCGCGTTCTTTACCAGATCATTAGTCCACCTTGTGTGGTCTACCCACGCTGGGCCTTCCGCTACGTGGTCGCCACTCGAGAACCTCTCCGCCCCAATGGCCATCGGCTTAGCCAAAACCTTGCTCACCCCCTCGCAACTCGGACCCCTCAAAGCTCACCTGTCGCAACTGCCGCCTGATTCGCTAGCTGAACGTATCTCATAAAGCGGTTCTTCAGCTTCGGACCAGTCTTGTCCCTGAAACTTCTCCATACGTAGAGCAGCTCACTTTCGATCCGAGAGTGGGCTAGGATACGAGATATTTCCGGATCGAGCTGCATGTCGCAGTATGAAGGGGTCTCTTCGTAGTAGGGTTGCGTGTAGCTTGAAGTCATTTGCTCCTGAAAAATCGATCATCACGCATCATTAATTAGATCGTTCAATTCACGAAGCAATATGCTATATAGAAATCCATTCAAAAACATCTGTGCACAGTCTTAATTGTTACTGACATAAGATGTGTGCGTAAGTAGATATTTTTGAAAGGTTGTCCGTGTAGAGAGAGCTCGCCTTTACAAGTTGGAGAACATGCTCAAAATATCAGGAAAGTGCTCTGACATTTCCAGAAATGAAAACAGGTTTCCGATGTAAAGTTTCGGGTGGGAATTTATTATAGATGTGTATCTTGGCAATTTAAACAGCTGATGTGATGTATGTTGTATCCAGGTCGTTCTTTTTAGTACGTACATTTTGTAAAATGTAAGTTCTGAGAACTTTCCATACAAGAAATTTCACAACTTTAGAATGTTCTCCGCGGTGCATTACTACTTCTACATATCTACTCGTATATTGTTACTAAAAGCCACGCGACCCCGCTCGCGTACTATACATAGAGCAAGCCCGCAAGCCCATGTGCAAAACTGCATGCATACAGACAGTATTAGTTCTTTTTTTGACCTGGAGTTATTAACATCATTTGCCGGGTGGCATTACCAGAAGTTCATAAAATCATCATTGGTTCACTTTTATCAATGTTGTGACCTCAGCTCCACGTCATTAGAGTTCGACTTGCCTGATATCCAGTGCTTGGGTACTGTATCCTGGGAGCATGTGGGTCGTAAGGTTTCTGTCCGTATGGGCAGATCTTCGCTGAGTTGTATATCTCCTTCATCTCTGCGATTAGCTGCTGAATCTGAAACATTCGAAGAGTAGATCACAGAAAGAAGTTTAAATAAAGAACACATTGAAAATAGGGCAATCCAAATCATTTTTTTAATTTATTGAAGTAAAAACTTCTTTAGCGGCGCTGTGCCCTTTTTGGGATGGGGAAAAATTGATAAACTCGCGACTGGTGTAGGAGCGTAGGAGGTCACGTGACGTGTATAGGAGCGTAGGATTTAATGTTGCCAATTGCCGGAGTACAAAAAACGGGAGTTGCGAGATTTCTCAATGAAAATGCGGATTTGCGGAATACGTTTGAGTATAGGTTTTTTTGATGTAAGACGTACGGAGCTTGGGGGCGGAGGGGGAGAGGGGTGTGTTTTTTTTTCAAAAATTAAAATTATTCATGTTTTATTTTAAGCAATTCGCAACTTTTGACTTCTGCCGGCACTCCTGGAGTGCAAACGGTCTTTTTATTTAAAATATCGTAAAGACTAACATGCATATAAATATATCAATATAATTATGTCTATATCCTTATGTCTGATTCTGATAGATCTTCCATAGATATACAAAACCCAGTGACGGATAAGGGGTTTTAGTTTGAGGGAGCTTGACTCAGTCGAGGTTAGATTTTAGTTAGGCTACTATTATGCAGGCCTTGGTCCCTAGTAGGTGTAGACCCCTTGATTTGTATTAGGCAAATGATAAAATGGATTCACCAATTTAACATCCTGCGTGATTTGATCATATCTCTTAGGGATTTGATCAAATCTCTGTTTTGACCATTTCCCTGCAACATATATACCTCAGCGAACTTGTCATCAGGCAGTGCCGCCCGACTGCTCTGCACGATCTTCCCCAACTGCCGTCTGCCCTGAGCGTCTGGAAGCCGCGAGCCGTCGAAGGCAGCCGCCTTCCGCCAGGACAGCCTCTCGAACTTCGAGCTGATTGCCAGCTCCTCCAGCATCCGGCGACGATTCGTCTCAGTTATGTTCGTCACGAACTTCCATTGGGATATTGTTACTCTGGAATTTGATGCGATACAGAGATTTAGGTCAACAATTTTCGTTTTGCAGAATGGGAAATTCGTTTACTTTCGAGTTGATATCGGGTTGACAGACCTGTAGCACATCCCTGACGCCTCCCGGTCGTATTCTCGCAGGTACTGCTGGGCTTCAGCTGCATTGCTGTTTGAGCCCTGAAACAAAATTTAAGGATCGATCATCTCGAGGTCCACAATTTTATTTTGAAAACCATCTACTGTGAAGAAAGAAAAGACACTGCATCTTCAACGATTTGACTGTTGGATTTCACTTAAAGGGCTTAAAGTGACGGAGTTTCTTTTTATTTCAGTTAGCTGGGTAGCCAGCAGTGAGGCGATCATATTTCTGATTTCTTTCTTAAACGAGGTTAAATCGGCCTTTATGTCGTCTTCCCTTTTTCTTTTCGGTCGACAAGACGCATACTTAGGTGGCGTGACTGGCGTGATGAGACCCGCCTTGCACTGGTGACCATCAGTCTCCAACAGAGACCGGTCTCCCAGGGTGTTCATTTCTACTAGGGCGATATGAGCTTACAGTGGTTAATATACTTTTCGTATGTGCACCGCTACCGTGATAGGCGGTGACAAGCAATGGGGTGGAGCCTAGGTACAAACAAACGACCAATCCTAGTAAAGTGTGTGCTTTGGCTGGCTGATAACAAGTTTTAACAACTCTTTTGTTATTGGCGCAGCGAGGCTCGTCGCTTGTGTCATAATTATAGCTGCGATGTACCAGGAGATCAGGAGACGGCGGCGGTGTTTCGGTCCCGCACGAATTGTGTAGGTACCTCACGTTTATGAACTCCTGTTTTTCTTGCGGATTATTTTTGTATCAAATATGTATTTATTTTTTCTCAAAAATCATCGGCAAAGTTGACTTTATTGGTAAAAATCTGTGAAGTCTGTGAAATGTGTGAATCTGTGTTTATGGTTAGCCAAAGTTCAAAAAATAAAAAACAAAAATTTTGCTCGACTACAACGTTGCATACAAATTCCATTATGCCTGCACCACACTGGCGCGGCCTTAGCTGCAACTTGGCATTAGCTGTCAAATTTACTATTGTCCGCCACCGCAGGCCGCGCCAGTGTGTTGCAGGCCTTATTTATCGTGGTAAAAACTTTGTAAAAAGTTAAAACGGCCATATAAATAATAGGCATAGGTCCTAAACAGCCAAAACGGAAGATCAGTAGCTGTGACTTATCGCGACTTTAGTAGTCTCAAATAACTTATGGCGTTTTCGGAAGAAAAATACACTTTCAACTTATTATAAAAAAAATCAAAGGCGGCAATGCAAAAATTATTCTGTTTTTACATACAGTGGATGATTGTTTTTACGGAAAATATATAAAATACACGTGAAAATGATTCTAAATTTAAAAGAAGCTGCAAGTTCAGTTATTGATTAGGTATTTGTTAAGTGTAAGTTGCAAAGCCAAAAGACAATATCGAAAGGCGTACGACAATTTCATGAAGCAGCGAGAAGAAATGCATGCCTTATTATTTTCAGAAAGTACATTTTTGTTTTCTTGCACAATTTTTGAGAAAAGCACTATATTTGTCTCAGCCGGAAGGGCAATTGCTGACTTCGTATTAAATTAAACGGACACCCAAGGTCGTCCGTTTAAAATTAATACTCAGCCAGCAATTGCCTCATTCCCTTGCTTCGACAATAATGTACTGTTATTTACACTACACATTTTTATCATTTTTGGTCACTTGTTGTCGCCACCTGGCTCAATGTGCGGCCGCTCTAACGAGTCAAGTTTTTAACGATTGTAGGCAACTTGCATAATTTATGATTGTGAATTTTGAACACTGCACTGGGAGATAACAGCAAATGTGTCATTGTCATAGAAAATGGGCCTTATTACCGTGGGCGCTTATGACAACGACGCCCTCATATAAATTGCATTTCTATTCGGTAGAAGAATCTCAAGAGTGGGGAAGAGCGCCAATGAAAATATTAAGGTTCCATTTCCCTGAGAATGACCTAAGACCCTTATCATAAAGACACATTTTCATGATTTATTAACCGATTTCAACAAAGGAGTTTCCCAATTTGGTTGTATTTTTTATGAACTTAACTCAGAACTCTGTAATTTGAGCTTGATTTTTTTTGTTTGCAAGTAGGTATATGCTTTCGGTGAAGGAAAAACATAGTGAGGAAACCTACATACATCTGCGAAGAAATTCAAAGGTGTATGTGAAGTCCCCAATCCGCACTGGGCCAGCGTGGGGACTACTGCCCATTCCCTCTCATACGGAGGCCTCTGCCCAGCAGTGGGACGTATATAGGCTGATGATGTGTGTGTGTGATATGCTTCCAGGTTGGTCGCATTTTTTATTCAAAATTCCGGTTGGATGTTGAGATCGATGGGGCAATTGAGTGAACTCCTCAATTAATACGTATTAGGCACGCGTGTAGTGATTTCGGTATTTTCTATTATAACCCGTGGATTTACTCCCGGAAATCATAAATTTGGTGGAGTGCAATTGATGATGAAGACCAGAGATGACTTATGGAATTTCTCAATTATGTAGATACTAAAAACTAAAAAAGTAGGTACGTCACAGATGTCTCCTAAATGTCTCAGAATCACCTTTCTTGGCTTTCTTGATGACGGAACTCCTCTTATTATCGGCCCACAAACGATTTAGATTTTTTCTGCAATTATCAATGTTCATGTGGTAAAGTGGAAGGAAATGTGGAAATGATCATTTGGCTTCGCGGAATACTTAATTAAAGTCGGTTAAAACTTTGTTTTTAATGTAAATTATGTGACCTTTTACCTGAAATATAACATTTGCTGGAACGCTCATTGAAGTGAATGCTCACGTCTATGAGCACCTTAATGAAAACGGCTGACAATTATCTTTTCACTGAGAACTAGGTATTAATATTATGCGAAACGTGATAAACGTCATGAAAGTGTGAAAACAGAGCACTCACGCAAGATGAATGACTCGTATCGTTCGACTTAGGTGGTCAATCTGACTCGACGCATCCCGTACCAATATGACTCAACTATTATTAGGCCTGACATAAACTTCTTTACAATTAAATATGTCGTGTTTTCAGCATACATGTCACGGTATGATCTCGAATGACAGGAAACGAATTAAAGAAATGACGCCTTTATAGCATAATTGAGTTGTTGACGACCTTGCTGAGATGATTTGTATAGAACAAAACAACTGGGACACTCATAAGTATTTATGAACACGACAAGACTTGAATGAGGGTTTTCTAGAATACATTGTAATGTAATGTCTCTACAGGGCCACAATTCCATTTGTCTTAAGGGGCTCCATACAAGAATCGTTCATTTTTGTCGATGTTTGTATCGATATATCTCCGTCAATACTGAGGATAAAATTAATTATTTAGGAATTAATGCGAAACTGATCTTTGATCCCTTGTTTTGATTTGCACGAGCGTAAGTTAATATATAACATTTTTTTATGTTTTTTTTAAGCACGGCCTACGCAGCACAACTTTTGATATTCGAATTTAATTAGAGCATGCAATGGGGTCCACATATAGTCAAGTTGGCAAATAGGCTTAGTTCGGCAGCATACGCGGTCAAACGAATGAGGCAACTCACCGATGTTGAGACGGCCAGACTTGTATATACTTTTCCTACTTCCATAGTGTAATGTCATATGGCATAATACTCTGGGGAAAAGCCGCAGACATTGAATCCATATTTATCCTACAAAAGAGGGTAATAAGATCAATTTATCAGTTGGGATCTCGTGTCTCCCTAAGAGAAAAGTTCAAGCACATTAACATTGTCACAGTTGCATCCCAGTACATACTTGAAAAGATTATGTATGTCAAAAGAAATCAGCACTTGTTTAAATTTAATCACGAAGTGCACTCTTTTAATACAAGAGGTAAGGACAAACTTGCTGTGCCTCGGTTCCGTCTCCATAAAGTGAATTCGTCTTTTATGGGAAATGGTGTACGCTTCTACAACAAAATCCCTAAATATATTTTGATTCTATCGCTCACTAAATTTAAGAAAATTGTAAAAGACCGCTTGGTGTGTAAGGCATATTATAGTGTTAAGGAATTTGTGGAAGACAATAACTTCTTTTAAAGCAATTTATTCTACTTTATTATTTTTAAGTGGCTTTTTATTTATTTGACCCACTGATCTGATTTAATATGATTTGACTTTATTAATTTTGATGTAAACTTTGTTCTATCACTTTGTATGTACTTGTCAACTGTAAAATTTTAATGTGTATTTTAAATTTTCCATATGTACCTAGTCAATTTTAATTATCTTTTGTTGCATTGTGTATACATGTATTGTGACGTTTCTTAAGCAATCTTTGAGTCTATTTGAAATAAAATATTTTGATTTGATTTGATTTGACATGTGAATTGGATGTTCACTACGAAATAAACATGCATGTTAGTACCTAACACATTTTGAGCATGATTCATTGGTAAACTACGTGATTATTAAAACTATGTAGGAATGTATTATAATGTTTGTGTACTAAACCATGCACTTTAGCCTACTTAGTAGCTACGAAGCCGGAGGTTCTGGGTTCGAATCCCGGTAAAGGCATTCTTTGGGTTGCATCACAGATATAGGAAATGTCGGTCGGACATGCCGCGCGATTTGTATTGAATATGCCTGTCGCAAGTTCTTGAATTCGTGGTTTTATTTGAAATACGCATTTGACAGTATTTACCTTTGAAAAGTGATCCCATTGGTGTGGAAATTTATCAAATCACTGCGTGTAGGGGAGCACTAAGAAAGGATTTTTCAAAATTCACCCTCTAAAGGGGTGAAATGGGGGTCCAAAGTTTGTATGGAGGATACATTATTTATTGAACTAGAGACTTGAAACTTTGCAGGAAGATTACTTATTAGAATACAAAAAAGCACTTTCAGCGTTTTACAAAATTCCACCCCTAAGGGGGTTAAATAGGGGTGCAAAGTTTGTATTCAAAACTACTGGGACTACAAACTTGAAATTTACACCAGACCTTCCTTTTATGACGTAGGCAAGGGATAAGACGGGATTTTTGGAAATTCTATACCTAAGGGTGTTAAATAGGGGTGCAAAGTTTGTACGGGTGAAACATTATTTTTTGTACTAGAGACTTGAAACTTAGTAGGAATATTACTTATTAAGATACAAAAAAAGTTCTTTCAGCGTTTTACAAAATTCCACCCCTAAGGGGGTTAAATAGGGGTGCAAAGTTTGTATTCAAAACTACTGGGACTACAAACTTGAAATTTACACCAGACCTTCCTTTTATGACGTAGGCAAGGGATAAGACGGGATTTTTGGAAATTCTATCCCTAAGGGTGTTAAATAGGGGTGCAAAGTTTGTATGGGTGAAACATTATTTTTGTACTAGAGACTTGAAACTTTGTAGGGATATAACTTATTAAGATACAAAAAAAGTTCTTTCAGCGTTTTACAAAATTCCACCCCTAAGGGGGTTAAATAGGGGTGCAAAGTTTGTATTCAAAACTACTGAGACTAGGAACTTGAAATTTACACCAGACCTTCCTTTTATGACGTAGGCAAGGGATAAGACGGGATTTTTGGAAATTCTATCTCTAAGGGTGTTAAATAGGGGTGCAAAGTTTGTACGGGTGAAACATTATTTTTTGTACTAGAGACTTGAAACTTTGTAGTTATATTACTTATTAAGATACAAAAAGTTCTTTCAGCGTTTTAGAAAATTCCACCCCTAAGGGGATTAAATAGGGGTGCAAAATTTGTATTCAAAACTACTGAGACTAGGAACTTGAAATTTACACCAGACCTTCCTTTTATGACGTAGGCAAGGGTTAAGACGGGATTTTTGGAAATTCTATACCTAAGGGTGTTAAATAGGGGTGCAAAGTTTGTATGGGTGAAACATTATTTTTTGTACTAGAGACTTGAAACTTTGTAGGGATATAACTTATTAAGATACAAAAAAAGTTCTTTCAGCGTTTTACAAAATTCCACCCCTAAGGGGGTTAAATAGGGGTGCAAAGTTTGTATTCAAAACTACTGGGACTACAAACTTGAAATTTACACCAGACCTTCCTTTTATGACATAAGCAAGGGATAAGACGGGATTTTTGGAAATTCTATACCTAAGGGTGTTAAATAGGGGTGCAAAGTTTGTATGGGTAAAACATTATTTTTTGTACTAGAGACTTGAAACTTAGTAGGAATATTACTTATTAAGATACAAAAAAAGTTCTTTCAGCGTTTTATAAAATTCCACCCCTAAGGGGGTTAAATAGGGGTGCAAAGTTTGTATTCAAAACTACTGGGACTACAAACTTGAAATTTACACCAGACCTTCCTTTTATGACGTAGGCAAGGGATAAGACGGGATTTTTGGAAATTCTATCCCTAAGGGTGTTAAATAGGGGTGCAAAGTTTGTACGGGTGAAACATTATTTTTTGTACTAGAGACTTGAAACTTTGTAGTTATATTACTTATTAAGATACAAAAAAAGATCTTTCAGCGTTTTAGAAAATTCCACCCCTAAGGGGATTAAATAGGGGTGCAAAATTTGTATTCAAAACTACTGAGACTAGGAACTTGAAATTTACACCAGACCTTCCTTTTATGACGAAGGCAAGGGTTAAGACGGGATTTTTGGAAATTCTATCCCTAAGGGTGTGAAATAGGGGTGCAAAGTTTGTATGGGTGAAACATTATTTTTTGTACTAGAGACTTGAAACTTTGTAGGGATATAACTTATTAAGATACAAAAAAAGTTCTTTCAGCGTTTTACAAAATTCCACCCCTAAGGGGGTTAAATAGGGGTGCAAAGTTTGTATTCAAAACTACTGGGACTACAAACTTGAAATTTACACCAGACCTTCCTTTTATGACGTAGGCAAGGGATAAGACGGGATTTTTGGAAATTCTATCCCTAAGGGTGTTAAATAGGGGTGCAAAGTTTGTACGGGTGAAACATTATTTTTTGTACTAGAGACTTGAAACTTTGTAGTTATATTACTTATTAAGATACAAAAAAAGTTCTTTCAGCGTTTTAGAAAATTCCACCCCTAAGGGGATTAAATAGGGGTGCAAAATTTGTATTCAAAACTACTGGGACTACAAACTTGAAATTTACACCAGACCTTCCTTTTATGACGTAGGCAAGGGATAAGACGGGATTTTTGGAAATTCTATCCCTAAGGGTGTTAAATAGGGGTGCAAAGTTTGTACGGGTGAAACATTATTTTTTGTACTAGAGACTTGAAACTTTGTAGTTATATTACTTATTAAGATACAAAAAAAGTTCTTTCAGCGTTTTACAAAATTCCACCCCTAAGGGGGTTAAATAGGGGTGCAAAGTTTGTATTCAAAACTACTGGGACTACAAACTTGAAATTTACACCAGACCTTCCTTTTATGACGTAGGCAAGGGATAAGACGGGATTTTTGGAAATTCTATACCTAAGGGTGTTAAATAGGGGTGCAAAGTTTGTACGGGTGAAACATTATTTTTTGTACTAGAGACTTGAAACTTAGTAGGAATATTACTTATTAAGATACAAAAAAAGTTCTTTCAGCGTTTTACAAAATTCCACCCCTAAGGGGGTTAAATAGGGGTGCAAAGTTTGTATTCAAAACTACTGGGACTACAAACTTGAAATTTACACCAGACCTTCCTTTTATGACGTAGGCAAGGGATAAGACGAGATTTTTGGAAATTCTATTCCTAAGGGTGTTAAATAGGGGTGCAAAGTTTGTATGGGTGAAACATTATTTTTTGTACTAGAGACTTGAAACTTTGTAGTTATATTACTTATTAAGATACAAAAAAAGTTCTTTCAGCGTTTTAGAAAATTCCACCCCTAAGGGGATTAAATAGGGGTGCAAATTTTGTATTCAAAACTACTGAGACTAGGAACTTGAAATTTACACCAGACCTTCCTTTTATGACGTAGGCAAGGGTTAAGACGGGATTTTTGGAAATTCTATCCCTAAGGGTGTTAAATAGGGGTGCAAAGTTTGTATGGGTGAAACATTATTTTTTGTACTAGAGACTTGAAACTTTGTAGGGATATAACTTATTAAGAAACAAAAAAAGTTCTTTCAGCGTTTTACAAAATTCCACCCCTAAGAGGGTTAAATAGGGGTGCAAAGTTTGTATTCAAAACTACTGGGACTACAAACTTGAAATTTACACCAGACCTTCCTTTTATGACGTAGGCAAGGGATAAGACGGGATTTTTGGAAAATCTATCCCTAAGGGTGTTAAATAGGGGTGCAAAGTTTGTACGGGTGAAACATTATTTTTTGTACTAGAGACTTGAAACTTTGTAGTTATATTACTTATTAAAATACAAAAAAAGTTCTTTCAGCGTTTTAGAAAATTCCACCCCTAAGGGGATTAAATAGGGGTGCAAATTTTGTATTCAAAACTACTGAGACTAGGAACTTGAAATTTACACCAGACCTTCCTTTTATGACGTAGGCAAGGGTTAAGACGGGATTTTTGGAAATTCTATCCCTAAGGGTGTTAAATAGGGGTGCAAAGTTTGTATGGGTGAAACATTATTTTTTGTACTAGAGACGTGAAACTTTGTAGGGATATTACTTATTAAGATACAAAAAAGTTCTTTCAGCGTTTTAGAAAATTCCACCCCTAAGGGGATTAAATAGGGGTGCAAAATTTGTATTCAAAACTACTGGGACTAGGAACTTGAAAATTACACCAGAACTTCTTTTTATGACGTAGGTAGGGGATAGAACAGGATTTTTGGAAATGCTATCCCTAAGGGGGTGAAATGGGGGTCCAAAGTTTGTATGGGGGAACATTATTTATTGAACTGGAGACTTAAAACTTTGTAGGAGGATTACTTATTGATACCAAAAAGGTACTTTCGGCGTTTTATAAAATTCTACCCCTAAGGGGGTTAAATAAGGGTGCAAAATTTGAATTAAAAACTACTGTATCTAGAAACTTGAAATTTACACCAGATTTTCCTTTTATGACATAGGCAAGGGATAAGACAAGATTTTTGGAAATTCTGTCCCTATGGGTGTTAAATAGGGGTGCAAAGTTTGTATGGGAGAAACATTATTTTTTGTATTAGAGACTTGAAACTTTGTAGGGATATTACTTATAAAGATACAAAAAAAGTTGTTTCAGCGTTTTAGAAAATTCTACCCCTAAGGGGGTCAAATAGGGGTGCAATGTTTGTATGAGCTAAACATTATTTATTGAACTAGAGACTTGAAACTTTGTACGAAGATTACTTATTAGGATACAAATATAAATATCCTTAGCGTTTTTAAAATTCCACCCCTAAGGAGATTAAATAAGGGTGCAAAGTTTGTATTCAAAACAACTGGGACTACAAACAAGAAATTTACACCAGAACTTCCTTTTATGACGTAAGCAAGGGATAAGACGGGACTTTTGGAAATTCTATCCCAAAGGGGGTTAAAAAGGGGTGCAAAGTTTGTATGGGAGAAATATGTTTTTTTGTACTAAAGACTTGAAACTTTGTAGGGGTATTACTTATAAAGATACAAAAAAAGTTCTTTCAGCGTTTTAGAAAATTCTACCCCTAAGGGGGTTAAATAGGGATGCAATGTTTTTGGAGGGGAAACATTATTTATTGAACTAGAGACTGTTAAAATATATTAAATTTATATCAAAGTAATCCATTGTAATTACTACTACCGCCATCTAGTGTACAACTCTTTATAACTTGTGCCTAGTATACTTTATCTGTATTAAAAAATAAATCATGCTTATTGCAACGGCTATTGTGTTTTTATCAGGTTATGGGCTATTCGGAGCTTCCAAGCGATATTTTAGAGTTTTTTCGTGTGTAAATCATAAATGTCGACATCAAGTTATATAGTGAACATTCCGAAGCTAAAAGGTCGCGAGAACTATGACGATTGGGCGTTCGCAGTTCGAAATTTCATGCTGTTGGAAGGCATTGACCTAGATGCCATAGCTACAGATTTAAGTGTCCAGGAAAGCAGAAAGGCTAAAGCCAAGCTCGTTATGACCATCGATCCTTCATTGTATGTGCACATCAAGAACGAGAACGAGATAAATACTTTGTGGAATAAGTTAAAGCAGTTATTCGATGACACTGGATTTACAAGGAAGATAAGTTTACTTCGAAAATTGATATCTATTCGTCTCGAGAATTGCGAATCCATGACAAATTATGTGACTCAGGTGGTGGAAACAGCGCAACGTTTGAAAGGAACAGGTTTTGAGATAAACGAGGAGTGGGTAGGTTCATTACTGTTGGCCGGACTCACAGAAAAGTTCGCGCCTATGATAATGGCCATAGAGCACTCAGGATTGGCAGTTAGCGCTGACGTCATAAAAACGAAATTACTCGATATGACATCTGATGTTGGTAGCAGTGGAACCGAATCGGCGTTTTGGTCAAGCCCTAGCCAACGAACGAGAAGTGGCAACACTGCACATTATAAGTCGAAACCAACTCCGATCACAAGTAAAACGTCAGTCGGAAAACAAATAAAATGTTATAAATGCAAGAAAATTGGTCATTATAAGAACCAATGTACCGAAACAAAAATAAAGGGAGCCGGTGCATTTAGTGTCGCTTTTTTGAATGGTAAATTCAGTCCGGAAGATTGGTATATAGACTCAGGCGCAAGCAAGCATCTGACGGCTCATCAAGAAAGTCTATCGCAAGTTCGACAAGTACACGAAATTAAAGAAATAGTTGTTGCAAATAAAATGTCGATGCCAGTTTTGTGTGCCGGTGATACACAAATCACTACATTAGTAAATGATACTCAGTTTGACATCCCAGTACGAGATATTTTGTGCATTCCTAACCTCACAACAAATTTGTTATCAGTTAGCCAGTTGATAGCAAACGGGAACACAGTTTCGTTCGAAAAGAATGCGTGCTACATCCGTAATCAACAGAATATGCTAATAGGAATTGCAAATTTACATAATGGAGTATACAAATTAAATACTGTGAAGCCAGAGAAGGTGATAGCAGCGGCAGCCATACACATAACAGATTCAAGGCAGTGGCATAGAAGACTCGGGCACATTAATAGTAGTGACCTGGAAAAAATGAAGAATGGTGCAGTGGACGGTGTTACTTATACTGACAAAGCTGACATTCAGAAATCCAACTGTGAAATATGTTGCGAAGGGAAGCAAACCAGATTACCTTTCCCATCGGCAAACCATAGAAGTGAAACCCTGCTGGAAGTGGTGCACTCAGATTTATGTGGGCCTATGGAGACCAAATCTATTGGTCAGGCAAAGTATTTCCTACTTTTTGTGGATGATGCCAGTCGTATGACATATGTGTATTTCCTGAAGGAGAAGAACCAAGTGCTACAACGTTTCAAAGAGTATCGAAGTATGGTTGAAAACCAGACTGGAAATAAAATCAAAATACTTCGGACGGACCAAGGTGGCGAATATTGTTCTCAGCAGATGGAAAGCTATTTACAAGCAGCAGGAATTACACATCAGAAGACAAACCCGTACACAGCTGAACAAAATGGGCTTTGCGAGCGTTTGAACAGGACGATTGTGGAACGTGCAAGATGCTTACTCTTTGAGGCTAATTTGGAAAAACAGTTTTGGGCAGAGGCAGTTAATACGGCAGTTTACTTAAAAAATAGGTCGCCGGCCTCAGGTCTAGGACATGAGACACCATTCCAGAAATGGACAGGTAAGAAACCTGACATGAGTCATATCAGAGTATTTGGTAGTGATGTCATGGTGCATGTACCCAAAACTAGAAGACTGAAGTGGGACAAAAAGGCAGTCAAATATATTTTAGTTGGTTATCCAGAAAACACTAAAGGATACCGAGTTTATAACCCAAAGACGAGGCAGATTACTACGAGCAGAGATGTTGTTATCATGGAGAAGAAAGGCAAAGATACAGACATAGCTCAGATAGTAGTACAAGAGACAGCACAAAAACAAGCGCAAAAGCCAGTGGAGGAAGAATCGGAAGCAGAAAGCTCCTATTCAGATCCAAATGATTCCACCTATGTCTATGACACAATAAACTCAGGTGTAACATCAGATGACTCAAAATATACAGTTTGTCAAGAAGATATTGATACAATGAGTGAGAGAGAGAGTGATATACAGACAGAAGAGATACCCCCCATAAATAGCAAGCGTGCCAGAAAACCAGTTGATAGATATGGTTTCTCAAACCTGTGCCTGGTGGAGGATCTAGAGGCCAGCGGTGAAGAAATCTCATATGAAGAAGCAATGATTGGGGCGGAGAAAGACATGTGGCAGCAAGCAATGATGGAAGAACTGAAGGCTTTTGAGGAAAACCAAGCATGGGAAGTTGTTGACAAAAAGGAGGCAGACAGAGTGGTTCAGTGTAAATGGGTCTTCAAGAAAAAATTTGATAGTGATGAAAAAGTGAGATTTAGAGCTCGTTTAGTGGCTAAGGGCTTTACACAGAAAGTAGGTGTAGACTATAAACAAACATTCTCACCGGTCCTTAGGTATTCAACCTTAAGACTATTATTTGCTTTAAGTGTAAAGTTAAAGTTTGAAATAACCCATCTAGATGTTACCACGGCATTCTTAAACGGCTACCTTGATGAAAATGTATACATGCAAGTGCCATCAAATTTAAGTTGTAAGAGTAATAGTGTACTTAAATTAAAACGTGCAATATATGGTTTAAAACAATCTGCTAGAGCATGGAACAAAAGGGTTGATGATTGTTTGCTAAGCCTGGGTTATGTTAAGTCTAAGTTGGAACCATGTTTATATAGTAAATGTGTGAAGAATCAGCAGATTATAGTCACTGTATTTGTAGATGATTTTTTCATTTTCTCAAATAGTGAAGCTATGACAGATGACTTAAAGAAGAATTTAATGTCAAATTTTAAAACCAAAGACTTAGGGCGACTGAAAAAATGTTTGGGTATGAGAGTAAAAATGTATGATAATGGTAGTATATCCTTAGATCAAGAGCAATTTGTTAATCATA
Source organism: Epinotia demarniana (assembly GCA_945867215.1). Lineage (NCBI taxonomy): Eukaryota > Metazoa > Arthropoda > Insecta > Lepidoptera > Tortricidae > Epinotia > Epinotia demarniana. The sequence goes on from OX244285.1 coordinate 9,042,433, forward strand.
TTTTGAAAAAAATTAATATGTCAAATTGTAATACAGTTGATACACCAATTGAAAGTAATTTAAAGTTAGAGAAAACTGAGGAGGTTTGTAAACAGTACCCTTATCAACAGCTGATTGGGAGCCTAATGTATTTATCTATACTTACCCGGGCAGATATAAGTTATAGTGTCAGTTACTTGAGCCAATTTAATAATTGTTATACATCAGTACATTGGGCACATGCAAAAAGAATATTAAAGTATTTGCAGAAGACTAAGTCATATGGATTGATGTTTACAAATGATAATAGTAATTTAGAAGGTTTTGTAGATGCGGATTGGGCCTCAAATACTGTTGATAGGAAATCTTATACTGGTTTCTGCTTCAAATTGTCGGGCACAATAATTTCTTATGAGTGTAAAAAGCAGCAAACAGTTGCTTTATCAAGCACAGAAGCCGAGTACATGGCAATATCTGAGGCTGTCAAAGAGGCAATCTATTTAAAGAATTTGCTGTCAGAAATTGTTAGATGTAACTACAGGATTGTCTTATATAATGACAATCAAGGTGCTCTAAAGTTAACAGAAAATCCATTGTTTCATAAAAGAACAAAACATATCGATGTAAGGCACCATTTTGTTAGAGAAGCAGTCGCTAACAATCTTGTACAAATTGTTTATTTGCCAACTTCTGAAATGCCCGCAGACCTTTTAACCAAAGGATTGTGTAGTATTAAACATAACTATTTTGTTAAAAAAATGGGCATCGAAAGCATTGCGTAATATATATATTTTAGTTTTAGTAACTGTACTGTCTGTTCTTGGATTATTTTGATAAGCGGAGGTGTTAAAATATATTAAATTTATATCAAAGTAATCCATTGTAATTACTACTACCGCCATCTAGTGTACAACTCTTTATAACTTGTGCCTAGTATACTTTATCTGTATTAAAAAATAAATCAGTCTTATTGCAACGGCTATTGTGTTTTTATCATTGAGACTTTGTAGGAAGATAACTTATTAGGATACAAAAAAAGTAATTTCAGCGTTCTATAAAATTCCACCGCTAAGAGGGTTAAATGAGGGTCCAAATTTTGTATAAGGGAAACTTATTTTAGCTACTACGTACTTAAAACTTTGTGGACAGATTACTTATTAATTTACAAATAAAGTGCTTTCAGCGTTTTTGAAATCAATTACACCTAAAGGGGTTAAAAAGGAGGTCCAAAGTTTGTATGGAGAAAAAAGATTAGTTAGACAACTTTATTCGAGAATTCACAGGATAATTCCTAACGATAAATGAGTAAACAAGTGTTTCCGGTTTATTGAGAATTCAACCCCTAAAAGGAGACATGTGGTGACAAAATCTGAAAACCAACATCGGCATCTATTGTTTCTATGGTTTATCGGGTCGCTGATTAGGAAAACAACAACGATTTTACATTCCAACGTGGCGTCTAAATATCAATATGGGCGTTGTTATAACTGTTTTTTGGGACGTTAATAACGAAAATCACATAGATTTTGAAATGTAATGTTGTGGACATGAAAATTCATGAAAATATTTGTGCCAAATTGCAATTCAATCGGTCCAGTTTTTTTCGTAGCAAATCGGTTGTAACAGACGGACTGACAGACAGCCACACGTGATCCTATAAATAAGGGTTCTATTTTTGCTTTTGAGGTATGGAACGAGACCCGCATTATATAGGGTTGTAGGTTTTAAAGTTTGTATTCGGTGCCATCTCGATCGTCAGCAATCGGTACCTAGGCGAGTGCGGGCGGCGCGGCGGGACGGGAGGGTAGGAGACATTGGGAAAGTGCCTGCATCCGTAATAAGTACATTCAAGGTGCTGCACGAAGATCTGCTTACTTTTAATATGTTAAGCATTTTGGCCGCCGTTAAATTAAAACAAATTTTTGGGTATTTATTTTAAATACTGGTTCGAAAAGCATACAAAAAAATTCTTAGGAAACAAGCCTATAGCAATGTCCAGGTCACAAATTTGACTTAACATTCGTGGAGATATTTTGGTATTTCAACATTAATGTTCATGAACATAAAGTAGCTTTTATTCCAGAGGACAGATTCTCCTTAATCATGATTGTAAATTTAATAACAGAAATACGTACATACATGCATACATTGACGCCTTTATTCCCAAAAGGGGCAGGCAGAGCACATGAACTTTATGTTCCAGAGCCACTTTTAGCATAAATGTGGGTATAAAAGATCGACAAAAAGTGATATTGCTTAGGTTGTTAGCCCATCACCCACAACACACTTCAACCCTGCTCTCTTAATCGACTTTTACGACACACACGGGAAGAAAGAGGTTGGTGAAATTCTAACCCGCCACCACACGGGCATAAATATAATAGTAAATAAAAATTAATTTACCATAATGGGTTATGACGAAGGGTTATTAGTAGGGGAAGTTAGCAGTAGTAGGTTAGTAGGCGGCGTAGCAATTCAACAATTATTGGAAAATTATTTTTACTACGCGGGCGAAGCCGCGGGCAAAAGCTAGTCTAAATATATAAAAGAAGAAGCTGACTGACTGACTGACTGACTGACTGACTGACTGACTGACATATCAACGCACAGCCCAAACCGCTGGGTCTACGGATTCCAAATTTGGCACCTAGGTTCCTTATAAGGTGTAGGGGAGCACTAAGAAAGGATTTTTCAAAACTCGCCCCCTAAGGGGGTAAAACGGGGGTCCAAAATTTGTATGGGGGAAGCATTATTTTTTGAACTACAGACTTAAAACTTTGTAGGAAGATTACTTATTAAGATACAGAAAAGGAACTTTCAGCGTTTTACAAAATTCCACCCCTAAGGGGGTTAAATAGGGGTGCAAAGTTTGTATTCAAAACTACTGGGACTACAAACTTGAAATTTACACCAGACCTTCCTTTTATGACGTAGGCAAGGGATAAGACGGGATTTTTGGAAATTCTATCCCTAAGGGTGTTAAATAGGGGTGCAGAGTTTGTATGGGTGAAACATTATTTTTGTACTAGAGACTTGAAACTTTGTAGGGATATAACTTATTAAGATACAAAAAAAGATCTTTCAGCGTTTTACAAAATTCCACCCCTAAGGGGGTTAAATAGGGGTGCAAAGTTTGTATACAAAACTACTGGGACTACAAACTTGAAATTTACACCAGACCTTCCTTTTATGACGTAGGCAAGGGATAAGACGGGATTTTTGGAAATTCTATCCCTAAGGGTGTTAAATAGGGGTGCAAAGTTTGTATGGGTGAAACATTATTTTTGTACTAGAGACTTGAAACTTTGTAGGGATATAACTTATTAAGATACAAAAAAAGTTCTTTCAGCGTTTTACAAAATTCCACCCCTAAGGGGGTTAAATAGGGGTGCAAAGTTTGTATACAAAACTACTGGGACTACAAACTTGAAATTTACACCAGACCTTCCTTTTATGACGTAGGCAAGGGATAAGACGGGATTTTTGGAAATTCTATCCCTAAGGGTGTTAAATAGGGGTGCAAAGTTTGTACGGGTGAAACATTATTTTTTGTACTAGAGACTTGAAACTTTGTAGTTATATTACTTATTAAGATACAAAAAAAATTCTTTCAGCGTTTTAGAAAATTCCACCCCTAAGGGGATTAAATAGGGGTGCAAATTTTGTATTCAAAACTACTGAGACTAGGAACTTGAAATTTACACCAGACCTTCCTTTTATGACGTAGGCAAGGGTTAAGACGGGATTTTTGGAAATTCTATCTCTAAGGGTGTTAAATAGGGGTGCAAAGTTTGTATGGGTGAAACATTATTTTTTGTACTAGAGACTTGAAACTTTGTAGGGATATTACTTATTAAGATACAAAAAAGTTCTTTCAGCGTTTTAGAAAATTCCACCCCTAAGGGGATTAAATAGGGGTGCAAATTTTGTATTCAAAACTACTGGGACTAGGAACTTGAAAATTACACCAGAACTTCTTTTTATGACGTAGGTAGGGGATAGAACAGGATTTTTGGAAATGCTATCCCTAAGGGGGTGAAATGGGGGTCCAAAGTTTGTATGGGGGAACATTATTTATTGAACTGGAGACTTAAAACTTTGTAGGAGGATTACTTATTGATACCAAAAAGGTACTTTCGGCGTTTTATAAAATTCTACCCCTAAGGGGGTTAAATAAGGGTGCAAAATTTGAATTAAAAACTACTGTATCTAGAAACTTGAAATTTACACCAGATTTTCCTTTTATGACATAGGCAAGGTATAAGACAAGATTTTTGGAAATTCTGTCCCTATGGGTGTTAAATAGGGGTGCAAAGTTTGTATGGGAGAAACATTATTTTTTGTATTAGAGACTTGAAACTTTGTAGGGATATTACTTATAAAGATACAAAAAAAGTTGTTTCAGCGTTTTAGAAAATTCTACCCCTAAGGGGGTCAAATAGGGGTGCAATGTTTGTATGAGCTAAACATTATTTATTGAACTAGAGACTTGAAACTTTGTACGAAGATTACTTATTAGGATACAAATATAAATATCCTTAGCGTTTTTAAAATTCCACCCCTAATGAGATTAAATAAGGGTGCAAAGTTTGTATTCAAAACAACTGGGACTACAAACAAGAAATTTACACCAGAACTTCCTTTTATGACGTAGGCAAGGGATAAGACGGGACTTTTGGAAATTCTATCCCAAAGGGGGTTAAAAAGGGGTGCAAAGTTTGTATGGGAGAAATATGTTTTTTTGTACTAAAGACTTGAAACTTTGTAGGGATATTACTTATAAAGATACAAAAAAAGTTCTTTCAGCGTTTTAGAAAATTCTACCCCTAAGGGGGTTAAATAGGGATGCAATGTTTTTGGAGGGGAAACATTATTTATTGAACTAGAGACTGTTAAAATATATTAAATTTATATCAAAGTAATCCATTGTAATTACTACTACCGCCATCTAGTGTACAACTCTTTATAACTTGTGCCTAGTATACTTTATCTGTATTAAAAAATAAATCAGTCTTATTGCAACGGCTATTGTGTTTTTATCAGGTTATGGGCTATTCGGAGCTTCCAAGCGATATTTTAGAGTTTTTTCGTGTGTAAATCAAAAATGTCGACATCAAGTTATATAGTGAACATTCCGAAGCTAAAAGGTCGCGAGAACTATGACGATTGGGCGTTCGCAGTTCGAAATTTCATGCTGTTGGAAGGCATTGACCTAGATGCCATAGCTACAGATTTAAGTGTCCAGGAAAGCAGAAAGGCTAAAGCCAAGCTCGTTATGACCATCGATCCTTCATTGTATGTGCACATCAAGAACGAGAACGAGATAAATACTTTGTGGAATAAGTTAAAGCAGTTATTCGATGACACTGGATTTACAAGGAAGATAAGTTTACTTCGAACATAGATATCTATTCGTCTCGAGAATTGCGAATCCATGACAAATTATGTGACTCAGGTGGTGGAAACAGCGCAACGTTTGAAAGGAACAGGTTTTGAGATAAACGAGGAGTAAGGAGGTTCATTACTGTTGGCCGGACTCACAGAAAAGTTCGCGCCTATGATAATGGCCATAGAGCACTCAGGATTGGCAGTTAGCGCTGACGTCATAAAAACGAAATTACTCGATATGACATCTGATGTTGGTAGCAGTGGAACCGAATCGGCGTTTTGGTCAAGCCCTAGCCAACGAACGAGAAGTGGCAACACTGCACATTATAAGTCGAAACCAACTCCGATCACAAGTAAAACGTCAGTCGGAAAACAAATAAAATGTTATAAATGCAAGAAAATTGGTCATTATAAGAACCAATGTACCGAAACAAAAATAATGGGAGCCGGTGCATTTAGTGTCGCTTTTTTGAATGGTAAATTCAGTCCGGAAGATTGGTATATAGACTCAGGCGCAAGCAAGCATCTGACGGCTCATCAAGAAAGTCTATCGCAAGTTCGACAAGTACACGAAATTAAAGAAATAGTTGTTGCAAATAAAATGTCGATGCCAGTTTTGTGTGCCGGTGATACACAAATCACTACATTAGTAAATGATACTCAGTTTGACATCCCAGTACGAGATATTTTGTGCATTCCTAACCTCACAACAAATTTGTTATCAGTTAGCCAGTTGATAGCAAACGGGAACACAGTTTCGTTCGAAAAGAATGCGTGCTACATCCGTAATCAACAGAATATGCTAATAGGAATTGCAAATTTACATAATGGAGTATACAAATTAAATACTGTGAAGCCAGAGAAGGTGATAGCAGCGGCAGCCATACACATAACAGATTCAAGGCAGTGGCATAGAAGACTCAGGCACATTAATAGTAGTGACCTGGAAAAAATGAAGAATGGTGCAGTGGACGGTGTTACTTATACTGACAAAGCTGACATTCAGAAATCCAACTGTGAAATATGTTGCGAAGGGAAGCAAACCAGATTACCTTTCCCATCGGCAAACCATAGAAGTGAAACCCTGCTGGAAGTGGTGCACTCAGATTTATGTGGGCCTATGGAGACCAAATCTATTGGTCAGGCAAAGTATTTCCTACTTTTTGTGGATGATGCCAGTCGTATGACATATGTGTATTTCCTGAAGGAGAAGAACCAAGTGCTACAACGTTTCAAAGAGTATCGAAGTATGGTTGAAAACCAGACTGGAAATAAAATCAAAATACTTCGGACGGACCAAGGTGGCGAATATTGTTCTCAGCAGATGGAAAGCTATTTACAAGCAGCAGGAATTACACATCAGAAGACAAACCCGTACACAGCTGAACAAAATGGGCTTTGCGAGCGTTTGAACAGGACGATTGTGGAACGTGCAAGATGCTTACTCTTTGAGGCTAATTTGGAAAAACAGTTTTGGGCAGAGGCAGTTAATACGGCAGTTTACTTAAAAAATAGGTCGCCGGCCTCAGGTCTAGGACATGAGACACCATTCCAGAAATGGACAGGTAAGAAACCTGACATGAGTCATATCAGAGTATTTGGTAGTGATGTCATGGTGCATGTACCCAAAACTAGAAGACTGAAGTGGGACAAAAAGGCAGTCAAATATATTTTAGTTGGTTATCCAGAAAACACTAAAGGATACCGAGTTTATAACCCAAAGACGAGGCAGATTACTACGAGCAGAGATGTTGTTATCATGGAGAAGAAAGGCAAAGATACAGACATAGCTCAGATAGTAGTACAAGAGACAGCACAAAAACAAGCGCAAAAGCCAGTGGAGGAAGAATCGGAAGCAGAAAGCTCCTATTCAGATCCAAATGATTCCACCTATGTCTATGACACAATAAACTCAGGTGTAACATCAGATGACTCAGAATATACAGTTTGTCAAGAAGATATTGATACAATGAGTGAGAGAGAGAGTGATATACAGACAGAAGAGATACCCCCCATAAATAGCAAGCGTGCCAGAAAACCAGTTGATAGATATGGTTTCTCAAACCTGTGCCTGGTGGAGGATCTAGAGGCCAGCGGTGAAGAAATCTCATATGAAGAAGCAATGATTGGGGCGGAGAAAGACATGTGGCAGCAAGCAATGATGGAAGAACTGAAGGCTTTTGAGGAAAACCAAGCATGGGAAGTTGTTGACAAAAAGGAGGCAGACAGAGTGGTTCAGTGTAAATGGGTCTTCAAGAAAAAATTTGATAGTGATGAAAAAGTGAGATTTAGAGCTCGTTTAGTGGCTAAGGGCTTTACACAGAAAGTAGGTGTAGACTATAAACAAACATTCTCACCGGTCCTTAGGTATTCAACCTTAAGACTATTATTTGCTTTAAGTGTAAAGTTAAAGTTTGAAATAACCCATCTAGATGTTACCACGGCATTCTTAAACGGCTACCTTGATGAAAATGTATACATGCAAGTGCCATCAAATTTAAGTTGTAAGAGTAATAGTGTACTTAAATTAAAACGTGCAATATATGGTTTAAAACAATCTGCTAGAGCATGGAACAAAAGGGTTGATGATTGTTTGCTAAGCCTGGGTTATGTTAAGTCTAAGTTGGAACCATGTTTATATAGTAAATGTGTGAAGAATCAGCAGATTATAGTCACTGTATTTGTAGATGATTTTTTCATTTTCTCAAATAGTGAAGCTATGACAGATGACTTAAAGAAGAATTTAATGTCAAATTTTAAAACCAAAGACTTAGGGCGACTGAAAAAATGTTTGGGTATGAGAGTAAAAATGTATGATAATGGTAGTATATCCTTAGATCAAGAGCAATTTGTTAATCATATTTTGAAAAAAATTAATATGTCAAATTGTAATACAGTTGATACACCAATTGAAAGTAATTTAAAGTTAGAGAAAACTGAGGAGGTTTGTAAACAGTACCCTTATCAACAGCTGATTGGGAGCCTAATGTATTTATCTATACTTACCCGGGCAGATATAAGTTATAGTGTCAGTTACTTGAGCCAATTTAATAATTGTTATACATCAGTACATTGGGCACATGCAAAAAGAATATTAAAGTATTTGCAGAAGACTAAGTCATATGGATTGATGTTTACAAATGATAATAGTAATTTAGAAGGTTTTGTAGATGCGGATTGGGCCTCAAATACTGTTGATAGGAAATCTTATACTGGTTTCTGCTTCAAATTGTCGGGCACAATAATTTCTTATGAGTGTAAAAAGCAGCAAACAGTTGCTTTATCAAGCACAGAAGCCGAGTACATGGCAATATCTGAGGCTGTCAAAGAGGCAATCTATTTAAAGAATTTGCTGTCAGAAATTGTTAGATGTAACTACAGGATTGTCTTATATAATGACAATCAAGGTGCTCTAAAGTTAACAGAAAATCCATTGTTTCATAAAAGAACAAAACATATCGATGTAAGGCACCATTTTGTTAGAGAAGCAGTCGCTAACAATCTTGTACAAATTGTTTATTTGCCAACTTCTGAAATGCCCGCAGACCTTTTAACCAAAGGATTGTGTAGTATTAAACATAACTATTTTGTTAAAAAAATGGGCATCGAAAGCATTGCGTAATATATATATTTTAGTTTTAGTAACTGTACTGTCTGTTCTTGGATTATTTTGATAAGCGGAGGTGTTAAAATATATTAAATTTATATCAAAGTAATCCATTGTAATTACTACTACCGCCATCTAGTGTACAACTCTTTATAACTTGTGCCTAGTATACTTTATCTGTATTAAAAAATAAATCAGTCTTATTGCAACGGCTATTGTGTTTTTATCATTGAGACTTTGTAGGAAGATAACTTATTAGGATACAAAAAAAGTAATTTCAGCGTTCTATAAAATTCCACCGCTAAGAGGGTTAAATGAGGGTCCAAATTTTGTATAAGGGAAACTTATTTTAGCTACTACGTACTTAAAACTTTGTGGACAGATTACTTATTAATTTACAAATAAAGTGCTTTCAACGTTTTTGAAATCAATTACACCTAAAGGGGTTAAAAAGGAGGTCCAAAGTTTGTATGGAGAAAAAAGATTAGTTAGACAACTTTATTCGAGAATTCACAGGATAATTCCTAACGATAAATGAGTAAACAAGTGTTTCCGGTTTATTGAGAATTCAACCCCTAAAAGGAGACATGTGGTGACAAAATCTGAAAACCAACATCGGCATCTATTGTTTCTATGGTTTATCGGGTCGCTGATTAGGAAAACAACAACGATTTTACATTCCAACGTGGCGTCTAAATATCAATATGGGCGTTGTTATAACGGTTTTTTGGGACGTTAATAACGAAAATCACATAGATTTTGAAATGTAATGTTGTGGACATGAAAATTCATGAAAATATTTGTGCCAAATTGCAATTCAATCGGTCCAGTTTTTTTCGTAGCAAATCGGTTGTAACAGACGGACTGACAGACAGCCACACGTGATCCTATAAATAAGGGTTCTATTTTTGCTTTTGAGGTATGGAACGAGACCCGCATTATATAGGGTTGTAGGTTTTAAAGTTTGTATTCGGTGCCATCTCGATCGTCAGCAATCGGTACCTAGGCGAGTGCGGGCGGCGCGGCGGGACGGGAGGGTAGGAGACATTGGGAAAGTGCCTGCATCCGTAATAAGTACATTCAAGGTGCTGCACGAAGATCTGCTTACTTTTAATATGTTAAGCATTTTGGCCGCCGTTAAATTAAAACAAATTTTTGGGTATTTATTTTAAATACTGGTTCGAAAAGCATACAAAAAAATTCTTAGGAAACAAGCCTATAGCAATGTCCAGGTCACAAATTTGACTTAACATTCGTGGAGATATTTTGGTATTTCAACATTAATGTTCATGAACATAAAGTAGCTTTTATTCCAGAGGACAGATTCTCCTTAATCATGATTGTAAATTTAATAACAGAAATACGTTCATACATATACATACATTGACGCCTTTATTCCCAAAAGGGGCAGGCAGAGCACATGAACTTTATGTTCCAGAGCCACTTTTAGCATAAATGTGGGTATAAAAGATCGACAAAAAGTGATATTGCTTAGGTTGTTAGCCCATCACCCACAACACACTTCAACCCTGCTCTCTTAATCGACTTTTACGACACACACGGGAAGAAAGAGGTTGGTGAAATTCTAACCCGCCACCACACGGGCATAAATATAATAGTAAATAAAAATTAATTTACCATAATGGGTTATGACGAAGGGTTATTAGTAGGGGAAGTTAGCAGTAGTAGGTTAGTAGGCGGCGTAGCAATTCAACAATTATTGGAAAATTATTTTTACTACGCGGGCGAAGCCGCGGGCTAAAGCTAGTCTAAATATATAAAAGAAGAAGCTGACTGACTGACTGACTGACTGACTGACTGACTGACTGACTGACATATCAACGCACAGCCCAAACCGCTGGGTCTACGGATTCCAAATTTGGCACCTAGGTTCCTTATAAGGTGTAGGGGAGCACTAAGAAAGGATTTTTCAAAACTCGCCCCCTAAGGGGGTAAAACGGGGGTCCAAAATTTGTATAGGGGAAGCATTATTTTTTGAACTACAGACTTAAAACTTTGTAGGAAGATTACTTATTAAGATAAAGAAAAGGAACTTTCAGCGTTTTACAAAATTCCACCCCTAAGGGGGTTAAATAGGGGTGCAAAGTTTGTATTCAAAACTACTGGGACTACAAACTTGAAATTTACACCAGACCTTCCTTTTATGACGTAGGCAAGGGATAAGGCGGGATTTTTGGAAATTCTATCCCTAAGGGTGTTAAATAGGGGTGCAAAGTTTGTATAGATGAAACATTATTTTTTGTACTAGATACTTGAAACTTTGTAGCGATATTACTTATTAAGATACAAAAAAAGCTCTTTCAGCGTTTTAGAAAATTCCACCCCTAAGGGGATTAAATAGGGGTGCAAATTTTGTATTCAAAACTAGTGGGACTAGGAACTTGAAAATTACACCAGAACTTATTTTTATGACTTCGGCAGGGGATAGAACAGGATTTTTGGAAATGCTATCCCTAAGGGGGTGAAATGGGGGTCCAAAGTTTGTATGGGGAACATTATTTATTGAACTGGAGACTTAAAACTTTGTAGGAGGATTACTTATTGATACCAAAAAAGGTACTTTCGGCGTTTTATAAAATTCTACCTTTAAGGGGGTTAAATAGGGGTGCCAAGTTTGAATTAAAAACTACTGTGTCTAGAAACTTGAAATTTACACCAGATTTTCCTTTTATGACATAGGCAAGGGATAAGACGGGATTTTTGGAAATTCTGTCCCTAAGGGTGTTAAATAGGGGTGCAAAGTTTGTATGGGATAAACATTATTTTTTGTACTAGAGACTTGAAACTTTGTAGGGATATTACTTATTAAGATACAAAAAAAGTTCTACCAGCGTTTTAGAAAATTCTACCCCTAAGGAGGTCAAATAGGGGTGCAATGTTTGTATGAGGTAAACATTATTTATTGAACTAGAGACTTGAAACTTTGTAGGAAGATTACTTATTAAGATAAAAATAAAAATATCCTTAGCGTTTTTAAAGTTCCACCCCTAAGGAGATTAAATAGGGGTGCAAAGTTTGTATTCAAAACTACTGGGACTAAAAACTTTAAATTTACACCAGAACTTTCTTTTATGACGTAGGCAAGGGATAAGACGGGACTTTTAGAAATCCTATCCCAAAGGGGGTTAAAAAGTGGTGCAAAGTTTGTATAGGAGAAATATGATTTTTTGTACTAGAGACTTGAAAATTTGTAGGGATATTACTTATAAATATACAAAAAAAGTTCTTTCAGCGTTTTAGAAAATTCTACCCCTAAGGGGGTTTATTAGGGGTGCAATGTTTGTATAAGGGAAACATTATTTATTGAACTAGAGACTTGAAACTTGGTAGGTATTTTACTTATTAGGATACAAAAAAAGAAATTTCAGCGTTATATAAAATTCCACCCCTAAGGGGGTAAAATAGGGGTGCAAAGTTCGTATTCAAAGCTACTGGGACTAGATACTTGAAATTTACACCAGAACTTCATTTTATGACGTAGGCAAGGGATAAGACGGGATTTTTGGAAATTCTATCCCTAAGGGGGTTAAGTAGGGGTGCAAAGTTTTTATGGGAGAAACATATTTTTTTGTACTAGAGACTTGAAACTTTGTAGGAATATTATTATTAAGATACAAAAAAGTACTTTCAGCGTTTTATAAAATTCTTCCCCTAAGGGGGTTAAATAGGGATGCAATGTTAGTGGAGGGGAAACATTTTTATTTTTTTTAGAGACGAGACTTTGTAGGAAGATAACTTATTAGGATACAAAAAAAGGAATTGCAGCGTTTTATAAAATTCCACCGCTAAGAGGGTTAAATGAGGGTCCAAATTTTGTATAAGGGAAACTTATTTTTAGCTACTACGTACTTAAAACTTTGTGGACAGATTACTTATTCATTTACAAATAAAGTGCTTTCAGCGTTTTTGAAATAATTACACCTAAAGTGGTTAAAAAGGAGGTCCAAAGTTTGTATGGAGAAAAAAGATTAGTTTGACAATTTTATTCGAGAATTGAGGAGAGGAGGAGGAGGAGGAGGAATTATCCTGTGAATTCTCGAATGTGTGTGTCGAAGTGTTTCCGGTTTTTTGAGAATTCAACCCCTAAAACGAGACATGTGGTGACCTGGTGACAAAATCGGAAAATCAACATCGGCATCTATTGTTTCTATGGTTTATCGGGTCGCTGATTAGGAAAACAACAACGATTTTCATTCCAACGTGGCGTCTAAATATCAATATGTGCGTTGTTATTACGGTTTTTTGGGACGTTAATAACGAAAATCACATAGATTTTGAAATGTAATGTTGTGGACATGAAAATTCATGAAAATATTTGTGCCAAATTGCAATTCAATCGGTCCAGTTTTTTTCGTAGCAAATCGGTTGTAACAGGCGGACTGACAAACAGCCAATCCTATAAATAAGGGTTCTATTTTTGCTTTTGAGGTATGGAACGAGACCCGCATTATATAGGGTTATAGGTTTTAATGTTTGTATTTGGTGCCATCTCGATCGTCAGCAATCGGTACCTAGGCGAGTGCGGGCGGCGCGGCGGGACGGGAGGGTAGGAGACATTGGGAAAGTGCCTGCATCCGTAATAAGTACATTCAAGGTGCTGCACGAAGATCTGCTTACTTTTAATAAGTTAAGCATTTTGGCCACGGTTAAATTAAAACAAATTTTTGGGTATTTATGTTAAATACTGGTTCGAAAAGCATGGAAAAAAAATCTTAGGAAACAAGCCTATAGCAATGTCCAGGCCACAAATTTGACTTAACATTCGTGGAGATATTTTGGTATTTCAACATTAATGTTCATGAACATAAAGTAGCTTTTATTCCAGAGGACAGATTCTCGTTAATCATGATTGTAAATTTAGTAACAGAAATACGTACATACATACATACATTGACGCCTTTATTCCCAAAAGGGGCAGGCAGAGCACATGAACTTTATGTTCCAGCGCCACTTTTAGCATAAATGTGGGTATAAAAGATCGACAAAAAGTGATATTGCTTAGGTTGTTAGCCCATCACCCACAACACACTTCAACCCTGCTCTCTTAATCGACTTTTACGACACACACGGGAAGAAAGAGGTTGGTGAAATTCTAACCCGCCACCACACGGGCATAAATATAATAGTAAATAAAAATTAATTTACCATAATGGGTTATGACGAAGGGTTATTAGTAGGGGAAGTTAGTAGTAGTAGGTTAGTAGGCGGCGTAGCAATTCAACAATTATTGAATAATTACTTTTACTACGCGGGCGAAGCCGCGGGCAAAAGCTAGTAGAATATATATCGTCGATAGTACAAGCTTTGCTTAGTTTGGGACCATGTCGATTTGTGTAAGATTGAGCCTTTGCACTTGCTCCTACTCGGTTCTCCTTTCGGTAGGAGCACAAGGACCAATGTGTCCTTATGCTCCTACGGGTACGACCATAAGAATAAGCATATCCTCGTGCTCCTACTAGACGTGTGCGCCGATGGCTAAACCGTCGGCGGCGGCGTCCGGTCCAAAAATGGCCGGCGGCGGCGGCGTAATCGGCGTGATCGGCGTGATAAATAAAAATAAGCAATAATGCAAAAAAAAAACCATTTTTCATCCTACAACAAACGAACTAAACTAAACCAAATAAACTTTTTTCTTTCATAATGAAACATTTAATTTTAGGTATTCAAAAAAAACAGCATGGCTCATTTTTTAAATCATCTATTTATAATAATAATAATTCATTTAATTCTTGCATCTCAGCTCAGGCTCATATAAATTACTAGCTTCTGCCCACGACTTCTTACGCGTATAAATTATGGTTTAAGTACCTACATGATATTCTTATGTTTGACCATATATCTGACAAATAAAGATTTAATTCACATAGACTGTGCGGTGTGCGTGTAACACTTCACGTCGAATCTAAATAAACACCCTCATAATACAACAACAACAAGTGTTCGTCAATAATATTATATAGATGCCCAAAGCATCCCTTTAGAGAGCGCTCTCAATGCGAGTCCCTACGGACACTCATTATCTTTGGGTGTCTTGCAAGCGAAACCTGAGGCCCAAATTTCCAAGGTAAAAGGGGAGGTAAGTGAAGCCGAAGGCTGAGCCATAGGGCATGCTTTTAGAGAGCGCTCCCTAGGCCGGCTTGAGGGCCGAAGACCCGAAGCAAGCCCCCAGACACATACAATCTCCAGGTGTCTTGCAAGCAACAACATCTGCCGCTGCTGTCCATGTAGCCGTATGCACATTGTGTTTGTGTGGCTTGTTTGAGTGTAGCACAGACCAAAATTTTACCCCGAGTCACAATAGTCTGCACGCTATTTTCACGCCGGATCCACGCCGGCGGAATGACCGGCGGCGGCGGCGTGGCATATATGACCGGCGGCGTACGCCACGCCGATCGGCGCACACGTCTAGCTCATACAGTCAGGGCCATCAGGGGGAGTCAAGAGGTCGTGTCAAAAGTCGAGAGCTTGATGCCGGGGTCCTCGAGGGGCCGAAGGCCCGATCCGAGCACGAGGAGCTGTCCTGCCCGGTCCTACTAATGGACAGTCACGTATATTGCAGCGTTTCCACTTGGTGATTGTATAAAAATATGTTTTTGACGTCGAACTCGTAGTTGCACCATTTTGTCACACTGGTGTGACCACGAGGAATTTATTTTCCTCGTAGCCACACTGTTTGGTTCTGGTGCCCTGCCGGCCGCTACTGCGTCGCGCTCGCTTCGCTCGCTCTTGCAAAGGTCACGATAGGAGCATAAGGACATATTGGTCCTCGTGCTCCTACCAGTAGGAGAACCGAGTAGGAAGTGCAAGCGACTTATATTTCTCTCTCACTTTATGTTCACCAAGACCTCACGGACTGTAGGAACCTAAATGGTCACATGCCTCACGGTTTCAGAGACATTTTCTCTCTCGAACGCTCCGGTTGTGGAATGAACTCCCTGCCGAGGCTTTCCCGCGTGACTGGTTTTTCAAGAAAGGAGTGTAGGTATACATTCTTAGGTAACACACATGTAACATCACTGGAGTTGCAAGCGTCCATAGGCTACGGTGTCCGCTTACCGTCAGGCGGGCCGTAAGCTTAATTGCCACCGACGTGGTATAAAAAATGTATATTTGAAGTCGGTAAAATAATGAGATCGTGCAAGGTTTTACATACTTAAACACAATTCTGATGCGCAATTTGGCAAGTCGGTCAACTCCGGCGCACACCGTGAAGGCTGGTAACAATATCGTGTGACATTTAGTGGACTTACCACCGTGACTTTAAAACAACGCCGTATTGTTTGTTATTAGTCAGTACCTTTGGTCTTGCTACTTACGTACGTACTAAGGTACAGTCACTTACAATTCTGTGCTTACAATAGTCTATCACTCGCGTGGATAAAGTTCAAAACGAGTATATACCTACAGGGGAACATTAAAGTAGCATCATCATCCACCACCATACATAGATGACCTCTACCTATAAATAATCTAATAAAGAAAATAGAAATAAAACTAAAGATAAAAAAAAACCGTTTTTTTTTTTATAAAGTTCATTAGATGCAATTCTTGATATGGTTACGAAGTTATAAACTTACCTAAGTGTCATAAACGTGAACTTACGACCGATGGGGCGATCATAGTGACATTCCAAATTTCAACTGTAAATCGTGTTGGTTTTATAGCAATCCAAAACTGGCCATCTAAGATTATTTGACACTGCGAAAGTAAAAATTCAGGGTGTATTTTACCTGAATTAACATTAGAATAGAGACAACAACTGAAGTTTTTTACACACACACACACGTAATCCCATTGTGTGTGAAACCATAAAGATACCTGAACTTTCACATCATCACATCATCAGCCTATATACGTCCCACTGCTGGGCACAGGCCTCCTCTCATGTATGAGAGGGAACGGGCAGTAGTCCCCACGCTGGCACAGTGCGGATTGGGGACTTTTGAAATATGAAATCATATTCCGTACATAAGTTCCGAAAAACTCATTGGTACGAGCCGGGATTCGAACCCACGACCGCCGCTTGACAGCCGCATGAACCACTGGGCTACCGTAGCTTTTTTTTCTGAACCTGAACTTTACCTACTGTAAACTGAACCCTATTTGTTAAATGCAATAAAACATTTGTATTTGAACAAGTTATTTATTGTGACAGCAGAAAAATAATAATAGGAATAAAAAAATTGAAAGTAAGATGGCGGCGATGCATTTCTTTTTAAAGAAGGCGTTAGCACGTTACCATACCTACTTGCCATTTTATCACTTATCACTGTGTATAAGACATCCGTCACGTTCTGACAAGTATGCAGGTGCAAGAGTGACGGATGTCTTATCCACAACGATAAGTGATAAAATGGCAACCATGCTACGCCTGCTGGGAATTGTTTTGTGGGTTTTTGGACCTCAAGATTTTGGAATCATGTTTAATTCCACATCCATTGGTTTTCAATGTCGTCATTGACTTCCGGCAGTCGTTGTCAGGGCATTTGGGGCAAAAACATACATACATACATTCATGCCTTTATTCCTAAAAGGGGTAGGCAGAGCACATGAACCGTATGTTCCACCGCCACTTTTATCATAAATGTGGGTATAAAAGATCGACTAAATGTGATATTGCAGTGATAGGTTGCTAGCCCATCGATGCTAGCCACTAGCCAGTCGACTTTTACGACACCCACGGAAAGAAAGGGGGTGGTGAAATTCTAGCCCGACACCACACGGGTAGATTTATATCTACCTACCTACCTTCTTTGTAAATGTTGTCATGGGAGTCGTTTTATGGGTTTAAGGGATTTATGATTTCAAAAATAGTGACCATTTTGGATTCCATTACGGCAGTTATGTATTGTTGCGTAAGTTCCTGAAAGTCATGATGGGAATGGTAGTTATTTTCTAGGATTTAAAAAAAACGTTAAAAGCGTCGGCCGGACATCACGACATGCCAGCCTGAACGATATCACGGCCAGTGTGCCAGCAGTTCTTAAACCATCAGGTCTCGAGCGGGACGACGGCAAGAGGCCTGATGGCGTGACCCTTGTTCCCTGGAAGTTGGGTCGGCCCTTAGCATTGGATGCCACATGTGTGGATACCCTTGTCCCGTCCCATCTTTCAGAGACTTCGACCAGGGCTAGGGCTGCCGCTAACACAGCTGAAAACCTCAGGCGGCCTCATGCAGCCATTGATTCTGGCTGCATGTTTGAGTCGTTTGGGGTTGAAACGTTGGGCCGTGGGGGCCCGGAGCACACGCGGTGTTCAAGGAGCTCGCGAAGCGTGTCGTGGAAGCAAGTGGTGACGAACGGGCTGGCGGCTATCTGGCGCAACGGATCAGCATTGCTTTCCAGCGCGGCCAGCCTTATGGGCACCTTGCCGCACGGCACAGATCTAGAGCCGGTTTTTTATTTGCAAATATGTTGTTTTGTTATTATTTTGTTAGTTTCTTATAGTCGGGATGTACATAGTTAGGCTAGTATTATTTTATACGAATCCTTTTAAAAAGAAAAAAAATGACTCGTGATTATAAAGTTAGCAACATTAGATCTGATGAAATTTATGTAGAAATTTAGTTGGGGGGGTTGGGGTTTTAAGGATGAAACATTCTGAATCATGGTAAAATTAAATTAACGAGGTGATTTTTTAAAAAGGATAATGTATCTACTTTCTCGGCATATTAAATGGCAATAAGGTAAAAAATTAAACATACCTACTTTTGGTAGTAACTAATGTAACTATGTACCTAGTTAATTAATATGTCTAATGTAAGTACTACCATAATGCATAATTATTTGTATAATATCTTTAAAAATACTCTAACTACTATTCCGTGCGTGTAATTAAATTGGACTTCGCGTGAAAAGAAACACATAAAAATAGCAATCACAACAACAGATCTCATGTTTTCTCTATGGTAGGTACTTACCATCCTAAAGTACTCCTGGCCTGCCACATACCATGTGCAGAAAGCAAATAGCAACACCACTCTTCCATCCATAATTGAAAAACCGTCAGCTCAATCACAATTTACAAAATATCACAGCAACTTTCATTTATTATTAATGTTCAAAATTATCAAATTACTCTATGGTAAACATTTTAAACGCGCGCGGAATTTGACAATTCAACTTTTTAATTTCGAACTCGTACGAAGGTTTTCGCGCGTTCAGCCAAGTTTTGGAGCGGATGGGTTTTCGTAACGGACTTTTACGTTAGAAAACTGTCTCGGATTATTTCTTGTCGCCGACTGGAGCCATATTTCCGTTGCTTTTGTTTTCTGCATGGTTTGGTGAGCACGAGGGAGTGGCGGGGAGCGGACATAGTTGCGGACGAGTCTTAAGATATTTACAGAAGTGCCTAAGTTTAGTCTGGCCAGTGAGTCGTGTCAAAATAGTATTTTATAAAAAATTGCATTTAAATTCCCATCAAGCCTCGTTCGGCAAACCTCTGGCCTAAACACGGTAGGTACTCGACTTTAAAAGCCCTTATTATATAACGATTGTATACAATAAATACTATGTCTACGAGACAACTGAAATAATTAAAGAAACTTGGTATCAATTGAAAATCTAAGCCTATTACGAAATTTATAACGGTAATTAAGGACCTTTGTTTCGTGCTTTACAATTTTTTTCTGTATGTTTTCTATGCGATTTTTGTGGACAGCATAGTTAACTGACCAGACAGGGGAAGCATATTCAAGAACACTTCGCACATATGCGAAATACACTATTTTCATACTCAATAAATTACGAAATGGTTTGCAGGTCCTAATTACAAAACCGAGGTTGCGGTAAGATTTATTAACTATTAAGTCCACGTGATTTCTCATGGTCATTTTAGCATCTAACGTCACCCCCAGGTCTCTAACCACGTCGACCCTCTGAACTATGACGCCATTGAAATTGTACAAAAATTTTAATGGATTCGATTTGCGAGTGAAACTAATACATTGACATTTATTTATGCTTAAAGTGATATTATTTTGCGAGTAGTATTTTATTAGATTATTGAGATCACTTTGTAATAGCTCACAGTCCGCTTCAGATTTAATACACATGAAAACTTTTTTATCATCGGCGTATAATAAATAGTTAGCATTGTTGATACAGTTAGCGATGTCGAATATATATGCGTTGTAGAACAGAGGACCGAGGTGAGAGCCCTGAGGTACGCCAGAAGTTATATCAATGTAATCTGATTTGTAACCACCTAGGACAACAGCTTGAGAACGATTAATAAGGTAAGATTCGACCCACCGAAGCAAATCGCCATGGATTCCCAGTGCTTGGAGCTTCAGGAGCAGGATGGCGTGATCCACTCGGTCGAATGCTTTTTCAAAGTCCGTGTATATCACGTCAACCTGCCCACCGCCTTCCATTTCAGTTATAACAAAATTGGTGAAGTATGACAAGTTAGACACCGTGGAACGACTCTTAAGAAAACCGTGCTGCCTATCTGATATACCACGACATACGACAGGATAAATATGGGTGAACATGATTGATTCGAATAGTTTCCCCATGGTATTGAGTATAGAAATAGGACGGTAGTTGTCAATTTTAGATTTAGAACCTTTTTTATGTATGGGGATGATATGGGCTTTTTTCCAGATTGAGGGGAAAATGCAACATTTAAGAGCATTTTGAAAAATAATAGCTAATGGTGATGCGAGACTTTCGGCGCAGGAAGACAAAAAAACAGGAGGAACCCCATCACAACCCGGCCCTTTGGATATGTCCAGGGATTTTAAGTACTTCAAAACAGTGTCGTTATATGTACCTATAAAGTATTTATTTCTATTAACCGTATCGTCGTCCAATAACACAAGTTTTATTTTTATTTGTGGAGCTATAGTATCCACAGAATTAAGTGTCGATCAGGGTCATAAACGTCAGTAACCGTAGGGGTGGTAACATGTCGATAACTTATGATGTAAACGTCGATATAATTGTTATATTTTTAAATGAAATCTTATATCATCACTTAATTTGTTTTTAGATAGTTAATTATTTAATGATTGAAAATACAATAAATAAAATTAAGATATTTCTTAAATAATTAGCTAAATACGTGTTTAGTAGTAGTAGTAGTTTTTGCATTATTTTCTAAGTGTCATAATTTATGTTAATTATTTAATATTTAAATAGTAATAATACAATACTGGAATAAAAGAATACCACACTATTTAATTTCTTTGTTTCATAACTTTATCGACATTCCTTTTCCTGCCTACCGCTACCTGCACTATTGTTGCACGGCCCGCTCCATAAGGCCGTGCAGGTGTGAAAGAGATAGCATGATTCCGATGATTTATGACCGTGCTCGTCACTTAATTCTGCGGGGTTCTCTTATTTTTCGCAGAAAATTGTTTGGCCAATTATTAGTTCCCAACCAACGTTTCGCAGAATATTATTTCGCCAAATAATCACTTGCCAACTCGTCATAAGATTTCGTTTCTTTTCCCAACCTCACAGTTGCCAACTGTACGTTTGGTCTGATGATTATAAAGTAAACTTTCAAAATGCCAAAAATCGTTTAACCGAATGTTTTAGTTGGCTGAATAGTCATTTCGTTGTATAACGTTTCCCAAATGTTTCACGCAGTAGGGTTCGTACAGTTACTATGTAATATAATTTACAATGTGGGTAAGCGCAACTGCTCACTTCTTTTAATAACTTTGTGGGTGAGTAAGAATAAACTGACTTATTAGCGATAAGTGTTTCCTTACTTATTTTGAATACTCAATAAGGCGATTTTGGCACTCGCCGGCCGCTGCCGCGGCACGCTCGCTTCGCTCGCTCGGCTTCGTGCGCTGTAAGATCGCGGTTAACCTAACACGCTCCTCCTCGCTTCGCTCGTCGTCGCACCTATCTGGACTCTGTCACAGTTATTATTTCTGTTACGTAACTATTGCACTTACGAAACGTTGTTCGTTCAATAGTTGTTTGGCCTAGTGAAATAGTTGGCAAGTGATAAGTTTTCCAAACCTTTTTAGTCATTGTGATATTCTGCTTTATAAAAATTCGACCAAGTGTCAGGTTGTCATACAAAAAGTTGGTAATGGTTAGTTGTCAAAGTGAATCATTTTCGAAATGTTGGTTGGCAAGTGATGTTTGACCAAAGGAAATTCTGCGAAAAGGCAGAACACCATTCTGCGGATACTATAGTTCGATTTGTGTAAGACTTTCCTAATATATTCTTAAGGTATGGTCGGATGTCAGCTGGTCTCCTATAGAGGTCGCATTTCTCAACCGATTCTAGTGAAATTCTGTGAACAGGTTCGATAATTATAACTATGTAGATCAGCGAACGAAAAAAACATAGAAGTCTAAGTAGCGGCGCAAAATGGCCCCACAGAATGGGTGCCATTGCCATCATGCGGGGGTGGGGGCGGGGTGTCAAAACGATGCCAGGCAGCCGTTTAGTTCGGACATGCGCATACCAGGTTTTTTGTAGATATGTTTTGAAAATTCACTTATTGGAAATTTTACAAAAAAATTAGACTCGTGCGTTCCAAATATCACAAAGCCACTAGTTTTAAGCAGCTCTTTAAAAAGTTGTACGTAAAATTTACACGGTGTCGTTTGTCCTTAAGATTACGTGAGATATCTTGAGACACATCCGTACTCTACAATGCGGTGCGCACGCGCCGGCGCCGCGCCATCGCGTGCCATACCGGCACGCGCCATAGACTAACTAACATAAGACAGGATACCTTCAAACTATGAGGCAGTGATATTTATTTATGTAAAAATAAATAAAGACCAGGTTGCACTCCGGGAGTGCCGGCAGAAGTGAAAACGTGAATATTTTGACATTTCGAAAATCGAAATCTGTGGCGAGTTTAACTATTCTTCCCCATCCCAATAATTGCACAGCGCCGCTAAAGAAGTTTTCACTTCAAAAAAAACTTAACTATGTCAAGCGAGATGTGCTCATAAATAAATATTATAAATATTAGGGGACAATCCTACACAAATCGACCTAGTCCCAAACTAAGCAAAGCTTGTACTATGGGTACTAGATGACGATAAACATACTTATATAGATAAATAAATACTTAAATACATAGAAAACATCCATGACTCAGGAAAAAATATTAGTGCTCATCACACAAATAAATGCCCTTACCGGGATTCGACCCCACGACCTCTTGCTTCGTAGAGTGCGAGAAAAATCGAGAGAGCTCGCGCGCCGTCGCTTGATAGCCGTGCAGATAACAATAGAATTTGAACGGACTTTATATACGTTTGTATAATTGGCACACTTGATATACCGAAGTCCAAAGAATAACGTCAATATTACGTAGGTACACTCCAAATATATAACCAATCGGAATCGGAATATTTCATACTCGTATATGCATTTTATACAAAATAGTAGATTTTCATATTAAATCTTAATATTTATTAATTTAAATTGAACAAGACTCACTTTGCACGTACAACCCGACCGAGCTAAGTATGTACCTCGCGTCGATTACGTCACACTGGCAAGAGGTGCAAATTTGTCTCGGTCCGGTTTTACCTAAATATGAATGTTATACTGGACAAAATTTTATTTGAGCTAGATTCATTTAGAACAAGAAACAATTGGACTTGAAAGTATAGACACACATTTGATGATATTTTTGGTCCAATTTCAAAATGGTAGTTTTGTTTTGACGATTTTCAATTTGTTCCGAATGACAGTTAATCGTAAAAGGGATAAGAGCAAGCGAATGGTTCACTAGTAAATGTTATGAAAGTTTAAAGTTAATTATACTTATTAGGTTAAAATTCAACAAAAACCCAAACCGCTGTCATGGTTTAGAGTGTGTACGATCTAGCATTTGAACTAATACATAATATTATATATTTTTATATTTAATATTATTTATGTATATGTGTGTTATATGTGTGCCTATACATATGTATAGGCACACATATAATCGAACGAGTGAGAGAAGTTCTCCGTTGCAGCTAGGGGCAAATATCGTATGTCCGGATGCCCCGTGTACCGCTGTCCGGCTGTTCTCCTGTACAGTTCACATTTTTAATTATTGAGTTTCTTTGTCAATTCAGTTATTGGAAATCAAAAAAGTTTTCTTTTTATAATACGGACTCGCCAGTTATATTATAATTTTGCGCGCGTCCGCTATGATATATCGACGGTGGAAAGGCAAAACCACTGAAGCGACATTTTTTGAATTGTGCAAGAGAGCGTTTCAAAGTTTTTTTATTTACTAAAAAATCATAAGTTTTTTTCTAGTTATCTTAGAGATTTGGGTTCCATGTACGGGGTTATGTAATTTTTTTTATAGCTTTATAATTATATTATGAAAAGAAGAGGCATAAATTTACATAACAGTTTTAGGAGACATTATGTCATGTGATCATGTCCCGTCTGTGACGATTATTCTTTGATAATATTTAAATTACATCTATCTTGGATGCAGCGTTTGTAGTAGTTTACTTTGATGTATATTAGATCGCTATATTTTACAGCGATTTCTACACGGAAAAACTTGATTAAAAATATATTAGAAAAGCCCTAGTTATCTTGAATTCTTGGTTCAAGATTATTTGTTTATTTGACTAATATTACTAGTGACTCCGTGAGTAGGTAGTACGGCTGTTCTCCTCTCCAGGGGACCGATTTTTGAATTTCAAGCGCTCGACTCTTTCACTCGAAAACTGTCAAAAATTGTGAAATGCTATTTTGAAATAGCGATAGAAAATTTAAAAACGAGTGGTATTGACCACTCGTATTCAATTATATTGGTAGAATCTATAGGTAATTAGCTAAGGGCCCCTTGGGGACCCAACTTAGAAAGATAGGAGGAAAAAAAAAACTATCGGTAGAAAGTAAGTGCCGGCCATTTGACACTACAAACGTATTTACTTTTATAAAAATCGGTCCCTAGGTCGCATTTCTCCAGGAGCGGCCTTGAGTCATTTTCTATACATAAAAAGTCTGCTGATTTTTCCGGGGGAGGGGAACGTCAAATGTATGCGTAACGTGAAAATAGCTACGTCAGATAAAACGTCAGTCCATACAATGTGAATGACCACTGGTCATATATTTTTGGCAGAGGGGAACGCCTGTCAATGGCCGCTCCGGTTGGTTTAGTTAATGCTCTAAGCATTTCTCAACTGATCCTCGTGAAATTTAATTTTGCCGATGCTGTTTTTTGAACAGCCAGATCAAACAGCGCCCGCCTGACCATAAAGGGTTGAACAGACTGCCAGCGGGGCGGTAGCGGCGCTTAACGAGCGCGTGATGCGCGCGGGACGGCCGGTCACACAGAGCACGCGCGCATCGTGCCATCAACCAGCCGGCATCCCGCCATCAACCCGCCAGCACTACGTAAGTACCGCGCGCTGCGCTGTCTGGCGTCACACTGACGCGCCGCGCTCCCGCGACGGTGCTGTGTGTTCGACCCTTAAGTGGTGGACGCCTGCAACCAGTGTTGGGCAAAAAGTAATTGAATTACAAATTACTAATTGCAATTACAAAATGTAATTGCAATTACAAATTACAATTACATGGAAAAAGTAATTGAAGCCTCAATTACAAATTGCAATTACAAAATGTAATTTGTAATTTCAATTACCAATTACATTTTGTAATTAAAATTGGTAATTAATTACTTTTTCAATTACAAATTACTTTTTCGTTCGAGTATATTTTGGACTTGGAAATTTTTCATAAAATTATTTCCTCACATTTTAGTGTTTTTTTAATTCGGTCGTACAAAATGCTTAAAAATAATCACAAAATGTCATATAAAGTTTTCCCCAAAATCACTTCTTTCAACGATATACTTCAACTCGATGTGTTAGACGGCGCGGTGCTATCTAGGACTTAGAGAAATTTCTAACAATAATTTTATTTTAACGTTTTGCTGTTTTTTTTTCAATTGCGTCGTAAAGTATGCCTAAAAAGAATCATATTATGTCATATAAACTTTTTCCCAAAATAGCTCTTTTCAACGATGTACCTACTTAACTTCGATGGATCAAAGGACAGAGAAATTTCCATCAAAAATGTTTTTGTTAGTTTTCGGTTTTTATTTTTATTCTATTGAAAGCAATGCTTAAAACAATCACAAAATATCATATAAAGTTTTCCCCAAAATCGCTTCTTTCAACGATATACTCGATGTGTTTTAGACGGCGGTGCAGGTGCTATCAATTTAAGTTACAAGTTAGTTAAAACAAACTTATCAGGACTTAAGAGAAATTGCCATAAAAAAATTTTTTCTTACTTTTTGGTTTTCGTTCTGTCGAAACAATACTTAAGGAGAAGCGCAAAACGTCAAATAAACTTTTTACCTAAATCGCTATTTTCAAAGATATACTCAGTCACAATGTTAGAAGGAATTAGATATGAGCGCCGCGCCGGCGCGCCGCCGTCGCCGCCAATTTGAGTCGGCGCGCCGCCGCCGAGTAAAATACGCGGCGCGCCGGCGCAACGAATTGCGGTTTGCTTTCTCGCTCGCACTCGTAATGTATCCCACCCGCGTTCGTTCGCACGATGGCGGCAGTCGAGTCAACAGCCGCACACTTGTCAGCCGCGTCCTATAATTTGTTCCCAGCTTGAAGCCGGTCATCGCACTGCCGCTGCATCCTGCTGCGGTGTGCGGAGCGACGGTTCGCAACGTTATATGCCAGAACCTCACTTTGTATATTAACCTTTCGTATGCCGAAGGGGCTCGCACACCTGTACCCGTCGTATGCCGTGTCTCGTATCCGTACCAAAGCTATAAAATGCCGGAGGAGCTCGCAAATTTGTACCTGTCGTATGCCGTGTCCCGTATCCGTATTTATACCAGTAGTGTGCCGTGTCCTGTATCCGTCACGAAAATAGTTCTAACACGTTTTTGTAATTTTCAGTTTAAATATCCTAAAAATGAGGTTGGAAATGGCATTTTAACGAATCGGAATGAATGAATGATACCATTGCAAACTTTCACTTATACATAAGTTCACTCATTCGGTCGTTACAAGCATTTGAATTCGCGCATCGTAACCGCTGGTTGAGGAACAAGTGGCCTGTAGAAAGTCGTGAAAAAATGTGAGAAAAACACAGTAAAGATAAAACAATTCATTATTTTATTGTAGTTTTGTTCTTTATGAAGCTATACAAATACATGAAACTCTGTAATAGTTTTCAAATATTTTACAATCAAAACTTCTGTTGGCTAAGAACCGTTTCGCTAGTGTAACTTCTTTGCTGTTTTCTAAGAGTTTGAGTAATACTTTCTTCGAGTAACGTATATCATTTTGAAGATAATTTTATTGAGATTACTGTTACTCTCACGTTTGTTCAGTAAATCGAAATATATTAGTAAAATTTTATAATTTATCGAAGTGCATCCAAAATACACGCACACAAATGCAAATCAAAATGACGGGCAACTCTGTACGTACAAGGAATCGATTCCAGGACTTACGAAGAATTTACGAGCAAAAAAAATATTTTTAATTTTATTATTGGTTTTCAGTTCAATCGTAAAACACACAAAAATAAAGACAAAACGTCAAATAAACTTCTTTCTACGATGTATACTTACAGAGATATCGAAGTTTTAGTGAAAAGTAATTTAGCAGAAAGTTGCAATTACAAATTATGTAAGTAAGCAATCGGCATACCTAGTCAATTACAAATTTCTTTATCTTAATTTTTATTTTAAGTGCGCATCAAAAGAATCACAAAATTGTAAAATTAAATTTTAAACAAATCTCCCTTTTCAGAAATATGCAATACCAACTCTTAAACTATCAACTGCCATCGGCAGTATCGGCACACGGTTTTTAGGACTTAAAAAATTTCTGTCAATAATTTTTTTTGACGTTTTGCTGTTTTTTTCAATTGCGTCGTAAAGCATGCCTAAAATAAAGTATATTACGTTTTATAAACTTTTTCCCAAAATGGCTCTTTTCGATGATATACTTAACTTCGATGGATCAGAAGCGAAGTTCTCAAGGACTTAAGAGAAATTTCCATCAAATATGTTTTTCATAGTTTATGGTTTTATTTTTATTCTATCGAAAGCAATGCTTAATAAGCATCACAAAATGTCATATAAAGTTTTCCCCAAAATCGCTTCTTTCAACGATATACTCGATGTGTTAGACGGCGGTGCTATCTAGGACTGAAATTACCATAAAAAATTTTTTTCTTCTTTTTTGGTTTTTGTTTTTTTCTATCGAAAACAATGCTTAAAAACAAGCACAAAACGTTACATATTTTTTTTCCCAAAATCGCTCTTTTCATCGTTATGCTCAACCACAATGGTCGAACGAATCTATTTAAGGACTTAGATAATTTTGGACGAAACAATATTTTTTTTAGTTCACTATAAAAAACGCGCAAAAATAAGCACAAACTGTCAAGTAAACTTTTTTCTAACATGTGTCGTTAGAGAGATATCGAAGTTCCAGTTAAAAGTAATTGCAATTACAAATTACATGTAATTGCAATTACCAATTACAAGTAATTTCAATTACATGTAATTGCAATTACCAATTACAAGTAATTTCAATTACATGTAATTGCAATTACTTGTAATTGAATTACATGTAATTTAATTGGTAATTAATTACAAAAAGTAATTAATTACGCCCAACACTGCCTGCAACCGTGCAACTACACCACTCGCACGCGCGTTGCCGACTCGCCGTTAATGTACGTTTCCTACCGAACGGGTCGGGCCGCGGCCGGCCGGCCGGCGCGCATTCTTTTACATACAAAGGAATTTGAACCGTCTATACATCAGATACAATTCATATTTGATTAATGATTACAATCCCCACCGACCGCGTCGGTAGCCGCCGCGTGCTGCAGCCTCGCAGTGGATGCACGATTCATTCAAATATGAAATGTAACCACTGTATAGACGGTTCAAATTCCTTTGCATGTAATAGAATGCGCCGGCCCGACATGTTCGGTGGGAATTTATGTGGGATCTTATGTACGCATAAGACCAATTTAATCAGAAGGAACAGAGACCAAAATGAAACTGGTTTTGAGTTGGGCAGCCGTTAATTATGAATACCTTTTGTGCGCAGGATTAGACAATAGTAACGCGATCGTTCCGCTCCGAATCCTGCGCATTGTCTCCGCCGTACGAGCGGGACTTGAGAAATATACTTATAATTATAACTTAACTAGCTCCTGCCCGCGACTTCGCGTGGAACTCGTTTTAATCGTGGGTACCTCAATATAAGGCGTCCCTTATTTCATCGATAAATGTTTCACCGAATGCATGGTTTCACAGAATTTTCGTATCATCCAATTTCTCTGACTCGGAAACCGTTGACTTTTTAGACCCAATTCGCACTGTCGACTTGTCTTTCTGTTTCTTTAGTGACTTTCTACAGTTTATACGGGTGTTTACGCACTTAGTCGCAGCTTGCCTCGCCCGCCTATGTTTTGGTCGCCGAGAGACCAAGTCGCCGGCGACTAGTCGACAGTGCGTATTGGATCTTAGGTACAGCTAAAAAGCAATTCTGTAGAACCCATTTAGGGCATTTAGGTTAGGTTACGTTTGTTCTATAAAATTCCTGAAAAGTTTCCTCTGAAAAAAGGTAGGTTAGGTTAGGTTAGGTTAGGTTAGGTTAGAGGGTAATTTTAATTTCATAGAATTATGAAATTAAAATTCTGCGAATCATACATTCGATCGAACAATTGTCGGTAAAACAAGGTACAACCTCCATACTTCTGCTGCCATTTCACCACTTAGAGTAAATTATTCACCCTAAGGGAGTGAAATGGCGGCAGCGCAAGGCCTTTATTATTATTCCCCCGGATAAAAAAACAGTCCTAGATGTCCTTTTCCGTGGATTCAAACTACATATATATATTTATTGCAACTATACTCGATATAAATGGGTGAATCAACTTTTTCGGTTGCCATGATTAATTTTATAGGTTTTAATTCACCAAATGTTCTTGTCATGTTCCACCCGTGTTTGCATACGGACCATCTTCTAAACATGTTACAGTAGGCCACTTTGTGGGGGGCCTACCCAACGCTGCGCCTTCCGGCACGCTGTCGCCTTTCGAGTACCTTTCCACCCCAACGGCCATCGGTTCTACGTGCAAATGTGTGTTAGACGTCTATATTGTAACAACTTTTCTAAGAACCGCGTGGTGTCGGGTTAGAATAGCACCACCCCCTTTCTTCCCGTGGGCGTCGTAAGAGTCGACTAAGGGTTGAAAGGGTTGAAGGGTTGAAGTGTTGTGGGCGATGGGCTAGCAACCTGTCACTGCGATATCACATTTAGTCGATCTTTTTATACCCACATTTATGCTAAAAGTGGATTGGAACGAAGGTTTCATGTGCTCTGCCTACCCCTTTTAGGGATAAAGGCGTGGATGTATGTATGTATGTTTTCTAAGAAACTCAAAAATTGTCCCCTGGCTAACGGGACATGATGACAACAAGAAATTATTGATTGTCCCAAATCCAGAAATAGGAATCCGCAGCACAACTTTCCAAACAAAGAGACTAACTTTTTTCTCTCAGCAGAAACTAGTTTCAATTCAATCTTTATTGACAACATGGTTATATGGTTTCCGACCAAGATATGGCGGATCACATTGTATAAAGTTTCATGGTACTCCAGCTCGCCGATTTCGTCGCCACTCAAGTACCTTTCCGCCCGAACGGCCATTGGTT
The DNA here is from genome assembly GCA_945867215.1 of Epinotia demarniana. Classification (NCBI taxonomy): domain Eukaryota; kingdom Metazoa; phylum Arthropoda; class Insecta; order Lepidoptera; family Tortricidae; genus Epinotia; species Epinotia demarniana. Next base: position 9,073,092 of record OX244285.1, read on the forward strand.
CTACCTGTAATTTGCCCCTGTGTGCAGGTGTGGTTGACGATTGTATTTACCTACACAGGACAGACTGTCCAGTTAGGTCAGTCCAACTTCGAGAAAGAGGTCATTCGTCGAGTCTGACTCGGCTGGGCAGCGTTCGGGAAGCTACGGCATATATCATTGCCGAGTTTGACGGTTAACATAAAGACAAAAGACAGATTCAAGTTAATAATTTATTTATTTATTGCTTAAACACTAGTATAACTACATAAATGGAGGTTGGACGACCACCTGCCTTAAGTATCTAGAGCACCCAATGACAGGTGCGAAAGGTGGTACTACTGGTACTCCACAAGTTGGTAACTCAACCGTCGTGGCGCAGGCGCAAGTAGGCTTGCCCTGGGCACACCCACATGGGGTCTCCACTGTGGGGGTCACGCACGTACAGGTGGTCTTCACTTTTGGCAACCCGCAAGGCACCTCCACGCAGCCGCAAGAGTTAACGCACCCGCAAGGGGTTACCCCGCACCCGCAAGAGTTCATCCCGCAATTGCAACCGCTTACCCCGCACCCGCAAGTGCAAGGGCTTACCCCGCACCCGCAAGAGTTTGCCCCGCAAGTGCAAGGTCCGCTGCAACCGCAAGGCAAACCATATGGCACAAGAGGAGCACCGCACCCACAACCGAACCCTGGGGAACACCCGCAAGACGGTAGGTAACTAGGCGCGACAAGACCACACGTAGGGCATCCCAGCGAAGGAAGATTATAACTGTAGACAGGCTGGCATCTAGGACAGCCGTCGACAATTCTAACGGACGGATCATTACATCCACAGCTAGTTGCTAAACCAACGGTAGGAGTCGTACGCCCGCACAGATTCCCTAAAACAGGGTTGCCACAACTACACGCCCCGAAAGCATTAGTGCAGCCGCAACTCTGTACCCCTATAATAGGGCTTGGCAGACCGATCGCAGGGTTGTAGCAACCGCAGGGGGGTACCGTAGGGGCTTGGAGGAGGGTACCACAGACGCAGTTAGGCTCGCCACAGCCACAAGGGCTAACACAGCTACATGGAGTAAGGACGTTGGAGAGTGTCACAGGGCTGGCGAGGGATAGGAGGTTCTGTATCGGCACTGGTAGGTTTGATGGCAGGATACCGTAGTCTTGAGCTTTGACCTGAAAAAAAAAGACTTAAGTCAGGACCAAATTCAATCATCATCATTATCAGCCTATATACGTTCCACTGCTCGCCACAGTTCCATCGAACGATGTCAGCCAGTGACCGACACTCCATTTTGTCACTTATCGTGTGATAAGGCCGACCATGATAAGGGGTCTGCATGCTTGAACCAGTAGACACTAGTCTACCGTAGCTTTTCTGTTTTTGAAAACCTAACCTAGATAGTATTACAAATACTAATAAACGTTATTCTGTTGATACTTACATTGTAAACTAGAAATAAGCAAATAAATACAAGACTCGAAGCCATCGTTTCGAACTATATGTAAAACTGGATGGCAAACACTGTAAAATACAACATTTATATACATTTTCGTCGATGACGAAAAGATAACGATTTGAACGATTTCGAACCAAAAATATTATTTACAAAATCTATATTGAAATTTTGATAAATACGCAAAAATGATAACAAAGTATTTTATAGAAATAATTTACTAACATAATTACTTATCTTGATTAACATACTTTAGTAATGTTATTTCGAAACGTTTTATCGCATTAATATTAAATGGTATTGCGATATACCTTATCAACGATTGTAGGTATAACATGTAGGACGCCTTTTGACAATTCCCGAAAACTACTTCAAATATTAATATTATTATTATTCTGGTAGTAGCTTCCGGACTGTGAGAGAACTCATATCACTGCGACCATCGCTGATCTATTGTGATCTCCACTTTCTACAATTCTTGGTCAAGTCCTGCGAACTCAAAGAATTGCAGGATGCTTGTTGACCTCAAGAAATTTGATCTCCTCCGGGCACATGATGTGTTTACCCAGAAATGATATAGGGAGGTTTATATAACTTTTTAGTATCCAAAGCCTATTACTCCGTTCAAGAATACCTTAACGACCTGAATTCTTATGCCGCGTTTATACGCTTGCGATGGCTTGGCGCGTGAGCAGGACGCAGCCATGCGTTAGAGGGAGAGGGCTATAATTCGATCTCATTCGTTTACATAGCTGCGTCCTGCTCACGCGCCAAGCCATCGCAAGCGTATAAACGCGGCATTAGTGTTAGCAATTTATGCATGCGATACACATGACATTCTTATATATATTTGCATGTCCTTGTGACCAAACATGTAGCTCTATTGTATTTCTTATTGAACCACCTATTTGTACCATGTTTAAGCGAATAAATGACTGATTACTGAAGGCGTTGCGGCTGCGCATAAGGCAGGGGCAATCGGTTAGGATGCGTGTAGGCGTCTCCTCCGCTTCAAGACAGAGTCTGCACTGCCTTGTGTCACATAGTCCTAACCTTTGCATGTGCTTGTTTATATAACTACTTCCATACTAATATCATAAATGCGAAGGCAACTCTGTTTGTCTGTTGCATTTTCACGCTTAAACCACTGAACCTGTTAAGATGAAATTGGGTATTTGGGAGGTAGTTTGTACCCCGGGAAGGACATAGGATATAGTTTTAATCCCGGAAATCATTCCCAAAGGGGTGAAATGGGGGACGAAAGCTTGTATGGGGGTACGATATAAACGAGTTCCACGTGGACAGGGGACTGATTTATGACTTTCGAGCGCTCGAAAATGTAATGGGTAGGTACTTAAATATGACTGTAGTTTCAAAATTGTAAGCATTGAATACGCCTGGTCAATATCACTAGATTTTAAATTTTGTATCGCTCTTTTAAAATAGCATTTCATTATATAGTTTTCTTAGGAAAGAGTTTTAGATGAAAGGTACAGATATATGATAGTTTACATCCCGAAAATCACCCCTGAGGAAGTGAAAATTTATATGAAGCTATGATATCGGGCAGAAGCTGGTAACCAATAAATGCGAATATTATGTACACATTGCACGCGTAGAACTGATCTCGAGTGGCGACCACGTACCGGAAGGCGCAGCGCGGGTAGGCTGACTGATGACCTGGTAAAGGTCGCGTGAGTCCGCTGGATGCGGGCGCAGGTCCGGTCATTGTGGCACTCTTTGGGGGAGGCCTATAGTCATGACAAGGGTTAAATATCATTAATGATATTATCATACTTAAGTATTTATAGTACAGTGTCATCTTTAAATGTGGTTAGGATTAGGTTATTAAGAAATAATACGAATTAAAAATAGTTAAGTATATAATGTCTTTCAATCTACACATCTATACAACAATTATTTGATACACTAATTACAATCTAATTTATACAAAATGCTTTATTGGTACTTTTCCAGTATCAATATGTCTATGAAACAATACGTTAAGACAATGCGTGAAAATGCCGTCGGACCGCACGGATTAGAGTTAAGGTTGTAAAGGATAATTATCTTGACAATTATCACGATAATTATCGTGATAAATATACTGTGATAGTTATCGAGCTGACAATAATTCTGCGTTCGCACATTCGTACCCGCCATTCGCTCAACGATAGTAGATTGTGTCTCAAGGAAGCAAAATTATATATTTACAGCGAGGGTGGTATATTGAATCCCGAGTGAAGCGAAATATTCCACAATTGAATTGTGAGCGTAGTGAGGGATTCTAAGATTCATTTTGAGTGTAACGAAGGATTCCAAGGTGGAAACAATTTCGCTACACATACTGCTTTTCACATATTTTCTACAAATGATCGCTGATTTGATGTCAACAATGACTCTTTTCTGAATAACGGATGTGAAAAACTCTTTTGTCGATGTACCGTTCGCCTGGCGCCTGACAGGCCTAAAGACAAGACGAAAAAAGAAAGACGTCCACTGCTGGACATATGCCTCCCCCAAAGAGTGGTCCTACACCACCGGCATCCAGCGGACTCCCGCGACCTTTACCAGGTCATCAGTCCACCTCGTGTATCTACCCACGCTGCGCCTTGAAGTACGTGGTCGCCCGCCACTCGAGAACCTTTCCGCCCCAAGCAGGACCAAGGTAATCGATATAGCCCTCCAAATCACTTAACTTAAGTGGTAGTGGGTGCAACATTGCACGTAGAATCGACAGAATTTGTAGCAATATAAATACAATTTAAAACACACTCGAAAGAAACATAGCCAAGAGGCAGACTTTACTGATAATACTTTAAAAAAACCTGATCCAAATCCCGTTTTTTGCTGACAAACGTCAATATTGCAACGTCAGGTCACAAACGTCAAGCAAGCTATCATTGAACTTTAACTTTCGTTAGTCATGTTTAAAATTATACAAATAACGGTTAAGCTGACGTTCATTGTCACTACGGGCGACATGTTTCGAACCCTTCGGGGCAGAGCGGGCAGTGCCGGGCGATACGGCCGCGAGAATAATCACCCTGATGACCTCTCTCCTGTAGAACGAATGGTTGACTGGCAGAGAACGCCTTGAGGCATTAAGTCCGCCATTTGTACTTAATTGTTTTGTGCAATAAAGTTTGATGTCGCCCGTAGTGACGATTAATACGCGGGTTTAACCGTATTTAATATTATTAGTATAACTTGATTTAAACACTAGTATTTAGGGAACGCACCAAAAAATCCGAAGACTCGTTTTTCCGACAGTATTATTAAGTATCTGAAAGTCTACAATTTCGCGCTCCAACGAAAATTCGGCCGCAGATGATTTAATAGAGTTACTAAATAGGTTAGCATGTAATAGTTATTATTAATTTCTGAAAAACAAAAATATGAGGGGATATCGGAATGATGAAATTCGGAAAACATGCTTTCGGACAAATGACTCTTCGGAGTTGTGTATATTATACCCTATAGTATGTTCTGTGGCATTACTCTAGCATGAAAAGAATGCGTCTCATTCACTCCTCGCCGGCGGTGCCTTTCCACTAGCCAACACCGATTTCATGGTCTTCAGCATGCTGGGAATCAACCCCATGTGTTTATCGACACATTTCACTGCACACTTCTCGAATGCTATCGTGCATTTGTCAACCTGGAAACAGAAAAAAAAGATAAAAACAAGTGAAAGTATAGCCTATTTCACCCCCATGATTAAGAGGAATCCAAAGACACCTCACATGTCAAAATCCATAGAGCAATTGTTTCTGTATCAGCGTGTCCAGCAGACACATAGGCCTCCTCTAAAATTTTCCATTTTTGTATGTCTTTTGCCAATCTTGTCCATAAATAAATAAACATACATACATACGCTCGAAAAACATAACCCTCCTGAGGCAGGGTATGGCAGCTTGTAGACATCCGGTGTTTTCACCGGACAACGGTCCGTCAATAAACGGATATCCTTGTACATCTAATACAGTGTTTCTTAGACTTTTATTAAGCATGGGACACTTTCAGAATTTTAAAAATAACGCGGACCCGTAGAACAAAAAATTAGAAGAAAGCCTACGTACCTATATATCTACCAAGGATGCCGCAGATGCGACTTTTTAGACATCCGCGGATGCGTAAGCGGATGCAGATATTTCAAGCGTCACATCCGCGGATGAGGACACGGATTTTGAAGCAAAAAAAACTCGAAAACATAAAATACGCAACGTCTTTAGGGTCACGCAGTACTCGAACGCGTTGCGACTGATTTACAATCGTAGCAAACCTAACGCATCACCAACAGCGAATTACAATTTTCCAAGCCCTACTCCTGGGTGACAATGGTGGGTGAGAGGGGAGGGACACAGGAGGTTTCTGGGATTCTGGGTGACAATGTTGGGTGAGTGGGACACAGGAGGTTTCTGAAGTCAAGGGGACAACTCACAGTCTCCTGGCTGGGGTCGGGACCGAGTCCGTCTCGGGCAGAATCGTTGCAGTCCATCACGCAACGCTGCAATCTGTTCTGGAAGTGGCTGATCTCATTCTGTAAACAAGTGAAGTTAGAAGATTAAATAACATGAAGATTTTTTAAGGCCAAGACCTTGATGGCTTACTCTGACTGTCTGTTACCGTTTCACGCATAAACCGCTGAACCGATTGAGATGAAATTTGGCATAGAGACAATCTCTTCATTTTAAAATTTCAACCCAATCAGCAATTAATATAGGGGATGATTTCCAGGATAAAAAGTATCCTATGTCCTTCTCCGGGATTCAACATATCTCCATACCAAATTTGAGCTCTGTCGGTTCAGCAGTTTAAACGTGAAGAGGTAATAGACAGACACACTTTCACATTTATAAATCCTACAAGACTACAAGGAGTTTTCATGCTCATCACACAGATTTTATAGACCGCCGGAATTTGAACCCAGGAACGTCAGCTAGGCAGGGTAGGATCCTAACGAAAGATCGTATCTTCATAGGAAACTTACGGCACTTGCGTACTTTTGTTAAGGAAAGGCAGTTTTTCAGTGAATATTCTAAAACCTTTGGACCTATCTTGTTAAAAGTAGTATTGGTTGAAAGTATCTAATTTCATGAGCTTTATGCATGATTTTATTCATATTCTTTGGTTCCATGGTTAGAGTACTTGAACTGTATGCTGCAACCCATATAATACACTTTTTCAAATCCATTACAACTAGGCGTTTGCTTATTTGATGCTCCTGCCAGTGTATTTTAATTGTATATACGTCACTCCTGGCCATAATGCGAGTTTTACTGCACGCTACGCGTACGGGAAAACTCGCATTGTGGCCAGGTGAAGACGTAAAATGTTGTACTCTAAACGGGCGTTAATTCGTAAATATTTATACACAAACACCTGCGCTCTGGGGCATTCACGAATTTACGTAATGTACTATAATGTATAAGATAAATAACCTAGGATAAGTACATATCAGGGACCGGCCCGCTATCCCTTATAAAGGGTTTTGTATGGGTTTTGCATAAGGCTTAACTAACCTTACCCTTTGCCCGACGAAACCCATTCATTTAGCTTTTAAAGCCCTTATATAAACGCTAACCCATATGAGCAATCGGTAGGCAATAATTTTCGTTAGCAGCGTTACTGCTTAAAACAAAAATGAATAGGTACATCAAAGTTTACATGTTAAGGTGTTAAAACGGGATTCAAGGTTTATATGGCGACTGCTCAGCTAGGCGCGCTACAGCAACTGGTAGTTGTCATCGTACTAGTATGTAGTAGGTATGGTAGGCGAACAAAATAATTTTACAAACCCTTCCCTAGGCATGTATTTTCTTTCCTTTTCATACACTAGCGTAGATATACACTAATCCCGTATCTTTTACGCAAGGCTCAACTACGACATTACTAAAGGGAAAGCTTTATAAAAGAGCGCTAAATGATAAGGGTAACCCTTATTAAGGGATCGCAAGGCATATAGGATAGCGGTAAGCAATTGCAAAGGGTTAGCTTTATTTTTACTAAGTTTTTCGATAAGGGGTAGTCAAACGAATGGGCTCGCAGTTCAAACTGGAAAGTCTTTCAATGGGTTAGCCGTGTTTAAGGGATGCCCATTGGAAGGCTTTTACCGCGGAAAGGGTTGTCCGGTCCCTGGTTCTATTAACATCACTGTGGACCCCAGTCATCTTAAATAATGAATTTATTTATTATTATTACTAGTGTCCAAGGAATGTGCCACATTCTGATTTTTGGTAGTTTTAGCTAAGTTAAGATATACGTACACACCTGTACATAGTTGTTGGCCTGGTTGAGTGATCCGGTGCAGTTGTCAATGCAGCCGTGCACTCGCTCCAGCGAGTTTTGCTGGTCGTCGCAGCACCGAGCTGCGCATCTATGCATGTCACCCTGGAATTAGAACGTAGAAATATAAACTTGGGCTTGTCAATGTGCAACAGAAATTATAGTAAGCCCTGGTTCCCACTATGTCGTCTGTCGGGACGATTTTTTATCGTGTGTCGTAGTGGCAGAACATTTTATATGAAGCTCTTCACACTTGTCGGACACCAAATTGTATGAGGTGACGACACATGATAAAAAATCGTCCCGCCAGACGACACAGTGGGAACAGGGGGATAAGAGTCTGAGATTTGAATGTTTGTATGTCGGGCTGGTTTCGATTGTGAGCCGCTCAAGGAAGACATAAGTTGTATGTTTCTTATGTCTGTATGATGTTATACTAGCTTCTGCCTGCGACCGTCCGCATGGAATTCGTTTATATTGTAGCTAGATACAAAATTTCATCCCCCATTACGCCCCCTCAGGGGATGACTTCTGGGATAAAAACTATATGCTACCTATGTCCTTCCCCGGCACACAAACTCTCTATACCACATCTAAATTGGTTCATACAAACTTTGTACCCCTATTTAAAATGCTTAGGGATGGGTTAAAAAATTACTTTTCTCGTATTGTAGTAATAAGGAGTCCATACACAAAGCTTCAAGTCTCTCACTTAAAACTTTACTCCATCCCCATATAAACTTCGAACCCCCTTTTTACCCCCTTGAGGGTGGAATTTTCAAAAACCCCTTCCTTCTTAGTGGGTACTTACGTTATATAAACTACTTTCTGGGTTCAACGGTTTGGGCTGGACATTGACATAAGTGAGTGAGTCGGTCAGGACTTTTACATTTATAATTATATATATAGCAGAAGATAGATAACCCAATGTGTAAAAAAATTAACAGACAGTCAGAGATGCATAGGGTTGTAGGGTCATAATGCTGGTTACGCAACCACCTGAAGGAGCAGGTTTTTTCTATTGAAGATAACATATTGTACACTCTATTGAGACAATTACTTTGTACATGATTTTTTTTGGTGTTTTAGAATAAAAATCTACTAAAAAACCGAGAAAATATCCTTTCAGTTCACCTCAGCTAAGTGGTCGCCAACCGGCACATGAAATTAGGTGGTCGCTAACCGGCGAAATGACCCTATGCGAGGAAGTCACCCTTGTCTGCGGGTGACTATTGGTCATATATTGCTCAAGACCGCGGTTAATGGAAAAAGAGGGGGGGGGGCTTGCTCAGCGGTATTTATTATGACTACACAATAGACTATGACTATTTAAAAATAAAACAATAAAAATATAGTAGTAACTTTATATCTCTTAAAGATATACTCAGCAGAACGTCATTATTTAGAATCAGTTTGTATAACATTCAAAATTGAATTTGCTGTTTAGCCTCTAATGAGACTACATCCACAGGATAGTTTTCGATTAAATTGAACTTGAATTAGGGAGACCTGAGATTAGGACACTAAATTGTAGGAATGTATTAATCTGTGTTATTCAAATAATTACTAACACTATAGCTGCATACACACATCTCTTGTATATTATATACTTATTATAATTTTAGTCTCAATTTCTTAGGTTAATAGTCATAGCAATACCATATTTCCAAGTACTACTGCTAGTACATGGTATAGGTCATGTAACAATAAATTGAAGATCAAATGATGTAATATCATAACTAATTCTAACATATTTAAGCCTCATTGCATAATATTAAGATGATAAGGACATAACCTCAAACTGACCTGCATTTTTCTTAAATGACTTCTATCCAGTTCGTTTACGAGGTTGGTCATTTCTTGTTCTATCCTAAATTTCTGTGCTTCCACCATTTTGATAGTTTTATATTATAAATTTGTCAAATACGACCGGAATTTATTGTATTTCGTAAAACACGGCCCGGGAGGTAAAGGAGCACGGGCGTTTTAAAATAATTAATAAATTACAGTGACAGTGACAGTGACAGATGACACATTAAAGACGTATTCTCCTGTTGAATCAGATAAATTAATATGCTCGAGGTTTATATTGATTCATCAACCTGAAAATTCAACATACTATGGATCTGTAAATTATTACTGTAAGCAAATAAATTAACAGATAATTATATAATTTTATCTACACACAAATCATAAGTTCTCTACAATATGTTTACCAGCGATAAGCAAATAGACTATATTAGGAAATCTGTATCTGTGGGTGCATCGTAATTTTTACTTTATTAGGGTTCCGTAGCCAAATGGCAAAAAACGGAACCGTTATAGATTCGTCATGTCTGTCGGTCTGTCTGTCCGTCAGTATGTCACAGGCATTTTACTCTAAAACCATAAGGTGTATTTTAATAAAACATTGAGGATAGGGTGTATTTTGTTAACCGCTACATATATTTGTAATGAAATTACTAAAAAAGATTTTTTTTAGGGGTGCAGCCCATACATAAAACTGAAAGTCAAAAATTATTTTTTCATTGCAAGCCTACTTGTGGTACATCAATCGACAGGCCATTCAAAATAAATATAAGGTTCCTAAGCATTTTTTTGGATTAAGTGAATAGAGTCGTAGATAATCGCCCCGAAAGTGACTAAAATTGTGTCCCCCCCCCCTCTAATTTTTGAACCGTGTATTTTAAAAATATGACAAAAATCATGCTCATAGGGATTATAAAATTCTACAAGCGAAATTTATTTTTAATAAGATCGTTTAAAAGGTTTTCGAGATATTTATAAAAAACTGCGTTACTTAAAGAAAAGGACGTAAGTGCCATATGTTTTCAGCAACGATATGACCTTTTTCATGTCAGACCCATCATACCCCTAGCAATACCCCTGGGTGTAGGGTGGGACTGAACCATACCACCGTAGTGCTGTGCACTATATTATGCTTTATAATATCTATCCCAAAAGTCCTATTACCGTTATCAGTATCACGCAGTGTAGTTTAAAAAAGTTAGACTACCGTTCTGCCCCCGTTACGAAAAAGGGCGCATGTCACATTTTTGTCAAAATTGAGTTATATACATTGCCGTGATCAGCAAAAAAAGGCGCGTTTGCGAGTATTTTTTATTTTATTCTAGGAAGCCTAGAAACAGAGTTACCATAAGAAAAAAGGGCGCTTTTACACCCATTTCCTCACTTAAACCACCTTAAATTAAATTGAAAAGTCGTTTGTCCGAAATACAATGAAAACCTGGAATGTAAAGGCGTAAGTGCGTATATACGCCCATTTTTTTTGTCACATTTACAACATTTCCATAAAATAAAAGACGCGACTTATGATCTGCTGTTTTATAAAAAGTGGAAAAGACGCAAGTGGTCACCTGCGTCTTTTTAAGTTAAAAGCATTCTTGTTGACATTGCCGCATCCGCCATTACCTCAACAAAAGAAAGGCGCTAGTGACCACAAGCGCCTTTTCAACTTCGCATATGACCTATATGATTAATTATATTTGACACATCTGCAAGCAAAACAAAATAAAAAAGGCGCTAGTGGCTATTTGTGCCTTTTAAATTAAGTACTTTTGCAAAAGTACCAGGGCTCTTGTGGTACTTGCGTCTACATTTTACTCTAAGCTTAATTTTTGTTGTATAATACTTCTTAGAAAAGGCACTAGTACGCACAACCGTCCTTTTTTTCCATAATCTTTTTAATAAGCAGGGTAAGTGGGGAGGAATTCTATCGATGTTCGTTCAGTTACGCCCGAAACTTTGGCAGCGGGAGACCTGCGTCTGAGCAGCTCAGCGTGTAAGTTATATATCGTTTTTTATTCGCGAAAGATTATTTAAGTAGGTACAACCTATAAGATTGTCACTGTTATATTTTTATTCATTTTCAGTTCCTACATGAGGGACACTATTTTGCCGTGCACGATAACAGCAGTAACTCTATTCGTAATATTATTCAATTGTTTACTTGTGTTTTAATAAGAATCAGAGGGGTAAGCACGTTACGTTTCGAACGAGCGTTAGGAAAACTCAACTGTAATTTTTCCATAAAAAGAATGACATTTTACATTTACCTGACGCGCGTACAATGCGTTACATGATCGACCAGCTGAATACATTTGAATACATTTTTGTTAGTCCAGCCCGTGCTGGTGTTTGGTTTTGGCGTAGGCTTCAAAAGGCCGAAATTATGGTTCCCTGCCAGAGTCCCAGAAATGGTTCTGGACCTACAACGTGATTTGTAGACCCCCTTTTGGCAAGCTCATCCGCTCTTTCGTGCCTATGTGCCCTCGTGCCATGGTATCCAAACTAGTTGCACCCTATTGTGCTTTGCAAGCTTGTTCAGAGCCTGGACGCCACTATAAACTAGTCTAGAATCCACTTTCGGCGCCGTAAACGCTTTAAGGGCCGCTTGACTGTCACTGAGTATATAGATGGTCTGCCCTCTGGTGGGCCTGTCTATATTATATCCTGATCCACAGGCCAGGCAATTATGGCGTATGTCTCCGCCTGGAAGGCGGTTGTCAAACCACATATGCTTACACTACTACTATAGTCATTCGCATAAATGTCTGCTCCTGTACCGGATACCATTTTTGATCCGTCCGTGTACCATATACTGTCTTCGATACCAGACCTCGGTGCTTCTAGACCTTCGGCCCATTCAGTCCTAGATGGAACTTTTGTTGTGTAGTTACTATATATAATATATACTTGGGTAGTATTTTGTCGCATCCCATATTTGTTATTCTGTCTAAGAAACCGTCAGTCGCCATGTTTGTGTGCTTAGTCTTTGACTTGCTGTCACTCCACAGTCCAAGAGTTCTTAATCTGTAGAGCGATTTGCGCGCCTCTGACTTAATCACCATCTGAAGTGGCGGTAGGTCCAGTAGGGACTTCTAGTGCCGCTGTAGGGGTGGTACGCCCCTGTTATAGCCATGTATACCGATCTCTGCACCATCATCAGGGCATCTCTGTGTGCTCATTAAAGTCCTTCGCCACCATACCAGGCTACCGTACAATAATATGGGTCTCACCATCATGGTGTTGATCCACTTCAGTATCTTTGGGTTCAGTCCCCATGTTTTGCCATACGCTGATCAACACATTCCAAATACTTAGTACCAAATAGTTAAATGATGCTGATGACCAAACGTGATTTGTTTCTTAACGCAGTATTACAGATCTCATATTACACGTAATTTCAATATATGTAAATTTGGCAAAGTTACTTCGTACGTTATTTTATGTTTTTTATTTTAATTCTAAAAATTATATAATTCTAATAAATATTCTAAAAATTAATATTTTTTGAATTGTATCTGCAAACCGATGTTAAATTAAAACAACATGTAAAAGTGACTTTTTATGTGAGTAAAGTCAAATCAGTCAATAATCAATTGTATCATTGAAAAGACGCTAGTGGTTACATGCGTCCGTTATTTAAGGATAAATAGGAGTAATATCTGGTAAAGACTTAAATGAATGGCAGCATTCTAATTGGGCTTAGTTAATAGGACGTAAATGGTGACTAGTGCCTTTTCTACTAAGTATCTCGTATTTTCCAAACATTTTTTTACTAAGATGAAAAGGAAAAACGCGGAAAACAAAATAAATAAGAATAAATTATAGAATTACTAAAAACTAAAATGTGCACGAGGTATTTCGTGCCGTTTACAGAACGTCTCTATCTATTTTCATTTGGAAACAGCAGATTTTTTACCATTGAATTAACTTTATAATTTTTTTCTCAGTTTCGACTTCACGTGACAAGCGCCCTTCTTCGTAACGGGGGCAGCGTTATCTGTACGAGTAGGTAACCTTTGATTTAGTATATAGAACTAGATGCACAATGTCAAACAAATATGCCAAGAAATGTGCCCCAGAACATGAACGAAGAATACTCTGGACAGGCTATGGTAATAATAATACCACGTGCGAGCGAGCTGGTAGCATACAAATCTCTATAAGTGTGACAGAAAGGGGAATATCATTCATTGTCCTTGTCATAGTTCCACTTTTTTTTATTTGCCACAACTGATTTAGTATGAAGTTGTGCCACACAAACCATTACCCGTTCCGTAGTAAGTTGTTTATGACAAGTCATCAGCCATTTTAGGACAGGTTCTTAATTTAGCTGCATAAGAGCTTTAGCGTTTAGCGTTTAGCGAATGAATGGTCGCGTTATAATTTTTATTTATTTCAACAGAAAGCACAAATACATCTGGTTTCTTTATTTTACAAGTGGGGAATAAACAGTTTCACATATTTGTACAAATATTATATACAAAACAATTGTTGAGATTTCCGTAAGTACATATAGTACAGCTGACAAAGTCCATAAAAAGAAATCATTTTAGTTTCCTTGAAATAGATTCAGTCTGTTTAATAATTGTATTTTCGACCTGCCTTTACTTTAAATACTTTATTTTTTGCGATGTAATGTAAACGTACAGTCAAGTAGCGATCAGCTGTCGATTTTATTAAAACGGTCCTGGGTTTTGAACGTCACTCTCATGATCACCCGACATCTATAAAACGAGTATTACGAGATATAAGGTCAAAAATGAATGATGATGAAAATTGGCAACAATTAGCGCATTTCCAAATGATGTGTTGGGATTGTAATACAGAATTTTATTATAGTTCATTAATGCTATTAATTACCTTTTGCAAGGTCATGTCTGTCTGTCTATCTGTCTGTCCGTCCGTATGTCACAGGCATTTTACTCGAAAACTATAGGGTGTATTTGAATAAAATTTTGAAGATAGGTGTATTTTGTTAACCGCTACATAGTTATGTAATGAAATTACAAAAAAAGTTTTTTTTTAGGCGTGCACTCCATACATAAAATTGAAACTCAAAAAAAAATTGCATGCTCACGTGTGGCACATCAATCGATAGGCCTTCCAAAATAAATATAAGGTTTCTAAGCAAATTTTTTTTGATTAAGTGAATAGTCGGAGATAATCGCCCCGAAAGTCACTAAAATTTTGTCCCTCTAACTTTTGAACCGTGTATTTCAAAAATATGAAAAAAATCATGCAAATTGTTCTGAACAAGATCGGTTCAAAGGTTTTCGAGATATTTCTAAGAAAACCGCCTTACTTAAAGAAAAGGATGTAAGTGCCATATGATTTCAGTAAGGATACGACCTTTTTAATAGGCACGGAACCCTTGTTGTGCGTAGTCCGACACGCACTTGGCCACTTTTTACTGTACGATATCGGCAACCAATAGTTTAATTACATTTAAATTTGGAACAGCTGTCAAAACTCAAGTAGGTCTATTCTAGTATCTATAAATATTAAAACAGTTATCGATACGAAATGTCAGTTCAGTACGTTTTTTAATACAAACCGTACGACATTTGATCTCGAGTGATATGAGTATAGGAACTTCATTCGTTTGTCTATGATTTAAAAAAAAAAAACATTCGTCATGAGGGATGATCGAAGTAAGTACCTACGACAAAAAATATTAAACGGGCAGGACTTGTTTAATACATAATTGGGAATTGTGAGGGTTTTAATTTTTGAATTTTTTTATGACCATTGATACAGAGTCCTTCAGTCGGGGAATTACGGGGATTTCGATCAGTATTACCAGTGAAGAAATAATACGAAAAACAGAATCTGGAAATCCACATGTCAGAAAGTATTTAAAATGTAATAACTTGCTTAAACCTATCAAAATCTCCGCTACCTTGATCTTGACATAAAAACGACCAATCAATGTATTTGTACACTCAGCGCTGCGTCGACATTTTTTTCCCGGGCGTTTTAGTTCTGTCTAAACAATTTAATCATGCTGCGTTGCATTTTCGAGAACTGTGTTGCGACGCTAACCTTGGAGTATTTTTTTTGTAAAACCCCCCGTGGTTCTAGGGGTGACGTATTCGAATACGCATTTGCTTCGTTTGTGTTAGACATTTTAAATATGTAATGCCTATTCGAATACGTTAACACCTACAAGAAGGGCTTCACTTATGTTGTTTACCGTGTAGATGTAAAGAAACGCGGCAGTGTATAGGTATGCACCTCCTCGACGTATGAAAACGCGTTTCTTCATCCAGTAGATGTCTTAAAGCAGCCATACTCAACCTTATTTCAACGTAGCCTCCTCCACACAATGGGCCATAATGGCCCATCATACAGAATGCAACTATGCGTTTAAGGTTTAAGGGAGTAAGACATAGTCTCGTTCTACCGCATATCCGCGTTCTGTATGATGGTTCATGATGGCCCATTGTGTGGAGCAGCAGGCTTTGATAAGGAGCCCCGGACCACAAGGTAAGGCCATTAAGGTTTTTATACTAGGATCGCATGGAAGATGGCGGGTCAGAGACCTATAATAATAATTAGGTACCACGACCGAGCGAGACGGTAGAGTATAGGTACAAATCTATAGGTAGATCCAAGAAAAAATCCTTTCATAACCATAATTATCCCTTAATCAGTCCACGACATCCATATACCATAACCCCGGAATACACATGCCAATATAAAAAAGATAATCAGATAATATTTTTATTTCAATCACACACCCACGTGACAGTCCCATACCCACGCTACATTTCATATGTTGAGGTGTAGAATATTGAACTCCTTATCTGTCTACATTAGGTAAGTAGGTAAGTACATATTGCAAACCCTCTCCAATTTTATAAACAAGTCAAGAAACTATCAAACAGCCCTTCGAAATCTATTGGATTCTTCGAACTCCCTTCTTTTTTCAAACCTAGGGGAGGCGTGATATCCATTTTGGATATGCCTGGACACAGAGGCTGTTCACTCAGGAAGGTCGGAACATCATCAGTACACGCCATTGTCAATCTTTTTGCTGGGGTCATAGGGCCGTCTCTTCGAATCTTAGAAGGTAAATCTCGACATATGGTAGGTTTTACATCAACATAATCTTCGTAAAGCCTTGGTCCCACAATAGACGGTTTATCATTTGCTAAAACCGTCACTTTCGGTTCAGGAATGCTCGCTGGCAGGAAATAAGCTTTAGGTACTGTTTCCGAAGTCACTGGCGAAGCGACGATTTTCGGCACTGATGATGGTGTAGATGAAAATGATACTGTTGGTGTTGGTGGAGGCATTGTTGCTGCAACACAAGTTGGCTTTGATGTTGCTGGGACGGCTGTTGCTGTCACGGTTGCTGGCTTTGTTGCTGGCATGGTAGCAGATATAACTGTAGGTACAGCTGACGCAGTTGCTGGGAAGGTTTGGATGGTTGGGACGGAGTTAGTTGAATACGAGACTGCAGTTGTGGGGTAGACTGATTGGGAAGTCACAATCTGTAATAAAATGAGATAAATGAATATCACGTTGTCTGGAGAAAGATGGGAAAACATAGACAACTTTAAAGACCACTATACCCTCTCCCAGAATAAAAAAATGTGTCGCTTCATTGAGTTTAATTTAAGAATATTGGTCGCAGATATATATATATATATATATATATGGTCGCATTAGAGCACTCTTGATCTGAGCTTCCTTTAAAATTTCTGTCACTGAAATGCAGAGTTCTTCTTCTTCCTTGAATACTTAATATATATATTTTCTTCAGTTGTGAAAGCATTCAACCAATAAAATTAATGAATAATCACTTAATCAGATAGTATATAGCCGTCCTAGGTTAAAAAGTAAAGTTCACAACTTCAATTAAAACTTACACAAGTGCCTACATATGTACTAGGTAAGTACATACAAAACATAATCATGATCTATGACATATTAGGTACTGGTAATATGATTAGATTATCAGTCTATCAGATTTATATCGGCTATTCCGTCTTCGGTATTAATTATTAATTAAAATGACAATCAGCAAATTTGGTAAATCAAATTTCAATAAAGGGTATATTTTTAAAAAAGATATTAACGTTTTTTTAATTAGAACCACGCGATGTTTTACCTTGACTATTAGCAAAAACGCTAGAAATTTTCTCGACAACATGATTCACACTAAAGCTATTGTAACACTGGCCAGAAATGATTCTCTTTTGTTTTTCGTGTTTTTATATACCTCGCATTACATAAATAATACATGACATTATAACATACTTATATATTTTATCTTAAGGATTTAGGTAATAACATTCAATTTGGAAAGATTATGTTACAATAGCTGGGTCACCAAACGTGTCAGTAACAGAGAAGCTGTATAAATAATACTCATTCATTTCATCGGGCTTAAAGTGCTTGCTTACGTACTAAAGAAATAGGAATAGTCTCTAAGATTCTTTATAACTCCTTATACCACGATTATAAGGAATTATAAGGAAGCGACATAGGCTATAATATTTGAAAATGCAATTGGGTTTTTGAAAAATATTTGTTTTCACTTTGTTGAATGCACTGTTATGATGAAATTCGGGCAACACAGGTATAAATAGCTGACACGTAGTCATGTTCGCGTGTTTCGAGATTCACTGGCGCGCCATTTGTCTCGGCGACAGATGCATGCGTCCAAATGGATTAATATTGTTCCAACAATGAATTTTGTTTGACTAGCGATGCAACGGATATTCGGCCTTTCCAGCCACAATTTACCCTCAAATTTCTCCCCCAAAGAATCCCAAGAAACTACCTAACTGGTCCTGCGCTAGCAGCATCCAGCGGATTCCAGCGACCTTTAAGTACCAGGTCATCAGTCCACCTTGTGGGGGTCGACGCACGCTGCGTCTTCCGGTACGTGGTCGCCACTCGAGAACCTTTCCCTACTGACATGGCTTAAATTCGAATGAAGCAACATCCTCTTAATTTGTACTTCGAATTTAACCCATATTGCTTTGACATAAAGTATACACTAGTGCACCGTCGAGTACAAGGACGTTTGCCTTATTTACCCTTACCGGGAGTTGAACCCAGGGCAGTCAGCTTCGTATGCAGTCCCACTAGACTAAACCGGTCGTCAAATTGAGATAATCCTACTAATATTATAAATGCGAAAGTTTGGAGGTGTGGATGTTTGTTACTCAATCACGATTAACGGCTGAACCGATTTGGATGAGTTTTTGCAGGAAGATAGTTTACAGCTTAGATTAAAATAAACGCAGAAGTCGCGGGCGGAAGCTAGTAGGTATGATGATATATTTTTGAGCACCTCGTCCGTTCCGATTAATCTGATAGCGATTTTACGATATTACATTTATAATTATTTCCAAAATATTTTATACGATAGAACACTTGTACTAGAATTTTAATAAACCAATTTCAAATCGCAGATAAGGCACGAAAAGTTGTATCAACTAGTTTGGAAAGATTCGCCAAGTAATGATAATGCAACTGCTTATCGAATGTAATTTGAACTGGAATGTCGAGGGTTACATTATGTTACATTACAATAGAATAGGCTAAATAAACTCTTATAGGAAACAATGAAACACAAATGTATTAACAAAATCGAATCCTTCTTAGGTTAGTGTAATCCGCGCATTATAATATTTATAACACGGCTACGGTATTCCCTGCCTGTCGTACAAGGCCACTAAAATTGGTCCTTGGGGTGGTACACGATTACAGTTGGAGGCTGCAGTCGTTGAAAAAGGTAGGACCCACAGAGCATGACGCTAGGGCGGCATTGGTGCATCCTGTAGACCCCAGATCAGACAGACAAGACGATGTCGCTGATTGCTGACTGCTGCGCGCTCTTCGCCCTCTATAAAAACAGCCGAGAGTATGACAAAATGTTTAGAGCATTTGACGCAAATTTTATGCTCTACAAATTTTATTTTAATTCATTCATAATTCCTTTTATTGATTGCTGGGTGGGTTTAGTTAAGGTCCTTAATATAAGTACATTATCGGAGATATAGAAACCTAGAGAATCTCCAAAAAGCGTTTTTGTTTTCCATTAAATAACTTACGACGTGGACATGAGATCTATGAGACTTATTCATGTATACACTTCTAGAACGCCAAAAGAAATTCCCATTCCTCATTCCTAGGTTGACCCCTTGACCACCTTACTGAAATGACTGGATTATAGATGAGGCAATTAAAGTTTTTGAAAAGCTCAGTTACATGCTCATCCGGTCTTCTGGTGACAGTAGGACTGGCTCGTTCCTCGCACAGCGGATTGGCATTGCCATTCAGCGAGGCAACGCAGCCATCCTTATGGGCACTCTGTGGCAGCGATTTGGGGGAAATGTATAAATAACCTATGGCGCCCAATCTTGGTCACTAACAGAAGCTCAAAACTCCAGATTTGCAAGCGTAAGCGAGCAATGGAACGCAGCATACTCGGAGTCGGAGTTCGTTGGATCGATCGGATCAGGAAGACGGAGCTGCGTACCAAAACTGGTATCGTAGACGTTGGTGCTAAGACCTCGAAGTTAAAGTGGGACTGGGCTCGACATGTCTGCCGGATGCCCGCGGAGCGATGGGCCAAATTAGCCACCGAATGGCTTCCGAGGTAGAGGTAGACCGAAAAGGAGATGGCGGGACGATCTTGATATACGTTTTGTACAGTTTGGCGAACACTAGCAGAAGACCGAGACGAGTGGCGGAATAAAGGGGAGGCTTTTGCCCAGCAGTGAGCACAATATAGGCTAATAAAAAAATGTATAAGTATGGTTTATGTTGACATACTTTAAGTTAGGTTTCACGAAAATCCTCTGGTGCGGCTGCAGAGCCCGGGGAAAAGGCAAACAAAATATATATGCGGTTTTGGCGTCGAATACTGCTTTGTCCCATTCGGCGTCGAGACCCGTGGTCCGTGGGGCTCCCTCAATATTTTCAAAGAACTTTCGTAAAAATTAGCTACCGGGGTAATTGTACTTATCCTTTTTTTTTATTTAGTTAGGCTTAAGTAGTTTGTAAGCTTTCTTTCTGTTTCTTGTATTTCATTGATATTCTTGTCAGCAAAACTAAACGTTACCTATAGATCGTAATAACGTTCGAAAGGAAGAATGTATATCACACACGTGACATTCGTGCAATTCGTCGATTTCACAAGTTCTAAGTAGGTTAGTAATATCATTGTAGATTTCCCACATTTTTGTTAATTTCTAAACAATTCCATGTAATCGTATTTATAGAAGCCTGAAGTTATTTTACTTCATTTATATGAAGCTGTCAAAATGGATTGGGAGGTTTTAACTGTTGTTACTGTGTTTATTAATGTAAGTTTAAACAATTTTTTCATTTCTTGGAAAAGCTTAACTTATCCCATATCAAAACTAAATGTATATTATAAGTTATGAATCCTAGCTATTGCGTGAAATTGGTGTAATTAATAAAGCCCTGTTTCCATAATAGGCTTTATCGCTATAAAATAGATAAAATAGGCGATAAAAAAGTTTGATATGTTATCTGATGAGCATTTGATACGGTTATTACCTATGCTTAGATTCTGAGTAAAGCCCTAATCCATCTAACACTGTCTTGCATGATCATCAACTGCTGATGATAGGCTTCCCCCAAAGAGTGAGTGTTAGTGGTAAATCGGCAATAACTGGCCACAAAGGGAAATGTCATTCGGTAACTGGCTACATTTTATGGATGCCATTATGATTTAATAACAAAAATACCAGCAGGTCTGCTTTGTATGATAAGTTAATTTTATAATCTACATTCTTTTCAGGTGGCGTTAAGCCAGAGCATCGGCTATCCCTGTGCTGTTCCTGCCATCGCTCCTGCCTGTGCCCCCACCCTAGTCGACGGCAACGTAGTCCAATCTCTCATCGACACACTCCAGCTGTTCATAGTTAGCGGCCTTCTCGAATCCACGCTACCTGAAAAGAAAGTCACCGTCCCAAGCGCTCCCGTCTACTGTGATTATGATGAAGACTGTGATATCCTCCCGTACGATTTCGTATTCGACAAGGACTGCCCAGACTTCGTGACAGCTTTGGTGCCTAGGCCACCTCCAAAGGTCTGCGTTAACGTTGCCAGTCCGAAGAAATGCGTGAACTTCGGTCTGAATGAGCAGCTAGTCCTGCCGCCTTTAGCTCCAGAGTTGCCTCCTGGCCTGGGGTACCTGCCTGGGGCCCTCCCTGTGGTGGCTAAGGCCTTCGCCCCCTGCTCTGAGTCCTGTGGCTGCGGGTGCGGCTGTACCCCGTGTTCGTCAGCGGCGTTCCCCATCTGTTCTCCGTATAGCTGCGCGGCGCTCGCGGCGCCCCTGTGTCCAGATATGTCGCCGTTCGTGAAGCCGATTATATTGTAGATTAAATTAAGAAAATGGGACGTTTTGGTTTTATTTCTGGCGTTTATGACCATAAAGGTTTGTATTAAATTTGACATCATAACTTAAATCTGGTTATCTATAGCAATCACTAAATTTTTATTCACAATTGTATCTTTTGTCCGAATCTTCGGCAAGAAGCCGTTTTTCTCCGAAACTATGCAGGATTGATATGTTATTTTAGGTTAGCTTATGTTCTACACTATACGTATTTAAAACGAATCATACGAGTTTGCGGTCTTCGAGAAAAGCGGCTTTTTCCCGAAATGTAGATTTAGACAAACGTTAAAGTTGAGAAGTAAAATTTAATGATTGCGATAGGATACCCGTAAACAAGTGAAACCAAGAATGTTTTCTAAAAACCCAACTGCTTTTTACGAATGTCACTTCCACGATGATGAGGGATTCAACGACACATCACATATCAAAATCAAGGAGTTTGGACTTCCACAACATACTTACATAGGTCTAAGTCTGGTATGGTCTGGTCTGGTCTGATTAAGGTTGTCTGGAAGAGATCGCTCTTTAGCGATAATAGCGATGTTTATGTTTAATTTAGCACTATTTTTCTACTGTCTACTATGCCTGGTGAGCAATAAAGAATATTTGTATTTGTATTGTATTGTACATATACAGTGCGTTACCGGCAAATAAGCTTTTTTTAAAGTAGGTTACCCTATTTACGTAGTTCTGGAACTAAACCATGACCTTCTATAAAATTGAATGGCCAGGAATTTTCATTGACTAGTAAGAGTAAATGACAGCTCATTATACTTTTTTTTTACGACACTATACACTTAATGCAATGAATGTTTGGATTTTGCAAAACTAACCGTACAGTTAATTTACATAATTATGATTTGCTAATATAGGCAAACGATTGCTAATGGAACATATTATTTTATCAGTTTAGTAAATACCTGCGTGCCGGTAACACATTGGATACATACATACGCTCGAAAAACATAACCCACCTCCTGAAATAGTCGGGTAAAAATACGTATAGGCCAAGTTTTAGAAGTAGTAGAATTTATAAATGAATCAAATACGGCATTCCATAGTTGAGATTCAAACTTATTTAATGACGAATAATCTGCATTTTTTATCCGTATAAACAGTTTACTAGATCGGAGATCCAACATCGTAATATTATAAAATCACATGCTCATTAAGGAGTCTAAGCGATTCATCATATTTTAATCGCATTCATTGATCCCTTAGGATGAATGGCGGGCTGGGGCACGCCCCATATGAAAACTTGCATTTGTCATCGTAGTCGCCTAGTTTCTGAAGCCCATGGTCTGAAGCCCTAAAATATAGACAGTAATAAAAGTCCATCCTGTATTCGAGTGTCGAGACCCAGTAACAGTCTTTTAACTGTAACAAATCGAAATGCAGTTCTGTCCCAACCCTAATCAAGCTGTCAGTAGGTATATTAGTCAACTTTAAGTATTATCAAAAAGAAGTCATTAGTTCATCGATAATAGATAAATAGACATTAAATAAAAACTGTTGTGTATTTTATTTTCGATCTTCAAGTCAAAGAAACATCAAGGGAGCCAAACTTTATTTGTTAAACAAATAATGATGGCTTTGACAGTTATTATGCTGTCGTGTCTCCTGGCCTTACAGTATCAGGTATTTACGTAGTCTAAATAAATGTGATATACCTATTTATATACACGGTGTAACACGAGAAAAGCGAATAATTTTAATAGCGTATTCCGGACCTTATTTGAAGTTAAAAATGCTGTATAATGTTAGCTAGATTCAGCTTGGTTTTTGAGATATAGCTTTCCCTAAGGTGTTGATTTACTGGTGAAGGCAAATTAATTAATTTATTATGTATGAAAACATAACAAAAATTAAAATCATTTTTCGGCCTGGGTTCATATAACCTTTTTTACTTCTTACGACTTTAGGAACACACTGTTAAAATTATTCGCATCTCTCGTGTTACACCGTGTATAGGAAGCCACCGTAGCCGAGCTGTAACGCGACTTTCGAGCTGACCCCGTATCATAGTCAGCCTTATCACACTACAACTGACAAGATAGAGCGTCTGTCACTGGCTGACACCGTTCGATAGAACGAGCCGACACTCCCATCTTGTCACTTATCGCGTGATAAGGCCGACCATGATACGGGGGACGTCGTGTGTTCGAATCCGGGATCGTACCACTGATTTTAAAACAAAACTTAAGTGCAAGATCATCTGATTCTATTTCGCATTTTGTCTAGTTTCACTTTGTAATTGCTTTGTTTATGTGAGGTGTGCAATAAAGAGTATTTGTATAATTGTTGTGTAATGGCAAAGGCCGCTGTAGCCACCAGCCAGCTTGGAGTCATGTAGCCGAGCAGTAAGGCAACTCGTATGTACGAAATCTCATTTCATATTTTATTTATTTTTTATTTCCACACTTACAACTATCTTTACAGGTACTTAAACCTAAGGCAATCGTGTAACTATTAAAATATATCTGGGTGAAGACCAAATTCTTGGCTAGTAGGTAGTTAACCTAGTTAATTGGTAGTAGTTAAAAAGTTCCGTTGTGACACGAAAATTAGCCATACAATTGTATGCTTAATTTTCGTGTCACAACGGAACTTTTTAACTACTACAAATTAACCACGCTAACTACCTACCTGGCCAAGAATTTGGTTCTCACCCATTTAACAGTGACTTCTTGATGAAGGAAAACATCGTGAGGAACCCCAGAAACAGAGGACATCGTCTAATCCCACGATCTAGTTTTTCCTCTGCGTCATACTATTGCCTATACCAAATCTTGGGATTACCAAAGCAGACTCCAGGCTCTTTAAGGGCAGAACCGGGAATAGCGCTAGGAGGATGACGTGCAAGTTATGGCAACACTGTCAAAAATATATGTAGCTAGGGGAACCACTGATACGCGTAATAACAATTAAGTAAATCTTTTGAAAAATTTCCAGGTCGTGACTTCACAATGCTTACGCCAGCCATTAGGTCGGACCCTCATCCAGCCTCTCATCACCAACCGAGCCTCCCCAGTCCTCAATCCTGCCATCATCAACCCACCGACCATCATCACCGATTGCACCCCTCGATCCTGTCAGAACTTGGCTGATACACTACAGCTGATGATCGTGTGTAATCTCCTGGAAAACACCAACTGTGGGTGTGGTGACTGTAACATTCCTGTTTCACAGTGTGGCTGCGTTACACCCTGTAGTTGCGGCTCGCCTTGCATAACTAATGGTTTAATTTCGCCCAATATTATTTCACCTAACGTTGTTCCTACTAATGTTATTAGGGCCAATGGCTTGTGCACTGGTCCTTATAATAAATTGTTGAATTTGTTGTATTAATAATTACTTTATGTTACTTTATAAATTATGATTTCTTAAGGCAGTGTTTTAACGTTTAAAAATGTGTGAGCATTTTCCCACTCAATAATTTACACTACAGCATTAAAAAGTGCTTTCTATTAGGCAATGCAATCTGTGACACCCCCCCTCAATCTATATATATCTATATCTATATGTCTATAACCTCTATACCCTATACTGAACTTAACCTAAAGCCTAGCTGTAGAAATAGCCTACCTAAAGGAGTAGCTAAAGGTAAGGAATTAAACAAGTAATGAGGGTAAACAAATCATTATTTATTGCTCTTCAAACATAGAATGTAGTATTTTATTTGGAAGCTAAAGAATCTTTGATTAATTAACCCAATGAAGTCAAGCTAGATTTCATAGGGTATTCGCTTTGATTCCTAGACAATACTAACCCTTTAACAAGCGAATAAAACAATAGGGTTAGCCCCGGCCGAATATATTAGTATTTTGATTATTTTAAGACCCTAATCTAGATTGAACTATTCTATTGCTAGAGGAACTTTTATTATTTATCCCAACAAATTCAAGCTAGAATTCATTAAGGAATCCACTTTGTCTCCTAGGAATGCTAGTCCAAAAGCAAAGCGGATTAAACGAAAATGGCTAGCAACGTACCTACTGATGACGAACGCACTTTAATTAAACTGTAAATTAATATTGAAAATATTAACCTTAAATCCTAGTCTAGAGTATCCTAACTGAACCTAATAAAATAAACCGTGACTTGCTCTGAAGAAGTGGCTAAAACGTGATCGTGAATCTAGTGGAAGACCCGACGCTGTGTGAAGGTAGAACCCGGGTGCTTTTCGAGAAGGTGAGAGGTCAGCGTACTATGGAAGGAAAATTACACGTTAATAAAAGCAACCAATAAATTCGATTACATACCTACAAACTTAAACTTACATTACTACTTCGGATCCATAAGTTCATAACTTATTGTCATAAAACTTGAAATGCTACTATTTAACTTTCATAAAAAGTAGAATTCCGATATAAACCGGACGATGTCTACCCACAGTATCTAATATACTTCCGGGTGGAAATGTATTAACTCGCAGCATTCCTATCTACTACTTCGCTTCCTAAAGGTAGCCACCAAAACTTAAATAATTACCTAACAGAGGGAGTACTGTATAAGGTAGCCCAATAATAATAATATAATAATTATATGTATACTTTTATATTTTACTTTTTATATAATTATTGTAAAAACCTAGCCTGAGTTGAAGATTAAATGAAGAATATAATAATAATAATCCACTCTCATGGATTGCTATAATGCATCAGTGATACTTGCGCGAGATACTAAATCACGAATGTTTACTAACCAGATTACTCCGATTTACTGAAGCATGTCGTGAAACATAATAAAAACTCTTAATTGTAAGAAAACTGCATACTAATGCCGTTGGAATGTCGGTAGATACAAAGTTACACCTCCGCTTCACATTTGAAATACACACGTGGCAATACGTAATTTATGCAACCAAACATTGATGATTGTTTGTGGCAAAGTATGATAATGTTGGAAATAGACACAGGCAAATCACACACTGGTAAATTAAAGTAAAGTTAAATTGAAATCTTACCAGAGATTAGGCTCACCGGTTCCATCCAAATTACCAAATCGGCCGAAGATGCTGCTCGCCGGTAGTCCTCGTAGCTCACCAACCCGCAGGTAGACTCTGCCTGAAGATCTGCTTGGCCCCGTCGTCGCTGCCCGTAGTGACTGGAGCTCCATCTCGTGTGCCGTGTGGAGAGATGTGTTGCTCTGCGCCCCGTGGCCCGTGAAAAGTCGTTGTGTAGCTCGGCGTCCCGTAGAAAAGAGTGCGCTCCCCCCCGCTCACTGCCTTAAATACCTCCGCCAACACCAGAACCACTGTAACATGAACTCCCAACCGATAAAAGGCCTTATTATCATTGCAGTAATGTGTTTAACCGTATGCAACCCCCCCTACGACGTTGTCGCCGTCTCAAACATTTGTCGCTATTTCGCGGGTAACTGTTGGCGCTACAAAGTCTGCACTCCGTCCTACAAGTTGAAACCTGATGAAACAAAGACTATCGTTCTTGCTGTATGATGATATTCAATGACTTGTTAGCCTCATAACATAACTATTGAAATACCTACAAAACCTAAAGTTAGAATGAAATTACTTCCCAACATCAACAGCTAAAACCACTATATGATATTACACTAGAATACGTTTAAACTAACCCTTGAGTTGGTAACCGAGTTGGACATAACACTTATGTTAACAATTTACCTATTTCATTTGAATTTGCGCTTTACTTAAAGAGAATAGCTACGTATCAACGTTTTTTGCATTGAACACAGTAGTAACTAACTAACCCACACCCTTATATAATAGAAAACCTAGATCAAAGACCTATCCTTAGTCGAATGAACATAGTGTTTCAGTGTTTGCAACGATTGTAAAATATACTAACACATACTTAAAATAAGGCTTACTTCATTATGACAAACCCTCAGATATTCAAGATATCCTTAATGAATAGCACCTTTCTAATCTAACCTATTTTGTAGGTACTATTGATACTTACTCATATCTTATCAAATTACATCTCCTACGAACTCAAACGACAACGTTACTTTACTTAAAACAAATATACAATGAATTATATTTGCTTTATTTTACAGATTAATAGTATTTACTGGTAACAATTAATCTAAACCGAAACAATCCAAATATATGGAACCTACAGGTGTTTGTTGTAACGTATTATATTAAATCATTAATTACGACTTCTCTAAAGCCTTTTAAAAGCATCACGATTAAAAACCAAAGTCCCGATGAAATCCTCTACCATTGAAATCGAGCAATTCCTACTGTTAATATCACCATAAACATTGTAGAAGGCGGTCTCGAACCGTCTCAAATCACGTCCATATGTTATGACACCTAGTATTGTACTTTTGTACGAAATGTCGCGAGATTGCGAGATTGAACTTTCCATATAAGGTGTATTTTATTATACTGAAAACCTCAGACACCCCAACTGAGTTTTTTAATCCTTAATAAGATTAATACGTCCATTTACAAATACGTTAATTATTTCAAAAGATATTCGTTGGTTTTCTTTATCAAGCAGATCTACTTGATTCGTAACTCTACACTTGTAATCACTAATCAGTACTTGTCAGTGACGTAGATCCTGACGTAGTCACCCTGCCTAAAGGGTCCCACAGATTAACAGTTCGCCGGACGACACAAACATGTCAGTTTATCGTATTAGTCCACAGATTATCAAGTTTGGAATGGATGATTTTAAATACGGCTACTTTTATTTTCAGTTTATTAAAGCCACCTCTAAAACGAATCCAACACACCCTTTAAAATAAGTCATTTAATGTCACTACATTTACAAAAACAAATTACAAAAGCTATTTACAAAATATCATTCGCACCATCTGGCTATTTGAGTAATGATTCAAAATGCCTCCCATTTTGACGAATGCACAGCGATGCACGGCGCCTCAAATTCGTTTTGAGCGAGTTTAGCGCTTGCGTGTCACTTTTGACTGTGTGGAACGCAGCTATAACTTTGCTCCTCAGTTCAGTCTCAGTTGATGGGCCGTTTCCATCATCGTACACTATGGTTTTCACGCGGCCCCACAAATGGAAGTCTAATGGTGTGAGGTCAGGTGATCTGGCAGGCCACTGGACTGGACCTCCGCGGCCGATCCAACGATGTCTATATTCATCATCCAAATGTCGTCTGACATTTAGTTGGAAGTGTGCCGGAGCACCGTCGTGTTGATAGTACATCTGCCTGGTGCTTGCCAAAGGAACGTCGTTAAACAGCAATTCAGCTAGAGTGACTGTGAGGAACCGCAGATATGTTTCACCATTTAAGCGCGGTAAAAATACAGGCCCCAGCACGTGCGATCCTATTATTCCCGCCCACACATTCAAAGAGAACCGATGTTGGAAAGAGTCTTCCTCCATTAAAAAAGGATTCTCGTGAGCCCACATGTGCCGGTTGTGCTGGTTAAATAACCCTCGTCGTGTAAAAGTACATTCGTCGGTCCAAAGAATGTTCCTATTCCAATTTTCGCACAACCATGCACAAAACGTCACACGCGGCTCATAGTCTAAGGGGTTTAATTCTTGGCATCGTCGATAGTGATAGGGATGTTGATTGTCGTTAGATAGTGTTTTCCACACGAGCATATGGCTGCAGTTCAATCGCCTTCCTGCTTGTCTCGTGCTTGCTGTGGGGTTTTCATGGAAGTAGTTCAAAATCGCGACCTCCAAATTAGGATCCGCGGCGTCAACGCCTCTTTCTACGGCTGTTGGCGGACGAAACGTGCCATAGTCACGCAACCTCTGCGTAGCTGCCGACATTGTCCCGTTCGACACAGAAACACCAAACTCTTCCTGAAAACGTCGCACGGCCAAGCTAACGTTGTCGTTGCAACGCGCCAGCATTCGAACCATTTCACAATATTGAATGTTTGTGTATCTAAATGCCATCGTGATGAGATAACTTTTCTTTTCTTTACTTTAATTAACTTGAAATGAAAGGAATCTGAATCAAAGATCTGAATTTAGCCAGAGTTCTTTGACGAATCAAATGACAACTGACAAAACCAAAACTATCCTCAGAAAAGCGGCCAGTATTAATATTAATTCTACCTCCAACATCCAACCTCACAACAACATCCTCCAACATTTCTCTGATTCGCGTATGTTGCCTTCGTAACTTTTAGACCCGGCACAATAAAAAAATATTTTTCAAAAAAAATACAACCTGCCTGGTGCAATGGTGCAACCGATTCAGCTTTCGATTCTGAACAAACTACTTTCAGGTTTTCAGTTATATGATTTACACCTTGTATACATAGCATGACAAAAGTTTTATCTGACTGATAAATTGAAACCTACTATTATCATATGAAGACTTTAAGTAATATTTTTAGTTAAAACCTGGCCCCGTATCATGGTCGGCCTTATCACGCGATAGGTGACAAGACAGAGCGTCCGTCTCGTTCTATCGAACGGTGTCAGCCAGTGACGGACGCTCTATCTTGTCAGTTATCGCGTGATAAGGCCGACCATGATACGGGGCCTGATGGTTAAATTAATATTATTAAAAACACGTCTTGTTGTCAAAAGTTTTGATACAGAACACATTTTTGTATTAAAACGGATACTTAGTTATCAATTACACGTGCAATTTGAATTTATTTCACATGTAGATAATAATTAAATATAAGTCATAACATTTGCATAGGTTTCCAGAGAAAAACGCCCAATCCCGCGAAATCTCATAAATTTCGACTTTCGCGAGCTTTTCCGTCCCTCGCTGTGGCAAGTGGCAACACGTATAGCCTGTCCTGAGTATCACAGTACGCTTACCATGAGTTTGACAATGACGGCTTACGCGAACGAGTATTGAGTTTTCTATCTGTGCATCCCGCTCGTACTGTCAAAGTGCAATAGAGATGCACAGATAGAAAACTCGATACTCGTTAGCGTAAGCCGACATTGTCAAACTCATGGTAAGCGTACAGGTCCATGTGCTAAACTGACAGTAGATCGAATTGTTATTTGTATATCATTGTATATCAGGAGGCCCATTCTCGGGCCTTCCAAATAGAGATGATCTCTATTAACCCAGTCTCTATTGAAAAATCTCACCAAAACATCGAAACAGGACCGCATAAAGACTGTCCTGACTTAACAGTTTTGAGCCAAAGATTA
Source organism: Epinotia demarniana (assembly GCA_945867215.1). Lineage (NCBI taxonomy): Eukaryota > Metazoa > Arthropoda > Insecta > Lepidoptera > Tortricidae > Epinotia > Epinotia demarniana. Next base: position 9,104,116 of record OX244285.1, read on the forward strand.
GGTAGGTACTCACAGTATTTGTAAACTGTCAATATTTTACACCACTGACAGCGCTATTAAAGTAAATCAGTGTGTTACAACCATTCTCGATCGCTACTGCCCCTCGTTGCATTTCGAACGCTGGGAGTAAACATATCTCGAGTGTAATATTTTGGAAATACGGAAATTGGTTTCACCCGCCATCTTTTTTCTATTAGACACAATTTCGAAGACATCAGGTTTTCGGTGAAGGAAAACATCGTGTGGATAACGGTCTCATCCCTATAAGGTCTAGCTCTCTCCCTGGGTTGGAAGGTGATACGTTAGTCGCTTTTTAAGGGCACAACTGGGAATTACACTACAATATATATAAGGATGATGAGACATCATCTCGTACGGCCCGATAACTGGCCTCCAGTAAGCAGTCAGTGTCAATTTTTATTTGTCAGTCGAGTTAGTGCCGATTATTTGCTGCGCGTGCGAATCTACATTTATTATTTTTATACAGCGAACGAAAAAAACAATGCGAGCTCCTTACAAACTACGTGCCTAAAACCTGATATGCGCATGATTGGACTAAACGGCTGCCTGGCATCGTTTAGACATCCCGCCCCCACCCCGCATAATGGCAATGGCACCCATTCTGTGGGGCCGTTTTGCGTCGCTACTTAGATTTCTATGTTTTTTCGGTCACTGTTTTTTTTATATATTTTTATATACAGGGTGACTTTTAATCAGTGTCCAAATTCAAGTATAAGATTCTTCAGCAAAATTATACAATACGTTTTTTTTGGTTTCATATCATTCAGTACAATTTTTTTAGTAATTGCTGCTTAAAGTTATCCCAAAAAACCTTACCGCGCTGGCACCTCAGCGGGTAGTAAGGTTTGCGCGCGGCACGCCTACCCTCCCTCGCCCCGACCCGCTCCGCGCGGTACTGAATGCCCATTACCCACGCATTACGGATAATTCTTTTGGCATAGACAAATTATAATTTTAAAAATACCTACTTACCAGTTTTTTTTCAAAAATGGAGTCGATTAGTGATACCAAATGCCTACAAAAATTTGGACACTGATTGAAATGTCACCCTGTATAAGTACTAATATTATAAATGCGACAGTGTGTCTGTCTGTATTTCTGTCTGTCTGTCTGTCCATCGATCAGATAGGGATAGTTGGAATCCCGGTGAAGGACATGGGATAGTTTTTATCCCGGAAATCAACCCCTAAGGGGAATGAAATGGGGAGTTAGGGTCTCCCCACACCTATCGACGCGGAATCGGCTTTCGCCGAGTGGTTTGTACCATATTCCTCGTGTTTTGTTCGTAATCCCGTCGATGGACGTCGCTTCGCGTCGGCCCAGCCAATCGACGTCTTTTTCGCTCTTATTGCGTGGTCATAAAGAGTTTTTTGATCGGCTTACGCCGGTTCCGCGTCGATAGGTGTGGGGAGACCCTAAAAGTTTCTATGGAGCTACGATATAAACGAGTTTCACGGGCGCAGTCGCGGGCAGAAACTAGTAATTTAATATTTACCTGCAAATTCGTGATTTTGCATCTGCAATTGTGTCTATTATCTAGATTATTAAGTCATTACTCAGCACGATAGTGACTAATCTGGAGTCACATTGAGTCTATTAACTAAGGTGTTACTTACCATCAGGCATGACGTATGCTTATTTGTGCACAGTAGTGATATAAAAAAAACCAACGAGAATTAGGTAATTATAAAAATATTTATTTAAGAAAAATCTCATGTAAATACGCTTTGTTTTGTGAAAAAAATACCTTACAATCATTCACTTGCCGAATACGTTCAGTGTGTCAGCAGAACACTATAAGGTAAACGTCCCAAAGTTCAAAACTTTTATTCCAATGATTGACACAACCTAGTGTCGATCACATTGATGTATTTAAACCTTCGATCTACTAGGTGGCAGTGTGTGACATCTCATGATTGCACTTAGAACCGATAGCTCTTGAGGTTGAGAGGGTTCTCGAATGGTAACCACGTACGGGAAGGTGCAACGCGGGTATAAGGTGGACTGACGACCTGGTGAAGGTTGCAGGAGTCCGCTGGATGCGGGTGGCGCAGGACCGGGCATTGTGGCACTCTTTGGGGGAGGTCGATGTCCAGCAGGGGACATCTCTCGGATGATATGATGATGAAGATTGAAGGCATCAAGTATTGGGTTAGTGTCGAGCACTGGGGCCTTTACTTATTACATTACTACAGGTTGGTCTTTCCAGTTTTTCGGATTCATTGCGTGTGATGCCAACTAACCACAGTGCGTTGCGCGTCTCGACCGCGCGGTGAACAGATAAAGCGTTAGCCGCGACGCAACAGGGGTGTATAATGCTCAAAATTTATTGTTAACTTCCAAAGAAAAAAGGCAAAAAAAATACCTATGCCTAACGACGAAAATACCATTCAAATATTAAAAAAAATTTAGAAGCTGCAACCGTTTTAATATTGATCGTTAGAGAGAGAAAACGCTAGAAGATCGTGACGCACGATCCTCGAGCGTCATAATAAATGACAATCGTTTTATACCACACCGTTGTGCGGAAAAGGGACATTATCCCCTCATAAAACTTTAAGGCGCCGTAGGTTCAGCGAAGTTAAGCGAACAGTGTTTTTGAAACAATATAATGCGTCTGTTTATAATAATATGGTTTAAAAAAAATACGATTGTAATCTTGAGGCTTTTCTGCAGGGAGATCAGTGTTTAGAAACATGATTAAGCATTTTTCGCTAAATAGAAAAAAATCACGAACATAGGTCTAAAAGGGTCTAAAATACACTTAAAATATTTGTTACAAATTACGAACAAAAGCTAAAAATATTAAAATGGCTTCTAAAAATCGGCAATATCATGTTTGAGGGAAATCAGTGTTTATTTTTTTATTTATTTAAACGACCAAAAAATTAAAATTAAAAAACGTGATTTCCGCGCTTCCGAGCACGCACTTCCATCTCGCTCACGCTTATGCTCAGTGAGAGGGAGAGAAGACCATGAACCTACGGCGCCTTAAAGCCACTTATAACTTTGTGATTGTTTAACCTGTTGCGTTGCTTTTTTTCTCCATTTGATTACATTCTTAATCCTTTTTCGAGAAAATACAATAACGTCACGCGCCGTTAGAGTTTGATAGAAAATGTTTAACACTTGGAACCACCAATGTAATTACAACTAGAGTCTCCTAATGGCTGAACATCGAAAGTGACAACTGGCACCGTAGACGGCACGTATCCGTAGTTACAGATCAACTGAGCTGGTATCTCGTCAGGGAATACCACTTCAGCCACATTGCCATAAGAATTGCCATAGGAATTGCCACAGGAATTTCCATAGGAATTGCCACAGGAACCGCCATAGGAACTGCCACAGGAATTACCATAGGAACTGTCATAGGAATTGCCACAGGGATTTCCATAGGAATTGCCACAGGAACCGCCACCAGAACTACCACAGGAATTACCAAAGGAACTGTCATAGGAATTGCCACAGGGATTTCCAAAGGAATTGCCACAGGAACCGCCATAGGTACTGCCGTAGGAATTGCCACAGGGATTTCCATAGGAATTGCCACAGCAACCGCCATAGGAACTGTCATAGGAATTGCCACAGGGATTTCCATATGAATTGCCACATGAACCGCCATAGGAACTGCCACAGGAATTACCAAGGTACGCTTTTAATGCCTCAATAAGGCAGCTGTCAACGTCGCTGGCGCACGTTGGTATGTACTGCTGGTCATCGTAGCAATCCTGAGAATACTTTGTGATCTGAGAAGTAGATTTACTTTTCTGCGTCAAAGGGTTGACGTAACAGCCGTAGTCGCATCCAGGTTCAGGTTCTTTGTATTGCGAGTTTAAGTAGTTTAGTATATCCGTCCAGTCTGAGGTCTTAGGCTGGACGCAGTCATCAGGTTGATAGAAAGAAGGTCCTGAACACTGATACTGTTGGTTCTGGTTTGTGTTCAGGGTCTTCATAAATGAAGAAAGGTCGAAGGCGGGGACGGATGTCTCTACAACGGGTATCGAGCAGGAGTCTTGATTGACGACGTTGTTGCAGAGAGCAGAGTTGATGAAATCATTGGCGATCATCATCTGGAGAGCGTTGGCTAAGGAGTTGGAGAGGGAGTTGTCGATGATGGTGGTGCAGGAGGTGGGTGGGATGGTGATGGTGGACACGGGGGATGTGATGACTGGCGGGTTGCAGTCGCAGGGTTGAGGCTGTGAGCATTGCGAGCAGGATGATGGGATCTGGAAATAATTTTGTTTTGCTAAGGCCTACATCACACTGGCGCGGCCTGGCCTGGCGGACAATAGTAAACTTGTCATTAGCTGTCTAACTTGCTATTATCCGCCACCGCAGGCCGCGCCAGTGTGTTGCAGGCTTAAGAGTCGCTAGGACGTCGAAAACGACATCTAAAATAATATGGAACTTTATACGAAAAAACCATAGAATTGTAAGACATAATGAGTGCCATTGCCATTATGCGGGGTTTGGGGGCGTGGTGTCAAAACGATGCCAGGCAGACGTTTATTTCGATCATGCGTCGCATGCGCATACCGGTTTTAGGCAAGTGTTTGGTTTGAGTAAGGATCGCATTCTATGGTTTTTTTGTCCCCACAAATTACTAGAGCATTTGCTGTGTGTGTGTGTGTGGTGTGTGTGTGTGTGTTCAATATTTACCTGGGTTGCCGAAGTTACTTGAAAGTTTTGCGTGGGAACATTGATTCCTGTTTGGTAGCGCTGTTGGTTCGAAGACTGAAAATATACAAACCCATGAAGTGGCATGGCATAAGTATGAGTGAGAGCACAACATGCATATAAAAAAAGTTTTTTTTCGTATCCAATATATATTTTAGGTACTGTACATATGGTGCTACTTCCGGTACTTCCGGGTGGCGCAGGACCGGTCACTTTGGCATTCTTTGGGGGAGGCCTATGTCCAGCAGTGGACGTCTGTCGGCTGATATGATGATGATGATGGTGCTACTTTCCCGCACTAGTGCGGAAAACAGCACTTTCCGTGCATATGTCAAAACTTCAAAGAACCATATGTACAGTAAAACGTTGTACGATACACGTGCGAATAGATAATTCGCAACTCGTGTCGACATAAAACACTCCCTTCAGTCGTGTTTTAATTTATCACCACTCGTTACGAAAATCCTATTTTCGGCACTTGTATCGTAAATAACATTTATTATATTTTGTGGGTACATTGAGTAAATATAATAAGGTTATTACAACGCTGTAAATATTTTAACAACGTTTTGACGGAGAGCCGTACGTTTTTAGGAACAAATCAAAACAGTGTTACCCAAGTAACATACTCTAACTAAGTAGAAATGGACCAGTACTGTAACGAAATAATACATTGTACAAGAAGTGCATAAAACATACCCTCGACTTAATAATACTCGATCGATTAAAATGGGTTTTAGTTATCTAAGTTATACTACGCTCCAGTAAAAATTCTCCGCTCCGCCACTGTCGCTCTTTACTTCCATTTTGAGTAAACTAAACAAATGATACTTTATGCATTAGAGTATGAAAAGCCATTTTATGAAACCTAGACAAAATATACTCGTAACACTCGTGGCCGCATTTAAGGCTCGGCCAAACACAGGGCGCGACAGCGGCGGCATTAAATACCTACATGCTAACAGGTTAGCGACGTCAAACAGACTGCGTCCCGCCGGCATCGCGCCCCGCTTCTGTCGCGCCCCGCGCCGCTCTGCCCCTTGCGTCCACTCGGCACGAGCGCAGCGCAGCGCGGCGCGGACGCGGCGGCACGCTGCGCCGCGCTGGCTCACATCGAGGATTGAGCGACCCTCCGCGTGCGCATGTTGTATCCGGGCGCGAGTCACGCCCGCATCGCACCGCATTCACGCGCGGGCGTGATGAGAGCGCGAGGCCGGCGCGATCCACGCGCGCCCTGTTTGAACAGTCATCGCGCCGGCGCGGACGTCGCGCTGCGTCGCGCCCTGTGTCTGGCCAAGCCTTTATAGACGTTCGACAATCTTTTTTTTATCGTTTGTCTTTGTCGGTTTGATATATATTATGTGTGTGTGAGAAAGAGACTAAACACATTGAGGTTCGTTAATATTTATGAATAAGAGGCACTTACAAATTACGAGCATTATATGTGAAAAAAAAATACCTGTGTCTGTGATAAAAACTGCGATAGTGGTATAGCTTGCAGGTTGCAATTCTGACCAGGCACCTATAACATAAAACAATGGTTCCTCCAAGTTAGATCCGGCCCCTTTATCAATTGTCATCAGACATGACAATTCACCTTCAATTCTCGGGTTTACAAGTAGAGCTTGCATCAAACTGGCGCGGCCTGGCCACGGCGGACAATAGTAAACGTGTCCGCCGCTGTCAAATTTACTATTGACCGCCACCGCAGGCCGCGCCAGTGTGTTCCAGGCTTAAAGCCTGCATCAAACTGGCGCGGCCTGGCAGCGCAGCGGCGGAAAATAGTAAACTTGATGTCCGTCAAATTTACTATTGACCGCCACGGCAAGCCGCTCTAGACTGTGAGAGGTTTAAGGCCTGCAACACACTGGCGCGGCCTGCGGTGGCGGACAATAGAAAATTTTACAGCGGCGGACAAGTTTACTATTGTCCGCCGCGGCCAGGCCGCGCCATTCTGTGAGAGGCCTAACTCGGCGACCGCCTCTCAGAACAAGCAATGTACGGTGAACCACGCAATAACTTCCGTGCGGTGAAAAGTCAAAATTGACAAACAGTGTCCTGACAACTATTGTCCTAATAGTAAATGTTTACTTAAGCTCTGGTTTCCTAGGATAGCGGTGCCGCCATATGACGGCATATCCTAGGAAACCAAAGCTTAAGCCGAAAAGTCAGCTAAAGAAATCCCAAATTTCGATCAATGTAGAAAATTTAAAAATTATTCACCTCGCGCGGGATTTGAACCCGCGACCCCTGGCATTCGTCCATTCATTTCCATGTTTTTTAAATTTTCCACATTGATCCTAATTTTGTCCTAATTTTAAATTATATCTAATGCATTTTCTCCTAAACAAGAAATCTTGCCTCCTGTTAAAAAAAACTGTAATCCTCATCAGCCTATATATACGTCACACTGCTGGGTACGTGAGATAATTTTGAAAGAAAACGAATTTAGGAAAAAAAACATTAGGTAACTCTAATCAGACATTATGACAATATTTTTTAGGTCTAGTGAGAGTATCACCTGTCATGTGCTAACTATAATGTGCCTATAATGTGATAACTACCGCTAGAAAAGCTTTAGCTACCAAGAAAATATAACAAAAAAACTACTTTTTAATGCTATGTCATTATATGCGCAATTTCACATTTTCATGATGAAGTGGAAATAGAACCACAAAAGAGAATGCCCAAATTACTGCAGTCTATAATTATGTAAGAATGATAAATGTGTACAAAATTTAACATAAGCAACTGATTGTTGACTTATAGGAATCAAATTACTTATTGATGTTATGGTCGTATTTTTTTGTTAAGTTTTCTTTATTCTAAATCTGTGTTAGCTATAAGTGGCTAAGCATCTTATTAACATTTTTGTATTGAAGTATATTAGTATAGTTGAGATTACCTTACTTGTCCTTTAATAAATAAATACTTACAATTTGTAGTTGCGGTGACGCCTTCACTCCATTATTATTGCACGAAGGTTGATATTGTATCTAGAGGAATAAACAATAAGTCAAACGAATTTATAGCAAAGTTATGTTACTAACTACAAACAAACGGTGGACGATGATTTGATTACTTACCTTTATCTTATACAGAAATATGTTGAAAGATTGAATATGATATTTAAAAAAAATACGTGTTTTAATAAATAATTTACCGTTTGTGGCTGCGATTGTCCATAACCACACGATGACTGGCCCTGTCAACAAAATTCAAATTTGTGTTTATGTGACAGCTAGCTTCTGCCCGCGACTCCGTCCGCGTGGAACTCGTTTATATCGCAGCTCCATACAAACTTTCACCTCCCATTTCACCCCCTTAGGGGATGATTTCGGGGATAAAAACTATCCTATGTCACTCTCCATCCCTTCAACTATCTCCACTTAAAAAATCACGTCAATTCGTCGCTCCATGTGACATAGGATAGTTTTTATCCCCGAAATCATGTCCTATGTCACTCTCCATCCCTTCAACTATCTCCACTTAAAAAAACACGTCAATTCGTTGCTCCATTTTGCCGTGAAAGACGGACAAACAAACAAATACACACACACTTTCCCATAATATTAGTATGGATTTTCACATGATCAGATTTTAACCATACAGATTTTTATATGTTTTTCTTTGTAATATGTACGATAGAATCAAATCCTTTATGTTAATTTTATTAATTAACAAGATCGTTATTACCTTTCATTAAATGGTTAGTTAAACGACATTTTTAAATGTCGCTATGTCGAACAGCACGGCTATCACAAAACAATACCTACTCAAATCGGCAAAGTAAAGAGTGGTACTTGTATAAACTTTAAAAAACGTGTTTACTGGCGAAGAAAAAAACTTAAATACTAATAAATAAATAAGTCTATATACCTTTGATGAACATGATTGTTGTGAATTTGAGCAACCGTATTGTGATTGGACCTGGAAAAACATTTTTGTTTATCAATTTGTCCATAAACATTTTTTACAAAAATAAAAGCGGCCAAGTGCATGTCGGACCACGCACAACAAGGGTTCCGTGTCTATTAAAAAGGTCGTATCGTTATTAAAATCTTATGGCACTTACATCATTTTCTTTAAGGAAGGCAGTTTTTTATAAATATCTCGAAAACCTTTGAACCGATCTTGTTCAAAACAAATTTCGCTGAAAGAATTTTATAAGCCCTATGAGCATGTTCTTTTTCATATTTTTAAAATACACGGTTCAAAAATTAGAGGGGGGGGGGGACACAATTTTAGTGACTTTCGGGGCGATTATCTCCGACTCTATTCACTTAATCCAAAAAATTGCTTAGAAACCTTATATTTGTTTTGAAAGGCCTGTCGATTGATGTACCACAAGTGGGCTTGCAATGAAAAAATATTTTTGACTTTCAGTTTTATCTATGGGTGCACCCCTAAAAAAATCTTTTTTAGTAATTTCATTACAAAACTATGTAGCGGTTAACAAAATACACCCTATCTTCAATTTTTTATTCAAATACACCTTATGGTTTTAGAGTAAAATGCCTGTGACATACTGACGAACAGACAGACAGACAGACAGACAGACATGACGAATCTATAAGGGTTCCGATTTTTGCCATTTGGCTACGGAACCCTAAAGACACGACTTTTGTAAGGAATTTCAGAGAAAAAATACATTTATATAACAATATTAAACGCACCAGATAAGTAATCTTTTATCTGTTATATCTAGATGTCGCAGTGGCGACAATCTGACGTTCATATTCCCATAAGCCCAAAGAGGGCGACAAAAAAAAAATACTCGGCCGTTCATTGATTTAATTGAGTTCAATCTAGAAGAACGCCCAATCGTTGCCACGCTTCTATTCCATTAAGCGAGCAGATAATAAATAAATAAATAAAAATAAATCATATCACCTCCCTTCCGGTCTGGCGTAGTCGCGCAACAAGAATTTATTTTATAAAATAATAAGTTACCTTGCAAACTGATAACAGCAGCGCCAAAACCACAATTTTCGACGCCATATTCAAAAAGATGCAGGAGCGGTATGCCACGGGTTTTTATACATTTTTAGTTTTAGTGCAATGTTACAGTGACATAATTATAAATTGCAAAACTATGATAAAGTATTTGTGATATTAGGTTACGTGGTAACTTGATTAGGTATATGCGATATTTAGATACCTGGGAACGAATGCAATAAATTATTGCATTGACCTTTTTAAGTATCCATGTACGACTTAAGTGCTTATTAATTCTTTTCTTAATGTTTTTATCTTATTATCATACTACTGATATAAATAACGAAATAAAAAATGTATGCACATGTATATAAGCATTTGACACTTGTCCATAGCATTTTGCATTTCTAATAATTTTTAGATTTCACCTATTATAACTAGGAATAATTAGTAGATTTAAATATTTCATAAGATTGTTTTTAATCACTGTGTTGTTACCTTGTAATTTTACTATTATTGATAAAGTATTACGTATGTCCTATGAGGTTATGGCATAACAAAGTAGTTTGATTGGTAAATAAAAATCAAATCAAGTTTGATGTAAAATCGATAAGAAAATCTATATGAAACGGCGACACGATAGTCAACAGTCATTTTATAATTTAATGTACTGTTATAATGTCTAATTTTATGGGCAATTGTTTTCTGCAATGGTTTCTTATCGAGGTAATTATAATTTAGCACATAATCTGCTAATTTAAATTTACACAATTTATAGTGGCCGGTTGGTCTGGGTATTCTTAGTTGTGATGTAAAGTGTAATAAAGTGCCCCGCGCACTGCCATTGCATGATTCGGAGGGCTTTATCGAACTACCAAACTACGATCAATATTACTGAAACTCTGACCAATATTAAAACCAAACCACAAGTTGGATCCTTTCGGCATAGGTGATGCTGGTTACGTTTCCTCGCTGAATCACAACGCTGAAGCATTGATGAAGGAAGCTGCCAGCCCTTCCGTCTTCTGTGATTTTAATATAGTTTTTCTTTTCAGATAGTAACCGGTCAAATGCCAGCCGCAAAATACATTATGGGAAACATGCCTCCAATTCGTTCTAATGTACCTCTACCCAGTGTCCCTATGTCCTACCCCTCCAATCCATCTATATCTTCTCTCCTGAATAGCTATCTACTGAATTACTCAAATGTGCCAAATCTTCAACCGTTCACGAACAACCCAAGCACACCCACCATGATGGCTTCACCACCAATAAGTTCAATGGGTTTTACGCTTCCCCCATCACCGAACGTGCAGCTACCGACGCCTCAAACAAACGTCTTCGACCCAACAGCCATGAACAACTTGGCAATAGCTTTGCATCTACTAATACTGAGCAATCTGCTACATCCTTCAGAACCCGAACCCCAAAAGCCGGCCATAGATCCGAACCCTCAAACTTCAACACATACGTACCCTCAGAATCCTCAACCGCGTCAGAATCCAGCACCATATCCTAACCAGCCAACCGTCCAATATTTGCCAGAACCCCAAGAAGCCCAAACGATCCCCCCACCCAATTCAAAGTTCCTAAGCTCCTCCGGCTTCGTTGAACCATCCATGTCTTCTCTGATGGGTGCACCTATGCCTGGCTATGGGAACACCCAAAATTCTACTCCAAGGAACAACTACAGTCTTATGTCTCCGTACGAGGCCCTGGGGCCTGGGCCTCAAGGGAAGGATGTCTTTGCGCAATACGGTCCGCAAAATATAAAGGCGGACTTTCAGTCGCCGTATAATTCTATAATGGCTCACGATAATGCTGGTAAAGATTTGTTTAATATGTTTTGAGCTGTGTTGACACTTTATTTATTGTATACGTTAATAAATTATTGAGAAATAGACAATGTTGGGTTTTTCTTTATCTACCACGGACTACGCAATAAGAATGAATGAAAACAGAATACAAAGCAATTCTAAAATAATTAATATACCATGACATGCGGGAAAAAATATCGGACTTGTCATAAAGGCCCTAGAAATAGAGACTTGTCAGATATTTATGGGTGCGTCGTTGTGGCAGTCATTAAATGCCAATGACTGTATCAATTAAGGCACCTTTTTAATTTCCCAGTATTGTTATAAAAATTGTCAGCAAATATATTATGATTACTGTTTTTGATAACTAACGTTCTCTTAAGTATATTAATTATTCAAACTCTCTCAATTCCAAAGAATCTCACGTTATATCCTTATTATTATTTACAAGAATGGGTAAAACTAAAATATTCCTTATTGGCGTACTTAATCTAATACATGCACTACTTGTGCTAAAAATGCCACCAGAATCCTAACCCTTAATTACCTTAGAATATAAAATGCATGTTCCAGCAGTAATCTTCACTTTTTCCCATTTAAGACATTGTTTTAATTTAGGTAACGTCAATATATATTTTTAACACAAAAAATCTAATACATATGTTGTTCTTTCTTCCTAATTAGTACAAAATATTCTATAAATTAGATCTTCAGGGGGACTAATAAAATGTATCGTCATCTGTCATTCGTGTACATTTTATTATTTTCTATTGGCGTTAGCGCTTGTCGATTGTAACCTTATCTACGGCCCCAGATACCATTTATAGCAAGACTATTCAGAAATTTAAATGTAGGTACAAAAGCTTGACGATTGATGTCCAAGTATACCGATACTTTAAAAAACACAAATGGAAATCTGTAGGTATGCCAGTGCGTTTTCACTTGGACAACTGATTCGTATGAGTCTCAGAGAAGGACTCGTGTCCGGATACATGACGAGCATTACAGTCGTGTATACCTACTTGACGGGACTAGAGGTGACTAGAGGTCAATACCAGTAAGTTCCTTTCCCTCTTTCTGTAACCTGCTCCCAGATCTCAAAGAGTTGTCTCCCCATTCCTTTAACCCCTTGGGGTCTCCTATTTTTCCTGCCGCTATTCCGGAGGCTTTTGAGATGAGAGGGCAGCTTCTCCTGGCTGCTAGAGACAGGCTTAAAAACGTACCAGCTCAGGTTGCTCTGGTTTTACTGCGGATATGTTTTGTGTTTTGCGGTCCCCAATCTAACGTACATTATGCGCACCACTCCGACGTGGCTGTATCGCGATCACGTCGGCTCGTTTGACCTCGGGCTGAGGGAGTCCGTTGAGTGTTTGTTGAATGTCTCGCGGAGCTCGGATGAATAGAGTCTGACTTCTTTACCCATTCGAAATGGGGGCCTGGGTTTGCGGTGCGCGCGGGACGTGGGACTGCCGGTCTTCCTGGCGTCGTAGGGGGGGCGTGGGCCTGGTTACTGACATTCTCTCTAACAACGGTGACAGGTGACGTCTGATGCCATGGCGGCTTGGTTGGCCCTCAAACCGGATCTGCAGTTGCCTGAGAGACCGGACCGACAGCGCGCGTGTGATGACGTGGGAATCAAGAGGGTGTTTGAGGGCTTGGTGGGGAGGGCGGTGGGTGTGGACAGGGCTAGGCTGCTGGCGGTGTCGAGACCAGAAGCCGGAGCGTGGTTACGGGCGCTGCCTCCAATCACCGTACAGTCTAAAATAGTACTAAAAAATAAAACAATAATAGTTGCGTACAATATACTTACGTGACTTTACGAAAGTAGGTCATAGACCTAACGAGTCTGGCCTTAACTCGGCGGCCTCATTTAAGGTTAAGTCAAGTGTTGCTTATTCTTCTTATTCGCTTATTTGGAGCAGCCCAACTGGGGAAGTACTCCACCTACAGAAGCCCGCAACCATGATAACCCCACTACTTGGTCTACCTACGTATGTGGTGTTGTTCCTGGTGGTGAGCAAGGTCGCCAGAGGATATTGTGCTGAGTGTGAGGGACCCGTGTTCGTTTCTAGCTATCAACACAAAGAAAGAATGAAAACATTTATTCGTGGTTAAAAGAAGAAAAAAGACAAATAACCGTCACATACGCACCATACACATTTGCCACGAAATGGCCACAACTCAGCGTAATGCTGGCAGCGAACAATGACTCCACGATCACACACAAGGACAAATTGCAAAGTACAAAAACATAAAAAATTACGAAGAACTCATAAACAAAAATCAATAAAACGAAAGTCGGGATGCCTGTGATCAGGAATCGCAAGCGTCCATGAGCTACGATGTATGTTTACAGTCAGGGAAACCGCACGCAAGTTGCAACCGCCGTAGTATTAAAAAAAACTCACATAATAACACTGCATTATGTAGGATTGTCACCGAACGGGCCGGGCCAGAGCGCGCCTGGGCGTTTTTTGCAAGTTGCCAAAGGAATTTGAAGCTTTAACATAGACATCAAATTTCATATTTGAATGTACTTGCGGCTGGTCGACTCCTCGCGGCCGTGGATGGCTGTGGTCGGCTGTCGTAACATGTGACCGGCTCCGTCCGGCTTTTGCCTACTGCATTCTATTAAAACTTAAAACACGGTCGGCTGCCGCCGGGTGCTCGACCCGACCCGCCAACCGCACCCGTTGCGACGCGGCGCCAGGCAACCCGGGGCCCGGCCCGTTCGGTGGGAATCGTACATTAAAAATATTCGTGGGCTTAGTACCTAAACAAAACGTAATGATTACGACTGCATTTTTTATTAGTGAATTCCGTGGATGGTATGTAAACATTAGACAGCATTTTGCTGTCCTAGACGCAAAATGTCATGTTATACATGAAACTGAATCGCGCACGGCAGAACGGATTTAGATATAGGCTTAGATGTAGTTTTCGAGCTACGGTAGCCTAGTGGTTCAGGCATGCGGCTGTCAAGCGGCAGTCGTGGGTTCGAATCATCGTACCAATGAGTTTTTCGGAACATACGTCCGGAATATTTACCTTTAGCTTTTCGATGAAGGAAAACATTGTGAGGAAACCGGTCTTATCCCAATAAGGTCTAGTTTTCCCTCTGGGTTGGAAGGTCAGATGGCAGTCGCTATCGTAAAACTAGTGTCTATGCAAAATCTTGGGATTAGGTGTCAAAGCAGACACCGGGCTCCTTTAGGGGCATTACCGGGAATAACGCTAGGAGGACGATGAGGCTTAGAGGTAGTTTTATATTTAATTTGGATTAAGCTAAACCCAGCTCCAGCTTTCTCGACTCTACATACAAACGTGCAATGTTAACTAGATTAACATTAAGCTTTGTATACACTATGGGATCCGCTATATTTACGTCGGAATCTAGTTGTAGCTGCTAGATTATTGAGCTGTAGTCCAGTAGCGTTGAAGGTGCCAAATTTCAACAGACCCCGAGACGTTTAGAACACTCGCTCGTGCTCTACAGCCCCCCCCTATTCTGTAAATTGTTTCAAGCTCACCTCAACGCTCACCCACAAATATATCTTGACACCGCGATGCGTAGTAACTAAGCGTAGCTAGAGGTCTAGTTTCGTGACGCGTGACCGGCGGGGTGAGCCGCATTAGTGCGTAGCGAATAACTATGTCACCTAACCTAAAGACCTAAAGTCAAGCAAGCACTTACATATCTTGGGTCCAAAAGTATACAACCATCTCCCGAGTGCAATTGTTGCAGCCGAAAATAACTCCATATTTAAAAAAAGACTGAAAAGTTGGTTAGTCGAGCAGGCCTTCTATAACCACAAGGACTTCTTTGAGTTAGAAATGTCTAGAGATGTATAATATTAACAACATATAACCATGTTATCTGAATTATTAGTAGGTAAACAATTGAATTAGACGCATTGAATATCTAAGTTAATTACATATACATTACTATTGTAAAACATACCGGTTGACATGCTATTTAAAAATATCCTGATATGGTGTATTAATTTAAGTGAACCTGACGTTTATTTATATTATCAATAAAATGAATATGAATATGAATATGAATATAACATAATAGTAATATTAGGCTTAATTCAATTTTAGCATCATTCAGGCTGGGCAGTATTCCATGTCGACGTTCTTATAGCCTGTGATTATATAGATTCAACCAATAACTGTCAATTTTCCACTTATGCTGATTGTCAGAATCACATACGGCTACTTACTGACTGTCTGTCACAACCGAGCCCCAGGCAATTGACCGCCAAATGTTACGTAACAACTTAACCTTTTTTCGATAAATTTATTTTATTTTATATTAATGACGTGTCTACTTATCAATGTCATAATCAAAACTATTTGGTATCTTATCAATGCAAGAAATATTAGGAAAATATTAGTAATCTATATTTTACCTCATATTACACTATATATGCTCTATTATTTTGTTTTTGTGTCATTATTAGTTCTCTGTTTGATACCATTTCAAACTAACACAAAAAACAAAATGGCTTCCAAAATCGTAATTTTTGCTTGTGTCGTGCTTGCCGTGTCCGATGTAAGTATTAATTGTAATTGTGTTGAATAGTACGGTATTTGTCAAAATTTATCCATACACATACATATATCCATATACATTTTAAGCTAAAACATGAGTATTTATCTTTACCACGTATTTTCCTTCGTTAAACCGACGGGGTGCTAGTGTTAAGCTATAATATCTCCACTGTGGCACTGGCGTGTGCATTTCTAAACACGCCTAACAGTCTGCCAGTCGCACCGCCGCACGCGTCACCAGTCCATGAAACAAGCCCCCCTATTCTGTAACTTGTTTTAAGCTCACCTCAAGCTCACCCACAAATATATGTTGACACCTCAATGCGTTCTAATTACGCGCAGGTCGAGGGCTAGTTTCGTGACGGGTGATCGGCGGGGTGAGCCGCTTTAGCGCGTAGCGAATAACAGCCAAGGTCACAGTGGCGCGGCGCGACTCAACTCTGTAAAAACAGGAACTTGACATAATGTATTTTTCCAGGTCATAACAGCTCAGGTCCTCAAGAACATTGGCTGCGGCTGCGGCTGCGGCGGCGTTGACGTCATTCCTAACCAGGTCTTTCTGAACCAGGCTGGTCTACTGGCTCAGCCTGGTATACTGGCTCAGAATGGTATACTGACTCAGAATGGTCTTCTGGCTCAGCCTGGTTTCTTGGCTGGCAACGTGATCCCTGGCCTGGCTTCAAATGTGGTGTCCCCAGCTTTGTGCAGCGGACAGTACGCTCTGCCCGCTACTAATACTATCATTCAGGTATATATATTTTTGAAGTTTAAAGTTAGTACCTCGGGCTGTTTTAGCACACAACTGCACGTCTATCATGGGACGGCCGCGATATACTCTCGATTTTTTTCTTTTTTTTTTGTTCTAAGTGTTCTAATAAGAGAGAGACGGATAGCCGGTCGCGTGATAGCCGTGCTGGGAATAACGCTAGGAGGATGATGAGAGAAAAATCAGAACAGGGCTCTAAAGTAGTCTTAAATTAAACATGGAAACGGAATGTGTTCACATTGAGTTCAGCAATGTGTGCCATAAGGAATAGCCCAAGACTCGGCATCATATTATATAGTTGTAAGTGCTTTTTAGGTCAGATTATTACCGACACATTAGCATTAAAGTAGTGTATAGAAGCAGCGTATTTAAATAGACTTTTCTCAAACATGCAATGAAATATTGATGTTGTGTTCTTCACAACGTGCTTCGAAGTGTCTAGTTTCGGGCACAGCGAGACGAGAGACCCGTAATGGCAGTTCATACAAAATTGGAGGCCTGCAAGACGGTCTTTTTTAATTTCTATTCCGTAATTTGTGGCACAGGATCAAGGCGTTCAGCCACGAAAATTAAAGTTTGATTTCTTGGAGTTCTTTTAATTTATTACATTGCATGTTTGAGAAAAGCTCAAAGGTACCTCGGCGTGAAAAGGGGCAACCCGTTATTTCCCGGCCTCTGTTGTAATGTACTATTATAATAACGACTGGCCCAGTATAGTCCATGGGCTCAGTTGACGTGACTAAACCACTATTTCCGTTCACAGGATAACAGCGTAGCCACAAACCTGGCCAACACTCTCCAGCTTTTGCTTGTGTCCAACTTGCTGTCCAACACGCTGCCCAACTCGCCTGATCTGGTTGTGCCAGCTGTCAGCCCGTATGCTGGTGGACTATCGTACTATTGTTAGGTTTAGTTTAGTTATTAATATTTTGTATATTGTTGGGTTGGAAATAAAAACGGTGTTTAGTATGTCACGATTTTTATTCC
Source organism: Epinotia demarniana (assembly GCA_945867215.1). Classification (NCBI taxonomy): domain Eukaryota; kingdom Metazoa; phylum Arthropoda; class Insecta; order Lepidoptera; family Tortricidae; genus Epinotia; species Epinotia demarniana. The sequence goes on from OX244285.1 coordinate 9,121,882, forward strand.
TTCAATATCCTTGTCCTAATATGTATGTCTGCATAGTATGTATGTAAGCACTTTATTGTTCACAATAACAGGTTAAATAATATAGGTACATGTCACACAACAGATCTAAGTTCAAAAGCGAACTCGTCCCTATAAGAGATCTCTTCCAGCTAACTTGTGAGCAATTGAGAGGAAGATAGGTAGAACGAGACAGGCAAAAACGTACCGTGTACAAAAACACTCAGAAAAATGAAAAAAAATATATCTCCACTGAGCACGCGCACGCCAACTAAATTGTTGCGTCGGCCGAATTTGTACGAAAGTTGGCCTTTCTAGGCCTTTTTAGGTTGGTCGACTATTACGCGGTAAAGCTACGAAGGCACGTTAGGACAGTCCAACTGTATTTTTTCCATATAAAAATTACATTTAGATCTACCTGATGCGAGTACAATGCGTCGCGTCATTGACCTGCAGATTAGGTGCGTCCCAACGTCCGAGAGCGGGGGATTGCATTCGGGGCATACGCTTCATTCAGTCCGTCGCGCTCGGACGTTTGAACGCGCCTATTACTATTAACGTGTTTCATCAACATCATCATATCAGCCGAAAGACATTCACTGCTGGACATAGGCCTCCCCCAAAGGATGCCAAAGTCATCGGTCCTGCGCCACCCGCATTCAGCGGACACCGAGCTAATTTATCTCATGTGGAGTTAAATACCCCTAATTTGAATTTCATCTTTTTCATCCCAATTCGTTCACCGTTTTTGCATGATTGAGTGATAAATATTTAAAGATATATTTACTAACATACAATTATATCAAACTATCACACGTACCTACCTATAATATTGGTCATAGTTTGGAGAGTCGTATAGAATAATTCGGAAACCATAATTCTATTTCAGTGACCTCATTTTAGTAGAAATTGTTTTATATAATTTAGTTCGAAAGAAGACTAACATCAATTCTGAAAACGATTGAAATGAAAAATGTCTTCGAAATCGGATCCTACTAGAACTGCGGAACATTATATCCAAAGAGAAGAATTACCGCAAGAAACTCTATCACGCGATAACTGACGCGATGACTGAGCGTACTCTCGTTCTATAGAAGGGTGTCAGCCAGTGACGGACGCTCTATCTTGTCACTTATCGTGTGACAAGGCCGACCATGATACGGGGTCAGGTTAAGGTAAATTTCCCAATGAACAACACTGGAGACTCATCATCATCATCAGCCTATATACGTCCCACTGCTGGGCACAGGCCTCCTCTCATGTATGAGAGGGAACGGGCAATAGTCCCCACGCTGGCCCAGTGCGGATTGGGGACTTCACATACACCTTTGAATTTCTTCGCAGATGTATGCAGGTTTCCTCACGATGTTTTTCCTTCACCGAAAAGCTAACGGTAAATACGAAATCATATTCCGTACATAAGTTCCGAAAAACTCATTGGTACGAGCCGAGATTCGAACCCACGACCGCCGTTTGACAGCCGCATGCCTGAACCACTGGGCTACCGTAGCTTGGTAGCACTGGAGACTAACACCATGATATTAAATGTTTATGAAGCAGAAGCAGAACGAAATTCCAAATAGTGGAAAATTTAAAGAATAACACCATGATGTTCAAACTAATGTTAAAATAATACAGGTGAACAATAACTGGTCGATCGTGTGATGCATTGTGCGTCGGGTAGATCTAAACGCTCCTATTTGAATGGGAAAATGACAGTTGAGTTGTGCTAAAGTACGTTCGAAAAGTTACGTAATCAGAATCACCCGTCAGAGGGACGATCGCGTAACTTTTTGAACGTACCTCATAATCTTTCCCATACAAAAAGTGACATCTAGACACGCGGTAGCGTGTCAAGCCAAGTTCAAGCAAAGGAACTGGCTAGCCAGCGCCGAGTGTAATGTTACACGAACCACTTGGTGCCACTTTTGACCCTTCTATAACTCAAAACCTCTGTAACGTAAACACATAAAACTACGTGTGTTTAATTATATGCATAAGGACATCTGGAAGCCCAAATTTCATGAAGCTAGCTCAAACGGTTATAAAGATATGAAGGTCAAAAAGTCGTAAATTCTGCCGTCCTCAAACTAAAAGGCGGCTAAAGGATCATACGACCTTTTTGAGTTATCTATACAGCGTGACTCAGCTGCTTGTTAGCTATCGATCTATCTAGGTTTGGTTTCAATATCTTCAAAAACGGCCGAGATACAGACATGACGCTAGCGGTTAAATGCAGATGGGCTATTACTATCAACTAGGCGGCTATTTAACACTTACTTAACTTGAAGGCGATTAAGCGTCAATAGCTGCCAATTTTTAAACGTAAAACGTATGATTGTATTAGACTTAAAAGCGGCTATTTTACTTTCAACAACTTAAAAGCGACTATTGGAGTTTTGTCACCTTAAAGCTTACAAACATAATATTCACCTGCATAGGGGTTATAGATAAAAAGGCGGTCTTTCTATGTTTACTAGAGAAATAAGCGGTTAAAATCCAAAAGCCGCCTTATTATTTGTAAGTATTATTTAATAATACCAAAATACATACCTTAAATGCCGTCATGGCTTTATAAGCTAGCAATAATAGTAATAATAATATATACTTCTTTAATTTAATAGCGGCTACATGACATTGCCTAACTAAAAGGCGGCAAGTCGACTCCCGCGCAGGGGAGCCCCTCGGCACTGTCAGTCGCCGGACCGTTTCCCTAGAGTGTGGTCGTTTTGCACGCGGTACGGGCGAAGATTCCCGCCAATTCCACCATGTCGCTGCCACTAAGAAAAACGTCTACTAGGTCAGTAAAGTTAGATTTTCTCATTAGGCGGCTAGGTGTAGTATCTATTAAGTAAACTTTCATTATAGTAGCTTGTTGCCCGCTATACGTGTAGTTTATAAAATAAACCAGATTTGGGCGGGTAGCATACATACACGCCAAAGTGTGCCTTATTTTACTTCCTTCAAAAGAAATTCATTGATAGCATAGGTTTTATGTTATCATAAGGGTAAGTTTACCAAAAGTGATCCGGAGGGCTATATCGGTTACCTTGGTTCTGCTGCGGATAGCCTCATTTCTGATGCGATCACCCAGAGAAACTCCCAACATGGCCCTCTCCATTGCCCTTTGGGTGACTTTGAGCATTCTTATGAGGCCCATACTAAGCGACCACGTTTCAGTGCCATATGTCATCACTGGCAACACACACTGCTCAAAGATTCTCGTCTTGAGACTGCGGAATATTAGTGCCGTAGCTTCCCGAACGCTGACCAGCCGAGTCCGATTCGACGATTGACCTCTTTCTCGAAGTTGGACCTACCTAACTGGATTGTGTATCTTAGGTATACATAATCGTCTACAACTTCGAGCGTAAAGTGTCCGACTGTAATGGGAATTGGTACTACATGGGCATTTGACATGATCTTCGTCTTATCCATGTTCTTTCTTAGACCAACTTGCTCGGAAGCTTTACTGAGGTCATCGAGCATCGTACTTAAGTCCTCCATGGTCTCAGCCAAGACTCTTATATCGCCAGCAAACCGAAGGAGAGTGATGTGCTCGCCGTTGATGTTGATGCCTAGCCTTCTCCAGTCCAGAGTCTTGAAAACGTCCTCCAGTGCAGCGGTGAACAGTTTTGGAGAAATAACATCATAATCATAATCATAATCATAATCATATTTATTCATAATAATTCGGTATTACATGTCAAGATTGTTAATAGTCATAATTAGTCCATATTTTATTACAATAGAATAAAAATAAGAAGTAATTCTTAACAGTATAGTGTACTTAAGTCGTACTTAGACTCCGCAAATTCGGCAAAACTGTAGAAGGTCTGCTCGATAAGCCATCGTTTTAATCTCGATTTAAAACTGACCAGTGACGGTGCTTCTGTAACATTGGTCGGCAGTCGGTTGTACACCTTTGGCCCCATGACGTGGGTAAGTTTGGCAGATTTCGCCAGACGATGCCTGACGCCGACTAGCTTTTGCGAGTTGCGCAGGTTTCGACCATGGATCTCCGCTCCACTCGAATATTCTTCCAGGTGACTGCGTACATAAGTGGCCACCTGGAGTATAACTACGGACGGCAGGGTAAGTATCCCAAGGGACTTAAAGTAGGGCCGTGCGGAAGTTCTCTGGTCCACCTGTACAATCGCTCGTATGGCTTTCTTTTGCATGCGGAAGACCCGCTCCCATTCGGCCGCGCGGCCCCACAGCTCTGCACCGTATTGTAAGAGCGAGTGTACTGTGGCAAACTAACAGGAGCGAATCACATCTCTGGGCTATACTCTCGCTAGTCGACGTAGGGCGAAGCAGGCGCTTCCTCACTTGATGCATATTTTGTTGGCATGTGCTTTCCATTGAAGCCCTCTGTCAAGTTCGAAGCCCAGAAATGTGGTGCACTCCACCTGCCCTATTTTCTTTCCTTGCACCAGGACGTTCAGGCCCCTTGGAGCCCGTCCGCCCAGGTGAAAGTGCAGAAAATGTGTCTTGTTTAGGTTAAGCACCAAACCATTTGAGCGGAAATATTTTGAGACCTCATTTGTGACACGGTTCAGCCGCCGCTCAAGTTCGTCAATGTTGGGTGCGCATACTACCGCAGCAACGTCATCGGCATACATAAATATGTCACCCGCTGTGATGGCTTCTGGGAGGTCATTGAGAAGCAGCGAAAACAGAATGTTGGACACTGACGACCCTTGTGCAACGCCAATCGTGGTAGACATAGGAGCTGACCTCACTTTTCCTCCATCACTCACCACGACCTGGGATCGGCCGTTCAGGATGTCCATTACGAGTGCGTGCGCCTTTCCATCGATGCCATAGTGGCGGAGTTTTACGGCTAGCACGCCATGGTCAGCCACGTCGAATGCCTTCGACAAGTCACAGCACAACATGGCAACCTGCTGACTTTGTTCGCGAGCGTCCATGACCCGGCGCACCAGCTCTCGCACCATGGCACCCGTCGAGCGACCCGCCCGATAAGCGTATTGTCGAGGGGACAGAGCGTCGGTTTCGTTCAGGAACTCTGAGACGGAGACTAAGACCATTCTCCAACACCTTTGCGACCGCCGGTATAATTGAGACAGGTCTGTAACAATCAATATCTTCTCTTTTTCCCTTGCCCTTAAAGATAGGAGAGATCTTGCTGCCTTTAAAAGCAGAGGGATACACTCCTTCAGTGAGACATTGATTGTACAGATCCGCCAGCACAGGTGAGAGGGGAGCCGCGGCGACATAAAGAAGTTCCATAGAGACTCCATACAGGTCTTTAGTGGGCTTATGTGGGATATTTCTTGTTATAATTAGAAATACCTCGGCCGCTGAGAAAGGGCGGAGGCGCAAATTACGATCAGCCGGCTCACGAGCGGCGCTGAGCGCCGCGCGCACCTGTGGCAGGTCAGCGCCAGGCGCACCGCACGCCGCCGCCGCGCACGCGAAACGATGGTTCATGGCGCTCGCTGCATCCTCCTTTGATGTGAATTTAGCTCCGGTTGCATCGACGACTATGTCTGTAAAGTCTAATAGTTGCTTTGACGTTTGACCTCGCTCCCTGTTAACAATTTGCCACATCGATTTGGAAGCATTTTGACTATTTACTATAATGTTAACATAGTGGTCATATTTACTTTTCCTGATTAATTCGCAATATTTTGTGTGAGCAATGTCGACCAAAAGTTTTACATGTTCATTATTTGGGAATTGATAACTAATTTTAATAATGTCAAATAATAATAATTTCGAATTTATAATGTCATCTGAGAGCCAATGATTATTTTTGGGATTACTTTTATTCTTTAATGGGAAGCAAATGTCAAACTTATTAGTAATTATATTAATTATTGACATCGCCATCTGAGTCGCCGAACGACCACGACGATTCCACAACGTCTGCCAGTCGATGCTATTCAAGGCTTCGATGAAGCTTGCACGGTTGGCATGACTAAATGTCCGCGCCAGCCGCGTCGGCGCAGCGGGTGCGCGAGTGCGAGCCGGGTACAGCGCTTCGCAGCGCACCGCAAGGTGGTCGCCTATGTTCGTGGTCACTGGTGATGTACGTATCATACCGGCTTGACAGTTAGTATATACGTGATCTAAACACGTGGACGAGTGGTCAGTTAACCTAGTAGGAAAATCTACTTCACATCTGAAATTGTACACTGTCAGTAGATCGGCCAAACTGTTTCTAATACAATTTTCATCTAAATAATCAATATTCATGTCACCAAGAATAATGCAGTCTTTGTCATTTTCTCCGATCTTATAGAGCAAACCTTCTAAATGAGTCATAAAATCATTTGCGCTTATCATGTTAGTCCTGTACACACACACAACAATTAAATTAAAATCTATTAATTCCACTGCGGATACTTCGCAACAAAGTTCAACTGACAATTGTTGTATGTCCTTACATTCGATTGCTTTAACATTGCTTCTAACAAAGATACATGAACCGCCATGGCTGGAACGTTTCCGACAAAAACATGATATTAAAGAAAAATCATCTAAGTTAACACACTTCATGTTGTCATCCGTAAGCCAATGCTCAGTAATAGCCAATATGTCACAAATTAAGTCCGTTTTTAACAACACCTCTAACCTATCATCTCCTTGCCTTACTCCCCGCTGCAGCGGAATAGGTTTCGAGTTCTGTTCCTGGAGTCAGACTGACATAGTGGCGATCTCGTACAAACACTTCAGCACTTCGATATAGCGATAGTCAACTTGGCACCGCTGGAGAGACTGTAGTACAGCCCAGGTTTCAATCGAATCGAAGGCTTTCTCGAAGTCCACGAACGCTAAGCAGAGAGCGAGGTTATACTCCTCGGTCTTCTGTATAACCGGACGAAGCGTGTGGATGTGGTTTACGGTGCTAAAGCCTCTTCGGAAACCGGCTTGTTCGGGAGGCTGGAAGTCATCTAGCCTATGTACGAGACGATTTGTAATGACCCTCGAAAACAGCTTATAGGCTCAGAAGTGAGATGGGTCTGCAGATCTTCAGCAGAGTGTTGTCACCCTTTTAGAAGAACAGCACCACCACCCCTCTGTTCCATGCCTTTGGAGTTCTCCCTTCCAGTAAGACGGAATTGAACAACTTCTGAAGGGCCGTAAGGACCGGTTTTCCACCCGCCTTCAGAAGTTCGACTGTTATTCCGTCTTCACCGGGTGCTTTGTTATTCTTGAGCTGTTTAAGAGCCATTACAATCTCGTACAGGCTGAAGTCCGGGATGTCGTCGGTATAGTGTCGGGTTAGTCTAGCTCTAGCGCCTTCTGCCTGACTAACTTTGGGTCTGCGCGTTGACGTTTATAGCTGTCCGTAAAATCGCTCTATCTCACCCAGAATCTCAGGTTTAGAGGAAACGATTCTACCATCTTCAGTTTTTAACTTCGCGAGCTGGCTCTGCCCTATAGACAGATCTCTCGAGAATACTTTAGAGCCCTTATTACGCTGGATGACCTCTTTAATACGATTTGTAAATTTGTATTGAATTGGCGCATATCGCGGGTAAGGGACTTGGAGATCTGTTCGTTGAGCTGCCGGTATAAGGTCGCATCGGGTGAAGACTGTAAAATCATTTCACTCCTTTCCTTTATGAGCTTCTAACTGGAGCTAGAGAACCTTTTAGTTCTGTTGGTGCCTTGGGCCTTGAAAAACTTAGACATAGTGACACGGACAGCTTCCACAAACCCGTCGTTCAATTCGTCCACATCGCCGCCTAGGCAATCAAAACGGTTTTGGAGTTCCAGCTGGAAGCTCTCGGGGTTTTAGATTTGGAATGATGCTGGACGGAGCGTAGACTTCATCAATCGAGAGCGCTCTTGCTTGACGCATATATTCAATAAAATAAATAAAATAAAATAAAAATCGTTTATTTCAGACCTAATGTGGTCCATATAGGTACATACATTTTTGTTAGTATTAAATCTTACGAACTAAGTTAGGTGATTAAGAAAAATAAATAAGTATAAAATTAAATGAGGCACGTATAAAATAAGGCAAGATGTGTGCTACTCGTATTTGAGAAAGCGAAGAAAGTTGGTCCTGTCTATTTCGCTCTCCCAATAGCCACCTCAACCCAAGACTTGGTAATAGGGCAGTCCAACCTCTCGGCCACCACCCTGAGAAGACCGTTGGTACTGCCGCGCACTCGCCTCAGCATGGAAGCGACTCTTTTTCGCCTTATGGCAAAAAAGTCATCCAGCCGCGCTTCCGCGAACATGCTGGAAGCACTACAGTACTTCAACAGCCCCAACAGCATTCTCAGGATGTTGTTGTACTGCACGCGTAGTGTATTATATGCCCTCTGCGTAAACCTTACCCACAGGCTGCACGTGTAGAATGTCTGGCAGTAAGCTCTGAAGAGCGTCACTTTAACTGATTCGCTACAACGTGCAAACCTGCGGGCGAGCATATTACCCCTTATGGCCATCGCCCTTCTCTCCCTTTCCAAGTCCAGGTCGTCATTCAAGTTCTCTGTGAGCATATGCCCCAGATACTTGAAGCGATCAACAACCTTAAGTGGTACACCGCACAGCATGATCTTAGGCTCCGTAGTCGAGTTGTACTTTCGTGCTTTAAAAATTAGCAGTTCACTTTTAGCTGTGTTGTATTTTAGACCATGCTGCTCGGCATACCCCTCACAGATCTTGATCAGTTGCCGCACCGAGTCGACCGAGGGCCCCAACAGCGCCATGTCGTCCGCGTAACTTATATTATTAAAACACACATCGCCTATATGACAACCGACATGTGCGCTGCCAAGCCGCTCGATCAACTCATTCACGTACAGGTTGAACAGGAGAGGAGACGTCAGCCCCCCCTGTCTCACACCACACTGCAGCCTGTATTCGTCAGACTTCTCAGTCCCCCATCTCACCCGGTTGACCTGGCTGTTGTACCAATGCTTAAGCAACGCTACGTACTGGCTTGGTACTCCCGTTTTCGCTAATTTGCACCACAACTTGTCGTACACAACCAGGTCAAAGGCCTTTGATAAATCTAGAAAGCACGCATAAATGGGCGTGTTTCTGTCTTTATAGAACCTGACAGCTCGCTTAAGGCACAAAATTGCACATTCTGTCGACAGCTCCGGCCTGAAGCCAAATTGCGCGTCATGAAGGTTGATGTGTTTGCAAAGTTGCGCGTTAAGCAAGCTGTCAAGCACTTTCGCAAGTATGGTTGCCAGGAGTAGTAGGGATATGTGCGTTCTGGCTCAGCCCTGGGAGGTCAAACACCCCTGGTTTTGGTTGCTGACCTTTTTTTTAGCAGCCACACCGTCGACCTCAGATGTTACTTGGTGTCAGCAGGTGGGCGGGGGTGTTGGTTCAAGATGGTGCTCTCCTATTGGTCGTTGAGTTCATTAATGAGTCTCATTTGCTAATTACATCCATTAATTAGGCCACACCCCCCAGTTGAAGTTATAAAGTGGGCGGGATGTTGGTTGTAGACGGTGCTCTCCTATTGGTCATTGCTGTCATTAATGACGATCATCCCTAATTACATTGGTTCCCAAGGATGCTCTCCTATTGGTCGTTGCTAAATGCTGCTTAATGATACTCATTCCTAATTATACATCCATTAATTTTAGGTAGTATGTAGGGTGTTGGTTCTAGATAGCGTTATCCTATTGGATATAGATAAACCGTAATGACACTTTCATATACTCTTGGTTTCCAAACAGGAGGTACGGTTTAAACCTAACCTAATGACATCGCAGTTCGAATCAAACCTAACCTACTTTTATTATGTTTAGAATTCTTCAAATAACTAATTTTATTAAATGTTTTAGTTCAAGAGGGATGCGGTTTAAACCTAACCTAACCTAATGCCACCGCAGTTTGAATCAAACCTAGCCTATTTTTTATTATGTTTAGTATTCTTCAAATAACTAGTTTTATTAAATGTTTCCGTTCAAAGGGGATACGGTTTAAACCTAACCTAACCTAATGTCATTGCAGTTCAAATCAAAACCTAATTTATTGTTTTAACACTTTTCGAATTCTTTGAACTTTAAAACAATCAATATTCACGTTCATTACAAAGATCAATGTTGAAATCTCGAATTCATACAATGGAATTTTAATGTGACTTTAATGTATGTACAATCTACTTAGTAATTGGGTTTATCATAATTTGAAGCAAAACAAGATATCAATTATCAAACAAGACTCTCTATTGAAACAAGATTTTTAATGATTTAGAGCTGTATATAAAGACCCGACGCGAATTATTTTTCATACTACTAACGATTGACTGTCCGCGCTGCTGTACTCCTACATCAAAAGGCATCAATATGTCGGTAAGTCCTCAATTATTTTCTAATGCTAAGAACTAAAAACTGTGGTAATCATGAAATTATGTAAATGTATAACTGTGTAAAATTGTGTCAATTGGTAGGTAACACATGTTTTTTTTTTATGCAGAACTCCCCATCAAATGTCTTCGATGGTCAAGACTATACATTTAAGCAGTACTATTATCCAGTGTCAGACGCAGAGGACAGCCTAACTTGTGTACCAAACGAGCCGGCGAAGCGAAAATTAAACTCACACTCAAATATCGATGCATTCTTTGACCAGCCAAAGATAAAGAGAAAGAAAAACGTGTCTTCCACTGTAGGAAAAGGCTGTAAAGGGGGCGGTATATCATATATATCCACAAACAAAGACGATGGTGCGGATTCTACACATCTAATAAAAATAGAAATATTTGATATGAAAAAACTATCCACGGTTTGCGGATGTGCGTGCAAAATATTTCGTCATGGAAAATGATACAAATAAGCACTTACAGCAAGCTAAAGATCTCATTTACGGAATCACGAAGGAGATTTCCGAATCCGACGAGTGTAAAAAGTACCATTTTAATTCAAAAGTCTAATCACTGTTGTCATATCTTTGTAAATAAAAATGTATACTTTATTCAGCTTCATGTTTTATTTCTTTAGTTTATTGTCCTTATTTGTAATTTATAAATAAAAAAAACACATTTTTTACTATCTTTAGTTTATTCAAATAATATCCTAAACATATGGTATACATTAACATCATTACTTAATCTGTTTACAGTGGAGAAAACATTAACAAAATCATACATTTTGACATTTTTCGTTTTTAAATTTAGTTTATAAACAATATTTTCCACAAACCGATGTCAAATAACTTTGTAGTTGTTGATGATTATAAAACCACTTCGTTTTAAATCGATATTTATCATCAGTTGTTTGTTTAAGATCAATCATTAAGTAACCGTGAGCATCTTTAGTTGCATCTTTATAAGATTCTTCAACAAAATGGGAGTTTTCTGGATAAACTTGTCTTGCTAAATATCTTATTTGAGTTTTGTCTCTTGGATTCTTAAAGTAAATGATGTAGTTAGCGTTTAGTGATATATCTCGTTGACCTTTTCCCTGATGAAATAGGTTCTGTGTTATGTAAAACACACTTAGATTTCTATGATGACTCCCTTTAGTAAAAATATCAACTATCCGTCCATCGGATTCTCTCATTAAATCATCTATAATTAGCAGTTGTGCTTGTTTACCGTTGAACATACTCAAGTCCGGGATACCTTGATTATAATCCACATTCTTTAAATTGTATAATGGCTGCATTTCATCATAACACCACACAATATTTTGGAATGATTGATTACAAACGGCATTGACATTATTTAGAAAACTTGTTACAAAATGTGATTTCCCACAACTACTGGGACCAGCAACAATTGCTGTGATTGGATGAACAAAATGAATCATTATTTTTTATTAGCTAACACGTCTTATAATCAAGAAGGTAAGGAAAGAAATAAATGTTTCAATTAAGTTCTTAATAAAAACTACAAAGTTGCATATTCAAATAGTATTTGTTTATTATATCATAAATTGTTTTCACAATAAGTATATTGCTAAAACACAATTAAAACGATTACAAGTTTTAAAATAGAGCACTTACACAATTATTATTACTATTACACGTATTTTATATAAATTCAAAGTGACATATTTAAACATTTGCATCAAATTAATTACTAAAATTAAACTATAAGTAAACATTTTATATTATTTACAGTCGCTTAATTATATTACAAATATTAATAACTACTTAATTTACAATACATTATATCATTATAATTAAACACTATTTTCTTAAGCTATAATGACCCCATGCTAAAGTGTCAGTAGAATTCGGTATAATGTAACGTTTACTATCATCATAAGAGAGACTAATTTTATTGATATTTTGGGTAAAAATTACATGTTTTATGGATCTAAATCTATACATTTCTGAATATTTTTTTATTTTGTCAAAAAGACAAGTTTTGTAGTCATCCATTTTCATCTTTTTTGTTACAGCCTTGTTGACACCCTTTGCTTTTGCTTTAAATTTATCGGTGTCTTTTGCAGCATCAACACTTAAGGCATACATTTTCGATCTTAACCCTACAAACTCTTTTAGTATTTTTCCTTTAATTTCATCTTTGAAAAATCCTAGTTTCTTTTTGTTCAGTTGTGGAAAACCAAAAATATTGTCTTTCTCATACTCTGAGGTATCAAAAAACTGAGATATGTCTGGTTTTATGTCTAAATAGAAATCATCTGTATAATATTGATATATCAAGCTATCTGTGTCTGTATACAGCAATTTAACATTGTTTTCAAATTTTCTTTTCATGTAATTATAGTGAAAGTCATACATCAATGTTTTCGATATGTCTAAAATACAGAAACCTAAATAAATCGGTTTATTATAAAACAACTTAGTCTTATTCAATTGAACAGCAATTAAATTTTCTGAAAATATACACAAGCTGTGTAGTTCAGGTCTCGCTACTAACGATTGAGCACCTTGCACTTTACCTTTATTTTCCCAATGTGTAATTAATTTAACATTCACCCTTTTTTCTATATTTTCCATTGTTTTTCCGAACACGGCATTATTCATAAGTTTATAAAAGTCTTTTTCGAAATCCGATTTTGCTCGTGTACGTTGCTGAGTATTTAAATCAATATATTTTTTTAGCCACGGACTTTGTTTGAATTTGAGCACTCTGTGAATCTTTGTCAGTTTTAGTCCTAAATTTATACACTGTTTGAGATTTCTGTAATGAATAATGTATTTTGTTTTTTTGTTTAAATTCGGAACTAATTCCTTGCTTTACAATTACCAATAACAACATTTTCTGGACAAAGCGGAAAATCAGAGTGTAAGTCATGCAAGCAATCAGGATAATCAAGGTCAACTTCAAGGATGTAGCCGTAATCACATGAATCTGATATGTTAAAATCAACATTTTCACTAACCCACTCAAACTCTCCAATAGGCAAATATTGAGACATAGCCCACCCGTATAAATTATTAGCATCAAAATAAGCTAGGTAAGATTTTGGTTCATTGGGTTTAAATTCATCTTTTAAGTACTCGTTGTTGGCTTTAGCATATCGATTACTACATTGAGATATCCCCCCTCTAATACCCGATTTGACAAAAGAGACCTTTTCAAAGTCAGTAAGTAATTCCAGTTCAACATTAGTATGCTTAAGCATTGCATCCCAACTCAGACCAGGTGCTGTATAGTAATGTGAGGGATCCAAGTCATATGTTTCTAGACAAAGTTTTCGAAAATTTTCAAATACGTCGGCTAGTAACATTACATCGGTTTTTAAATATAAGTTAGAATAATCTAACATTGATTTACATTTAAAATGATCCCAGACATCTTGAGCATGAGCGTAGTCTATATCGGAAATTGGACTATCACTTAAACAATTGTAAAACTCAGCTTGGGTTGGGAGCGATGTGGCATTTAATGAATCATAGGATTGAATCATTTCATATGGGAAAACACCCTTCCTAATTAGCCTTTTAAAGTCATCTTGCTGTGGGAATTGCTTTCGTAACTCAATAAATTGGCTTATTTCAAGATTATGAGAGAGTTTGTCCAAGCTTTCAGACATAAACTTGAAAGAATCTAAAAAGCGTAAGCTAATTTCTTGCCCAAATATACGTATTTTTTTTGAAAAGGAAATGTATTTTTCTTTGGTTTGAGGAATAATTGCTATCTCACCTTCATCAAAATTTAATGCATGCACTATAAAATGAGCATCATAATTACTTAAATTGTGTAAAAATATTGGTACAAAGCGGGGTGTTTTGTACTTGGAACTGCAAAATGAATGTGCTAGTCCTTCGAAGTGACCCGTACTCCATTCATAATGTTCAACACAGTCTAACAGTAACTCATTATTACAAATAAAACAATGTTTTGTCCTACTAATAGTTTCTTCATCTGTTGAAGTTAGGGGAATTGGAGCTTTTTGAAAACAAATCTTACGTTGGATTTGAGCAACATCTTTGCTTACGCTTTGCATGAAATGCTTAGCACAGTCAGGTCCAGTATAAGTACAATATTTCGAAAGGTTATCATCATATGAACATTTAATGTAATAGCCGTAGCTATAAACTTCGTGCTCTTGAACATTATTTGTAAATGGTTTTGATGAATCCGGATTCGCGTCAGAGTTTGATATAGGTTTTAGAAACGATTCGAAGTCTGCATAAATCGAACAACTGCATCAAACAAGATTTTATTACTAGGCTTCATTTCCTCAAACCAATTTTTTTTATTTGCCTTTTCAATATCAGGAAGTTCTGTTACAACGTGGTACAATCATTTTTCTGGTGGTTTAATAGCTTTGGTTCGGTATAAAAATATAAGAGACAACCATCACAAATATGAATCGCATCATGACGCCCCGTTATTTGCTTATTAACTAATCGTGATAAATTCTTAATAAAGCAGTAATGACCTGTATTACCATTACTTAAATACAAAAGATTAATGTGTCTTTCTTTTCTGGATTTGGTAAAATGCAAGGGCCCAACTATGTTATTTTTTTTCGAAACGCTATCATATTCTAGACCGAATACATTAATGCTTATATCATTTAACTTTTCAACTTTTTTAATATCACTTAATTTAACGGGAAAACGAATATCGCCAAACTTTAACTTATTTTGATGCTGTATGTATGAGGTAGTTCTGTTTGCATTTTTTACCACCTGAAAGATACCAGACAATAAAGCCCATTTAAGGCATTGATGATCATTATTTTGTACATTTACAATGGCTTTTTTACTTTTGATTCTCACTGAGAGACTCTTGAGAGACTCACTTAGGGATAAGTTTAAAAATATTAATATCATGACATTGCATTGTCAATATATCTATGAAAATATTGTGTATGTACATAAAAACATTGTCAATTTTAGGAGAAACTGTGACATACATAATATTAATACTAGAAATAAGCATAAGCTCGCGGTGCCCACCACTCGGCTCCAAAAAATAAAAAAATCATTCATGGGTAATTGTGTAAGGTTTTATAACAAACTTCCTGGAAACGTAACTGAGTTATCTATTAATAAATTCAAAAACTATGTGAAACGTAAACTTATTTCTAAAGCTTATTATAGCGCACAAGACTACATGAATGATAAAACTTCTTGGGACTAATTTTGACTGGATTTATAATTTATTTATTCCGTTTGGAAAAATTTGACATTGTGTTTTTAATTAATTATTCTCGTTTTATTTATTTTTTGACATTAGATTGTCTTTCTAGAAACATTCTAGACTAGTATTTTTTATATAAAATTTTAAATATTTCATTTAAATGTTACTTTTTATGTTTAATAAATTACTCGAAGTAATTACCTTAAGATTATGTTTCTACCTGACGATTTGAAAGTGCTTGTTACTGGGCCTACTTGAATAAATATAATTTTGAGTTTG
The DNA here is from genome assembly GCA_945867215.1 of Epinotia demarniana. Taxonomy (NCBI): domain Eukaryota; kingdom Metazoa; phylum Arthropoda; class Insecta; order Lepidoptera; family Tortricidae; genus Epinotia; species Epinotia demarniana. Next base: position 9,137,678 of record OX244285.1, read on the forward strand.
AGTTTGAGTTTGAGTTTGATATCATTTGGTAAATCCAAATAAGATGATCCTCTTAAAGGATTAAATTTGTTTACATTCATGTCTACAAACAAAATCTTCTTCAAGGACCATCCACTATCTTTTTTCTCAAATTCACTCATGTGGGTGTACCCACATGAGTGAATAGGTAGGTAAAGTGTCCTTTACCTTTTTAATGAGTGGCTCATAATCGTCTCCGATACAAAAGTTATAGTTAAAACTTTGAAAATCGAAAAGGTTTTTTAAATCTTTGGTCTCCTGTACAAACTCCGCATGAACGATAAAATTAATATTTATTATCGTAAGCTCATCTAGACACTCTTTTATTAAGGACTGAATTTTGTTTTTTATGGAATCAAAAAACATTTCAGGAGTTTCAAATTCTGTTTGTTGGTTATCTGACCCTATTCTATAAGTGCGGATTCGACATCCAAACGCAGAATTGATTAAACTAACATTACTTAATTGATGACTGTTGTGTTCTATAACTTTGTTTTTATGAATATTACTTTTTAAATGATTTGAAAAATATCGCTGTCTCACCCATACATTACAGGCCTCACATAATTTCTTTTCTTCAGCATTTTTCAAAATTTCAGCTGCACTAGATGGTCCTGCTTCTGCAATATCCTCAGCTTTCCTTTTGATCCCTCCTCCAGATTGGTAAATAACGCTGAAAAAATAAAAATATAATTAAATAAACATGTCAAAAAAAAACAATACTAGTAAATATTTAATAATCACTTTATCAAGAGAAGCACAAAATAAAAATAAAAATAAGTATAAAATTAAATGAGGCACGTATAAAATAAGGCAAGATGTGTGCTACTCGTATTTGAGAAAGCGAAGAAAGTTGGTCCTGTCTATTTCGCTCTCCCAATAGCCACCTCAACCCAAGACTTGGTAATAGGGCAGTCCAACCTCTCGGCCACCACCCTGAGAAGACCGTTGGTACTGCCGCGCACTCGCCTCAGCATGGAAGCGACTCTTTTTCGCCTTATGGCAAAAAAGTCATCCAGCCGCGCTTCCGCGAACATGCTGGAAGCACTACAGTACTTCAACAGCCCCAACAGCATTCTCAGGATGTTGTTGTACTGCACGCGTAGTGTATTTATGCCCTCTGCGTAAACCTTACCCACAGGCTGCACGTGTAGAATGTCTGGCAGTAAGCTCTGAAGAGCGTCACTTTAACTGATTCGCTACAACGTGCAAACCTGCGGGCGAGCATATTACCCCTTATGGCCATCGCCCTTCTCTCCCTTTCCAAGTCCAGGTCGTCATTCAAGTTCTCTGTGAGCATATGCCCCAGATACTTGAAGCGATCAACAACCTTAAGTGGTACACCGCACAGCATGATCTTAGGCTCCGTAGTCGAGTTGTACTTTCGTGCTTTAAAAATTAGCAGTTCACTTTTAGCTGTGTTGTATTTTAGACCATGCTGCTCGGCATACCCCTCACAGATCTTGATCAGTTGCCGCACCGAGTCGACCGAGGGCCCCAACAGCGCCATGTCGTCCGCGTAACTTATATTATTAAAACACACATCGCCTATATGACAACCGACATGTGCGCTGCCAAGCCGCTCGATCAACTCATTCACGTACAGGTTGAACAGGAGAGGAGACGTCAGCCCCCCCTGTCTCACACCACACTGCAGCCTGTATTCGTCAGACTTCTCAGTCCCCCATCTCACCCGGTTGACCTGGCTGTTGTACCAATGCTTAAGCAACGCTACGTACTGGCTTGGTACTCCCGTTTTCGCTAATTTGCACCACAACTTGTCGTACACAACCAGGTCAAAGGCCTTTGATAAATCTAGAAAGCACGCATAAATGGGCGTGTTTCTGTCTTTATAGAACCTGACAGCTCGCTTAAGGCACAAAATTGCACATTCTGTCGACAGCTCCGGCCTGAAGCCAAATTGCGCGTCATGAAGGTTGATGTGTTTGCAAAGTTGCGCGTTAAGCAAGCTGTCAAGCACTTTCGCAAGTATGGTTGCCAGGAGTAGTAGGGATATGTGCGTTCTGGCTCAGCCCTGGGAGGTCAAACACCCCTGGTTTTGGTTGCTGACCTTTTTTTTAGCAGCCACACCGTCGACCTCAGATGTTACTTGGTGTCAGCAGGTGGGCGGGGGTGTTGGTTCAAGATGGTGCTCTCCTATTGGTCGTTGAGTTCATTAATGAGTCTCATTTGCTAATTACATCCATTAATTAGGCCACACCCCCCAGTTGAAGTTATAAAGTGGGCGGGATGTTGGTTGTAGACGGTGCTCTCCTATTGGTCATTGCTGTCATTAATGACGATCATCCCTAATTACATTGGTTCCCAAGGATGCTCTCCTATTGGTCGTTGCTAAATGCTGCTTAATGATACTCATTCCTAATTATACATCCATTAATTTTAGGTAGTATGTAGGGTGTTGGTTCTAGATAGCGTTATCCTATTGGATATAGATAAACCGTAATGACACTTTCATATACTCTTGGTTTCCAAACAGGAGGTACGGTTTAAACCTAACCTAATGACATCGCAGTTCGAATCAAACCTAACCTACTTTTATTATGTTTAGAATTCTTCAAATAACTAATTTTATTAAATGTTTTAGTTCAAGAGGGATGCGGTTTAAACCTAACCTAACCTAATGCCACCGCAGTTTGAATCAAACCTAGCCTATTTTTTATTATGTTTAGTATTCTTCAAATAACTAGTTTTATTAAATGTTTCCGTTCAAAGGGGATACGGTTTAAACCTAACCTAACCTAATGTCATTGCAGTTCAAATCAAAACCTAATTTATTGTTTTAACACTTTTCGAATTCTTTGAACTTTAAAACAATCAATATTCACGTTCATTACAAAGATCAATGTTGAAATCTCGAATTCATACAATGGAATTTTAATGTGACTTTAATGTATGTACAATCTACTTAGTAATTGGGTTTATCATAATTTGAAGCAAAACAAGATATCAATTATCAAACAAGACTCTCTATTGAAACAAGATTTTTAATGATTTAGAGCTGTATATAAAGACCCGACGCGAATTATTTTTCATACTACTAACGATTGACTGTCCGCGCTGCTGTACTCCTACATCAAAAGGCATCAATATGTCGGTAAGTCCTCAATTATTTTCTAATGCTAAGAACTAAAAACTGTGGTAATCATGAAATTATGTAAATGTATAACTGTGTAAAATTGTGTCAATTGGTAGGTAACACATGTTTTTTTTTTATGCAGAACTCCCCATCAAATGTCTTCGATGGTCAAGACTATACATTTAAGCAGTACTATTATCCAGTGTCAGACGCAGAGGACAGCCTAACTTGTGTACCAAACGAGCCGGCGAAGCGAAAATTAAACTCACACTCAAATATCGATGCATTCTTTGACCAGCCAAAGATAAAGAGAAAGAAAAACGTGTCTTCCACTGTAGGAAAAGGCTGTAAAGGGGGCGGTATATCATATATATCCACAAACAAAGACGATGGTGCGGATTCTACACATCTAATAAAAATAGAAATATTTGATATGAAAAAACTATCCACGGTTTGCGGATGTGCGTGCAAAATATTTCGTCATGGAAAATGATACAAATAAGCACTTACAGCAAGCTAAAGATCTCATTTACGGAATCACGAAGGAGATTTCCGAATCCGACGAGTGTAAAAAGTACCATTTTAATTCAAAAGTCTAATCACTGTTGTCATATCTTTGTAAATAAAAATGTATACTTTATTCAGCTTCATGTTTTATTTCTTTAGTTTATTGTCCTTATTTGTAATTTATAAATAAAAAAAACACATTTTTTACTATCTTTAGTTTATTCAAATAATATCCTAAACATATGGTATACATTAACATCATTACTTAATCTGTTTACAGTGGAGAAAACATTAACAAAATCATACATTTTGACATTTTTCGTTTTTAAATTTAGTTTATAAACAATATTTTCCACAAACCGATGTCAAATAACTTTGTAGTTGTTGATGATTATAAAACCACTTCGTTTTAAATCGATATTTATCATCAGTTGTTTGTTTAAGATCAATCATTAAGTAACCGTGAGCATCTTTAGTTGCATCTTTATAAGATTCTTCAACAAAATGGGAGTTTTCTGGATAAACTTGTCTTGCTAAATATCTTATTTGAGTTTTGTCTCTTGGATTCTTAAAGTAAATGATGTAGTTAGCGTTTAGTGATATATCTCGTTGACCTTTTCCCTGATGAAATAGGTTCTGTGTTATGTAAAACACACTTAGATTTCTATGATGACTCCCTTTAGTAAAAATATCAACTATCCGTCCATCGGATTCTCTCATTAAATCATCTATAATTAGCAGTTGTGCTTGTTTACCGTTGAACATACTCAAGTCCGGGATACCTTGATTATAATCCACATTCTTTAAATTGTATAATGGCTGCATTTCATCATAACACCACACAATATTTTGGAATGATTGATTACAAACGGCATTGACATTATTTAGAAAACTTGTTACAAAATGTGATTTCCCACAACTACTGGGACCAGCAACAATTGCTGTGATTGGATGAACAAAATGAATCATTATTTTTTATTAGCTAACACGTCTTATAATCAAGAAGGTAAGGAAAGAAATAAATGTTTCAATTAAGTTCTTAATAAAAACTACAAAGTTGCATATTCAAATAGTATTTGTTTATTATATCATAAATTGTTTTCACAATAAGTATATTGCTAAAACACAATTAAAACGATTACAAGTTTTAAAATAGAGCACTTACACAATTATTATTACTATTACACGTATTTTATATAAATTCAAAGTGACATATTTAAACATTTGCATCAAATTAATTACTAAAATTAAACTATAAGTAAACATTTTATATTATTTACAGTCGCTTAATTATATTACAAATATTAATAACTACTTAATTTACAATACATTATATCATTATAATTAAACACTATTTTCTTAAGCTATAATGACCCCATGCTAAAGTGTCAGTAGAATTCGGTATAATGTAACGTTTACTATCATCATAAGAGAGACTAATTTTATTGATATTTTGGGTAAAAATTACATGTTTTATGGATCTAAATCTATACATTTCTGAATATTTTTTTATTTTGTCAAAAAGACAAGTTTTGTAGTCATCCATTTTCATCTTTTTTGTTACAGCCTTGTTGACACCCTTTGCTTTTGCTTTAAATTTATCGGTGTCTTTTGCAGCATCAACACTTAAGGCATACATTTTCGATCTTAACCCTACAAACTCTTTTAGTATTTTTCCTTTAATTTCATCTTTGAAAAATCCTAGTTTCTTTTTGTTCAGTTGTGGAAAACCAAAAATATTGTCTTTCTCATACTCTGAGGTATCAAAAAACTGAGATATGTCTGGTTTTATGTCTAAATAGAAATCATCTGTATAATATTGATATATCAAGCTATCTGTGTCTGTATACAGCAATTTAACATTGTTTTCAAATTTTCTTTTCATGTAATTATAGTGAAAGTCATACATCAATGTTTTCGATATGTCTAAAATACAGAAACCTAAATAAATCGGTTTATTATAAAACAACTTAGTCTTATTCAATTGAACAGCAATTAAATTTTCTGAAAATATACACAAGCTGTGTAGTTCAGGTCTCGCTACTAACGATTGAGCACCTTGCACTTTACCTTTATTTTCCCAATGTGTAATTAATTTAACATTCACCCTTTTTTCTATATTTTCCATTGTTTTTCCGAACACGGCATTATTCATAAGTTTATAAAAGTCTTTTTCGAAATCCGATTTTGCTCGTGTACGTTGCTGAGTATTTAAATCAATATATTTTTTTAGCCACGGACTTTGTTTGAATTTGAGCACTCTGTGAATCTTTGTCAGTTTTAGTCCTAAATTTATACACTGTTTGAGATTTCTGTAATGAATAATGTATTTTGTTTTTTTGTTTAAATTCGGAACTAATTCCTTGCTTTACAATTACCAATAACAACATTTTCTGGACAAAGCGGAAAATCAGAGTGTAAGTCATGCAAGCAATCAGGATAATCAAGGTCAACTTCAAGGATGTAGCCGTAATCACATGAATCTGATATGTTAAAATCAACATTTTCACTAACCCACTCAAACTCTCCAATAGGCAAATATTGAGACATAGCCCACCCGTATAAATTATTAGCATCAAAATAAGCTAGGTAAGATTTTGGTTCATTGGGTTTAAATTCATCTTTTAAGTACTCGTTGTTGGCTTTAGCATATCGATTACTACATTGAGATATCCCCCCTCTAATACCCGATTTGACAAAAGAGACCTTTTCAAAGTCAGTAAGTAATTCCAGTTCAACATTAGTATGCTTAAGCATTGCATCCCAACTCAGACCAGGTGCTGTATAGTAATGTGAGGGATCCAAGTCATATGTTTCTAGACAAAGTTTTCGAAAATTTTCAAATACGTCGGCTAGTAACATTACATCGGTTTTTAAATATAAGTTAGAATAATCTAACATTGATTTACATTTAAAATGATCCCAGACATCTTGAGCATGAGCGTAGTCTATATCGGAAATTGGACTATCACTTAAACAATTGTAAAACTCAGCTTGGGTTGGGAGCGATGTGGCATTTAATGAATCATAGGATTGAATCATTTCATATGGGAAAACACCCTTCCTAATTAGCCTTTTAAAGTCATCTTGCTGTGGGAATTGCTTTCGTAACTCAATAAATTGGCTTATTTCAAGATTATGAGAGAGTTTGTCCAAGCTTTCAGACATAAACTTGAAAGAATCTAAAAAGCGTAAGCTAATTTCTTGCCCAAATATACGTATTTTTTTTGAAAAGGAAATGTATTTTTCTTTGGTTTGAGGAATAATTGCTATCTCACCTTCATCAAAATTTAATGCATGCACTATAAAATGAGCATCATAATTACTTAAATTGTGTAAAAATATTGGTACAAAGCGGGGTGTTTTGTACTTGGAACTGCAAAATGAATGTGCTAGTCCTTCGAAGTGACCCGTACTCCATTCATAATGTTCAACACAGTCTAACAGTAACTCATTATTACAAATAAAACAATGTTTTGTCCTACTAATAGTTTCTTCATCTGTTGAAGTTAGGGGAATTGGAGCTTTTTGAAAACAAATCTTACGTTGGATTTGAGCAACATCTTTGCTTACGCTTTGCATGAAATGCTTAGCACAGTCAGGTCCAGTATAAGTACAATATTTCGAAAGGTTATCATCATATGAACATTTAATGTAATAGCCGTAGCTATAAACTTCGTGCTCTTGAACATTATTTGTAAATGGTTTTGATGAATCCGGATTCGCGTCAGAGTTTGATATAGGTTTTAGAAACGATTCGAAGTCTGCATAAATCGAACAACTGCATCAAACAAGATTTTATTACTAGGCTTCATTTCCTCAAACCAATTTTTTTTATTTGCCTTTTCAATATCAGGAAGTTCTGTTACAACGTGGTACAATCATTTTTCTGGTGGTTTAATAGCTTTGGTTCGGTATAAAAATATAAGAGACAACCATCACAAATATGAATCGCATCATGACGCCCCGTTATTTGCTTATTAACTAATCGTGATAAATTCTTAATAAAGCAGTAATGACCTGTATTACCATTACTTAAATACAAAAGATTAATGTGTCTTTCTTTTCTGGATTTGGTAAAATGCAAGGGCCCAACTATGTTATTTTTTTTCGAAACGCTATCATATTCTAGACCGAATACATTAATGCTTATATCATTTAACTTTTCAACTTTTTTAATATCACTTAATTTAACGGGAAAACGAATATCGCCAAACTTTAACTTATTTTGATGCTGTATGTATGAGGTAGTTCTGTTTGCATTTTTTACCACCTGAAAGATACCAGACAATAAAGCCCATTTAAGGCATTGATGATCATTATTTTGTACATTTACAATGGCTTTTTTACTTTTGATTCTCACTGAGAGACTCTTGAGAGACTCACTTAGGGATAAGTTTAAAAATATTAATATCATGACATTGCATTGTCAATATATCTATGAAAATATTGTGTATGTACATAAAAACATTGTCAATTTTAGGAGAAACTGTGACATACATAATATTAATACTAGAAATAAGCATAAGCTCGCGGTGCCCACCACTCGGCTCCAAAAAATAAAAAAATCATTCATGGGTAATTGTGTAAGGTTTTATAACAAACTTCCTGGAAACGTAACTGAGTTATCTATTAATAAATTCAAAAACTATGTGAAACGTAAACTTATTTCTAAAGCTTATTATAGCGCACAAGACTACATGAATGATAAAACTTCTTGGGACTAATTTTGACTGGATTTATAATTTATTTATTCCGTTTGGAAAAATTTGACATTGTGTTTTTAATTAATTATTCTCGTTTTATTTATTTTTTGACATTAGATTGTCTTTCTAGAAACATTCTAGACTAGTATTTTTTATATAAAATTTTAAATATTTCATTTAAATGTTACTTTTTATGTTTAATAAATTACTCGAAGTAATTACCTTAAGATTATGTTTCTACCTGACGATTTGAAAGTGCTTGTTACTGGGCCTACTTGAATAAATATAATTTTGAGTTTGAGTTTGAGTTTGAGTTTGATATCATTTGGTAAATCCAAATAAGATGATCCTCTTAAAGGATTAAATTTGTTTACATTCATGTCTACAAACAAAATCTTCTTCAAGGACCATCCACTATCTTTTTTCTCAAATTCACTCATGTGGGTGTACCCACATGAGTGAATAGGTAGGTAAAGTGTCCTTTACCTTTTTAATGAGTGGCTCATAATCGTCTCCGATACAAAAGTTATAGTTAAAACTTTGAAAATCGAAAAGGTTTTTTAAATCTTTGGTCTCCTGTACAAACTCCGCATGAACGATAAAATTAATATTTATTATCGTAAGCTCATCTAGACACTCTTTTATTAAGGACTGAATTTTGTTTTTTATGGAATCAAAAAACATTTCAGGAGTTTCAAATTCTGTTTGTTGGTTATCTGACCCTATTCTATAAGTGCGGATTCGACATCCAAACGCAGAATTGATTAAACTAACATTACTTAATTGATGACTGTTGTGTTCTATAACTTTGTTTTTATGAATATTACTTTTTAAATGATTTGAAAAATATCGCTGTCTCACCCATACATTACAGGCCTCACATAATTTCTTTTCTTCAGCATTTTTCAAAATTTCAGCTGCACTAGATGGTCCTGCTTCTGCAATATCCTCAGCTTTCCTTTTGATCCCTCCTCCAGATTGGTAAATAACGCTGAAAAAATAAAAATATAATTAAATAAACATGTCAAAAAAAAACAATACTAGTAAATATTTAATAATCACTTTATCAAGAGAAGCACAAAATTAAGTAAGCTTACCTATTTTCAATATTGCAGTCGTTTCCTCCAAAGCTACACAATTGCCAGAATCCTTGTGAAGTATTTGTTATAAAATCAACGTCTTCTATTTCGAGACACATGTTAATCATTTGGCGATCCGTACTGTCTTCATCCTCAAAAAAGAAACTTTTTACGTTTTCTTCAGATATTCGATCCATGACGGAAAATTAATTGTATAACCAATGCGCTGCGAAGTCTCAAGGGTTAGTGATGTACATTAAGTTGAAGTAAGGGCTATTTATGCGGATAGTTTGGATGTGGACATATTTAACTAATAAGATGTCAATCATTAACTAACTAGTTTTAAAAAAGTTTCTTAAGTAATTTGCTAACAGTTTTCTAATATTTATAATGGCAACAGTGATTAGACTTTTGAATTAAAATGGTACTTTTTACACTGGTCGGATTCGGAAATCTCCTTCGTGATTCCGTAAATGAGATCTTTAGCTTGCTGTAAGTGCTTATTTGTATCATTTTCCATGACGAAATATTTTGCACGCACATCCGCAAACATCCAGTGTTTACTTGTATCAGAAACTGTGGATAGTTTTTTCATATCAAATATTTCTATTTTTATTAGATGTGTAGAATCCGCACCATCGTCTTTGTTTGTGGATATATATGATATACCGCCCCCTTTACAGCCTTTTCCTACAGTGGAAGACACGTTTTTCTTTCTCTTTATCTTTGGCTGGTCAAAGAATGCATCGATATTTGAGTGTGAGTTTAATTTTCGCTTCGCCGGCTCGTTTGGTACACAAGTTAGGCTGTCCTCTGCGTCTGACACTGGATAATAGTACTGCTTAAATGTATAGTCTTGACCATCGAAGACATTTGATGGGGAGTTCTGCATAAAAAAAAAACATGTGTTACCTACCAATTGACACAATTTTACACAGTTATACATTTACATAATTTCATGATTACCACAGTTTTTAGTTCTTAGCATTAGAAAATAATTGAGGACTTACCGACATATTGATGCCTTTTGATGTAGGAGTACAGCAGCGCGGACAGTCAATCGTTAGTAGTATGAAAAATAATTCGCGTCGGGTCTTTATATACAGCTCTAAATCATTAAAAATCTTGTTTCAATAGAGAGTCTTGTTTGATAATTGATATCTTGTTTTGCTTCAAATTATGATAAACCCAATTACTAAGTAGATTGTACATACATTAAAGTCACATTAAAATTCCATTGTATGAATTCGAGATTTCAACATTGATCTTTGTAATGAACGTGAATATTGATTGTTTTAAAGTTCAAAGAATTCGAAAAGTGTTAAAACAATAAATTAGGTTTTGATTTGAACTGCAATGACATTAGGTTAGGTTAGGTTTAAACCGTATCCCCTTTGAACGGAAACATTTAATAAAACTAGTTATTTGAAGAATACTAAACATAATAAAAAATAGGCTAGGTTTGATTCAAACTGCGGTGGCATTAGGTTAGGTTAGGTTTAAACCGCATCCCTCTTGAACTAAAACATTTAATAAAATTAGTTATTTGAAGAATTCTAAACATAATAAAAGTAGGTTAGGTTTGATTCGAACTGCGATGTCATTAGGTTAGGTTTAAACCGTACCTCCTGTTTGGAAACCAAGAGTATATGAAAGTGTCATTACGGTTTATCTATATCCAATAGGATAACGCTATCTAGAACCAACACCCTACATACTACCTAAAATTAATGGATGTATAATTAGGAATGAGTATCATTAAGCAGCATTTAGCAACGACCAATAGGAGAGCATCCTTGGGAACCAATGTAATTAGGGATGATCGTCATTAATGACAGCAATGACCAATAGGAGAGCACCGTCTACAACCAACATCCCGCCCACTTTATAACTTCAACTGGGGGGTGTGGCCTAATTAATGGATGTAATTAGCAAATGAGAGTCATTAATGAACTCAACGGCCAATAGGAGAGCACCATCTTGAACCAACACCCCGCCCACCTGCTGACACCAAGTAACATCTGAGGTCGACGGTGTGGCTGCTAAAAAAAGGTCAGCAACCAAAACCAGGGGTGTTTGACCTCCCAGGGCTGAGCCAGAACGCACAAATCCCTACTACTGCCAGGGAGATGGGCCTGTAATTATTCGGGTCTGACAAATCGCCGGTCTTGTTCTTCACAATTGGCACTACCACTGTACGTGTGAGCTGCCTGGGTAGATGTGTGTGACTGAGGCACAGTGTGTAGAGCATGGCCAGAACGCGTGGCAAGTGTTTTCCAGCATGTTTGAGGTGCTCGATGCTGAGACCGTCGTGTCCCGGTGACTTACCTCTTTGCATACTTTTAATTATTTTAGCCACTTCCTTAGAAGTAAATCTACCAGGGCCCACCCCCACGACCGCCTCAGCATCGCACTCCCCCGCCTCACTTGCTTTAAGGAGCGGACTGACATCGAAGGCGTGTCTGAAATTGTTGGCAATGGCTTTCTGGTCATTCTCTCAATGTGCCTCTTACCAGACGATGATCGCTCCCGGTTTTGACCGTATTGGTCACAGAGCCATCATTGAATATATGCTGACTTGATGAAGTCAATCTCGTTTTTAGTTGCACCGTTGAGACTCATCCAGGTCCACTTTCTGTGCTCGCGTTTCTTGAAGAAGGAATTCATCACATAGAGTCCCTTCTTCTCCAAGAAACCAGCCAGTAGTTGGCCCCGGTGGTTCCGACTTCCAACTCACTACACACACTACACTATTACCTCCTCACCATCCTCTCTTGCCCAGTTTAGCGTTGAAGTCCCTCATGACAACAGTGAAGTAGGTTTTGGAGCTATGCATGGCCTTCACTACGCAACATTTATTTGCAACGATAAAAAAAAATACGTAGGTAGTTCATTCATTTTATAATTCTGTAAAAATGTGATTCGTTTTTTTTTTTAATGTTTTAACCGCAGAAAATTTCGGTTTTGGTCCTGAGTTCTTTTTTTGTTTTCATTTTGTATATTTAAAGTTGATTAAGTTGATTTTAGTCACCCAAAGGGCAATGGAGAGGGCCATGTTGGGAGTTTCGCTGCGTGACCGCATCAGAAATGAGGCTATCCGCAGCAGAACCAAGGTAACCGATATAGCCCTCCGGATCGCTAAACTTAAGCGGCAAATTCGGCGGAACTCCTCAAGCGGCGCAAGTACACAGCCATCAGTAGTGGCTACCTTTTTGCGCCGTTTGGGGTTGAGACTATGGGACCGTGGGGGGAAGGCGCCCATGAATTATTTAGGGAGTGCTCCAAACGCCTGGTAGAGGTGACGCGTGACCAGAAGGCTGGTTCATATCGGGCACAGCGGATCAGCATTGCCATACAACGTGGCAACGTGGCCAGCCTTCTGGGCACGCTGCCCTCAGAAGGTGATTTGGGCCAAATTTTTAAAGTTGGGTCAAAAAATAAGTATACATACATACATACCCCATGCAAAAACCTTGTAATACGTGCTGAACAACCGGCCAACGGTGTGTCGTCGGCGGCGCGGGGCACCACTAATTATAACTGCCTAGTTTTCTTTACAAAAAGTAATAATATCCCACCAAAAACATAAATGTAAAAAAGGAGAGCCAATTTTATCAAAATTAAAATGTTGAATAACTTTATAAAATGACTGATGTAATGAAAACTGGCCAAGACAAATCTATCCTACTTTAAGATCTCACATTTTTAAATAACAGCAATTGTTATAGGTAAGTATCCAATAAAGCAAAGAAATAGAGTTAAATGCTTGTTCATAATATTATTTTGGTGCTATAAATACATAAGTATTTGGATTTTGCATTGAACTTGGCACTCATTAAGATCTCCATTCTTTTTCCTCCCTTCCTTCCCTTTTTCCTCCTTTCGGCGAAGTTCTCAGAACTTGGCTCTCCTTTTTTACATTTATGTTTTTGGTGGGTTTAGATCTACGTGACGCGCACGCGCGTATAGTACGTTACGTGAGCGACCTGCTAGTGTCAACTATTAGGAATTGAAGTGTCACATTAGTGGTAGCCCTACGCTTAAAAAAACCGCAAATCGATGTACAGTTTAGCCGTTTGGCACACACATACTAGAGGGCAAGACAATTTTTTTGACCCGCAGTTCCTAAAAAAAATTCCCTTGGGAACCCCCCATTATTAGTTTGGTATATCGTATCTGAAAGAGTTTGATATTTTGTGACAAAAACTAACCAACCCATACCAACTGATGAAAAGGCGCAGTTAAAGTGTTAAAGAGGTATTTCCCGTTGGATATATGGATACTACGTATCATTTTATGATTAATATGTACCGTATCTGCAGTACAGTTCCATAAGTCACGTAAAATAGGTATTGAAGTAGAACTGTGTCACTTGGTAATATTGAAAAATAAAAAAAATACTTAATGCAATTATTTTCAAAATTGCTTTTTTAAGGTTAGCTATGAGGATATCACGTATCATTTGTGGTATATTGAATTTCAAAATATCTGCCATATCGTGTCTGGAGGAAACAAAACAAACTTGGTATGTTTCGAAAATTATTTTTGTTTTTATAAAAAAAATATGGCTAAAATGTAATGATGTGGTATATTTTTAGAATCGCCTCAAAAAGCCCTTTAATATGATACTACACATGATAGATTTCTGAAAAAAAAAATTTTTTCCATACCTAAAGAAAAATGTTTCGGCACTCCCCCCCCCCCTAAGGGAAATTTATTTAGGAACTGCGGATCAAAAAAATTGTTTTGACCTCTAGTATGCGTGTGCCAAAGGGCTAAACTGTACATCGATTTGCGGTTTTCTTATGAAATTGGGCTTGCTTCGACTACATGTGCTCCCTTTTTCCTCCCACCTTTTTTTATCTTTCCCACAACAATGAGTACTGTAATGAACGTGAATATTGATTGTTTTAAAGTTCAAAGAATTCGAAAAGTGTTAAAACAATAAATTAGGTTTTGATTTGAACTGCAATGACATTAGGTTAGGTTAGGTTTAAACCGTATCCCCTTTGAACGGAAACATTTAATAAAACTAGTTATTTGAAGAATACTAAACATAATAAAAAATAGGCTAGGTTTGATTCAAACTGCGGTGGCATTAGGTTAGGTTAGGTTTAAACCGCATCCCTCTTGAACTAAAACATTTAATAAAATTAGTTATTTGAAGAATTCTAAACATAATAAAAGTAGGTTAGGTTTGATTCGAACTGCGATGTCATTAGGTTAGGTTTAAACCGTACCTCCTGTTTGGAAACCAAGAGTATATGAAAGTGTCATTACGGTTTATCTATATCCAATAGGATAACGCTATCTAGAACCAACACCCTACATACTACCTAAAATTAATGGATGTATAATTAGGAATGAGTATCATTAAGCAGCATTTAGCAACGACCAATAGGAGAGCATCCTTGGGAACCAATGTAATTAGGGATGATCGTCATTAATGACAGCAATGACCAATAGGAGAGCACCGTCTACAACCAACATCCCGCCCACTTTATAACTTCAACTGGGGGGTGTGGCCTAATTAATGGATGTAATTAGCAAATGAGAGTCATTAATGAACTCAACGGCCAATAGGAGAGCACCATCTTGAACCAACACCCCGCCCACCTGCTGACACCAAGTAACATCTGAGGTCGACGGTGTGGCTGCTAAAAAAAGGTCAGCAACCAAAACCAGGGGTGTTTGACCTCCCAGGGCTGAGCCAGAACGCACAAATCCCTACTACTGCCAGGGAGATGGGCCTGTAATTATTCGGGTCTGACAAATCGCCGGTCTTGTTCTTCACAATTGGCACTACCACTGTACGTGTGAGCTGCCTGGGTAGATGTGTGTGACTGAGGCACAGTGTGTAGAGCATGGCCAGAACGCGTGGCAAGTGTTTTCCAGCATGTTTGAGGTGCTCGATGCTGAGACCGTCGTGTCCCGGTGACTTACCTCTTTGCATACTTTTAATTATTTTAGCCACTTCCTTAGAAGTAAATCTACCAGGGCCCACCCCCACGACCGCCTCAGCATCGCACTCCCCCGCCTCACTTGCTTTAAGGAGCGGACTGACATCGAAGGCGTGTCTGAAATTGTTGGCAATGGCTTTCTGGTCATTCTCTCAATGTGCCTCTTACCAGACGATGATCGCTCCCGGTTTTGACCGTATTGGTCACAGAGCCATCATTGAATATATGCTGACTTGATGAAGTCAATCTCGTTTTTAGTTGCACCGTTGAGACTCATCCAGGTCCACTTTCTGTGCTCGCGTTTCTTGAAGAAGGAATTCATCACATAGAGTCCCTTCTTCTCCAAGAAACCAGCCAGTAGTTGGCCCCGGTGGTTCCGACTTCCAACTCACTACACACACTACACTATTACCTCCTCACCATCCTCTCTTGCCCAGTTTAGCGTTGAAGTCCCTCATGACAACAGTGAAGTAGGTTTTGGAGCTATGCATGGCCTTCACTACGCAACATTTATTTGCAACGATAAAAAAAAATACGTAGGTAGTTCATTCATTTTATAATTCTGTAAAAATGTGATTCGTTTTTTTTTTTAATGTTTTAACCGCAGAAAATTTCGGTTTTGGTCCTGAGTTCTTTTTTTGTTTTCATTTTGTATATTTAAAGTTGATTAAGTTGATTTTAGTCACCCAAAGGGCAATGGAGAGGGCCATGTTGGGAGTTTCGCTGCGTGACCGCATCAGAAATGAGGCTATCCGCAGCAGAACCAAGGTAACCGATATAGCCCTCCGGATCGCTAAACTTAAGCGGCAAATTCGGCGGAACTCCTCAAGCGGCGCAAGTACACAGCCATCAGTAGTGGCTACCTTTTTGCGCCGTTTGGGGTTGAGACTATGGGACCGTGGGGGGAAGGCGCCCATGAATTATTTAGGGAGTGCTCCAAACGCCTGGTAGAGGTGACGCGTGACCAGAAGGCTGGTTCATATCGGGCACAGCGGATCAGCATTGCCATACAACGTGGCAACGTGGCCAGCCTTCTGGGCACGCTGCCCTCAGAAGGTGATTTGGGCCAAATTTTTAAAGTTGGGTCAAAAAATAAGTATACATACATACATACCCCATGCAAAAACCTTGTAATACGTGCTGAACAACCGGCCAACGGTGTGTCGTCGGCGGCGCGGGGCACCACTAATTATAACTGCCTAGTTTTCTTTACAAAAAGTAATAATATCCCACCAAAAACATAAATGTAAAAAAGGAGAGCCAATTTTATCAAAATTAAAATGTTGAATAACTTTATAAAATGACTGATGTAATGAAAACTGGCCAAGACAAATCTATCCTACTTTAAGATCTCACATTTTTAAATAACAGCAATTGTTATAGGTAAGTATCCAATAAAGCAAAGAAATAGAGTTAAATGCTTGTTCATAATATTATTTTGGTGCTATAAATACATAAGTATTTGGATTTTGCATTGAACTTGGCACTCATTAAGATCTCCATTCTTTTTCCTCCCTTCCTTCCCTTTTTCCTCCTTTCGGCGAAGTTCTCAGAACTTGGCTCTCCTTTTTTACATTTATGTTTTTGGTGGGTTTAGATCTACGTGACGCGCACGCGCGTATAGTACGTTACGTGAGCGACCTGCTAGTGTCAACTATTAGGAATTGAAGTGTCACATTAGTGGTAGCCCTACGCTTAAAAAAACCGCAAATCGATGTACAGTTTAGCCGTTTGGCACACACATACTAGAGGGCAAGACAATTTTTTTGACCCGCAGTT
Source organism: Epinotia demarniana (assembly GCA_945867215.1). Lineage (NCBI taxonomy): Eukaryota > Metazoa > Arthropoda > Insecta > Lepidoptera > Tortricidae > Epinotia > Epinotia demarniana. Next base: position 9,154,824 of record OX244285.1, read on the forward strand.
CCTAAAAAAAATTCCCTTGGGAACCCCCCATTATTAGTTTGGTATATCGTATCTGAAAGAGTTTGATATTTTGTGACAAAAACTAACCAACCCATACCAACTGATGAAAAGGCGCAGTTAAAGTGTTAAAGAGGTATTTCCCGTTGGATATATGGATACTACGTATCATTTTATGATTAATATGTACCGTATCTGCAGTACAGTTCCATAAGTCACGTAAAATAGGTATTGAAGTAGAACTGTGTCACTTGGTAATATTGAAAAATAAAAAAAATACTTAATGCAATTATTTTCAAAATTGCTTTTTTAAGGTTAGCTATGAGGATATCACGTATCATTTGTGGTATATTGAATTTCAAAATATCTGCCATATCGTGTCTGGAGGAAACAAAACAAACTTGGTATGTTTCGAAAATTATTTTTGTTTTTATAAAAAAAATATGGCTAAAATGTAATGATGTGGTATATTTTTAGAATCGCCTCAAAAAGCCCTTTAATATGATACTACACATGATAGATTTCTGAAAAAAAAAATTTTTTCCATACCTAAAGAAAAATGTTTCGGCACTCCCCCCCCCCCTAAGGGAAATTTATTTAGGAACTGCGGATCAAAAAAATTGTTTTGACCTCTAGTATGCGTGTGCCAAAGGGCTAAACTGTACATCGATTTGCGGTTTTCTTATGAAATTGGGCTTGCTTCGACTACATGTGCTCCCTTTTTCCTCCCACCTTTTTTTATCTTTCCCACAACAATGAGTACTAGTAATAAAGCTAAAATCAGAACAGAGAGTCAAATGTAGACGGCGCGAGGACTGAAAATGTGCTCTTTCTGTCAAAAGAGTACCTTTAAGTTTGTACCTACCAGGTTGTCTTCCTTTTTTTTAAACATACAAATTCTATTGGTAGCTTTTAATTATATAAATAAGATAAGATAAGATAGCGTTTAAAAAGCCTAATGTAGGAACAAAAAATGGATGATGAAAGAAAACACAATGGTTCGAAACTTTAATTCATATATTTTTTTTTTGATATCAATTATATTATATTTTGTAATAAACAATGTAGGTTTGGAACATTAATGTAGGGGTGCATGTGTAAAGGTTTTATGAACCATGAAGGCTGGATGACAAGCGGATGAATGAGGTAAAATGAAACACGGTTGTCCTTTGGTTTTATAAAAAAAGAGAGTAGAATAGAAAACGAGCGGAAACATGGCGGATGAGAGCCGGAGAGGATTATGTTTTTTCTGTTATGTGAAATCTTTAGAATAAAAAAACATGAAGACTTGAGCTGCGTTTATTTTATAAATACTATATTTGGGGGCTCGTCCGGGATATATTTGCGGTGAACGACGGTTACGGATCGGCGCATGGGTGACGAGGTGGTCACCGCGTGCGGCGTGAATTCCAATTATATAACGACGATAACGACGAAGACGGCTGAATAGCAAAAAAAAAGAACAAACGACGACGGGTTCTAGACGACGGGCACTAAAAGACGAGCAGATAATGTCAGGTGAATCGGAGGACGACTATCACGAAGCACCGGTGGCAGGGCCAGTGAACAATATGATGTACATGGACGATGTTATACAGAAGTTCAACGGCCAAGATGAAGCATATTCGATCTCGAAGTTCACTCAAGACATAGACGACAATTCAGACATATATCAATGGACTGAGATACAGAAACTTATAGTTGCAAGACGCAGTCTGACAGGCACAGCAGCATTGTGGCTTAAAGCTGAGCGTCCTTACAAGTCTTGGAAGACCTTGAAACAAGCTCTTCACAAAGAGTTTCCGGATACTCTTGACAGCAAAACCGTTCATGAGATCATGACGGCAAGGAAGAAAAAACAAAACGAAAGTTGCCTTGATTACCTATTTACTATGAGGGAGTTGGGTAAGCGCGGCAAAATGCCAGATTACGTCGCTGTCAAGTATATTGTGGACGGGATTCAGGACGTGGAGACTAACAAGATGATGCTGTACGGAGTAACTTCATATTCAGAGCTGAAAGAGAAACTTAAAATCTACGAGGCCATTAAAGACAAGATGAAACCTACGTTATCCAATCGGTACAGTGAGACACGGAATCGACAAAGTTCAGCTGATAATGTACCTAATAACTCTAATAAGAAGTGCTACAGCTGTGGAGGGAACAATCATTTATCTAATGGATGTCCACACAAGCAGCAAGGGCTAAAGTGCTTTAGGTGTGACCAGTTTGGACATATTTCATCGCAGTGTTCGTCGGGAGTACTACCTAACCTGAACAACAAAGGTGAAAACAGTAACAGATGGCCGAAGCAGATGTGTATTCACGCGAATGAATTGAATGACTCTACGATACCGAATGAGTTTAATCAGCAAGGAGTGAATCAGTTGTGCGGATGCAATCACGCAGTTGGCTGCCCATCACTGAGTGACCGGAATAGAACGAGCGGAGAGCGACAAATGAATGAAGACAACTTTATGACATTGACAGACTCTATGAATGTCAATCTTGTTAAAATGGTTTCGAGTCAAAAGCCCGAGAAGCCGATGAAGATGATAAATTTATTTGGACAAGAAATTAATTCTTTGGTTGATTCCGGCAGTGACCTGAATTTGATTTCCGAGGACTGTTACTCGTCGTTGTGTGCTCCGAAGTTAATTGGCAATGAAGTAGCGTTGACGGGTTTTGGCGCCGCGCGTGTCAAATCGTCGGGCTCCTTGTTGACAAACATTGTGATTGACGATGAGTGTTTTGAAAATATCACGTTTCATGTGGTGCCTAAGGAAGTTATGCCGTTTGCTATTATTTTAGGTCAGGATTTTCTGTGTAATTTTACTCTCGTGATGGATGGCGGCCGTGTGCTTTTGTTGAAACCTGACAAGAGCTGGTTTCGGTATTTCATGTGTGGCATGGGTGTGTCTTTTGCTGCTGTAGGAGTTATAGAGGATCCGGCATTGAGGAGAGAGGTGGAGCGACTGGTGGATACGTGCCAGCCAGAGAAGACGCGTGAAGCTCCGATACCGTTGCGGATCGTAGTGAAGGATGACGTGCCTGTGGTGCAGCGCCCGCCGCGCCTAGCCATCGCAGAACAAAAGGCAGTGGAGCGCCAATGGCAAGCCGAGCAATGGTTAGAGGGTGGAATTATACCGGTAAGTTTCTCAGAACATGCAAGCCCTATTGTATTAGTTCAAAAAAATGGTAGTACTAGGATTTGTACAGACAACAGACGGCTCAATGAAAAGATATTGAAGGATGAGTTCCCGCTGCCGATCATAGAAGATCATATTGACAAGTTGGTCCATGCTAAGGTTTTTAGTACTTTAGACTTTAAGAACGGGTACTTCCATTTAGGTGTGCAGGAGGATCAGGATTGCTTTGTCGACACCGGAGGCCAGTAGACGCACTAGCTTGCTCTATAAAATCGGCGATTTAGTGGCTATCAAAAGAACGCAGTATGGGGTCTGTCTGAAACTGCAACCTAGGTTTCTGGGGCCATATCGTATTATCGCAGTGAATGGAAACGACTGGTACGATGTGGAAAAGGTAAATTCTTCTTCTGAGGGACCCAATCACACTTCAACAGCTGCAGATTTCATGAAACCATGGCCCACATTCATGTAAATCAATCTTTTGCTTCAATTATAGATATTCTTTGTTGGTTTCCGGTAGGAGTTTATGGCTGCCATACCATTACCCACTATAAACTACTAGTATGAGAATAGAGGCTAGACACTTTGTTGGTTGGTTATATTTGAATGTTGGAGTTAACTATAAAACAGCTAATTTGTCTGTTTAATTGTTTTTATGATATGTTTAACTAAGTATATGTGCGTCTGTACGTCATTACGTCTAGTGTTACAATGTGTTGTTACCATTGTTGACATACTATGTACTTATTAGTTTAAAACACAATATGAGTTACTGCTAAGTTTAGCAGTGTTTTGTTTGTTTCTTGTTGTAGATTTTCGGTTTCATTTTAGTTTTGGTATTATGCTGGAGGCCAGCATGGCTGCAGGATGGCCGAATGTAGGGGTGCATGTGTAAAGGTTTTATGAACCATGAAGGCTGGATGACAAGCGGATGAATGAGGTAAAATGAAACACGGTTGTCCTTTGGTTTTATAAAAAAAGAGAGTAGAATAGAAAACGAGCGGAAACATGGCGGATGAGAGCCGGAGAGGATTATGTTTTTTCTGTTATGTGAAACCTTTAGAATAAAAAAACATGAAGACTTGAGCTGCGTTTATTTTATAAATACTATATTAATATATGTCATTCATTTATATAGAAAATACAACTTAATCTTTAACGATGATAATGCTACAATGGCAAGGTTACCATTAATTAAAATGTATATTATGTATGTTTGGCTGCATTTATCTTTTTTTTAACACAAATTATTGACTGATGTTTTTTACACCACATCTTTTTATACAGTATTTTTAATGTATGCACATTTGTGAATCATAGTTTTAGTAATCAAACATTTTTAAGCATTAATTAAATTAAAGTTTCTTTTTTTTCATGTTAACATTTAAGTACATTATTTCTTATTGAACTTCACAGGTACACTGTTCAACTGGAAGACCACAACGGTAGCATGTGCTCTGTTGTACATCAGGTTGACCAACGGCAGAGGTTTCGGCGGTTGCCTCCGAAAGGAAACCACATTTACACAACTCGACCGGGTGACCACAGTTGGGGCAAGTTGATCCAGAGTTACTGTTAGCCTGGTTGACGTCAGTGGTGGTTTCTGTTACGGCAACCAGAGGAAAGAAACCGCAGTTACACATGTCAGCTGAGAGACCACATCGGGGGCAAACAGTTTGATTATTTGACTCGTTGACAGAGGTTTCGGTTGCCTCAGGAAGGGAACAGTTACATAGCTCAGCTGATAGACCGCAATAAGGGCAAATCGTTTGAGGGTCTTTCGGCTGGTTGGCCACAGTAGCGTAGCTATTGGATAAGATAACCGCGTGACGGCAACCGCAGTCACAGAGGTGGGCAGGGCGACCGCATTCGGGGCAAATTGGTTGGGGCTGGATAACTACAGTAGGTTCCGGTTGCGGCTGGTTGACTACAGTAGGTTCCTTAAGGTCGCTGGACTGGTTGATCAGCGAATCAACTGATTCGGCGGTGATTTCGATTACGGTATCTGCAGGGTGAATATGGTCGATTGCCTGGGAGTAGGCGTTCTGGAAGAAACGATTCGTATATTGAGTGATTTGTCAGATATTACTGCAGGTGAGGGTGTGAATATTTACGTTACACGGGGCCACAAATGGGGAATTACCACCCGCTACGTGTGCAGATATTTCCACTTCGTGATCAGGGAGAGACGTAAATTTTCGTAAAAACGGATGGTAGTAAAGAAAGCCTCAGATAGCATAATTAACGCCCGAACTGACAAAATACCTGCGATCTGAGAGAATTTTTTGTTTTACCGCCCTGGGTAAGTAATCACGCATAGTACAAAAAGAAGTCTTAAGTAGTATATTATCGCCCTTGCGTCTTGACTTGGGGGACCTACGTTCTGCGAACTTTTTTTACACATTATATAGGTAACTTATCCGAGTTTTATTCGAACTATTCTTAAAAAGCTGAACTAAAAAACAGGGTTTTCTCATAGTTACAATTAGGCCTGTCATTTATAACCAGAAAAATTGCTTAGTTGTGATACTTTAATAAAAAACACAACACGAAATAAAATACCAGTTTAGGATTTATAACAAGTTAGAGTTGGCTAAACAACAAATTTTTGGAGAGCTCTATCTCGGTAAGTATTCACCCTAGAGAACTGGCTTTGGTCTCAATATTTCATTAAAAAGCGCATAGTTTAGGATTTATATTGAAACTATAAAAAAGTGCGAAAATTTCGTAGTTCATCGAGTGCTGCAAAGTTAGCACAGGTCTTTCCAAGCTGCAAACTTTGTTACACGGTACTGGTAGTGGTCCTAACAACATATAAAAAAATCAAAACTAGCCGGCTTGCGATTTTAATGTTCGATATGACCGTCCTAAATATCACACGAAAATTAAACAAAAAATAATATTAGTAATAAATAATTCATAATTACCTGTATGAACAACGCTTGAAGACCAACAAAAATAAGAAGATACATTGTGACGAGTTTTCTATTAAGTGACATACAACCTCTGCAAGAATAATGTGTCAATATTGTCATATTTATAGGTTTCGGTTTCTGACAATCGGAAAATGTTTACGCAATACCCTCACTAGTCCACAGGATTATATACTTTAAAATAACTGACGTTTACGATATAAATATCGCAATTTGCATTGAATCAGAATCAACAACAGCTTAAGCGCCTGTTACTTTAAACTCGATATTTGTTACCAGCTGTGTCCAATCTACCTGTTAATAATAGAAATCTAAAATATGTGGACGTGTCCATTATTAAGTTCTTTGTTTAAAGAACACGTGTTAATCTATACTAATATTATACGCTTTGTACGTGATGGATAATCTCCGGATCCGCGTATCCGATTTCAAAATTGGCTTCACCTGACTTTCTGGGTGGTTATAATAGGTTATAATTTATCCCGCGGGGGACTTCAATTTGGAGCAATTTGGGACTTCCAACAGAAATGGTGACTAAAAAAAGCAACCATATTATTCATCAATTTATTACAAAAAAATCAAACTACAAGCCTTAAAAAACGTAGTTGAGACCACCACAACCACATCCGCAGCCACAGCCACAACCGCAGCCAAAGCCACAACCGCAACCACCGACGAGCGCTGAGAGGCCAAGTGGGGCAACCTGTACCGCAGGGCCCGCTAGCGGCACGGTTGACGCAAGTAAACCTGGTTGAGCGAGTAAACCGGGTTGCGCCAGGGTTGCGACATCCAGATTATTGAATGGGAGAGTGTTGCCGAGTAGGTTGCTGACGATCAAGAGCTGTAGCGTGTTAGCCAGGTTGTTGGCTATGGAGTCCTCCTGTAAAATGGGTTGTCAGGTGAAAAAAAGGTTTTAGGTTAAATTCAAGTTTCTATTCTATTCTATTCTAATATACATTGCAGCATTGACTATGGACAAGTGGGACAAATGTATACTTAAGGATACACACGTCCAGGTAACTAGAGATGTAGGTACATAGTGATGGTCAAATATTCAATTCGCTGGAAATCTAACATAATTAAAAAGAAACAAGAAATAAACGGTTCAATTTATTTTTATTTTATTGAAAGACAGAAAGTCTTCAAAGCACTTCAAAGTCACCAGAGGATTGTTTGGCTACGGTGACTTTTTCTTCCGAATATAAATTGAATATTGGGATCAGACCGGTTTCCTCACGATGCTTTCCTTCAACGAAAAACTTTTCAACCATAAAAAATGGGATGTTGTTATATACGTGTCAAATTTCGTCCCACAAACGCTCCGTGGAATGAACACCCTGTCGCGGTTTTCCTGAGCGTCAGCCAGAGGTTCTTCAAAAAATGAGTGTACAGGTTTTTAATGAGTCGTCAACGCGCATGCGAGTCCCCTGGAATTTTAAGGGTTCATAGGCTATGGTAACCGCTTATCGTAAGGCGGCTCACTTGTTTGCCACCGAAGTGGTATAAGTTAATTGTGTTTTTATCATGCTAGTTATAGCCACTTATTCGCTGCGGGCAAATAGGGGTGTATACACTAAATAATATAATCAATACGAGTATGTCATATTTTCTCGAAACAGGATTATAAATGTAGTCAAATGCAGAAATAAACAACGCAAAAGGTTAAATAATCACGAAGTTATAAGTGTCCAAAGTTTTAAGGAGGGGTATGTTGTGTCCCTTTTTCGCAAAACGCAATTTCATATGAAACGATGACGTTTGAAAATGATGACGTCACAGAAGACGGCAACGTGCCATGCTCCGTCGTGTTCGGCGCCGCCGTCGACGCTGCCCCCCGGCAGCATCGCGTAATGACGTTTGCGTTTTCTCTCTCAACAAGCAATATTAAAACGGTTGTAGCTTCGTAATTCTTTGAGATATCTGAATGGGATTTTCGTCCCTAGGCATATTCTTTGCCTTCTTTCTTTTGGAGTAATAATAATTTTAGAGTCTACACCCCTAAGAAGTCAAGAAGGGAGACAACGTCTCTCATGGCTGTGTAAGCCAATGCGGGAGGCGTACGCGACCGCAAGCCTAGCAGTACGCTTACCATGAGTTTGACAATGACGGCTTACGCTAACGAGTATCGAGTTTTCTATCTGTGCATCTCTATTGCACTTTGACAGTACGAGCGGGATGCACAGATAGAAAACTCGATACTCGTTAGCGTAAGCCGTCATTGTCAAACTCATGGTAAGCGTACTGCTAGGCTTGCGGTCGCGTACGCCTCCCGCATTGGCTTACACAGCCATGAGAGACGTTGTCTCCCTTCTTGACACTGCTTGTATAGTCTATAATAAACTTAAAGGCCATTGATGACGACAGCCATTTACCTGAATTATGAGCTGCTGCGGTACAGCATAAGAACCGACGTATTCCAGCTCGCAAGGGGCCACCGCAGTTTGGCAGCAAGGTCCTGACACTATGCTGGGTTGGATGACGGCTTGTTGGCACGGCTGGTTGACCAAAACAGGGTTTTGGACACAAGTCTCGGTTACGGTGTACTGCGATTGGCAACCACAGTTGGGGAGGATAGCTTGGGTATAAGCACTCTGAAAAGAATAATAAACTTAGGTTAATTTTACTGCTTGAATCCAATTTGAAAAGTTAGGTTTTTACCCCAGAAAGATACGAAAGATGTGGATGTTATTCGGCTGATATGATGATACGAACTGAAATGTTTCGCCTCTCTAGCCTGAAGCGGGTTTATGGCATGTCGTGATGTAAAAATATAGAAGTCGGTACCTACATGGGATTATAATCAGACATGCTATTTTTACGATAACTGATAATAATATTTTTAAAAATAATATTTCATTAAAAGTTATTGAAAACAGACGAGGAAAATGATAGGACATCTTCTTCGTCACGATGATTTCATTAAAGTTGTAATAGAGGGAAAGATAGAAGGAAGAAGAAAAAGAGGAAGACCACGAAGAGCTTACATGGAGCAGCTAAAGGAAAACATTGAAGCTGAATCTTATGAGACGAAGGAAAAAGCAGAGAATAGAACAGAATGGAAATTACTCCACCGACAAGAGCCAAGCTCTTAAATAAATGATGCTGATTATAATATTACTTAAAAAGGGTTTTTACTAAGTACCTGTAAAAACAGCGCCGCTAGACAAGCAAACGAAATGAAGCGATGCGCCATTTTTATTAATAAAATATCACCACACTATAATAAAGTATGACAATATTGTTCACGATTATATATAGGTCGCAGCCTGTATGTAAAACTGTGCAATTTTGAGAAATATTTAATTATGTCCATGGAAAAGAAAACTTAGAATGAACGTCGCTTAGGTCCCATTCTGCCGTATACTTAAATGTTAGGTATGTTAGTGTTTAATGTTCTATATTTTAGTGGCATAATGTATTAACTGCCATAGTCTTTAGAACCATTGTATGTTGCATTTATTTATCTATTTGTGTTACTAGTAACATAAAATTGCAGCAGCTAGGGTTGATGTAGAAATTATTTCTTAATAAATGAAACTGTAATAAAGTAGTGAAGTTTACATTAATTGTTTAGAAATCAGTGATTAAAGTTACGAAATGTGTGTAACTTTTATATTTTGATAACTTAATGTTGGTAAATATCTCCGACTCAAAAGGTTATTTAGATATTATTAACGGGTCAAAACTCTGATAGACCAAAACTCTAACCCAGTTCTAGGTGTTCAAATTTGGCATTCCGATAGGTTTCAGGTCATCAGTTGTTCATTGATCAATTGAAATAAAATTGAATAAATCGGAAAGAACTCTGTAGCGGTAATAAGTACAACGGCTTATTTTATTTTTCAGTTATTCGGTTAGTTTCAAAGTAAAACCGGTAGAACGGCGCGATCAGATAGTCTAATAATTTCGCTGCTTAAATCGTAACTTTTACAAAATATACATACATACTTATTGCGAGTGTTTGGCAATCACACATCGATTACAACTTTAGCAATGATTACCCAGTAGTATACATAATTGTTACCTGTATCTTTCGAAGATAACAAATGTTACAAATATGAGTGATTCTGTCAGTTTCGAACATTTGTGTAAAAGTGTGTTACAGGATGGAGGTGGCCATAAACACATTAATCATTTTATTGCATCAGGTGAGAAAATATTTCATTACCTATTAGGTATACAACTTAGCTGACCCCGCGAACTATGTAACGCCATACATATTTATAATTATAGTAATTTTTCCATGTGTTCTCTCGTTATTCTGCTATTCAGAGCGAAGGTGAATCCAACAAATTAAACCAACATCATAAAAATTGGTCCAGCCGTTATTGAGTTATGACTGGTGTAACTAACACGGCTTTGTTTTATAGGAAGATAGACATCCGGCAAAGCCTCGCTTTTCTGCAAGTTGTTAATCTCACCTCACGCGTCACCCACAATATCTTTAGACGCCGCGATTCCTAGTAACTATAGTCTATTTTTTTATTCCGTAGACTAAAATGACAACTACAAATGTCAAACGTAGAAATAATGTGACCAGCTATATACAAACAGTGCTGGTCTCTGATATCGGTTTGTGAATAACCGATAAAATCTTGAATTAATTTTAGATTCAAAATAAACAATAAATAAAATCTACTCACAAAATGATACGAAATAAACAATAAATAAAATTTGCTCACTACTAATGTACTCAAACATTTAAAATGACATTGACGTATCGCCGACCTGACGTGACGCCATTTTGGTTTACGTATTTGGCATTCGTTATTTTACTCGTATAGTTATCGGATGTTTTCAGTGCGTGTTCTCTCGTTTCTAGCACGTCACGGATTATCCATTCATTGTGTTACAGACGCTTCATCAACAAATATAAGTACCTCCCAATCGTTTATTTTCGGTTAGTATCGGTTGTAGCACATCACTTTATAAGACGTAAAAAACTAGCAATACACGAAATGTCATTTTAGTCTACGGAATAAAAAATAGACTATAAGCCTTCCTAAGTGACCGGCGGGGTGAGCCGCATTACCGCGTAGCGAATAACAGCCCTGGTTTTCCCTTTACTTTATCTTTCCTTCCATGATTGTGGTGTTATTATACCTACTTATAATTCACAGCTTATGCATAGGTAAATTGTTGCCGTATAAATAATTAAAAAAAAGGGCTTGTAATATGACTCGCTTGCCAGACTCTAAACTCTAAACCAATACCTAACTATGTACTTACCTACGTGATTTCTATTTTAAAAACCTGGACTGATTTGATATATTTATGCATTACTGTGTGCAGAGGGGCGATGACGTAACTTTTCGAACGTACGTAGGTCAGAGGCCCCATGATAGGTTTTATCATGACGTTTTACGGCGAAAATGTACTGGAACTTTATGTAAAACATAAGGATAAAACGTATCCAGCTAGCTGCAAGGAGATCAAATGTTACTCTTTGTACGGGAAAATGAAAGTTGAGTTGCCCTAACGTGCGTTCGAAAAGTTACGTGATTCTTTCGTATTGGATTGACTTCTGGCCCCTATTTCACCAATTTGACAATTGTCACCAGATTACGATAATTCTCCGTACATTGCTGGTTCCACAAGTAAGCTAGCAACCACCTCAACTTCTAGAACAAGCAATGTGTGGTGGATTGTCACTTGTCAGTGTCAGGTGACAATTGTCAAGTTGGTGAAATAGGGGCCTGCTGGCCGGCCTCATGACGCGATTAGTGACAAGATAGAGCGTCCGTCACTGGCTGACACCGTTCGATAGAACGAGACTGACGCTCTATCTTGTCACTTATCGCGTGATAAGGCCGACCATGATACTGGGCCTGAGAACCATGCATTGAAAAAATCATTGGTGAAGAAAATTTTTTATTGTGGACCCCTAAACACTATAGCTTTTGTGTTCAATGCTATTAACATTCAGTTAAAACTTGCAAATTTTCTTATGATTGGTGGGACGTGTTGTTATGGAATACTTTGATTTTATCAGATGAAAAGGTTGCTGATATATAGATTGGATTAACTGATTATTTAATTAGTCTATGAGAAAGTGACGCTGTTAAAAAGTTAAAATATTGTGTTAAATGTGTCAGTGTTCCAGAAGCATGACCCAAGCTCTACATTACAAATTAAATTGTGATTAATATCATATTAAATTTGCAGATTCTATTCGGATCCATCAACGGATTACCTTTTGCAAGTATTTCATCGTTACCATCATTTGAAACATCAGAAGCATCTAATGAAGAATTGTCACCAGACGTGGCAAAGTTAGTCAACACTGAAAATTTGGTGTCGGCATTCCCTGGATCTGAATTGTCCAACAATTTTCAACTTTTTATCGGTTTCCCAATTGGGAATATGAATTATTTTTTATCACAAAATCCATCTTTGATTGAAGCAATCAACAATGGAACACCATCACCAGATACATCCAGCTTACAGTTACCCACTACATTGAATATCCAACCAAATACTGTATCATTCATTCCAGTTTCTGAGCCATCAAGTTCACCTATTGGGTTAACTTTAGATGTAGCTCCGGCTGTAACGTCCTCTACTTCAATTTCTAATTCGTCAGCTGTCCGACTTTTAAATGAAGACTTTAAATCAGATAATCGTAAGAGAGAATTGCGTGACACTATATCAGTCTCATCTCAGGAACCATGTTTTTCGGTTACTCAACAAAATTTGGCTAGACTGACTTCAGATTGTGTTAGTAATTTTCCTTCACCAGTTTTTCCCAGTATGCCTTTATTACCTAATACTAAGCCAATGTTTCCTTGCGTTAAACTGCCTGTAAATGTGTTTACCTCTTTAGAAGAGTTTGGTGAATCATCAGATGGTAAAGAATCTGAGTGTATATTGTCGAGTCTTTTTCGTGGTTCAATAATAACCAATGTCAATCCGAATCCATCGTTACAAAATAGCTTACTATGCCCACAAGACAATAATCCAAATATGTTATTGGCACTAAATTTATTAAATAAGAGAGTTGCCATGCAAAATAGTGGTGAAATTGATTCTGATGTCGAATCTAACACTTGTTCTGAAAGTTCTGAAACGATGACATCAAACCCTCCATCAACTTCAGTCAACAATGAATTATCTTTCACAGAAATTAAAAATTATATTGATTCTAAGCAAACTTTACGATCAGATAGAATAATAAATCAACCAAATATACAAACGAATTTATCTCCTTCTCAAATAAATAGGCTTAATAACAACTTAATTAACGCTCAAGTGCCACAAAATAATATTATCGCGTCCCAAATTTCTCAAAACAACGTTAATTGCGAAGACACAATCAGTCAAGGCAAGGATTTAAAGACTGAATATGAAAACGTCTTAAGAATCAGAAACAGTGTTATACCAAACATGATGTCTACTATTCGTGCCAAATCTATTCCAAAAACTATGGCTAGAAATAATAACGTTGATTCTCAGGGATGCCCTCAACTCGAAACCATTTCATTTCAGGACAACAAGCCTTTGATTCAAAATAATAATATTAATATAAATCCTACAAATGAATGCGAGTCTGAAAATAGTAATTATCTTGGAAATACAGGATATATTCCGTTTAATAATGTAGCTAGAATGATCAAAACTAATTTAAATGATAATGAACCTAATGGAAGAACTGTGCAAAACAATAAGAACCAAGGCTGTCCTCTGTTAACATCAATTCCAGTGTACAGTAAGGAATCTCTTCTAAATAAGCAACTTTGTCAAAATAATAATATCAATCTTGCTCAATCACTGAAGAATAGTTATACAAATGTCAAATATAACGATCAAATAAATCTAAATCTAAGTTATCAAGGATGCCCTCAGTTACTTTCTGTAGCACAAAATAGTTTCGATACAATGAAAAATAATGGAGATTATGTAAGTAATCAAGATTTTAACTGCATAGATAAACAAGTACAAAATGAAGATTGTATTCAAACATCTATACCGAACGCTAATTTGGCTCAAGCACTAAAAATGGTAAATCGTGCCAAAACTGACAATCTTCCATCTACTATTAATATTTTACCCTATGGTGAAACATTACTTGATGGTAAACCAATGAGTAATAACTTTGTTGCAGTAGAATCAGTATCGTGTCCCGCAAAACTCCCAACTTGCACATGCTCAGATTCTAATAGTTCAAATAATTTTTTGACAATTCAGGATGTATCTTCAATGCCCTTCCCAGCACCAGTAAACTCATTTTCTTGTAGCACTCCTTTACAAGCTTCGGCCCCAATTCCTACCAATGTTAGGCTCTCTCCGTCTCCCATAATAACGAATATAGGGCCATCTGTTATGAATCTGACCCCATCAGTGCCAACTATATCTTCAGTAACAAATACTGAATTTCCTACGGGTAATTTGCCTGTCATTTTATCTCAAGAACCTTCTTGTAATAGCAATTTTCAGCCAATGTATACGTTATTGTCAAATCCGAATGGTATTAGTCCTATTATAACTCCTAATTTCAATTTCCCAGTTCAATCATTACCTCAAGTTTCATTTGTCAACAACTTATCTTCATCGACCATTAGTGTTACACCTTCTTTATCGTTACCGGATAGTTGTTATTCTTCTATTTCTAATTTACCTTCCATGTGCAATTCATATCAACCAGCTGTTTCTTCATCATACCCTTTGGTAACAACTAATCTCCAAGCTAACGGTTTGAACAATATGGTGTCCTCTTTAACTCAAAATTTAATATCACAGTTAATGTTACAATCAAACTCGGGTGCACCTTTAGCAAATCTACCTCCAGTTAATCCTTTCACCACTAACCTTATCACCGGAACCTCGTCAGTTAAATCCCCTTTTTGTTTAGACTTTTCAGAACCTTCAAATTTCATTGTATCTCCTTTAAACTTACCAGCGTTATCCCTCTCAAACATACCAATCGCTTGCAACGAATACTTACCACCAATTTGCAGTCCCGGAATGATACCTATATCTTCATTCAATCCGGACTTGTTTTGTGTTGGATCTAATACAGCTTTTGATTGTGGACCTTTTGCTTTGTCAATCGCAGACGCTTATTACCCTTATATTTCATGACGCCTACAGGATCATCAGATGCTTCTTGTTTGCAGATCCTTGTTCATGCCTCCTAGTTTTTGTACCATAATCCCAGTCAGTGGTAAAAGGGTCGTTTTTTTACTCAAATCCCTGAGCGCTCAAGGATTTGAGTAAATGCCAAAAATATATTCGTTTAGCATTGATCAATGAATGTAGGTATATGATGTGTGGAGTGCCGGAAATAGTCCTTATTAAATCATACGGTAATATGAGACGGCTTAATAATGAGGCAAGATGATAGTCATTCAGATTTCAGAACAGATTTGTTTGCAGACTGTGTTCATATACATTTCATTTCATTTCATTTCATTTCATTTATTTCATTCATATAACAATATACGTTGTGTCTGAATTATTACAACTTATTTTAAACTAATTATCCAACATATATTTACAAAATTGAGATCACAGTTGCCAGACGCATCACGTTCCAATTTTACCAAATTGACAAGTTTGAAGTTTTTATATGGCAAAATGACAGTTAAATTGTCCTTACGCGCGTTCGACACGTGACGTGATTATCCTTCTGACATTGACAACACGCCTTACAATTCATGTCAAGATTATAAAGCAAACCTACATACGTTTGCTTTATAATCTTGCCGGTGACGGACACATGCAAGCGCCCGCAAGCTGTCTGTTATACATATAACAGACAGTTCAACTCATTTTTTTGTTTTTTGTTTTTAAGCATTAAGATTGTTGTAGCTCAGTTGGTTAGTAGCGACGGGCCATGAATGCCTGTGGTCGCCGGTTCGAATCCGGCTCGGAGCATTAAATTTTTAAATTTTTCCTTTCATTTAAAAGTTCAACTCATGCTTGCGGGCGGTTGCATGTGTCCGTGTTACTGCCGTATTACAAACATAACATGATTAACCCTTCGGATAACAGTCCTGTGATTGACGACCCATAAATATGCGTCTGTCACTGTCATAATATATGTGAATTATCAAGTTGGCAAAATAGATTTTTGTCCTCAATACATCGACGAGAAAAGCGAATTTTTGTACGTAGCATAGTGAAGATAGATTATTGCATATGTAATCGTGTTTGTGCGATTCACTTTGTTTTGTCAGCGTATAAAATAAGGTCTTTAGTATGTGATAAACTAATTTTAAACTATAAAATTATGTCTATAGTACAGAGCGGCTACCGCGAAAGGAAACCAAAGATCATCGATCAGTGTGATTCAGGCCTTACAAGTCGATATTCACCCTAAATAGAATGGTGTAACATGACAACATAAGCAATTTGCTTCTCTCGTTAAATAATTCTCTAAAATGTTAAATAATTCTAAGGTGTAAATATTGTAAAATACAAAAAAAAAATATGTGAAAATTTTCGTTGTTTTATTTATTTAAGATCCCTTTAAAATCAATATACTTAAATCCCCAGCACGGGAGTAGGTCAATACTGTTTTTAAATTGACCATGCAGGATGATTGGTAATTCAACCTATTCTTTAAAAGGGGTTATAAGTAGAGATGCAACGGATATCCGGTTGCTATCCGGTATCCGGCCAATCCGGCCATTATTTTACTATCTGGCCGAATACCGGATAGTTGCGCACTATCCGGCCGGATACCGAATAGTGATTCTGTTTGGTATTTTACTTTGAAAAATGGTTAGTAATACTAAAAACTCATCTATTCAGCAAAGTAGGCGGGCGCACGTGTACTGCATACGAAATAGTTCCGTACACTGACCTAATAAAACTCGTTTCTTGCCTAGAAAACGCTCCGCGCGAACCTACAATACGTAACAGGTACCTGCACGACGCGCCCGCCGCCAAACTTAAATCGTAGGTATCGTTTAGCCGGCCGAATATTCGGCGGCCGGATACTGGATATTCGGCTGGTGATCAGGCCGAATATCCGGTATCCGGTATCCGGCCAAACAACTATCCGTTGCATCTCTAGTTATAAGAACTAAAGCTAATTTGCAACAGTTTTGGTACAGTTAAACGGAGGTCTCAAATAAATGGCTTGCGAATTATTCAAATTTTAAGATTTAGTGAAACAATATTCCCCTTGCGATCTATTATTAATTGTGAAAAATATACTGCCATATTATGGACCCTAATAAGGATTTTCCTACAAGCTGAAAAAAAAAACCCTAAATATTATATATATACAATTAATGCCAAAAAATCCCAGAACATCAGACATGAAAGGCTGCCAAACCATCATTTATTTCTCTCTTTGAAATCTATGAGGATTGTTTAAGAATATGTATGAAATTGTTCCACAAATGGTAACTGTTAGGTACTTGCTCAGCTCAAGAGCTTTTCAAAAAGGTGCAAATGTCGCCTATTTTCACAAGAGTTTGTGAAATAATAATAATAACAGCTAGTTAGGTAATGAAATTGTGGGAAGTATATTAGTATTATCGATACCAGATGTTCGGTGAATTTGTACTCGCATGTATTCTGTATTCAATATCAGAAACTAATATAGGATTCTCACCGACCGGGCCGGGCCAGAGCGTTTTTTGCAAGTTGCCAAAAGAATTTGAAGCTTTAATATAGACGTTAAATTTCATATTTGAATGTACTTGCGGCCGGCCGGCTCCTCGCGGACGTGGGTGGCTGCCTCCCGACGCATAATGCTCTAAATCTGGAAAATGTCTAAAACGCAAAATGCCTTAGACGCGATACGACCTAAACGTAAAATGACCTGAGGCTCTAGTATAAGTTTTACCGAAACAAAACATTACGACCGCTTTTGCGTTTAGCTGTCGAATCCCATACAAATTGAGGGTAAAACGCAAACGCGATCGTAAAGTTTTGTTTCGGTAAAACTTATACTAGAGCCTCTGAACGCATTATGTCCACGTAGAATAACCTAAACGTATAATGTCATAAACGTAGAATGACCTAAACGCATAATGTCTTAAACGTAGAATGACCTACATGCAGTAAGTCCTAAATGGGCGAAATTTAACAAGTCATTTTTTTGAAACAAGTGGCAAACAAGCAGACGGCCGACCTGATGTATAGTGGTCACCTTGAAGTTTCATAGGACAATTTGTGAAGGATAAGTTCGCCTTTGTACTATCACTTTTTACTACGTATGTGTTTAGGATTTAGTAACCAGGCTTTTGTCGGGAGCTTAGAGTAATCCATCACTGAAGGCTCCTTCAATGCCAAGCGAATCTCGCCCTTTAAGAATAGCTCCGTCCCGAACACTCGCGGACCAGTAGGCAAATGGCTATCGTCGCGCGCGCATCCCTTACCGCCGCAGAGACTCACCACGGTGCTTTCGTGGCTACTTTCACTACTATCTAGTCTATCTACGTGCTTTACGTTACCCTGTGCTGAACCCAGATCTGCAGGCTACTAAGACCTAGGCATAGCAGAAGGAGAACGGAGCTGGGCTTTCATCCTAACACGAGCAGCTGCCATTGAGGTTCACAAGGTGAGTGGGTTGCTCATTTCTATCGGTAATCGCCTTGGTTACTCTCTCCGGGGAATTCATGCGTTCCAACCCCCCTTTCGCTGTGCTATCGAAGAATACTTAACAGTATGTGTCGTGTATAAAAAGATCTTTCCTGCTGGAGGTGAGAGTTTTATTTCAGCTATATTTATAGAACTCTATAGACTTTGACATACGTCACATATTTCAATAAGTCGCTTAACAGGTTAAAATTATTAAGGTATTTACGATGTACTGCAATCAAAGACACATTTCGTCGATCTTTCAACCTAGTCATGCTAAAAATGGCACCAAATATATGTTTTGTGTGCCCTGCCTACCCCTTTGGGAATATAGGCGTCTAGGACATTTTGCGTCTAGGGCGTTTTACGCCTAAGGCACGTCAAGGTCATTTTAAGGCATTTCACGTCTAGGGCGTTTTGCGTTCCTAAAATAGGGCATTATGCGTCAAGAGGGATGGCTGTGGTCGGCTGTTGTCACATGTGACCGGCTCCGTCCGGCTTTTGCCTACTGCACTACTGCACTCTATTAAAACGCGGTCGCCTGCCGCCGGGTGCGACCCGACCCGACCCGCTCGGTGGGAATCGTACATAAGCGAGGCTCACTCACTATTTTAATGTCCAAATTGCAATATTTTTCCTCAATTGATAATTGAAGTTAGTGACGCAGATATTTTTTTACAAAATCCTATAATTGCAACAACTTAAAAATCTTTATTTTAGACCCGGTTAACGGGACCAAAATTGTTCCAAATCAGCTCCTATAACCCCTTTAATGAACAGGTCAAATTATCATTCACTTTGTAGATTAAGCTGAAAAACGAGACCGAAAGAGACGCACATTGTCTCCAGTGTGTCCCTCTCCCACTCATTGCCATATTCGTCTGTCAGCGCCGTATTTAACGTTGATCGGTCTGTAATCGCAAGTCGATGCAACCCACCCTAAATAAGCGCTATTTATTAGCGCGTAAATATGTATTCGATATACCGTGTACAAACGGAGCAAAGAAAACATTTATATTATAAACATAAACAACCTCATTCCTTTGATTTCCCATTTCCCTATACATCCTGTGTACTTCGTATTCGTAAAATCCATTCCAAAACGACTTAAGTAAGCATTTTATTCAATCAAAAATCAACTCATTGAACGTTTACTTTAGGTTGACAATTTAATGTTACAATTTGGAACTTGTGATTCAAGAAATGACTGCCGACGTCAAATTAAATTTTGAAATTGATAATGGCGCCACACGTACTTACGTAAAGGTTGTACCATGGTTGTACAGTAGAATCTGAATATTTTAGTGTTGGGTTTGCCCACATGCAAAGTTAAGTTGGTTTTGAAAGGTTATTGTGTTTAGGAAACTGTAACGGCTTTTGATTTGGATTTAATTTTCGTGGAATAGAATTGTTCAATACACGCCAGACATGAAATGAAATGAAATGAAATGAAATGAAATGAAATACTTTATTTGCAAGATTATGGTAACAGGATCTTAAAAATAATAAATAAACCGACATAATCAACCTGTATACAGGTGTGCAAATTTTTATGAAATAAACAGCTTTTTTGAATTTTTCTTCCATGATGTCAAGTCTTAATACTAATACTTACAGCTATTTGTTACATAGGTACCTAATATTTTCTTGTCAAATACTCCTTAACACTATAAAAACATTTTTCATGCAGCCATTTGGTCAACTTAGTTTTGAAAGACGTCATATTTTCTAATTTAATTATTTCAGGTAAGTTATTGTGCAGAAGTATACACATATTATAACAATTTTTTTCGTATATGACAGATCTGCAGGCAGGCTGATCTAAAAGGTTCATATATTGAGCTCTTACATGCCTTTTACTGGTTTCGCTGCGTTGAGTGAAATATTGCTGGTTTTCCTTGACCATTTAGCACGCGGCCCTAATGTACTGACATGGAAGTGGAAGTATGTTAAACTTATTAAATAAAGGCTTACAGCTGTCAAGAAACCATGCTTTATCTAAGGCACGAACGCATTTTTTTTGCAGTTTGAAAGCTCTCTCTATGTCAACAGAATTGCCCCATAATAGCAATCCGTAGCCTAGAACAGAGGAAACGTGTCCATGATACGCCGTGAGCGCAGCTTCTACAGAGATTGTTTGTCTTATTCTCTTCAAGGCAAAGAAAAATCTGTCTAGTTTCTTACAAACGTGATCCACATGAGATTTCCAATTCAAATTCTTGTCAATATTAAAGCCTAAAAAATTTACAATGTCAACTGTCTCTACATGGGAATTATCATATTTAATTTGTAATGGTACAGGGTTCACCTTATAATTATGAAATTGCATGGCTTTTGTTTTGTTTATATTAATTTGCAGGTTGTTTCTTTTCAGCCAGCTAACCGTGTCAGAAAAAGTTTTATTAATAGTACGTTCAAATACAGATATATCTTTAATGTCACTTTTTATTATAAGAGTCGTATCGTCAGCAAAAATAATACAATCTTGATCTATGGAAACTGGTAGGTCATTGATTGCTATAAGAAAAAGTAGTGGTCCAAGAATACTACCTTGTGGAACACCAGTGCCGTTTACTAAGAAATTTGATCTAAATTTTTCCTTAACCATACACTTATTTTTGTAGTTTCTTTGTATTAGCTTCTCGATTTCGGTACACTGAGTTCTTTTCCCAAGATAACTCTCGATCCAGTCGTAAGCTTTTCCTCGAATGCCATAGGTATACAATTTATTTAAAACACTTTCGTGATCAACGAAGTCGAAAGCCTTGCTTAAATCTAAGAAAAGTGCCATAATGGGGGTTTTCTGATTAATGCTCTCAGATATAGATTTTATTAGGTTGAAACAGGCTAAAGTTGTGGATTTTCCTTTACGGAATCCAAATTGTTTCGATGTCAGTATGTCATATTTGGTAAAAAACTCGTTGAACCTATGAAATATGGCTTTCTCAAAGATTTTTGATAGGATTGGAACTATTGTTATGGGTCTATAGTTATTGGGATCCGATTTATCCCCTTTTTTAAATAAAGGTTTTACTATGGATATCTTTAATTCTTCAGGAAAGATGCCGTCAGTAAAAGATAGATTTATGATGTGTGATAAAGGACCACAGATAGACTTTGCACATAGTTTCAATGTTTTTGTTGTAATCTCGTCAAAACCAGAGGCTGTAGTGTTCTTAAGAGACATAATTCTGTGGCTCTAGTGAAAAGGGGTACATCTCGAAAAACACTACTTTACAGGAGACGCAAAAAACCGTTCGAGCTCCTAATTATTCACATTTTTCTTTACTGTACTTTAACCACTGTACTTACTTAAAAACTTTAAATGTAGTTTTGCTATTTAAAAAATCCTCTTTCATGTGATAATACTGTTGCTTCTCTAAACTGAACGGTTAAAAAAATATTTTACTTGTATCCACACCAAAATATGCTCATAAAGGTATAACAGAAAATCTACCCTTTTACACTTATATTTCATAATGTGAAAAAAGACATGCTGTTCAGTGTACCTCAAATAACTTTTTTTATAATGGTTATATACATGTACAATGTAAATAAAAAATACTTGCCCAAGCCATACTTATTCTTTAAGATCTATATTTCTGACCTAATTGTATAAATACCAACTTATATCTTTTTGTACAAAATGAATTTACCGTGTAACTTGATATAAGTAGACTTGTACCATTTTCTTTAAAAAGTTATATCCAGTTTCATAGACAAAATGATCAAATAAAAAACATATTCTTCATTATTTTTATTTAAAAAATTATAAAAAGTACGCACATCTTGTACTAATCATTACAAAAACGAAAACGCAAACAATAACAATTAAATGTCATTAAAAAACAAAATACAAAACAGCTTTCAAACATCACAAATTCAAAATCTTTATTAGAATCAGCTATTCCTGATTGTGTTCCGTGGGTGCCAAAGGATGTGAATCTATCACATTCTCAGAACACAATAAATTTTCATAAAATGATCTCGCGCTTGGATTTATAAGTGGTAAAACAAACATGAGATCGCGTTTTTTTTCCATGGATATCGGTATCGGACCATTGTAAGTTCGGGGAATGTTTTCGGTCTCGAAAACACTGCTTGGCATCGGAGATTTGCCTCGCTTTCTTAGGAAGTTTACGGTATTCCAGCGTTCGCTTTCGTAACCCTGGTACTGGAATTTTGGGAATTCTTCTCGTGAGTATCGAAAGATTCCAGTCTCCGAAATTAAGAATTTATTCTTATCTTCGTCTACTTTTTTTTGAATAAGTGGCCCTTTGAGCAGACTTCGAAAATCTAGAAACAAATCCATGTCCATTTCAATGACGGTGAAATAATGTTTTTTGCCACATGTGCGGACCAATTGGTACCAATCTCGAGGGTGATGGATTTCCATTTGCGTTTTCTTTTTTGCTTTCTCAATCATTGCATGGTCTACATCGCACTCCATGTGGCTATGGCCGGGTACAAAAAAGTTATGTGCTATTGTTTCCAGACTTGGATGGTTTCTCACAGCAAGCATAAACATTGTCACCATATAACAATTTTTGTTTTGCCCGAAACATGAATCTGAGTAAAACACCAAATGCTTTACTCCATCGGGGACGTAATCGATAATGAATTTGTATACGCAAGAAGCTATTTGATTGCCGCCTCTGCCAGCAATACCTTCGTGCCACATAAAACAATATGATTTACCTGTGGTACAGTTTCTTATAGTCAGATTAAATGTCCAGAGTTGGCGTTTATAAAATACAGCACCTGATTTAAGGTATGGAGTCGGTAAACATTGCTGTAAATCAAAAGCAGCAACTAATGTTTCCGAATTTTCAATAGAAAGCGCTTTGTCCGTGGTTTTTCTATCATAAATGCTTTCGGCTCTTTTCACGTGCTCTAATTTCAACCGTTCTTTCTCTAATTTGGTTTCTTCGTCGCAGTATTTTATTTCCGTTTCAAGTTTGTCGCATTTAATGCAAGTATCTAGGTGTGGTTTTTTAAAGGAAAGGTTTTGGCTCTTAAACATCCAGCTATATATTGTTAGCGATACTGGATCTTCGGTGACCTCACGATATGCATTGTACATGTCTACTAAACACAAATGGGGAGCCAAAAACTTTTTGTCTGTTTTAGATCGGCCATAATGGCTGCTATATGCGGGAAATGATAAAATATGTTCCTTGACGGTTTCTAGCCTAGAATCGCTGATTTTTGTGGCACTCGGCTGATTCCCTCTTGGTGAGTCAAGCACAAGTCCGTCGCTGATTTTAAGTTTGTCAGTTACTCCCTGGACAAACTTGGGGGTTTCATCGAATGTTTTTAGAAAACAGCCCTTACAAATTCGGTAACAGTCCGTCTTTATTTTCAAATAGTAGTGGTTGGCAAATTGCCTTGTCTTTGTTGTGTTTACCTTTTGTGTTTTTGTTTGCTTTAATTCAATTAAGTTAGCAATGAACTGAACCCTTTTGTTATATTCTCCTAGTTTCCAATAGTTCTCAAATATTTTTCTTCTGAATTCTTCTGGTATGTTCTGAGCACACATCATTTTGCAGTCTTCAAGCATCTTCAACTCTCTTTCTTTGACTTTTTTTCCTTTATTTGTTTCATACTCTTTGCCCAAATTTCTCATCCTTTTCCTGTCCTCTCTAGATTTTCTTCTTTCTTTCTCACTTTTTCTTGGTTTTCGTTTCCGGCCTTGTATGACACCAGCTCGGTCCCAAAATGTTGTTTCCTCCGTTTCTTCAGATCCAGAATCAGCGACGACTACGTTCTGTGTGTTTATGGGTCTTTGGCGTTGAGTTTGAGTTACAGAGTCTGAATTACTATCTTCATCAGTCCCAGGAACGTAATCGTCGTCACTTCCCGAACTGAAGTCAATATCAAAACATGGCAAACAGTTTAATAGGGAAGACAATATATCGACGCAGACCAAAAATGCTTCATCCGCATCCGTAATAAAATTATTCGAAATATGTTCTCTCTCTGGTGAATTTTCGAATAAACTGAGATCATATTGCCCATTTTCAATGAAGTCTGTCAAGACATTACCAGAAAGACGCTGTATTTGGTCAATTGAGTTATTTGTGATAAAGTTGGTATTTGAGCAACCAGGCTTTGGCAGCAGTTCATCTGGACCGAGCTGAGTGATCTCGATTGAACCGTCGGTGCTATTAAATAACGTTTTTGAGCAACCCGGTTTTGGAGAAACTGCCAGCAGTTCGACAGGACGGAGCTGAATGGTCTCAGTTGAACCGTCATCGGTGCTATTAAATAACGTTTTTGAGCAACCCGGTTTTGGAGAAACTGCCCGCAGTTCCATAGGACGGAGCTGAATGATTTCGGTTGAACCGGCGTCGTTGCTAATAAATAACGTTTTTGAGCAACCGGGTTTTGGAGAAACTGCCAGCAGTTCATCTGGACGGAGCTGAGTAATGTCGGTTGAACCGTCGGTGCTATTAAATGTTTTTGAGAAAAAACTGGGTGTTTCAGCCGCTATCAATAATTCTCCTGGACGAGACTGAGTCATTTTGTTGATTTTAGGGTTGCTACAATTGTTGCCATCTTTCTTGTGAAGAAGATTAAGCATTTTATTGATTCTGTTTCTGCCTGCCATCCTGTTTAACAAGTGAAGTTTATATTTTTACAACTATCAACTAATCGATATTAACCTATTCAAAACGCAAGTTCGGAATAGATTACATCCATCGTACAAGCGTGACGAGAGCGAGGCGCGACGCGGACGCTCTCAATTGAATGGCCGGAACGTGCGGCGTGACAGACTACCATACACAATGAGCACGACCGCGTCACACCTCGTTCTGATGTGTGGCAAAAGCTCAACACTGATTTATTTCATAGAACATAATCAAAATCAAGTTATAATGATCGTGGTGTAAAGTGGTACATCTCAATTTAAAGCTCAAATTTCAAGACATTCATGTCAAGATTTAACTAAAATGTGGGTGTAAAGGGATACAACTCACGCGTAATAATTGTCGAGCTCTGCCGATCGCAAGCGCAACTCCCTCTCATGACGATTCGCGGGCGACTGCCGGGCCCCGGCGGGTGTGCGCAGGGGCATAAGCTCCCCCCACCTTGATATCCCCGAATTGTATCATTTATCACGTAATTTTATTTTATCATTGAGTGGTATAAGTCGATTTGTACCAATTATTTGTAACATTTGACCGTGAATATAGATTCAACTCGATTTATATTTACAAGGGATGTCATTTTGTTGGTGTCAATTGGTATAAGTGGATATATTTTTTAAGGCATGAAATATTCTTGGTGGAAATTGATATAAGTAAAGAACAATCCTCTTACACCAGATTTATCAAAAGATACAATTGAACTTGTCGCATTCCACACAAACAAAATATAAAGCTGAGAAATATATCTTCAATTGTATCATGTTCCACGATATAATTTTGCGTTTTATATGTTGATAAGAATAGAACTTAACTTGTACCCACCAAATCATGACAGCAAATGCCAGATGTACCATTTGACACAATCGTAACTTCGTTGTTTTAAGAGATAACTTAGATCTGTTTACACCAAACAACGCGCAATTTTTTTCTGAGAATTTTGGTATATATAACGCAAAAAGGTCAAAAGTGCACTTGTACCCCTTTTCACTAGAGCCACAGAATTATTCCGTGGGTTTCACGGCCATCAGAAGGTTTCAAAAAGATGGATGCCGTATTGTGTAGCGAGTAGTGTAATTTCTTGTCAGACAGATTAGGTTTATTTTTATTTGTCAAATTTATAAGATAATTATTAAAATAGTTACAAATGTCGTTAGGGTCATTGTATAATATATCATTAATTTTAAAGTTGTCAATTTTAGTCTTAGTATTTTCGTTTGAAAGAGTTTTTGATATGACATTCCAACAGGCTCGACATTTATTACTATTACTTTTAATGTAATTATTGTTACTTATTCGCTGTGCTTTTTGCATGCAAGATTTGAGAATGACATTGTATTGTTTAAATTTTAGCTTATTAAACTTTCTATTCTCGCTGTTCGTTCTATATTTTATATATAAAGCTCGTTTTGTCTTGCACGACTTTTTTAGTCCTTTTGACAGCCATTTTATTTTTTTTGAACGATTTACGATTTTTACTTTAACTAAAGGAAAACATAACCTATAAAATAAACAGTAGGTCTCATAAAAGTACCCGAATGCGTCTGAGAACTTATTGGAGGCGTATACATCACTGAAAGATAGTGCTGAAATATAGCCGTGGAATTTAGACAGATTTTCGTTACTATAGTCTCTTTTGTATTCAAACCACGTAGCAAAAACCCTTGGCTTGTTTGTTTTTATCACTATCAATTGTGCCGACTCATGATCTGAAAGACCTAAATAAAGCAGCTCTGACTCCACTCCTTTAACGTTACTTGCTATTTGATCAATACACGAGTTCAGTCTAGTTGGAGAATTAATGTGGATATTAAAATTATAGTTGTGTAGTGTACTTATAAGGTCCTTAGTGGTTGAATTTTCTTTCATTATATCCAGATTCCAGTCCCCGCATATAATAATTTTCTTTCGCTTGTACTTAACCGTTGCAAAGTTCAGCAACTTTTGCAAGCTTCGCATAAAGAGCCCTATTTGCGACTTTCCTTGTTCCGGTATTCTATAGACGCATAATAAGACAAGGATGTTAAGACTAGTTACTTCAACTCCACAGCACTCGAAATAGTACTTCATAATTATGTCAGACGGAATAGTTACAGATTTAATATCTAACAACTTCTGAACGAGGATACACGTACCTCCTCTGCTAGTCTCCCGACAGAAAGAGGCGGCAAGCATAATTAATTAAGTACCCTCTTATTATACGAAAACCTTTTTCACAAACATGCAATGTAATATAGACTTTGTGCTCTTTGTGCGAAGTATTACGTTTCGGGCGCGGTGAGACATGAGATCCATAATGGAATTTAATACAAAATTGGAGGTTTTGTTTCAATATTAATTCGTGCCATGACGTCATAGCGTTCAGCCATTAAAAACAGGTTGGAGATTTTATTTCATTTCATGTTTGAGAAAAGCACTGTAAGTTTAATTGTTGAGTCATAGAGATCACTTTATACTGGACCCTTAAAAGCTTAACTATAAAATAGCAAAATTAAAATTGTTCACGGTTTAAGGCCTCCATACACTGAACGTGGGTCGTGCGCGGCGTGGGTCGGTATATCTCTCTCACTTACCAACGCATCTCACTATCTCTATCACACAGTTGCGCGGGCCCGCCGCGGGCCCTCGCTACTGTGCGACAGAGATAGAGATACCGTCCGAATCGCCCCCCGCACGACCCGCGTTCGGTGTGTGGAGGCCTTAAATTATTGACTTTGTCAGTACCGCTCGTACTGACAAAGTGCAATAGAGATGCACAGATAGAAAACTCGATACTCGTTAGCGTAAGCCGTCATTGTCAAACTCATGGTAAGCGTACTGAAGCGCTGCAATGTTTCGGCAGCCCCAACAGTATCCTGAAAGCCTTGTTATACTGGACGCGTAGGGCGCTTTTAAATAAGCTTTTTAACCGACTTCAAAAAAGGGAGGAGGTTCTCAATTCGGCTGTATTTTTTTTTCAATGTTTGTTATTGAGTATAATTATTTGTATGTAGCGCTTTATGAGTAATGTTCTTTTTAATTGTAATGAAAACTATATGAACAATAGGCGGTAATTTTAATGACGAATGCTTGGACCACTTCTTAAGAGTCCGCAGTAAGCTCGGCCGAATTTCACCTTCCCATGCTAACGGAGTTTCGTTCTCATTTTGAAACTACGTGTTGGATTGAGACGAAACTTTTCATAATTATACAATGACATGATGTATATTTTTATGGCCCATGGGTCTGTTATTAGTTTATTTGGTTCCAGTACACATCATCAGCCTATATACGTCCCACTGCTGGGCACAGGCCTCCTCTCATGTAAGAGAGGGAACGGGCAGTAGTCCCCACGCTGGCCACGTTTTTATAAACTGGCGGAGTCCCCAATCCGCCAGTTTATAAAACAAACGAAATACAGGTAAAACAAATTTTGTATGAAAAACTTAAATTCGCTGTATTTTTTTTACTATGGTATATGAAGCTACATACTTAAGTTTTTTTCGTGACGTAGGGCACTGCGAAATGTCATCCCGCTCGAATATGGAGCAGCCTAACTGGGGATGTACCTCCGCCTTGCAGAAGACCACAGGCATGATAACTACTTGCTCTGTAGTAGTGTTGTGTTCCTGGAGGTGACCAAGGACGCCAGATCTCCCGAGGATGAATGCATCCCAATGCAACCCAATGGGGTTGAGAGCGAGGGAATCTGTTCCTTCAGCTGTCAACACGGCGAATCCTTATCAATGGTCGGCAACGCCCATGTTACTCCTTTGGAGTTGCATGCGTCTATAGGCTGCGGTGTCCGCTTACCATCAGGCGGGCCTTAAGCTTGTTTGTTACAGTCGTTGTATATAAAAAAAACTAATTACAGACCATACACCTCATGTCATTGTACATGCAAAGTTTCGTTACAATCCAACACGTAGTTTAAAAATGAGAGCGTAACAACGTTTGTATGGAGAATCGAGCTTACTGCGGACTCTTAAAAAGAGTCTCTTTTCAACTTGTAAATGATAAAAAAACATATTTCACATTATTAATAAAAATTAAACAACCTAATTTAACTCTCACAGCTGGGCACATTCATGGATGAAAAAAGGGAAACAAACTTGGACCACTTCTTAATCTCCTTGAATTAATGAAAAAGAAACATAATTATTTCACATTGTTTATTGAAAAATAAAAAATAGCCGTACAGACCAACTTGAAGATGTCCTTGATTTTTAACATCATCACTTTATACATGATGGTGGTAGGTATTTAATCATAGATAAGTATTTAAATAAAAGGTAACTGTTTACATAAAACATATTTACTACAACTTGCATGTTATAACTGACTATAAATACTTACTAAACATGAAATGAGGGTACCTATTATTTCGGAATGAGTAAAATGACATTAAACGAATTGAAAATGATAAAACAACATATAAGACATCAATCCTAAAATAAGAAGGTACTACTTACTCATGAAAAAGAGATTAATAATTCAGAGGATTATGCGATCGATTACACAAACGCGATTCTTCCTATTCGTGATTCCCATACAGTACGGATTCCACACAATTGCAGTTTACTACATTCGTGATTCCACACAGCCGTTGTTTTAACGCAATCGGGATTCTTCCTATTCGTGATTCTACACAATATGGGTTCAACGCAGCTGCAGTTTACTACATTCGTAATTCCA
The DNA here is from genome assembly GCA_945867215.1 of Epinotia demarniana. Taxonomy (NCBI): domain Eukaryota; kingdom Metazoa; phylum Arthropoda; class Insecta; order Lepidoptera; family Tortricidae; genus Epinotia; species Epinotia demarniana. The sequence goes on from OX244285.1 coordinate 9,184,758, forward strand.
CTCAGTTGTTATTTTAACGCAATCGGGATTCCTCCTATTCGTGATTCTACACAATATGGGTTCAACGCAACCATAGTTTACTCAGAGTTTACTACATTCGTAATTCCACTCAGTTGTTATTTTAACGCAATCGGGATTCCTCCTATTCGTGATTCTACACAATATGGGTTCAACGCAACCATAGTTTACTCAGAGTTTACTACATTCGTAATTCCACTCAGTTGTTATTTTAACGCAATCGGGATTCCTCTTATTCATGATTCTACACAATATGGGTTCAACGCAACCATAGTTTACTCAGAGTTTACTACATTCGTAATTCCTCTCAGTTGATATTTTTACACAATAATAGCATTTCGTCTTAATAACGTCTGATCTTAATCAATTATATTACGGTAGCCTAGTAGTACCCACCACTGTGTTTAAACACTAAGTTTGTGATTCTACGTTATTAAGAACTCGAGATATTAATGACATACGTACATACAGTATTATACGGATTACACGAACAAAATCACCGCCATAAAATTAAAGATGGCTGACTGAGGAGTTGGTTCCTATCAAAAACTTAAAGCTATAGCTTAACCTAACAAGTGCCTGGATAAAAATGGTGCTTTTGTCCGGCGTGTCCACATCTACGACAATTTTGTTTGATCACTCTGCCCACCTACCCAATACTAGGCTACCGTAGTATAATTTATTAAGATCAGACTATTGAGATGAAACGCTATTATTGTGTAAAAATAACAACTGAGTGGAATTACGAATGTAGTAAACTGCAGTTGCGTTGAACCCATATTGTGTAGAATCACGAATAGGAAGTATCCCGATTGCGTTCAAATAACGGCTGTGTGGAATCACGAATGTAGTAAACTGCAATTGTGTGGAATCCGTACTGTATGGGAATCACGAATAGGAAGAATCGCGTTTGTGTAATCGATCGCATAATCCAATTCAGAGCACAAATGAAATTGGACTGAACTTTCTTAATACGACAGATAGTGACTGTAATAGTAGTTTACGTCACACCTGGCCATAATGCGAGTTTTACTGCACGCTGCGCGTACGGGAAAACTCGCATTGTGGCCAGGTGAAGACGTAAAATTGTGTACTCAACACGGCGGCAATTCGTAAAGCCCCAGAGCGCACATTTATGGCCCTCACCTTCGGATCGGGCCACAAACACCTGCGATCTGGGGCATTCACGAATTCATCGCCCTAGTTACGTAATGTACTATTATGCGACTGATCCGTAATGAGAGGCCTTAAAATACAAGTGTGGTTTTATGAAACGAGCGTCAGCGAATTTCATTATAGCATCACACGAGTGTTTTAAGGCCTAATTATGTACAGTTGCATACACTACTTTATCTACACACATATCATTAGTCGTAGTAAGTAACAGCAAAAAACCAACAATAAAATGACAACAGCAATGGCGGCAATTCGATCATCCGTCATGGCGAATGGTTTTTTTTTTAAATCATAGACTAACGAATGAAGTCCCTATACTCATATCACTCGAGATCAAATGTCGTGCGGTTTGTATTAAAAAACGTACTGAATTGACGTTTCGTATCGATAACTGTTTATAATATCTATGGATACTAGAATAGAGACCCACTTGAGTTTTGACAGCTGTTCCAAATTTAAAATCATAACGATACATCAAAAATCTGTACTGTAATGACATTACAGTACAGATTTACCCACTACTACCACAGACAAGAAAGTTCTCATAGTAAAATCGGTTGTAGTAAATGCTGGTCATTTCCTACGGTTTCTGAACGCATTTCAGAGCACTAATGATATGTGCGTAGATAAAAGTAATTTATAAATTAGGATATATATTGAATTGGCAGCTGTCAGGATTGACATCTTATAGAGTCATAGATAAAGAATAGTTCTACCTTATTCACTAAGGACTCGCAATATAATAATAGATTGCACTATTCGCACAGTTTTGTCTCCAATGTACATGTGACCTTGTAATTTCTTCTTCATTAATTTAAGTATCAATTATTCCCAATCTTCAATATCTCTAAAAGATTTTGCTACAATTACAACTCCTTCTCCATCTGGCAAGTGTATTCGGTCTTCTGTCATCGCTTCTTCAGGCAAATAGTATGTTATGACAGGTTCAGAACCAGCTGCTTCTGTATCTTGTCCATATTTGACAACTCTAGAATGCCCAAATACGGTTTCTATATTAGTCCTACCTGATTTATCTTTAGTAAATACTTTTGCTGGCTTCATTATTTCTGGTATTCTTGTAATAACTTTAGCATTAGAGTAGGACACTGAATCGTCTGTAACATATTTGTCATATACTTCTTGTGAAAATCTGTTGACTTGTCTAGTTTCAAAATCGGGTATTTCTAAATGAGGAGGTACTCGAAAACGTACTTCCCCGCTTTCGTCTTTAATAGGTTCTTCATATATTTCATAAGATTCAGTGGAAACAGGAATAGATTCTAATGTGGCGGCTTTTTTGTTGGAATCGTTGTTGATTATATTAGATTTCTTAGTAACGTACCTTTTGCTACAGGGTTCTTCATTAACATCACATTCTTCGTCACTTGCATAAAATGCGTTATTGTCTCCTCTAAAATCAGGATAGTAATCGTCTACTCCGTTATTATAAACAGTCGGCACTTTATTTTCTTTCCCTAGCTCTGGGTATTGTTCAATGCGTTTATTGTAACTGACAGTGGTTGTTTCTATCTCATTTAGTTTAGCAAATTTTGCTTTCATTTTGTCTAATTGTTCGAGTAAATCGTCTGGAGTTTCCGTTTGTGTCTCCAAGTCTTTAGCCGAATTTTCGATCTTTTTTTCCGTAGTAGTTGTTATTTTCTCTGTTGTGATTTTTTCCTTTTCAATATTGATTACATTTGGACTGATTTCGATAATATTCTCAGATTTCTTATCAGAACCATCGGTGTCTTCATTTATTACTTCTTTTGGTTTCTTGTTACGTCTTCCTGAACGCCTTTTATTATCACGTCTTCTGGATCCTTTATTTTTTTTAATTCCATCACCTTTTATTGTTTCGTATTCATCAAATTGAGGATAAAACATGTGTGGATTATATGGACTATAACCAAAAGGTGAATAAGGATAAGGGCTGTAGTGTGAATATGATCGCCTTTCAACTTGTTGTTTTAAATTATTCAGTAAACCTTTTGCAATTTCCTTGGGTATGCTAGGATGTTTTTTACAAAAATCTTTTATAATGGCCTCTTCTAAACTCTTCGTTTCTTCTCGATTTCTTCTTTTAGGTTTTTTAGTAGTGACCATATTATTATCTGAATATACTTTCTGATCACTTAGCTCTCTCGTATTTTCCGATATAATTTTGTCATTAACTGGGACAGTTTTTATCTTAGATTGATTATTTGAGTCTTGAATCTTGACATCAACAGGTTCTCTTTTATCGCACGGGCAAGGTGTAACGTCCCTGCCTTCAATTATTTTGTCATTGTTTTCACAAGGACAATCAGCTTGTTGATCCCTTTGTCTACTTTGTTTCCTCCTTGTACCTTTTCTCTTCCGCTTAACCGCTTCATCTTTGTTAACTTTAGTTTCATTCTTAAAATATTCAGGTGGTATAATAATATAGTTATTAATGATATTCGGTGGAGATTTCTGAGCTTCACATTGGGTACATGTTTTAACAGCCGCTGGATTTCCTTGCAATGCAGAACTTAGAAGTCTACTGAGAATAAGTTCATGTAAAGTGTCCTGGTTAAGTGGATTTGTGATTGGATTTTGAGCTGTAACGGGCTGGTTACAAGGGCAGTTACTGCCTGACTGTACTAGCATTGGGCGAGGGTTGAAGTTTTGGTATGGATTTTGGCAGGCCTGGCACGATGGTTGGGCTGCGGTTGAACATGATTGTGCCGGACACGTTTGTGTCGGACATGTTGGACAAGATGGCACTGGATACGTTTGTCCTGGAATTTGTATTGGTATCCTCTGGAGTATTGGGTTAGCTGCCACCTGGAAAGGAAACGGTAATTTAAATAATATCGTAATGGTTTCAACCCTGTTTTGTGGAAAAATGATTCGATCTGGTTTTTATGGACAGTTTCTTAACTTAAGTAAATCACATCTAACTTGTCAGTTTTTTAACGATCATTCACCATCAATTTCGTAAGGCCCTTGATAATGAAATAGAATGCTTTATCAAGGGTATATCAAGGGGAGGTTGTATACATGTAGGTTTATTAGGGAACAGGAGGATACACCGATTAACTTTTTGATTTCTTAGGAGACCGAGAAATGAATGTTCCGTTGAACCAATTTTGGAACGGACCACCAAAAAAGTGATTTCACATAAAATATGGAGAGTCCATTGTACGAAACGAAGATGTATGCTTTCCTAAGGTATGACATCTTAATAATTTAAATACGTAACATCTAGTACAGTCAAGTGCAAAAATATGTATCGATTGAATCCTCTCATAAATATATAGGTACCGGAACCTTAATCCTCTGAGATTAAAATGGGACACACAAGGTGACATTTTAATCAGTGTCCAAATTCAAGTATAAGATTCTTTAGCATAATTAATTATAAAATACGTTTTTTTCTTGTTTCATATCATTCAGTACAAAAAAAATAGTAATTAAAAAAACCTTACTGCGCGGGCACCTCAGCGTAAGGTTTGCGCACGGCACGCCTCCCCTCCCCCGTCCCGCCCCGCTCCGAGCGGTACTCAATGCCCAGTAACAGATAATTCTTTTGGGATAGACAATTTATAATTTAAAAAATCCCTACCAGTTATTTTTCAAAAATGGAGTCTATTAGTGATACCAAATGCCTAAAAAAAATTGGACACTGATTAAAATGTCACCCTGTATTTATGAGTAGGTTGTATACACCCGTATTTTTACACTTGACTATCCCCATAACACAAGTCTTATTGAGCCAACTTAGAAAGTCCCCTTATATTTATTTACTTAATTCCGATATTGCTTGCTACCTGTAAGTAATTAAGTGCTAACTATTAGGGCAGTGTCGAGCAGTTTTCCCTCACCTTATTTCCATTCTGTTTGTTTTTTTTTTAACATTACTGTCAACCTGTATTTAACGGTCAACCATTGAATTAATTAGAAACATTTGGTGCAAGCATTTAAGTGTGTAGTAGAACATTAACTTATTTCAAATACGTACTGGAATAAACAAACACATCTACCGCATATTATATGTATACTTACATATACATATATAACCTACTTCATGTACCCAGTGACTTAAAAAAAGGTTTTTTTTTAGTTTTTATTTTTTTAAAGATTTATTTAAATGCATAAAATATTGTTTTTTTTGTATTAATATTAATTTTAATCATCCAGCTGAGTGACCGCAGTGTCCGCTAGCCGCCATCTTATGTAGGTAGGTACGAGCTCTAACCGGGTGAATGAACTTCGCTCCGTGCGCCATAGAGAATTTTTCAAACTTAATTACCTTTTATTACTAAAATCTTGCTTATTTTTTTTTTCACTAATGATTAGTAATTACCTTTTGGATACTTTCAGTGGGCTTCGGCTCTAAGACGGTTAAAAAAACACGTTGTATAATACTTACATAAAATATTACATTCATAAACAATATAAACTTTACCTATTACGAAATTGGTTATCACAGCGTGATTTCTTGCCAAAAAAGTTAGCATTGTGTTATTTTTTATACTCATTCAAAACAAATGTCTGAGAAAGCGAATCATAGTCGTCGACTTTGCAAAATGCCAATTACCAAAGAAACTCATTTGTACGTAAAGACAGACAGATTGTCGCCGCATCAATAATTAGGGGTCATCATCATTAATTTAAGAGTTATCCTCTTGTCGGTGGAGTATTTGTCATTTCTCTCTGTCGTACGCCAGCCCTTTGATTTGTTGATACGACACGACAGGGGTGTAGATCCTAAATGAAATGACCAATAACGTTGATTTTTTCCGAAAAAGGATTAAAAGTATTGTCAAACGGAGAAAGTAAAGCAGGGGATTAAATAGGTTACAAAGTTTTAAGTATCCACAGTTTTAAGAGGGAGTATATTCTGTCTCTTTTCCGAAAAACGCATCTTTCATATGAAACGATTGTCATTTGCAGAGAGTTTTCTCTCTCTAACAAGCAATCTTAAAGCGGTTGTAGCTTCATAATTCTTTGAGATATTATGAATGGGATTTTCGTCTCTAGGTATATTTTCGCGTTCTTATTTTAGTAGTAATAATACATTTCGAGTTTACTCCCAAGCCAGAGGTATTGACACTTACGTTTCGCATTAATGTGCGTGTTTCGCGGACACATTGGAATGTGAAATTCTCAGGTTGTCATGATCAAACAAAATTAACGACCTTTTTCAGGGGTGATAACGTAACTTTTCCAACGTACGTTAGGAAAGGACAACTCAACTGTCATTTTCCCATATAAAAAGTGACATTGAGATCTACCTGACGGAAATACAATGCGTTACATAGGGCGGGGCGGGTTGCACTTACTCACGATTACAGACCGATCAACGTTAAATATGGCGCCGACAGCTGTCAGTCCATAGAATTACAAACGGTTTGGTGCAACTCACCCATAATCGACTAGCAGAATGCCCTTTTGACGTCAAGGAGTTTAAAAGGGTCGGCAACGCGCGTGCAAGTCCCCTATAGTTGCAAGCGTTTACAGGCTATCCGCTAACGATTTAGCTTAGATATAGAAACACCGAGGGCATGACGGGCCATGCACAATGTTGGGTTCCGTAAAAAAATATGACAACATGTTTTTTTTTGTTTCCTATGGAACACTCACAGCTCTAACGAAGGTGATTTTTATCAGCACGGCTATCACAAGACGGCACGCGAGCTCTCTCGATTTTTCTCGCACTATATGTCTCTTTCTAAGTCGTCTAATAAGAGAGAGACGGATAGTCCGAGAAAAATCGTGAGAGCTCCTGCGCCGTCTTGTTCAAGCCGTGTAGTATCAGCGATAGTGAACAGAGGGCCCTGCCGTTAAACGAAAACGAAGTTCGTTTGTTTGTCGCACTTGCATATTCGAGCGACAGAGCGGGAGATACACGAACGAATTTCGCTTCCCGGTAGCACCCCAGCCTCTTAAAAAAAACAAATAAAACACTTACCGAACTGAGCGCAACACTTAATAAAAATGGCGTAAACATTGTTTCTCATTATTCACAGACAGAAGCCTTGGTCCATCTCAAAAACCTTTAATATAGTACGTGCTATCCTTATATGTTTGATTATATATGTAAGCGACATCGATGAGCCGTATCGATATACAATCAATCATCTTGATATATCACGCGTGGTTACAACATAGTATGAAGAAATATAAGGACTTGTTTAAAAGAAAACTTGTATGGCAGTTGCATAAACGCACATTAACGCTAATGGTATTTGTATGCTAGATATTTTTAAGATCATTAAAGTAAGTGCCAGCCCAGAATTGAATATACAATTAGATAGGGTAAGGGAGCCAGTGAATAAACACTTAGGGAAAAGTTTTGACTTCAAAAATTGAATAATGTAAGATAGGTAGGTAGCTGTAGGTACTTAATACCTGTCATGACTACTTTCATAGCATAAGCAAGTAGGTATTCTAGTTTGCTTGTATTACTTTGCTTTCTTGTATTAGTTCCTATTCCATAGTTTTAAGTTATAGGTATATGGAAATGACGTTAATATTGTACCATTTATCATTAAGTATTTAAATTGTTCCTGTTGCCTTATTATTTTTGTTTCCCATATTTGTTTCTCATTATTGTTCTTTATTCTTAACATAAGGCCAGATCAAAAGTGCCCTAAACCGACGTGCATGTATGAGAAATATTATGAAAGTGAGTGGAGCGTAAGTGGTTTGCCAGGATCGTAGCAAATGGAGATCCGTGATCTCGATCTCTGCCTACCCCTCTGGGAAAGAGGCGTGATTATATGTATGTATTCTTATACACTCTGACGATCTTCTCGTGAAACCATGCTATTTTAAATTTATGAAATGACGTAAATTTTCAGAATGAAATAAAATATAGAGAGCTGGCGAGATGAGATGACGTCGAGGCCATTGCCGGCGCCACCTGGACCAGGGTCGCGGCAGACCGCACCCGATGGAAAATGATGGAGGAGGCCTACACCCAAAGATGGGTACCCAAGTCGAACGCGACAAGCTAAGAAATAAAAATCAAATTAGATATAAGTAACACAGGCATGTACCTGAAAACTGTTTTTTTATTAACTTATACTTATTTACATTTCACGATTTATTATATTTGAACAATAAATATTAAGATTGCTAGCTTTAAGGTTAGTAACAAATTGAACGCTATTAATTATCTGTTACAAATGTTATAATTTATAAATGGAATGATGTGTATATTTTACTTGGAATAAAAGGCTTATAATAAAAAAATAATCTAATCTTATCTAATCACTGAACACGATGTTCTAGTAAAAATAACAACTATAACCAAACAATTTGTATGACTGTGAAAAATAATCCTTAAGTATTACAACATAAGACAATGCCAAAACAGTAAAACATGCGTTACCACTTTTTGTTGCTGTTTCACAGTCTTCCGCCGATCCCACATCTCTCCATACTTGAACGCCGCTAACTTGCTTAAGAGGATACATTAGAAATCTTCGCGTGCTTTGAAACGCCGTTCTGAGTAGATTAAGAAACAATGAGGTCTAATTTTTAGATATAGTAGGGCAGTTTCAGGTGATAATATCACACGGACAAAAGTAGTGTAACGCTGGACAAAAGCACCAAATTTTTTTCAGGTACTTGTTAGGTCTATAGCTTTAAGTTTTTGATAGGAACCAACTCCTCCGTCGGCCATCTTTAATTTTATGGCGGCCATTTTGAATTTTAGTTAATTTATCAATTTCCTGAGTTCTATTTAACGTAGAATGACAAACTTAGTGTCTAAATATACATATTTGTGGTCAAGGAATTCAACTAGATAGTTTTTAGAGTCGAGTTCCCAAAGGATATCAAACGGAACCCTGTTCTTGAGCTTCCGCTGTCCATCCGGCTGTCTGCGTACCAGCAATAGCTAGACTGTTCAGATTTTCACAGAAGTAGTGTTTCTATTGCTGCTATAACATACATTCACAAAAATAAAAAAATAAAAAATATTAAACAGCGCTCTCATACATGAAACGTAATTTTATGGCGTTTTTATGCCCACCCATAACAATCGTTATATCTCTAGAACCGTAATATGTAGACACTTGAAATTTCCGGAGATTATGTTGACACACAGTGACCTATACCTCTATAATAACGAGTACTAAAAATATAATAATGTTTCATAATGGTCATATTTAGTTTTAGAGCGGCCATTTTGAATAATTGTCAATTTATTAATACCTAAGTCACTTAGAATCACAAAATTGGTGTCTAAATATACATATTTGGGATCAGGGAATTCAACTAGATAAGTATTTTACCGATATTACAGTCACTAAATTACTTGAATATACAAAATTGGTGGTTTTTTATATATACAGGGCGGAAAGTTAAAATGGGGCAGTAAGGGCAGCTACTAGATCTGTCTATCTCTAACTTTTTAAGTGATGACAATCTACGTCACAGATTTGTGAAAAAAAGTACAGTCAGCGAGAAAATCATCAATTTTGACGATGTTTTTAATGCCATTCGATCCCATTCCTATTAGGGATCAAAATACTCTTTGGGACTGACTAAGGTTTGACTACTAGAACGCCCATAAATCAAAGAAAACGTTTTCCATACAGTTAGTGTGGGAATCCCAAAGATAATTTTGAGCATGTTGTTTTCTATGCCTTTTAGTCCTTAAATACCCAATAAAATTAAAAATTTGAATTCAATACATACTTTTTTTTTAATTCTGCAAAATTAGCTTTGGGATTCCCATACTGACAGTATGGAAAAAGTTTTCTTTGATTTCTGGGCGTTCTAGTAGTCAAACCTTAGTCGATCCCAAAGAGTATTTTGATCCTTAATAGGAATGGGATCAAATGGCATTAAAAAATCGACAAAATTGATGATTTTCTCAGTGACTGTACTTTTTTTCACAAATCTGTGAATGTAGATTGTCATCACTTAAAAAGTTAGGAATGAAATCCTAATGCCATTTTTGCGTAGCGGCAAGGGATCTAGTAGCTGCCCTTACTGCCCCGTTTTAACTTTCCGCCCTCTGTATATAAAAAAACACAATATTTGTATTTTCAAGTAATTTAGTAACTGAGATATCGGTGAAATACTTATCCCCCATATGTATATATCTTACCCAAATATGTATATATAGACACCAAGTTTCTGATTCTAAGTGACTTAGAACTCGAGGTATTAAAATTAACAATTATTCAAAATGGCCGCCTTAAAACTAAATATTACCGACGGAGGAGTTGGTTCCTATTAAAAACTTAAAGCTATGGACCTAATAAGTGCCTGAAACAAAAATGGTGCTATTATCCAGCGTGTCCACATTTACGATAATTTGTACGAGCACTCTGCCCCACTAATATATTAATTGACATTAATATATTTTTATTACTCGTTATTATAGAGGCTATAGTGACACATAATATCCGGAAATTTCAAGTGTCTACATATTACGGTTCTAGAGATATACCGATTGTTATGGGTGGGCAAAAAAACGCCATAAAATTACGTTTCATGTATGAGAGCACTGTTTAATTTTTTATTTTATTTTTATTTTTGTGAATGTATGTTAAGGCAGCAATAGAAACACTACTTCTGTGAAAATTTGAACAGTCTAGCTATTGCTGATACGCAGACAGCCGGATGGACAGCGGAAACTCTAGAACAGGGTTCCGTTTGATATCCTTTGGGAACTCGACTCTAAAAACTATCTAGTTGAATTCCTTGACCACAAATATGTATATTTAGACACTAAGTTTGTCATTCTACGTTAAAAAGAACTCAGGAAATTGATAAATTAACTAAAATGCAAAATGGCCACCATAAAATTAAAGATGGCTGACGGAGGAGTGGTTCCTATCAAAAACTTAAAGCTATGGACCTTACAAGTACCTGAAAAAAATTTGGTGCTTTTGTCCAGCGTGTCCACATTTTCGACAATTTGTTCGAGCACTCTGCCCCACTAATACGATTCTTGACTATACGATTGTTTATCTGATCATTCTGATTTAATCGATATATGATTCCTAAAGTTTCCTAGATAGAAAAAAAGACAAAGTCGGGTCTTTTTATTTTTCTTTTTTCACTCAGCTTACTCAAATAATAGGTATATTCTTTTACGTCACACGGCCATACGTACGGGAAAAGTCGCATTGTTGCCAGGTGAAGACGTAAAAATTTGTACTCACCACGGGCGGTAATTCGCCCCAGAGCGTATTAAATATGGCGGCGGCAGCTGTCATTCTATTCCATAGAAATTTGACAGACTTTCCATACTTTCAAGTTTTAACGAACATCGCTTACGGTTACAGACGGTTTGGTGTAATCCACCCACTCCACCCGTTCTTTTGTAAAAACCTCTGAATTAGAGCTGCACTAAGGCAATTGACGGCGAGTGACGTAAACTAGTAAATATGACACCGGGCCACGTATTATGGTCGGCCTTATCACGCGATAAGTGACAAGATAGAGCGTCCGTCACTATTAGCTGACACCGTTCGATAGAACGAGACTGACGCTCTATCTTGTCAATTATCGCGTGATAAAGCCGACCTTGATACGGGGCCAGCACGTCTGTCATGGAACGCCGCGACTTACTCTCAATATTTCTCGCACTATACCTCTTTTTCTAAGTGTTCTAATAAGATAGAGACGGATATTGCGAGAAAAAACGAGAGAGCTCGCGCGCCGTCGCGTGATAGCCGTGCTGAAACGTGATACTTTGCAGCTTTCATAAGGAATGTAACGTCAATATTTCATTGCATGTTTGAGAAAAAGTTACTGGTAGGGTCTTGTATGGCAAGGGTTTAATTAATGGCAATATACGGTGACACGGAAGCCTCCGTGAGTCCGACTCGCACTTGATCAGTTTTATTTCGAACCCATACACTAATTAGATTGACCCAGTTTGAAACACTTTTATTTTAAATTATTAGAGATATAAATTTCAAAGGAGAATTTGCAGGTACCTGGAGCAGTCGCTCCATCAATTTGTATTTTAAGTGACATTGAGTTTCTGCGTTATTTCTTTTAAGAATGATTGCCCTTGCTTGATTCAAAATGGAAGATAAATCTACGTAATAAAAGGGCCTTTCTATCAAAATTATATTTGCATTTTGTATCTACCACGGTAAGTCATATAATATCAGGACAGGATTTATTATACTTATTACCTAGAGGTTTTCTACAGTATGTGACTTCCCTAAGAACATTTTATTTTAGGGCTGAAAGTATTAAGCAGTTACGAAATGAAGGACATAGTAAAAAAAAAAAGTTTGGAACCCGGGATCTCCTGCTTCGTCGCTACCACTACCCTTTCGGTCACTAACCAACTGTTGGTCAAACTATAGTAGTAGAGGAACGATTTATCATCTCTTGATTATTTTGGATATGAATCAAAAACCTCAATTGAACCTTAACATTTATTTAAATAACACGTCCCATTAACACTGACATCGTCAAACCAGCAACTCAAGCAAGGTTCGTACTGTGGCCAGAACAAGCTGCAGCAGGCCAGGCAGCAGGCCGCCACCGATGCCGACGAGCACGTCGTCAGCGACGTCGGTAATAGACGACACAAGCGTCGTGAGCAAGCCTTGAAGGCCGACGACACCCGACGTGGGAGCGCTAGGGCAGGCGCCAGCTGCATATTCCGGTAGGCTCCTCAAGAAGTTCACAATAGCCAACGCCTGGGAGTACAGCTTCAGGAGAGAGGTCTCTAGAGCTGATAGGTCCACGGGGATGAGACAGCTGATTGAGGGGGGGAGGGTGTCGAAGATGGAGAGGAGAGATAGGAGGAGGTTGTACACGTTGTTCAGGAGGGGGAGGAGGATGTTTACGAGGGGGTATACGGCGGGGAGTTGTGCTGCTGACTGGACGGCTGAGACTGGTGCCTGGAAGGGAAAAAGTTGTTTAGTTTGACTGTCATGCGCTATCGACGTATACCCATTCTCTCTATCTGTGTATGATGGTTGAAGTGTGTGCCATGAGATTATTTGATTTGACCGAATTAGATCAAAGTAGGCCATTCAAAAAGTAACTCTCCCTTTCAAGGTCGAAGACTCCACTTGTAATGACAGCTTTATAAAAAATCAGCCACATTAATGGCAAACGAGCTAACGACCACAAGCAGACACTTGCGCCTCTAGAAGAGTTAGGGGGGGGGGGGGGGGGGGTTAATTATTGCAATTAATTTGTTGGGGCGTTTTTTTATGTGATTTTTGGGGGATATCAACCTTAAGACCGATTCTATTTTATCCGGTAACAGAGAAACCTACGTATACGCTAGAAAAATAAACCAATTGTTTTAATTCCTATTACGCTAAATGATATCCCAATCAGCGTTAGAGTAAGTACGCCAAAAGTACCTATATCGGGAAACAAAATGCTTGTCGGGTCACCCAGAGATCTATCTATAGGTTAGTGTCTCTTCTATGGACATCGCTAAAGTTAAGAGACATAAAGCTTAATTTTTGGTTATACTCAATGATCTATATAAAAAAAAGATAGATAGGTTAATCGCTCCAAAAGTGGCACACTAAAGAAACAGAAAGAAAACTGCAGGACAGTTTGTTGGCAGAGGGACTAGAACTTATTCAATTGCACCAATTTACCGACCCCAGTTTCGCGTCGTCAATGGTAACGTATGCTGTCAGATTTGGTGGCCATTTTTAAACACGGAATTTCGTAAACACAACGCATCTACGTTTTTTATATTACATCATTAATTGTACTCTAAATCCGCATAAACGGCATCTCTTAAATGACCTCATGCAATCAAAACATTTTTATATGCACGGAAGCCCGAATCGAACGTCCGCACGAAAGACGAATTTTGTTTTACACACCGTGTCGCCGATTTGCTCTTAATGTAATGATTACGTTTAACTCAGATAACTTCTGCTCTTTAGTTTCATATCTTAATCAAAACGTGTTATTATCAAATGTAACTGCCATTTTAGTGATAATAATCTGTAACATAATGTCCCCTATTCAAATTAATGTTAGATAGCTGCTTTGGGTAATCGGTATTGTTGATAAGGTAAACGTCTGAGTGCTCGACGCTGTTCTAGTATATGAAGGGTCCACGCAAAAAACATGTCTAGTCACTTTTTTCGAAAAGTGAGGTTTTTATCTCAAAATATAGATAGAGCTCTCAACGAACTATTACCTACCTTATGCTATAATTGTAAACATTAATATAAATCCACTATTATGTACTTGAAAAGCATCTAATCGCGAAGATAGTATGGTAAATTGAATCATTCTAAACTTAAAAACCGAAATATCTCGAAATGTTGTCAAAGTGACTACAGACATGTTCTTTTCGTGGACCCTTCATATGGCTCTATGTCAAAGTGACATGGCTTACATTGAGTACCAAACTTTAGACCCACACTATCTTAGTCCTAAGGGGTCCTAACGGTCCTTCGGGGTCCTAGGGTAATCACGAATCTTTTCGAACGAGCGTTAGAATAAATCAACTGTTGTTTTCCCATACAATGTATGATATTTCGATCTACCTGACGTGCGTACAATAATAATCAATACGTCTAGTATATCTAAATGACAAGTTGACAACCATTGTACGGGAAAATGACAGTTGAACTGTCCTAGCGCTTATTCCAAAAGTTACGTAATTACTCTGTAATGCAAAAGACGATGACATTGATAGACATACCTACTATAATTATCTACTTTACAAAACACTATCACATTTTAAGGAGCACCAAAATTAATTTATATAAAATAATTTTGGGAATTTTGGCTATTTGTAATACTACACCAATACTCCTACTGGCAGTATACCGAGAAGTAAGGTAATCTGGGCGAGATCAGTAAACTCTTGCTAAAGAAGAAAATACCGCATACAGATTCCGCCCCACAAGTCATAAAGTATAGCATAATGAATTCGGCGGAGCGAGCACAACTGAAGATATAGCCTGCTCTTTTCATCTACTCAGTGCGAGTGAGACAGGAGACAGACTCGCGCGCGATGCGACTTGACAATAAGTTGTGTCCACACTGAGTTAGGACGACATCAGCCCATATTCTGTAACTTGTTTTAAGCTCACCGGGAAGGGTGGAGCAAGGCACATGAGTGCGAAAAGAATAACAGCAGAGTAAGCCAAAGAGGCAAGACAAAAAGAGGCAAAAAAGTGGGTCTAAAAGTTGAATGACATTCTCTATCAGTTTTATCACTCACCGTTACAAAGCAAACTGCTACGAAAATGCAGGCAACGGCCATTTTGAACGCCATTATAATAAAATAAATATATTTACCGAATAACCTTACTCCTAGACCGTTGTTCGTATTTATATAAAATAATTAAGCTATGCAACTTTTTATATGACACGTTACAAAATTAGTGTAATCGGTAGTTTGTACTTATGTAAAATTTGATAACATAGTGATAGTATGTTGCGAAGGTCATTACCTCATTAGTAACGCATATGTTTAAATATGTCAAAGATAAAAAGTTGTTTTCGACTTATGACATGTGGAACAAGAAAAACATACACAACTTTATTTCTATAAGGGTTTTCCTTTGTTTCTTTATATTCTAAAAAAATTTAGTTAAGGCTAATTCTCGTCGTGCCGACAGTCCGGCGCTGACAAGATTTCGAGAACTTTATATAAGATTTCTAGTAACAACCGTTTTAAAAATGTGATATTGCTGTGACAGGTTATTACCCAAATCGGACTCTTTAACCAGAAATTTACGTCTCTCACGGGACAAATGGGTTCTGTTGTCTATCCTGCATCTTTGTTTATTTTTTTACGTGCATATTGAGTCAAAAGCTACGGTAGCATAGTAATTCAGGCATGCGGCTGTCAAGCGGCGGTCGTGGGTTCGAATCCCGGCCTGTACCAATGAGTTTTTTGGAACTTATGTACTGAATATATACCGTTAGCTTTTCGGTGAAGGAAAACATCGTGAGGAAACCGGTCTAATCCCAATAAGGTCTAGTTTTCCCTTGGGGTTGGAAGGTCAGGTGGCAGTCGCTTCCGTGAAACTAGTGCCTATGCCGAATCATGCGATTAGGTGTCGAAGCAGACCCCGGGCTCCTTTAGGGGCACAACCGGGAATAACGCTAGAAGAATGATGATGCTATATTGAGTCAAGGACCGGTCACTTTGGCACTCTTTGGGGGAAGTTTATGTCCAGCAGTGGACGTCTTTCGGTGATGATGATGAAGATGTTATATTAGCGACGTGATGTAATAAAGAGAATTTGTATTGTATTTTATACACCATTGTAAAAACAAGTGTTTTGACAGGAGACTCAAAAACGCTCCGGTCCGTGAGTCCATACTTCCTTCGACGATCATATCCACATAACAATGAATTCCTAATTTATTGTATCAATAAAAATTGCAGCTTCTTACAACGCAATGAAGTAATTTTTTGTCAGCGATTTATACAGGTGTAATGTTATTGTTTTTAATTACATAAGTGTAGGTCAATGTCATGATTCTGTACGTGAGTTTTTGCGACAGCCATGCGATATTATTAACTGTCAGCGATTATTACGTTTATCAAAGGTGCACCGCGGAATGACCTTAAGTAACACAGAAGATCGCAGTCATAATCTCATAATACTACTTCCTTTGCAGGTTCTGAGAGAGGTAGAGCTCCCGAGGTTGTGGTGTATTGAGAGTGAGGGACTTATTTATTTATTTAAAATAATTACACAGCGCTACTGTAGCAACCAAGTCACTGTCAATTACAAATGATATATACACTGCATTTTAATATATGACAGAAGAATTACGTCTATCCTTCATCTCACAGTACCTTTAGCATTCACGATACACAATTCCCCAACTACTTCCAAAGACGTCCACATCCGGTGCTGATGCAAGAAGGGCATTGAGGCTGTGTAGAGCTCTGACGAAAGGAGAGTTTTTGGAGGAGCTAGCAGAAGTTTGCTATCGGAAATCAGTTCATGTGGTAAATTGTAAAACAAAATAGGAAATGTTCTCGTGGCTTGGCGGAGTACTAAATTGAAGTCGGTTAAAACCTTGTTTTAAAGTAAATTATATATGATAGTGATTAATAAAGGGTTCAATTGTGTTTGTGCCTAACCCGACATATAATTCCACGACAATTCCACTACATAAGGCCACATTTACAAACAGATTGATAACAAACCCATATCATATTGTGTACTACTCCACATACCTATTATATAACTTATCAGCCATGTCCTATATGTTACTTAAATAATTTGGTAACAATTTCAAACTATGCGATAATGTTAGTTTATAAACACATGCATGTTTTACATTTTCCAATTCCGTGCTAAGTTATAGAAATGAATTGGAGGTATTTTTTTGCGTCGCTTGCGCTGGTTGCTGTGGTTAGTGTGTTTATTATCATTATATATCTGTATGTTATAATAGCACATATTTTATGTTAACAGATAATGAGCCGTTATTGAGTTTAGTAAGTTATCACTTATCTGTAACGTAACTGTATATTATACTAGTAACTCTGTGGAATTCACGCTTTACATACGTTTATACGTTTTTTTATTCCTGAATCTCTGATTCGACTTAAAAATCCATATTATAAATGCGAAAGTGTGTCTGTCTGTCTATCTTTCTGTGAATCCCTCTCCGACAGACAGACACACATCCGAATCTAAAAAGTATTGGAATGGATAGCACTAGCTGGGACAGCAACCCATCAATGTAAAATGTATCTTCATCGTTTAAACTCGACATCCAGAACAGCCTCTGAAAAAATAATTTTTCGTCCTCTCCCCTTTGCGAATGTATCGCGTTGTCACTTTCTAAAACTTTGCTTTCTTTCAGATCCCAACAGGGGAAGCGATGATACCAGCGTACTCCGTCTCAGCCCTCCGCTTAGCGTTCGATGAAATAGCGACGGTGCTCCCGGTCGCGAACCAACTGGCAGCCCTACTGATCCCATTTCTGATAAATCTGATAAACAACTTGAACAACTTGTCCAACATCGTGCAGAACCTGACTCCAGCCATCCTTCCATACTTTGGATGTACCTTGCCTCTTCTATACGCCACTTTGACTGATCTGGCGTCAGTTTTATTCCTCTACATCAGTGTACTGATCTCTCTGTTTAGGTCAAATGTTCTGGCGGCGCCGGGGCTGCTTATAGGGCTGGTTTCACAGGTCTTAAACTTGGTGATAGGTCTGCTGACCGGACTTACTGATAGCACAGGTCTGTTGAGTAGTTTGATAAAACTGATTACTAGCATTTTGGTGGAACTTGAAAAACTTCTCCTCTGAATGCTGGATAAATTATTGTATTAATAAAAAGGTATTTAACTAAGATTTTTTGTTTTTTTTTTCGGGATTTGCTGCGTTTATTGTCATCAGAATATCACCTCAGTTTAAATTGTCAGCTCTCATAGTAAAGGATGAAATTCACCCAAAGGGCAATCGACAGGGATATGCGGAGTTTCGCTGCGCGATCGCATCAGAAATGAGGCTATCCGCAGCAGAACCAAGGTAATATAGCCCTCCGAATGGCAAATTTTAAGTGGCAGTGGGCGGGACACATTGCACGCAGTACCGATGGCCGTTGGGGTGGAACGGTTCTCGAGTGGCGATCACATACCGGAAGGTGCAGCTTGGTACACCCCTCACAAGTTGGACTGATGACCTGGTAAAGATCGCGGGAGTCCGCTGGATGCGGGTGGCGGTATTAGGACCGGTCGTTGTGGCACTATTTGGGGGAGGCCAATGTTGAGCACTTGACGTCTTTCGGCTGAAATGATGATGACGAGGATGATGACTATACTATGACTCATGCTGGCTGAAATTATTACTATTAGGTATATACAGTGTTTATATTTAATATTACCACAAATTGTAACCAAAGGTACGTGTTAGGGCTATGGACCGATATTGCAAGAAAAAAATAAGTTAGTCTTAACTACCAAAGCGTAATTAATTTTTGAAAATTTATCAAGCTGCAATGTATTACGTACACTGTGATATGATGACACACGGAAGAATCGGGTGACATGTGACAATTTATTGTGACGTCACGTCAGTAAGACAAAGTAGTGATCCATTGCGTGCTGAATTATTTTATATGGAAAAAATAAAGATGGTGTAGAAGAAAAAAAATTGCAATATCGGTTCTTAGCCTTAACACCAACCTCTGGTTACAATTTGTGGTAATATTAAATATACACACTGTATATAGCATAATCATCATCATCGTTTTCAGCCCGTAATCGCCTACTGTTGAGCATAGGCCTCTCTTCGAGTACGCCACCCGTCCCTATTCTGAGCTAATCTTATCCAGAAGTGGGCCACGATCTTCAACAGGTTTCATCATCATCTTCATCATCATCATCATATCAGCCGAAAGACGTCCACTGCTGGACAATGGACATAAGTCTCCCGCAAAGAGTGCGACAATGACCTACGCATCCAGCTTTTTGGTATTTTACGAATGTACATCGAATATCGTGTTCTGTTTGTTTTGATTGGTATTAATGTAATGTTTAAGCTACCACATTCAAAGAAAGTGGCGATAGATTTAGATCTACTTCATAATAGAAGAATTTGAAAAACAGCCCATTTGCAAAAATCATTCATAACAAGGTAGCATTGACCTTCGTCGAGGCAAAATCAATACCTAGCCAGACAGAGAAAGAATCCGAGACAGAAAACAGCCGTTTTTTCTCTCAATTATAGTATATTAGTCCACTTACCTGTACTAAAATGTCCCCGTAACTATAGGTCTCACGCTATTCATTCGGAAAAATCAAATTAGGAGCGCTGAAGTCCTGAAAACGCTTTAGCAACTATTAAACAACTACAATTGTATTGTCAACCTTATGCTATTGGGATTAGGTCGCGAATTTTACGAGATCGGATTACAACAGCATTAGTAAGTTTGTGGCGTGTGCTCAATGAACGTCATTCGCTAGGTAGATGGTTTCATTCAGTACTACACTACTAAATTAAAAAGTCGATTCTCTTACTAGCTTTATAGCGATATGTGACGTTATAAATTGGAAGGTTATTATAATCCTGCCAAATTAGAGGCGTAAATTAAGTAAGTGGTTTTTATCATGGCATTCTTTTGCTTATAATAAAAAAAGTGTCGAACCCGATTCGAGCTTAAAACTGTGGCACGAGCCCGGCATGTTACAGGGATATCCCCACGATGTCTCTGCTGTCAATACAAAAGATCCGATGTAAACTCAATAAATTTGTATATGTTTTACGTAAGCTAAGGCGTACTTCAGGTTTGCCAGCCACTTTAGCTGCATATCATGGATATGTAGGCTCAATTTTAAGATACGGGCTTATTTTATGGGGAAACTGTACACATTTTAACACTGCATTCATAGCACAGAAAAAATGTATACGTGCTATTTGCGGCAAAGCCCCTTATATATCATGTAAACCACTTTTCAAAAAACTTAATATACTACCTCTACCTTGCTTATATATTCTAGAAATCTGCATGTTTGTAAAGAGACATATGTATCTATTTACAACAGCTGCAGCCAATTCTACTAGAATTCAACGTAATCCTGGACGGTTGGTTCATATGGACAAAATTGTACTCAAAACACTGCTTTCTAATGTGCATGAAAGTTTTCAACAAGTTACCAAAATGTATACAAGAGCTACCTCTAAATAGATTTAAAAATAAATTATGTAAGCTCCTAACTGAAAGGAACTATTATAGTATAAAGGATTACCTCTCTCAAAAGATTGAACAATAAGATTCCTAAAAATATTTGCATGCTAGTATTTAGTACAAATAGCAGAATAAGCTACTTTTTGTCACCTACCGCCTAATGACACGGATGTACCTACTTATTCTATGCAAATAAATTCTATTCTTCTTCTTCTTCTTCTTCTGTTTCAAAATAAAATGACCAAATTTTTTTTTTGTGTACAAGATATGATACAAGATATCGTTCCGTCAAATGGAATGGCGGCCCTGCTGTTTCCGTAATTGAACGTGCTTTAGGATAGTTGACCTGTAATTTTCACTTTAAAAAGATGATAGTTGTTATCCCAACGCGCGTTCGTTAAATTATAGAATGGTGATGTCCACTGATAGTCATGTCAGCAACTTTATATGAAACGTCAAAAACTCCCTTCTATGAAGTTTCCAGAGAAAGAGGAACAAGAACAGTGACGTCACGATTATCATTGGTCTAAAGGAGTCTGTTTTGATCATTATGTGTCTAAAAATCTTTCAAATTGTTCGTAAGTTTTGAGGCTTCTTAACGGCATGACTAGTGTTCGGAGTTTCGGTGGGAAATTTCACAGAGGTAAATGGAGTCGCCTAACATTTTTTTTGATTAAACGAATAACGAATAAATGATTAATTTTTCATAATACTCCATATAAATTAACTTGCATCACCTACTTATACCACGATAACACAGGACTACTAATAACACAAGTATGTTGGTAAACATTGTTTAATACATTTATTTATTTTAACTTATTACATACGTACAAACATGTCACCTAAACAGTCGGGACAGTGTAATGTTTGTACCTGCCGCAAATTATACAATGTGGTGAATGAATAATTTATTTATTCAAATCTTTAAAAGTTAATCATTAATAAAACGACTCCATTATCTACTGTGTGAAATTTGCCACCGAAACTCCGAACACTAGGTATGACTATACGATGACCATCAACGTCTTTAATTATATTGAAGAATCTTCAGTGACGATGCACCTAATTTTTTTTTTTAAATCATTTATTCCATACAATTTCACAGCATTACAGTAACACCAAAGCACTGTGAAACAAAACAAATGTAGATACATATATATACACAAAAGAAACAAACTATTATTATAATAACACAGAAGACGGTCGTGCATACGTGCATTCATCTTCTCGCAGAACGTCAAACATTCATCACACACATCTATCCATCGGCTAGCAAATATATCACAATTTGGTGCCGATTCAAGCAACGAGTTCATGAAGTGCAAAGCTCGAATAAGCGGGGACTCTCTGCGAGACAACGTTCGCGCTGCCGGCGCCGCTAGTAAATGTTGACAAAGAGGTCGAAAATTATATCTAGAGGGCGAGGGAACATACAGGCGCACCAACTGAGCTACTAATCCGGGACAGTCTGAATCACCACGCAAACTTCTACCAGCTAAGGAAAGAAGACCGAAGTTTCGCCTCACCTCTAGTGAATTTAAACCTAAAACGCCTAGCAAAAATTTTGTAGGGTATAGAAATGGGTAGTAACCGTACATTTTTTTATACAATTAACTTTGTATGAAGCCGTAACGTCATACAAAAATATATTTTTTTTATTCGTTAACCGGATTTGAACCGGCGACAATAGGCTAAGAATTTTTTTTATTTACTGGCTGTCATCTACCGTATTATCCTGATGAGCTACTAACGGATCTGTTTTATACACTTTTAATGCTCTTAAGAGTAAAAGACAAATTTCCTGACCTAAATCTAGCCTTAACAGTGTTGGTTTATGACACTGTAAAAGCAGAGGTCTATTTAACATGACATATTAAAAGTCAATAAGTATTTCTATCTATTATATATATCGTCGTCTAGTACCCATAACACAAGCCTTACTGAGCTTACTATGGGACTAGGTCGATTTGTGTAAGATTGTCCCCTTATATTTATTTATTTATTTTATTTATTTATTTTATTTATTTTTATTGACGATGTATAGCTAACGACATATGAGCAGCTAATGCTCGATTTTTATGAATAAGACTCGAGGGTAGTTGACCCAAAAAAGTTACTTAATAGTTATTTTATTTAACTGCTTCAGTCCAGGATTTCGCTAGGCAACCTATATGCGAATTATCAACCTATACATTATCTAACGATTAATATTGGTTATTATCAAATAACAGATGAGAGCATAGAAAATTTCTTAATCGGATCTTAGACCAGACCGCGTATCATGGTCGGCCTTATCACACGATAAGTGACAAGATAGAGCGCCCGTCACTGGCTGTCACCGTTCGATAGAACGAGAGAGATTTTGTGTTGTTTTTCTGGTGGTGAGTATAAAGCCAGAGCCCCTAAGGATGCGCTTTGTTCGAGACCAAGCAACGCTACGAGTGCTACAACGCCGTAGCGCGTAGCAGTGTTTTCCTGGTCTGTAGCGGAAATCGCACGTAGAGGCATGCCCCATATGCGAGTCATTAGCCATGATTGGGTTAAGATTGAGAGACCCCCATTTGTCTCTATTAGCTGTCAAACACGATCCGCAATCGTCCATAGGTTACAGTGTGTTTTTACCACCAGTCGGCTATAACTATGCGCCGGTACCGACAGTTGAAAGTGTTATGTGAAATAGATCTCTGGTCCACTATTTGCTGTTTACGAGCTGACGGCTGCGGTTTTTTACGTCCAAATAACGGCTTTAGTTTTACAAACGTGTTAAGATTGGGGGCTTTTTATGTTTCAGTATAGCCAACTGTGTAGGCTTGGACAGTCGTCAAAGAGAGTGCTTACATGTTTACACGCCCATGTTACTCCTTTGAAGTTGCATGCGTCTATAGGCTGCGGTGTCCGCTTACCATCAGGCGGGCCGTACGCTTTTTTCCCACCGGCGTTGTATAAAAAAGTCGAAACTGAAAAAAACTAAGTCTACTACTAAAAAAGTTAGAGCAATAAAAAAATATATAAATGGGCATGATATTTTAAGTACTCTGGCTACCATTTACTTTTCTTCAATATTTTTATTACTATGTTAACTAGACAAACCTTCGGTACTTGAATGAAATACTAAAACCTGTTTCAAATAAAATTTCACTTGTTTTGCCAATCCAATCGATAGACCGGGTCTATATCGGTTGGTCTAAAATTTTTTGGCCGGAATTTTTTTCAGCACATATTTTTTGGTCTAATAATCTTTGGTCGATTGTTTTTTATGTCGAATATTGTTTGGCCGAAATTGTTTTGCATATATTTTTTTGGCTGTAAATTGTTTAGTCTAACATTTGTATCGAATAACATTGTTTGGTCGAATGTATTTTAGGCATAAAATTGGTATTCCGCATATTGGTGTCACTAATAATCGCATCCAAACTGTCGCATTTATTAAATTGGGCTACCTATGCTGTACCACTAAATGCTTGACAAATTAACACTTTCGAAAAAAAATTCGTATAATGTCATTTGCCAAGCAATATCTCATTTACCAACTGGTACTTTGACCAAATTTTATTCAGTCAAATATGTTAGTTGGCATACCTAATAATATGTTTTAACAAAAACAAAAAAAAACAAAAAAAGACGTTTTTGCGTTTTGTGAAAAGTTCGCAATTCTAACCTAACCGCCAGCGTGTCGGTGTCACCCCGCTTTGCGGGGTGCCTATTTCCACTCTAAGGGACACAAGCTAACCCTAATCTAACCTACCAAATAATATTTGTTTACGTTTATTATTTTTTTTACTGTGGGGGGCCTTGCCCCCCGAGCCCCCTGGTGGATGGTTTCGCGCCTTCCGTCCCCCTTTTTTTGGCTGCCTTAGCCTAGTTTAACGCCCTTGCCTACCGACCTACCTAACCTAGTTTTAAAATAGTTTAGGTGCTGTGATTGTAGCCATATTGTTTGTTTTGTTTTAGGAGGTTAAGTGTTAGGCTAAATAATAATCATACCTAACAATATTATACTTTTAGCCTTTTACGCATAAAAAAAATATACTAAACAATTTTAGGTCAAACATGTTTTAGTACAAAAAATACGTATGCAAAAAAATCTTTATGCTAAAGAATAAGTACCTATACACTTTCGGCCAAACAATTTTAGAACATAAAATTTTAGACCAAGCGAAGGGCACCCCGATAGACCAACTAACTCTAAATGACTGTACGGAAAATGTACTGCGCTAATTTAGCAAGCTTCATAAGATCGCTAGCTTAGTCTGAATTACAAAAAGATATAACACTTGCTAGAATATCGTAGAATAACTTGTGTTTTTTTAAAGGAGTGGGAGAATGTTGTTGATTGTGTAGTACCTACGGCATAGGAAATGCAAAGTTTAATTTCCATCGAGAAAGTATTTTTTTTAAACGTGATTTAGTTTTCATTATCTATTTTTGTTATGTCTATCGTCCGTTTGACATAGACTAAGTATTAATATACCCTAAACAAAAAAATATGGACCTACTAATGTTCAGTCATTAACGACAATTGCCGAGCGTGCTTACTTCCGTGAAGCTTTGTAAAAATCGCGGAGAGTGAGGATGTATTGCTCACTTCCGGTGCGATCGTGACGTGGGCAGAGCTTAGGGCGGGGCCATCTTGGAAATGTTAAATGTACGACTATTTTATACAGCGACGGTGGCGAACAAGAATACGGCTTGCACTTCATACTGCAGCCGTAGCATGGATGGCATGTTGACACTGGTGCCGGTTAGTGTACAGCCATGATAATGCACGGCCAACATAATGTACAGCCCAATAATCCGCGTACATTTTGCATTATCACTCTGAGCAAACTTGGTCCGGCGCAATAATTGGCAGTCACTTTTGTCGGGGCTGATAATGCACGACCCAATAATGCGAGTCCACAAAAAGTGGACGCGGATTATCGGGCCGTACATTATTGGGCCGTGCATTATTGGGCCGTGCATTATTGCGCCGTGCATTATTGGCTCCCGTTGTCACTTATCGTTGTGAATAAGACATCCTTCACTCTCGCACTTGCATACTACAGAACATG
This sequence comes from Epinotia demarniana, assembly GCA_945867215.1. Lineage (NCBI taxonomy): Eukaryota > Metazoa > Arthropoda > Insecta > Lepidoptera > Tortricidae > Epinotia > Epinotia demarniana. The sequence continues at coordinate 9,210,621 of OX244285.1, forward strand.
ACGGATTCTTGTCCACAGCGATAAGTGATAAAATGGCAATCATGCTACATCACCCACTGACAAAGGCCTCCCCCAAAGAGTGCCACAATGACCGGTCCTTCCAGCTCAACGGCCATCGGTTGTACGTGCCATGTGAATATACAAATTAGGATACTAAAAACTATGGTACAATAGTACATTGCGCTCTGGGGCTTTACGAATTACCGTCCGCGTTAAGTACAAAATTTTACGTCTTCACCTGGCCACACTGCGAGTTTTCCCGTACGCGCAGCGTGCAGTAAAACTCGCATTATGGCGAGATGTGACGTAAAACAAATTAAAAAGCATTATATAACCTATAACCCACAACTATTCAAAAAAATACTGTAATCTAGGTACTTCACATCATCAGCCTATACACGTCCCACTGCTGGGCACAGGCCTCCTCTCGTGTATGAGAGGGAACGGGCAGTCGTCCCCACGCTGGCCCAGTGCGGATTGGGGACTTCACATACATCTTTGAATTTCTTCGCAGATGTATGCAGGTTTCCTCACGATGTTTTTCCTTCACCGAAAAGCTAACGGTAAATATGAAATCATATTCCGAACATAAGTTTCGACAAACTCATTGGTACGAGCCGGGATTCGAACCCACGACCACCGTTTGACAGCCGCATGCCTGAACCACTGGGCTACCGTAGCTTATAATCTAGGTACTTGCTGTACAAAAAAGATCAAACTAGCTGTCTTAATTTACCAATACGAGTATCACAATGTTACAAAACTCAAAGTTAAGAGAAAATTATTCCATTGGCACACAAACCTATTCAAGGTTTTGCATGCACTGAAACTATATCATGTATTTCTTTCTTCACGTCTTAATCATTTTTAGGGTTCCGTACCCAAAGGGTAAAAATGGGACCATTACTAAGACTTCGCTGTCCGTCTGTCTGTCTGTCACCAGGCTGTAACTCAAGAACCGTGATAGCTAGACAGTTGAAATTTTCACACATTATGTATTTCTGTTGCCGCTATAACAACAAATGATAAAAACAAAATGAAATAAATATTTAAGGGGGGCTCCCATACAACAAACCTTTTTTTTACTGTTTTTATAGATTGGCCGGTTTTTTTTCAAAACAACGGGAACGATAGCCTTTGCGAACTTATCTACGTAACGAACATTACTTACAGACATGTCAACATTCTTAATTAATCATGTTCATTCGCACCGTTGACGTAATAATTTGACCGCATTCCGCCGATGTATAGGTACAAATATCTATATTTGTGACGTAATATTGTATTGTTTAGGTACCTAATATTGTGAATAGTAGTCATAATTACGTAAGTTTGCATTTTACGAATAAATTCAGTGTCAGGATTAAGTAATACCTATGTATCAATAACGTACCAACGTGTTCTTCGGAACTTATGTACGGAATGGAATGCCGTTAGCTTTTCGGTGAAGGAAAACATCCCAATAAGGTCTAGTTTTCTCCTAGGTCCTAGTAGGTTGAGGTCAGATGGCAGTCGCTTTCGTGAAACCTTTTTTTTGTCACTTTCATTACACAGAAACAAATGACACAAAAATCCCCGCGAAGGATACGGGTGACTGAATCCGCGATTACTTTATGGTAATAAGTGATTACTGAATGAATAAGTGATTCTGTGTATGAATGATGAGTGTGGTTGTAATGGATGATGGGTGAAATGAAGAATGAACTATGTGCCATTTAACTTTTTCAGGTTATTAACTATGGAGGTGGCGAGTTTGCAAAAAGAGGCTATAGTACTTTTTACGAATGATTTCCTGCATGTTATATGAACAGGTGATTTTGTGAAACTAGTGCCTATGCCAAATCTTGGGATTAAGTGTCAAAGCGGACCCCGGGCTAGTTACACAGTTTAAACAGACAGCCAAGGCAAAGTAAAACCAAAAAATCTTTTCGCGTGAAATGTATACGTTTGTCGTCGTGCGACTGAAAATCGCAAGTACGATCGCACCCTACACCGCCCACTCTGTAGCCACCCCTACCTGCGCTGCGCAGGGCTCCCCAATATAGATCCAGTCCTACCTCAGACCCACCGAAGGACGCACGATGTATCGGTAAGTTGACTTAGAATACGTATAAAGCTCGGGACTTGTCTATTGTTCTTTCTGTAGGACATACAACGTGACAGGCTACGTTTCCAGTTTTGAGAATGATAATTTTCATATTTAGATCTGTGTGGAGCAGGATTCGTTCTAATAAAAGTCTGTGTAGAAGAATTAAATTGTTTTGATGAATTATTGGGCGCTTTCAAAGACACGTGTAATGTAGGGTATAGTTATACATATGTGTAAATATTGTAATTGTACGATTTTTAACGATTACAACAAACAATATTTAATTTTAAGTATTATTCAATAGATTATGACGCAAATCGTGACGTACTCGGTGTCGCACATATAGACAACATCTATTTTCATTTGAGGTTATGTCAATTTTAAATTGATTCAAAGGATTAGTCTACATAAGTCTATTTTCTAGTCAATATATGTAAAAACATCGACAAACGCAATCGCTTTACAAACTTTTTACTGTTTTGTGCGTCAGTGAAGACGTGCACCATGCATTGTTCATTATTTTACACATTTGGCGGCCCTACCTAAGGATACTAAAATAGCACTATTGGATGACGTAAGGTTACAATAAGAAGATACCTATTTGAATAGTTAGATTTATTTTTAATATGATGCAATCGAAATGTTATGAAACAGACTGCAAAAATAATTGTCCACTATTTATTTGTTTAGTTGTTGTGAACGTGTCATTATAGGGACATAAAGAATAAAGTTACGAAGTAGGTGAAAGATAGTTTTGACAGATATATAAAAATAAGTGGAATCGCAATTATAGATGAAAAGGTTTTTGACTTATCACTTCAAATACCCTTCTCAAACAATAAAAGGACCCAAGTGTAACGTACTCCTTTGTTAAAAAACAGCATGCCTGGCCCGAATTGTAATCCCCCCTTTATCATTTCTTTATCACAAAGGCAAAAGTCTAAATCGCTGTTAAACTGAGAAATAAGATCGCAGACTCTAGGGACAACTTAAGCAAATTTAATCGGTTAGCTATTAAGCTGAACGGTATCGCTACAAACTTTGATAACTTAGAATAGGGTTCTTGAGTCAAAACATTTAGCAAAGTGAAATAAAATCCATATTAAGTATATGCATTACCACGTCACAAACATAATTCAAAAGATCTGCAAAGTCTAATAGGTACACACAACCATTTTAATTTAAAAATCAATTTACTGAGCTCCAACGCCTCCAATGTCAAGCACAATGAAGCGTTATTTGCGGTTATTTTCACTTTAACTTTTACTCAGAATCACGGTTCTAAATACTGATTTGCCATACGATAAATAAATACTCAGAATATTTTATAAGTTGGTGTAAACTTTTTCTAAATACTTTAAGATTAGTCATCCAAAGCTCTTTCTTTTCTTTTGTCAGTTGAAGACATTCTTCATTAGACAGTCTTTGTAAATAATATACTAAGAAGATAACTAATCTAGTCTATTACACCGTTCTACTTATATAAGTAAGATCTTCTGCGTCTCTTGGGAAAGTTTACGACATTTCAATCAATCACCAAGTCGTTATGTAACTAATACGTAGTTATAGACTTATTAGCAGTAGACTGAAGTGCCTTTGGGTGTAATTTAAAGGGTGCCTGTTTTATTTCTAGGCCTTTTCATCAATTTGGTCATTGTCACTGTTAGGTTCGGATAAGACTTATTGGATGGTTGCTGTATCTTTCCAATTATAGCTGCGACTCTATCAGTTATTGTGAGAAATTGCATCTTTAGCAGCATAGCCAGTAAGTATATTAATGTGGCTACCGTTTTTTATCGATCCAGCAGGGACGAGCAGCCGTCATTTTCCTTGCCGATGTATTAACGAGTTTGAGACAGTAACTCCCATAGCTACTTACGTAATAATGTCTTGATAGCATCAATAAATTCAATTAGTGAACTTGACGGCGAGTAGGCAGCAATGGGACTTTAACTAACCCTTTAAGGCCTCCACCCACCGGACGCGTGTGCTGCGCGTGTCGGGCGCGTTTGAAGCGGTATATTCACACAGGAAGCGGGCGGCGTGTAGCAACGCGTGTGCAGCGCCGCTGCCGCGCCGCTGCTGCGCTGCAGCTGCGCTGCTGCTGCGCTGCCGAGTTGTACCTTTAGCGTGTGCTGCGCGTGTGCCGCGCTGCTGCTGCGCTGCAGCTGCGCTGCCGAGTTGTAACTTTAGCGCCGCGCGGGCCCGCCTTCGAAACGCGTTCGATGTGTGTTTGAAGTGTAGTTTCAATGCTTTACAACTTGCGCGTGTGCCGCGCAGCACACGCGCCGCGCACGACACGCGTCCGGTGGGTGGAGGTCTTTGACCACTGAAAATTCAGTAGTTTTTCGCAAAATATACATTTTCTCAAACATGCAACGAAATACTGACGTTGTGTTCTTCATAATGGGCAGAAGTGTCACGTTTCGGGCGAAAAGAGACGAGAATTCCACAATATGTGGCACAGGATCACGTTCAGCCATGAAAATTAAAGTTTGATTTCTTGGAGTTGTTTTAATTTATTTCATTGCATGTTTGAGAAAAACACTATACATACCTCGGCGTGAAAAGGGGTTGTCGGCCGAATACATAATAAACCACCGACCGTAGCGAGTACTTCCAGGCCTCTGTAGTAATTTACTATTATTACAATGTACTTCTAGTCATATCTTTACTTCAGTGTATTGTTTGATTTTTTATCCATTGGATTACGACACGGTAGAGGGATAACAAGTCTGCCGGATTGCTTTCTGCTTCATGCAATGATAGTTAAGTAATTAACATAACCAACACATGAACGTCATGAACATACATTATACGACCACTAGTGCCTCTGTGAGATGTAGAACTTGCGAGTCTGTGTTTAAAATAATAATAAAAAAATTCAAAAAGTTAACCGTCCGAAAAAAACTACTTACCTATATAATTATCGAACTGCGCACAAAATTTTACGAGTATTGGTTGAGAAACACACACAGTACAACTGGTAATACGAAAGAACTTTGGACCAAACTGAAGAAGATATATATAACAAGTTCCATATTAGTTCAAGCATGTTAACAGCTTAAGAAATGTGCGTCGAGAAAAATGTCTATTTAAGAAAATGCTTATTTTACAAAATGAAACGTCTATTTAACCATTTGCCATTTTTTTTCGCTCGAATGAAGCAATCTCTATTTATACAATCCTTGACTAAGCCCCTTAATACACAAGGTCGAGGAAAAGTACAAAAAACGTAAACATTTCATCTAGAAGATTAGATCTGTGGTCCCTAGGGGGTGTTAGGCTGCCTAAATCACCCCCTAGGCCACAATAAGTCCTGTTCGGGTTCATTAAGTAGGCCCCTTTCATTATCTTATCGGATTTCATGGACCTGTGAGTAAACCTATGCACTTTATGGCTAAATGAAAATAAAAATATTTTGTATTTCTTCCTTGTATTGATTGCAACTCCTTTGATATAATTTGAGACACCAGGTTAACCTAATTGCGTTGTGCACATAATAATAATCTATTTTGGTTCTCGGCTTTATACTAGACTCGTGTCTTAACTAGAAGTGGCATGTTGACCATCTATGCAATAGACTGAGCAGTGCTGTCTTTGCCTTAAAAAAACTAAAGCCGTTAGTGTCCAAAAATTCATTAAGGTCCGTTTACTTTTCTCATTTCCATTCCTTGATGCCTTATGGTATTATAATATGGGGTAATTCTACAGATGCTAAGCGAGTATTTTTACTTCAGAAAGGCGCACTTCTGTTGCTGGCCGGAGTGAAACAAAGGCATTCTTGCAAGAAGCTTTTTGGAATTCACCAGATTATGACCCATTACTCCCTTTACTTGTTAGAAGTTCTTATGTTTGTGAGGAACAATCTTCAGATGTTCAGACGGGTCGAGGTCACGGGAAAACTAATTCGATCCACTGGCAGACTTCGGACAGTTCCTCGTCGCATGGCACTTTCGGAAAAAAATTGCGCGTGTGATAGGACCGACGTATTATGAGCATCTACCCGCCAAATTAAAAAACGAATCATCTGACGAGCATTCAAACACGAACTAAGAATCTTTTTATTGGAAAATAGTTTTTACTGTGTTAATGAGTTTATGAAAATAAAATATGTTTGACATTTTATAATAATATTGATTTATATTTGTATTAATTGTCCCCGTGTGGTGTCGGGTTAGAATTTCACCACCCCCTTTCTTCCCGAGGGTGTCGTAAAAGTCGACTAAGGGACCAGGGTTGAAGTGTGTTGTCGGCGATGGGCTAGCAACCTATCACTGCAATATCACATTTTGTCGATATTTTATACCCACATTTATGCTAAAAGTGGCGCTGGAACATTTGCCAGCGTTACCGAAAAAGAAGACCACTGTAAAAAAGAAATGCTGAAACAAACTCAACATTCAGTATGTTTTGCCAATTGCTGTTCTTAACCTACTTAAAATAAGTCAAACTGAATATAACACAGAAAAAAAAATAACATAATGCCTTGTTCTACAAGAAAACATGTCCGAAACTGTGTTACGTGTGAGTGTGTTAAGATACAAGTCGAAGTCATTATTAAATACAATTACTAACCCAATTATATCTATATCTATATCAATAATATATCATCGTTTCATTCGTCCAATATTCCGCAGTGTCTCAAGACGAAAGTGTGTGTTGCCAGGGATGCCATATGGCACGGAACGTTTCATGTGCTCTGCCTACCCCTTTTGAGAATAAAGGCGTGAATGTATGTATGTATGTATGTATTTTAATGAAGTGTAAAGTGTTATGCAAAAAAAAAAATAAAAAAAATGACGATTTTTTTTGGGATTTATGCCTTATTTTAGTAAAAATTTACATGTATTGTGTAATTTTTAATTTAAATATTTATTCAACTTTTTATTTTTAAGTTACGATCATAATATCAAGTCGTGTAAATTGACCAAGGGTAATTTATATTGTATTTTTATATTATGAAATAAAGCAATCTAATCTAATCTAATCTTTATTTTGTTCTTTATAAAGTATAATTTGGTTGCGCATTATCTTAAGTTGTGGTACGACCTTTATGTGGGGCTATGTTTAGAAAATAGCATTTTATGAAGGCTTTGTTCGGCGGTGAAAGTGTCTGGAAATTGTGTAAGTTGTTATGAAGTTCTGTTTATTCACACCTATAACACTTTTTAAACCTCATTGACATTTTTAACAAGCAAAAATAGTAAGTTATGGATATTTTTATTACGAAAATTCTTACACAAATTTTATTTTAACGTTTAACATTATGTCTAGTCCTACAATAAAGAGTCGAATTGTAAAGTGAGAGAATTCGTATTGTAAAGAACGCAGTCAAACCAGCGGGATAAAACATAGCCAATGTCAATTCAGAAATTATTCTAAACTCTGGTAAAAATAATATTTGAAATTTGATAACTGCTCCGGAGATTACCTCTCCATATCCTGTCTACAAACTTACTTACTTAAAAATACACATTAGAGTATTAACTTGACTTTCATAATTACTACCCAGCTTAAGAGCCTTTAAGTACGTATGTTTTCAACTTAGTTTTCTGTTCTTTGTAATAAGTACTTGAGGCCAATCTGACGTAACATTTCGCATTAAAATTTAAATATTTGATGAGCTTGTAGGTCTAATGTGCTCTGTTAAATATCAGCCCTTACAAATGCGATTGCAATAGTATTATCAAGTGACATGAATATAATTGGGACTAGGTCGATTAGTGTAAGATTGTTTCCAAATATGTATTTATTTATTATTATTACAAACAGACAAATACCTGGAGACACGTATAGCGAGGAAATCTGTGTGGAACTCGTTTATATCGTAGCTCCATACAAACTTTCACCCCCTTTTCACTCCTTTAAGGGCTTTTTTTTGGGATAAAAGCTATCCTATGTCCTTTCCTGGAACTCCAACTATATGTGTACCAAATTTGATCTATCTCGGTTCAGCGGTTTAAGAGTCCGTATATAGCCGTTTGCTGAATTCGCTAAACTTTTTGAGGTCATATCTCATTAAATATTCGTTTTCCTAAAGATTTTATTGTGTAATATGAAAGATCATTTCAATTCAAGTTGAATAAGTGGAAAAATTGTTTACATTTAACTCTCAATTTACCATATTTTGGCTCAGTCCAACCGCTGTTTTCTCAATTTTCGCTCGGAGACGTGTAAAACGACGTGGATTTGAAGAACTATTTGATTTATAACCGATATTAAACAAATAAATCCATATTGGAATGATAGTCTTCTTAGGAATAAGTGGAAAACATTTTATAAATTACATATTAAATTGTTGAGGAAAACCGTATTTCCATCCAACAACTTTTGAGTAAAAACACACGAAGAATCGCCAGTATTTTTGGCCATTTAGCTCATTATTTCAAAAATATGAAGCCATAATAAGAAACTCTAGTTTAAGCGCTATTCGTACAAACAAAAATATATTTATGTGTAGAAGTAAATTTAAGCATAAAAAATATTTGAAATCACACTAAAGTTCGTAATAAAACACCGTGCACGGCGCTCGATTCGGCAGTACCCATCAGTACCGGCTTAGCCGTTGTCCGGGTCGGACCTGTACGTCGTGTAATTGTGGCTATTCACGAAGGCTACCCCTCGACTAAAATATTATTTTGATCTCCGGCTAGACATAGTTGTTACGAACGTCGGGGTCAAACTATACTAGTGAGACATTCGTGAGGCTAATCGAGACAACTTACGAATTGTATAGCTCCTATGTCAATTATTTTACGAGTGATCGTGATACTTGGTGAATTTTTATAAACTTTTATTTAGTTCACCTATCCGTTGTCTGTAATTAAATCTTGCAAGTAAAATTTTATACACTTCCCGGTTTCTGATTGAGCTGAAATTTTGCATGCATGTATAAATTGGATGACAATGTAATATTATTATGACATAAAGCTGATCTGATGATGAAGCTGGAAGGTGGTTATAGGAACTCCGTAATTAAACGACGCAACCCTATTAAGTTTGGGCTCGTTTTATTCGTCTTTACGAGTACTTTGGTATTATATGGTAACCAGGGTCTGATGATGGACCTGGAAGGTAGCCATAGGAACTCCGTAATTAAACGACGCAACCTTATCGAGTTTGGGCTCGATTAATTCGTCTTGACGAGTACTTTGGTAACCAGGGTCTGACGATGGAGCTGGAAGGTGGTCATAGGAACTCCGTAATTAAACGACGCAACCCTATCAAGTTTGGGCTCGTTTAATTCGTCTTGACGAGTTCTTTGGTACCATATGGTAACCAGGGTCTGATGATGGAGCTGGAAGGTAGCCATATTACATTGTGGCAGACGGATATGCAATTGTTAAAGAATATTTGAAGGCTTTCCAATCAGATTACGGGAATCGTTTCCAGGATGCTTAATACTTATTCGTCAGGTACCTCTGATGCTTTTAATCTTTGGCAAAAATGACTCTGCAAGATATAGAGCGACGCATAGATTTGGAGTTAGCAAATGTGGATCTTAGTTATTATGAGTGAGATTTAAAAAAAAGTTAATTATCATAAGGCTCCCATTCCCCCATACAAACTTTGCACCCCTATTTAACCTCTTCAGGGGAGGTACTCCAAAAATCCCTTCTTATCCCGAGCCCACGTTATAAAAGTAACCAAAAGTTACAAAACTCTAGTTTAAAAAATAATGTTACCCCCATACAAATATTGCACCCCTATTTAACCCCCTTAGGGGTGGAATTTTCTTAAACGCAGAAATTACTTTTTTGTATTATAATCAGTAATCTTTCTACAAAGCTTAAAGTTCATAGTTCAAAAATTAATGTTTCCCCCATACAAACATTGCACCAACTAGGCTAAAGCAGTCGTCAAACAAGTAAGTACTTGAATGAATTCTGAATTTCTAGTAATTACATAAATACATTATAATTAACGATACAGTTCTAAGTAGGTTCCCTCTGTTTTGGCATATTTTTGAAGTGAAAACTTCTTTAGCGGCGCTGAGTACTTTTTGGGATGGGGAAAAATTGTTAAACTCGTGACAGTCGTGACAGATTTTTGTGATGTCACGTGACCGTAGAATTGGGAGAGATTCGGGACGAGGCATGGGGGCGGGGGGGGGGGGGGGGAAACGGGGGATTGACTAAGGGGCACATAGTTCTAGTTTGTACTTTATTGTTAACAGTATAAGTTCGTAACACATTTTCCGTAAATGCAAATTCCATTTTGTTTAAAAAAGCAAACTCTTATATTTTTTGTTAGCCGATTCGACTTCATTCAAAACTGAACACTGTTCGTAAGAGTATTAAGCCTAAAAACTTTTTGCAATTGCATTGTCTGCAAATAAATATGTAATTTTGTCCACGCGTCCTTTACCGTTGTGCCATTGAGTAAATTCGAATAGTTCGAATTTGGACGTTATTCCTAATGAGATAGGGCTTTGAAAAATATTTGGCAATGGCAAAACAAATTGGTATTTTATTTCATCGTCTCCTTCATCAATTTTGCTGAGTTAAGTTGAACTATAGTGTACTACTAATAAGGCTGTTATTAGATATATTGGCACGCAGGGGGAGGGAGGGGGGAGGAAATTATTCAAGTTTTCACTTCTGCCGGCACTCCCGGAGTGCAACACGGTCTTTTTTTAGTAAGAATTCAATTTCGCATAATCTATGTAGCCATAATTGACTTTTCGCATAATAAAATGTTTTGGCAGAATTGAGATTCGCATAGTTCGATTACGCTGAATTTCAATAGCCCGAATATTATTTGTGCATAATTTTGATACTCCGTATCATGTTCACACAGAAAATACATGAGATTTTTTTGTTGTTGACTGCCTGATATTTTATTTCAACACAACACGTATAACATATGTGTTGTATATGTATTTATATATACGACACTTATATATTTATATGAATATAAATATTAAGTAACGAAAAACTCAGATAAAACAGTTAAAGTATCAAATTTTTCTACGCCGACCTAGCAGCCTCGCTCGACCCCCATCACGACATCTGCGCTGGCGTGCTCGGGAGACGGGTAATATACCTACAATCGAACTTTTGCCGGGCCGATACGGACTCTTAAGCGTGAAGAGGTAACATACAGGCATACACACTTTCGCATTTACAATATTAAGTCTCTGGGTCCATTACATTACAAGAAACTTATCTTATAAAGAGCAAGCGAGGCTGGGCCTAAGCTACCGTTGGTCAGGGCGACACAGAGAGGAAACTCCTAACTATTCGCGCAGTGTCCAGGAACACCGCCTTGTGTATCTGGCCCTTGATGGCACCTAGCGAGAGTGGTCGAGACTCGTCGCTATTAATCGTTCGCCGAGTCGACTATCGGGACAATGATCGGCGAATGAACATCCCACTTTGCAGTTACCTCGTGAGCTAGGTCTAAAATTACCACATTATTATTAGTAGTAGTAGATTGGTAAGAAAAATGTCGAGCTAAATGGACCTCCTCGTCAACCCAGCGAGCGTAAAGCCGAGCTCGCTCAATTACGTCGCTAAACGAACAGGAACAACTTAGAAGAGGATAAATCCACGTAAAAGAGAATTAGTACGTTTACGTAAACTTGGGAAGCTATTTGGTCGTTTTTAACAGGTTGCTAGGTAGTTACGATTGTGAAATAATTAAGCGTATGTTAGGCACACATTTCCCAAGATAATGAAATTTTCTGATAACATAAAAAACGCGGCTACAGTATAGTGGATTTATAAGACAGGCTTGTTTTAACGCTTTGTGAAAACCGTGTGGTTTTAACTTGAATTGTGCTACGAATCCCAACAAAAAAAAACCATTTTCCTCTCACCCCAATCGCATCTTACTTTAAGTCCCGCGTACTTGTTAAAGTACTCTTACAAATTCAAATCGAGCTTCATATTCTAGTGCAACTAACGATAGTTCCTAATTAAAAATCGCAATATCTATCTGGGGCCTACGACGTAATCTGTATGTACACTCATTCTGTTCCAACTGCTTACTAACGTGTCAAAACTTCTGAAACGTTAAGTAAGCAGTTGCACGCGAAGTGTTGCAAAACTCTATTAATAGGAAATCTTAATCCTAAAACACAGTTTGTAATAAAGCGACCTTAATGTTATTTATACCTACCTACAAAAAGTGTAATCTAGCGAATTATGTCCTTTTAGAAGTAAAAAAAACAGTTAAGCGCGGGCAATTAAGCCGCTTTATAAACGAGAAAAGTCGTCAAGGAGTCGTATTGTTCTTTTCGAAGGTTTTAGAGATTATTGCAGAAAGCAGGGAAGTTTGAGGAGGAGGGATTTTCGGATTCGAACTTAAAAGTTTCGTACTTTGTGGTGAAATGAAGCTGTAAATAAAGTCTGTAGTTCAAGTTACAGAATAGTTAAGGACTTTAATGGATATTTACTTTACGTATTTATTTTCTTTAAGAACTTTAATTCAACTTGAACTGTTCGTATGTAAAATCTACGTTATCTTTCAAAAGGACCACGGGCAACTTTGTATGGAGCCTGGTCCCGAATCCAACAAAGCTGAAACTTAGGTCATTAAATCTACTTCAATTTGTTCTATAGGCACTAAGTTGAATTCTATTGCAGAACTGAGATATTCATATTTAAGTTAAAGTGAGTATGATCTATGAGAAAACGGGTTCTCTCAGTGAATACATATTCAGAATTATTAGGGTAAGGTCAGGGTGTAAAATAAACATGTTTTTTGTAGCTAATTAATTGTTTAATTAATAAAATACTAATATATGCCACGCTCGATGTGCCTTCATCATTAGTACATTTTGTCATAACTACCCTCCAGAATACTCAACATGAATATTCTCCGAATTCGTTTTTTCATAGCTCGTACTTACTGACATGTGGCTAAAATACGAATATCTTCGTTCTGCAATGGAATTCGACTTTGTGTCCATAGAATGAAATAAAGTAGATTTAAAGACCTATTTAATGACATAACTCTCAGTGCTGTTGGTTTCAGGACCATTTTGACGCATGGTCCTTTGCAAAACATTTCTCACGGTATTCGATTAAGCCAAATTATGATAATATAAGTACTTTTATTTTCGTAAAAATGCAATATCACGGCACCACCACCTAGCTGTTCTGATTTATTTATCCGAACCACGATACCTATTCTATACCGATTGAGAAAATATCATGATAATGATCATCATCATCATCGTCATCATATCAGCCGAAAGACGTCCACTGCTGGACATATGTAGGCCTTCCACAAAGAGTGCTAATGTGACCGGTCCTGCGCCACCCGCGACCTTTACCAGGTATTCTGTCCACCTGGCCTACCTACGCCGCGCCTTCCAGTACGTGGTCGCCACTCGAAAACCTTTCCGCCCCAACGGCCATCGGTTCTACTGTCACTTAAGCTAAGCGATTCGGAACAGGCCTTATCAGTTACCTTGATTGAGAAAATATAAAACAGTATTATCTATATATATAAAAGAAGGATACCTGATCTACCATCAACGCACAGCCGAAACTACTGAGACTAGAAACTTGAAATTTACACCGGGACTTCCTTTTATGACGTAGGCAACCGATGAGACGGGATTTTTGGAAATTTCATCCCTAAGGGGGTTAAATGGGGGTGCAAAGTTTGTATGGGGGAAACTTTATATTATGAACTAGAGACTTAAAACTTTGTAGAAAGATTACTTATTAAGATACAAAAAAAAAAATTTCAGCGTTTAAGAAAATTCCACCCCTAAGGGGGTTAAATAGGGGTGCAATGTTTGTATGGGGGAAACATTAATTTTTGAACTATGAACTTGAAACTTTGTAGAAAGATTACTCGTTAAAATACAGTAAAAGTAATTTCTGCGTTTAACAAAATTCCATCCCTAAGGGGGTTAAATAGGGGTGCAAAAATTTGTATGAGGGAAACTTTCCCTTTTGAAAGAGAAACTTGAAACTTTGTAGACAGATTACTTATAATAAAACAAAAAAAGTGCTTTCGGCTTTTTAGAAAATTCTACCCCTAAGGGGGTTAAATAGGGGTGCGAAGTTTGTATGGGGGAAACATTATTTTTTGAACTAGAGACTTGAAACTTTCTAGAAAGATTACTTATTAAGATACAAAAAAAGAACTTCCAGCGTTTTAGTACATTGCACCCTAAATGGGGTTAAATAGGGGTGCAAAGTTTGTATGATGTAAACTTTTCCTTTTGAGCTAGAAACTTTAAACTTTGTAGACAGATTACTTATTTGTATACAAAAAAAGAATTTAAGCGTTTTGGAAAAATCCACCATTAAGGGGTTTTAAAAAGGGTGACATGTTTGTATGGGGGAAACTTTGTTTTTTAGGTAGAGTAAAAATTTTGTAAAAAAATTACTTATTCAAATATAGAAAAAGTTCTTTCAGTGACTTAGAAAACTCCACCCCTAAGGCAGTGACATTGGGGTTTAGAGTGAATATGGGGGAAACTTAGTTTTTGAGCTAGAGACTTGAAACTTTGTAGAAATATTACTTATTAGATTACAAAAAAAGGACTTTTGCGTTTTAGACTATTCCACCCCGAAGGGGGTTAAAAGGCAAGGGTTGTATGGGAAACGCTTTTTTTTAGTAAGATACTTGAAACGTTGTAGAAAGATTACTTGTCAAATAAAAAAGTACTTCCAGCGTTTAAGAATATTCTATCCCTAAGGGGGTTAAAAGGGGGTGCAAGGTTTAGATTAGCAAAACTCTTTATTGAGCTGGAGACTTAAAACGTTGTGTAAACAATTACTATCAGAATAAAAAAGATCTTTCAGCGTGTTGGAAAAAATCCTCCCCTAAAGGGTTTAAAACGGCATTCAAGGGATGGAGACTGGAGACCAAGAAAATATTATAGTAAGAGATTTGTAACTTCGGTCTTATAGCCTTTATCTTAAAAGACCACAAAACTGATTATTTTGAAATTCATCCCCTATGGGGGCAACATAATTTAGACTGCTTGAAATGGATTCCATAAGGGGGTTAAAAACACTCATCCCCAAAATGAGCTAAAAGGAGTTGGATGTTTGTACAGGGAACAAGACAATTTTTAATTAAGGGATCTGGAACTTCGCTAAAAGACTAGGTAACTAATTACAACATTTCTTGAAATTCATCCTGTAAGTAGGTTAAAAAGGGTTGGAAGTATGTATGAGTAATAAGTATTTTTTGAAGTAAGGGAATTCATAGGTCTTTTATACTAATTATATGGTAAGCCAAAATAAATAATCCGACTGGTAGCAGAGAAGTAGGCAAGTATAAATTAGAACCACGACCCTTACAGAACCGAACAGCTTCCAGTTCCCATAACCGAAAAGAAGGTAATGTTTCATTTAAACTGCGGATTATTTTGTTAATTTATAAAGTTTATTTTAGATAATCAAAATCATGTATGCTCTAACAACACCGTTAAATGGGGACAGCAGATGGAGATGGAAAGTTCTACTTCTTTTAGCATTAGATAGGTTTTCATAACTATACAGGTAGCTCGGACTGACGTGAACTACTGAACGGATTTAGGCAAACATTTCCAGTAATGTAGCTTTCTTTAATACATTATAAAAAATATACAATTTTAGCAGAAATGTCTGTTGATGATTCTCAAGATATTTATATTTCTAAAAACGGAGTTTTCAATTTAAATTTAGCAATTTAAACTACCTAATGAACTCATTTCACTGTTACCTTTTACGCTTAATCCCTGAACGGATTTAGATGAAATTTTCCGTACGCTGAATTTGACACCCTTGGAAGGATATAGGATAGTTTTTATCTCTGAAATAATCCCATAAGATGGTAGAACTTTGTTTGGGTCGGCGATAATTAAGGTTCCACCTACAATAATTTAATACCAATCATTTTTCTAAGATACAAGTTCTACGCGGACGAAGTCGCGGGCAACAGCTAGTTAGTGTATAAGATTTATAAGGCAACATGTTTTGAATACGCGTCAGGTAGAATTGTCGGACCAAATGTCATTTTTCCACATAAAATTTGACATTTAGATCTACTATGCGTTACGTGATCGACCTGTAGGTCGGACCCTGGTAGGACCCTGTAGGGTTTGCATCCATTTGCGTTCGGGTGTCAGGACTGCAAGGTTGTCTGGGTAGGCGCGGAGTGGACCTTTGTATAATATGTTCCATGGTTTGGTCTGACGATGGAGACGGTGGCCAACTAGCAACTCCTAAACTAGACATGATAAACCCGTTGTGTTCGGAATCATTGGAACCCTCTCCAAAAGTGGTTTATGATTGCAAAAGGTGCAGTCAGCAATAAAAGCTAGTTGCGAAAATGTGCCAACAAGCTTATTGATCCAAATCAATCGATTCACTGTGTTGAGAAATTATGCAGGTTCCTGGGTCTCAACACAGTCTAATATAGGCGCCGTAGGTTCAGCGAAGTTAAGCGAACAGAGTTTTAGAAACAATATAATGCGTCTGTTTATAATAATATGGTTTCAAAAAAATACGAATAGTAATCTTGAGGCTTTTCTGCAGGGAAATCAGTGTTTAGAAACATGATTAAGCAATTTTCGCTCGATAGAAAAAAATCACGAACATAGGTCTAAAAGGGTCTAAAATACACTTAAAATATTTGTTACAAATTATGCACAAAAGCTAAAAATATTAAAATGGCTTCTAAAAATCGGCAATATCATGTTTGAGAGAAATCAGTGTTTACTTTTTTATTTATTTAAACGGCCAAAAAATTAAAATTAAAAAACATGATTTGCTCGCTTTCGAGCACGTACTTCCATCTCGCTCACGCTTATGCTCAATGAGAGGGAGAGAAGACCATGAACCTACGGCGCCTTATTTTGGAATGGAATTTGTAGGAATTACTTGCTTGTGACGTCACAATCAAACGTTATTTTTTATCAATTTTAAAATGTTAGAATAGCAAACATAAATAGAAGACTGATACTTTCCAAGTTTATTCGCTTATACGTTGCTAATGAATAAACAATTTATTTTCACTGTTGTCAATAATACCCTATTAGAAAGAAGAGGCTAAATTTTCTCGTCTAGGGTTGTTTTGAAAGCGCAGCAGTTTTAATATTCGGTTGTCTTTTTATACCAACCTTGAATCGACGTGTCAGGAAACCCACCAATAAGTTTGGGCGCCAAATGTCACACTAATATCACATCAAAACGTCGAGGCACATAGACTCCTCATTCTGTGTTAAAATTACGTCATATAACCCGCTGTTCACCCTAGATGTTATAAGGATCAGTGGATGAATTACGGTCATCTCGCTAATGGGAATCCTGATATATCGTTTATTCGCGTCGTAGATATGAATAATACATATTAGGTGTAAGAAGAATATAGCATGTAATCCACTTTATATACCTATTTACTAGCGACCTGCTACGGCTTTACAAGGGTAACCTAGATTTTTATAAACAGAGTTCTATAAGAAATAGTACCGAATTAAGTCTTGAATTATATACCTATATTATAAAAGGCAACGAATATAACACTATTATGTATACAATTCCTAGGCAATGTATAGAATACCCGTTGAATCACGGGCAAAGTATAAAATAGAGTTAATAAGTGACAATTTCTAACCCTCTTTCTGTCCTGTAATGTCCTATCTTAACTGAAATGCGGTGACCCGTCAGAGCCTCCAAGATTAGTAAGCAGGAGTGGCAGCATTTTAATCTAACGGCCAGCGTGTCGAAGTCACCCCGCTTAGCGGGGTGTCTATTTCCGCTCTAAGAGACACAAGCAAACCTTAGTGTAAGGCCTCAGTGGACGCCCCGCTCAGAGCGGGGCGTGCACTCAGGCCTTGCACTTAACCTAACCTACTTACCTACAAATAACACCATTGTTACGATTATTTGTGGTTTTCTTCGCCCCCTGAGCCCCCGTTGCGGCCCGTTTACATCCCCCTCCCGCATGCATCTCCCTTCCAGCTTTCGTGTTTTTCACACACTGCCTGATGTTAAATAGGCATTCTTTACAATGCCTCGGCAAAGTGTATAATACCTAAGTTTTATTTCATACATTGCCTGCACGTTTTAGGTAATGTATAGAATGCTTAGGGATTGGTATACAATACCGGATTACACAGGTTGCCTATGACATATATATTATTTGGATGTTCTAGAAGGTTCTCTCTTGTCCACAGCACCACCATGCCTCTGAGCGCCCTGCTGCTCCTTTGCGGGCTTGCCACGGTCCACTGCTGGGGCGGGCTGTTCAACCGATTCAGCTCCGACATGCTGGCGAACCTCGGCTACGGACGCGGCCCCTACCGCCACTACGCTTACGGACAGGTAATAATAATAATATTTACTTCGAAACGCAGGGCTCGTCGACATCACCATCCCCCATGACAAGAACCTCAAAGTCAGAAAATCCAGCGAACTCTCGCGACCTTTACCAGGTCATCATCATCATCATCATATCAGTAGAAAGCTTGCTGCTGCCGACTGCTAGGCCTCCCCCCTCTTTCCCCACAACAACCGATCATATGCCACCTGCACTGCTGGGGCGGGCTGTGGAACTGGTTCAGTTCCGACATGCTGGCCAACCTGGGTTACAGAAGCGGCCCGTACCGCGTCTACGCTTACGGACAGGTATTAATAATAATATTTACTTGTAGTCAATAAACCTGATATCGTGCTGACAGAACGATGCATACTGCGTTCGATCCGCACGCCTGGAAGTTCGGCGAACGAACGGGAAAGATGAAATTAAGTCATGCTGTTCGCGCGCACAATTCCAAAATGTATATAGATCACTTCTAGGAAAACAACTAGTCATCGGCGCTCAAGACGTACTTTTATTCGCGTATGGTTTCTTCGGAATATCTTGGCCAATCTTTGTTACGTACGTGGTTCGTACTTCTACTATGCCTATGGACTGGCTCAACACATTAGTGCGGCATATTCGGTTCAATAACTTTAGATTAGAATAACTTTAATCGTACTTCAGAGTTTCATGGCGGACACTGGACGACTTGCGGCGCACTCGTCCGCGTAACGCACACACACGTGGAAATGTGTGTGTGCGTTACGCGGACGAGTCCACTGTCTGAAGACAAATGTCCGTGATCTTGTCAGCCAGCGACAAATCCGGCGGATGTTGACAGCATTACCTTGAAAGCTCTTTTCACCTACCCACTTTTAGGCAATTCAGACGAAAATTAAAAATCGTCAAGGCATTAAAGAGACAAGAGACAACATGATTCACGTCCGGGTACAAATAAACAAGAAAATAAAAAGCCTAAACATCCGTTTCTCTTCTATATGAGTCCATTCTTGTTATTCACAACCTGAGGAAACATTCAGTATTTATTCATGCCGTGAGGACGGCATTAAATCTTCACGAGCTACTTACAAGGGTCAGTTCCCTCGGGAAGATGCTTAGTAAATCTGGCTGTAATGAAACGTGTCTCATATATAAGGCCTGCAACACACTGGCGCGGCCGGCGGTGGCGGACAATAGTGAATTTGACAGCGGCGGACAAGTTTACTATTGTCCGCCGCGGCCAGGCCGCGGCAGTGTGATGCAGGCTTTAATCGGCATAAGGCTGGCCGTTCATGCTGGTATGCACGCTGAATTGACAGGCATGTACCCTGTATGGCCACAGAATACCTAAATCAGAGCAATAAGACCCTAATTAGTTTTTTATACACAAGAGAGTTTTTAAAGAAAACCATCTGTTGACTGGGTGTATCAAAATTCATGTTAAACAGATTGGACTGGGTCCTATTTCTGACCGTATATGAGGCATTATTGAAAATCTTTAAACGTTGTTTTAACTATTACTAAAATTAGTGTCTTGACTCCTAAGACCAATTTTCCGTATCTTCAGATTTCAGATAGTTTCAGATTTTCCCAAACTTTTAAGATTTCGTTTTGTATACTTTCTCAACTAAGTGAATTCTTGTAATTCATATGGGAATAAAAAAATCTTTAAACCTATATAACACCAACAACCGCCGCTTTTAGAAATTACCCCAGTCAGGGCTAAAAATAAGCCTTCGTAAATAAATGCCGACGCTGGTTAGAGCTCGGATTGTTTTCCAGGAAAAGGTCAGTTTACAGGTCAATTAGTAATTAGTCTGTTCTACCTTACACTTTTGTCCTTACTTTTAATAGATACGGGTATTTGACAAGTCAGCAAATAGCGCCAAGCCTTTCCCAATAGCTGCTATGAATATTATGATAGTGGCATACAGGCTAACGGCTTGCCTGGTAGTAAGCAGACACTGTAGCCTATAAAATATAAATATAGAGATAGATATAGACGCTTGCGACAGTTGCGACTCCAGTCCCGCTATTTAGTAATTTGTTTTACGTCACACCTGGCCATAATGCGAGTTTTACTGCACGCTGCGCGTACGGAAAAACTCGCATTGTGGCCAGGTGAAGACGTACAATTTTGTACTCAACACGGGCGGTAATTCGCGCAAGAGCAGAGCGCATATTTATGGCCCTCACCTTCGGTGCGGGCCACAAACAACTGCGATCTGGGGCATTCACGAATTCACCGCTCTAGTTACGTAATGTACTATTAAACGTTGGTCTGGTTGCGTTATGCGTAGGGATTGCAATCCGGTATGATTTTCAATCCGGCCGGATTTTGTTTAATATCGGAGGGCTATATCGGTAGGGAAGAAACAGCGTGGTCCACCCGAAATCACACGGGGCCCAGTTATCAATGTTGCCACTTCAAGAAAGGTCGTTGCTCAGTTACGAAGCCCTAACGAACACTTTACGCCATATTGTGGTATAAAGTTCCCCTTTCCGTACTCCAAACTAGATTTCATCGGACCCTTCCTGAAGGGTGGCCTTTGAATCATTTGAAATCGGATGTGAGGGCCTCGCAAACGTGATTTGCGAGGGACAGTTTAGATACGAATCCAATATCGTGACAAACATAATTTACGCATTCGATTTAAACCTGATGTGGGTAGTAGAATATTGTTTTTCTGTGATTCCGTGATGGATTTGGATCGCACATAGTATAGGGATAAACAAACACCCTAATCTAAAACGCCTGGGACAATTATTAATATTTAAAAAAAATAAGTAAATGGTCTCGCTTTGACGGTGTCAATGAGACATTATTTTCGTGGAAACGCAATTAGAAATCATCCAAATAGACATCGGTAAAGAGGAACTGTTTGGTTGAGAATTACACTTTTTAGTACCTAAGTTCTTTCGCTATGTTGTACTGGGTTCAGTTCAGACAAAGCAATCGAACACGAATTCTAACATGATCTATCAACTTTTCTTACCGTACCTAAGTACAAGAACGCTGGCCTGTTCTTTAAATCTAAATCCGCCATTACAGGCATAGTGCGAAAAGGCCTTTTCCGCAGGCCAGATAAAATTCAAGAAGGAAATTCAAATCAGTTCAGTGGTACTAAAGTCCGTAAGATATATTAGGAAAGTTTATACTAAGCCATACTTTACTATATTAGAACAGCATTCAGAGAATATTAAATGGTAAACTGGACTCCATGTGGATCCCAGTGTTTCAACTTAGGACCTGACCAGGTAACCCCTCCACTAACTTCAGGAGACTGTTAAGCCGGCTGTCCACATTGGGCCAACGTTGGCGCGTGAGCAGAATTTAGCTATGCGTTAGAGGAAGAGGGCTTTATTTCGTTCTCATTGGTTTGCATAGCTGCATCCTGCTCACGCGCCAACGTTGGTCTAACGTGGACAGCCGGCATTAGGACTCTTAGGCACGCGCCGCATCAGGGAGGCAGTCCTCTTGTGTATTATAGCGCTAAAACCTGGCTAAAACTATCCACGCGCTGCTCCGCGAACATGCAATACAGAACATTAGTAATATAGAAAATTGGTCAAAAATGCGTTCATGTAGCAATAAAACTCTATTGGAAAAAATATATATAAGTACTATACAGGGTGGAAAGGCACGACGATCTTTTCCGCAAAGGGGGGTTAGTTTAAGTGATGGAGAGTCGATTCGTAATGTTTAGATTTTTGTTACGAACAATTAGGAAAATATTATAATTAATTAATGTTCTTCTTAGTGACAACCCTACTATTACTACGTACTAATAATTGTATATACGTATTGGTAAAGGTCATTGACCCGTGTGTTATTGTTGAAATGTTACTGAACCTAATGAGGGTTGTCACTTGCAGTATTTTGCATTAAAAGTTAATTGCCTATAACTTCAAAACGCTTACGAATATAAGCCTAGTTTCTTTAGAGGAAATACAGTACTAAATCTAAACAATCCCCTTTTGCGGAAAGGATAGTCGTGCCTTTCCACCCAGTATAATATAGTGCATTTGCTGTGTAATTTTCTTTACGTCACACCTGGCCATAATGCGAGTTTTACTGCACACTGCGGAAAACTCGCATTGGCCAGGTGAAGACGTAAAATTTTGTACCCAACGCGGGCGGTAATTCGTAAAGCCCCAGAGCGCATATTTATGGCCCTCACCTTCGGTTCGGGCCACAAACACCTACGATCTGGGGCATTCACGAATTCACCGCCCTAGTTACGTAATGTAGTATTATAATTAAAAACGGATTGGAAGCTAATTTCTTTGTCACCAGGACGTTGCTCCAGAGGAGGCCTACGCAGAGGCCCTCGAGGGTAACCGCATCGATGACGTCATCGATGAGCCGGCCCACTGCTATAGCGCTCCCTGCTCCACAAATGGAGAGTGTTGCCGCGGACTGATGTGTCTTGAGACAGGTTAGTGATTGTGTATTAGTGTGTGCAACCGCAAAGATGACGTGATCGACGAGCCGGCCCACCGCTACGCTATAGCGCTCCCTGCTCCTCAAACGGAGAGTGTTGCCGCAGACTGATGAGTCTTGAGACAGGTTAGTGATTGTGTATGTGTGTGTGTGTGCAATTACATCGATGACGTCATCGACCAGCCGGCCCACTTCTATAACGCTCACTGCTCTACTTTCCACGGGAAGTGCTGCCACGGCCTGTTGTTTCTTGAGCCAGGTCAATGTGTCCAATCGCATCGACAACATCTTAAGCCGCGTATCCATTTGAGCAGCCTCAGGCCGAGCACCCGCAACTTGAGGCAAACAGCCTCAAGTCGAGGCTGCTCGGCCTGAGCCATAGGCCCGAGGCACGTTGCGGATCAAGCTGAGGCCACACGCCTCATCGCGATCCGCGACTTCCAAGCCATTTTAAAACAACACGCGAGGCAATACGCCCGTCTCCATCAAATGCACGGCTCAGACCCTTTGAGCACGGCAAAAAGACCGACAAAATGTGGTTCGGCTCGGCTTGCGGCGCCGAATTTTCCTCGTGCCGCGGCGCGCCTCAGGTCGAGGCAGCGTCTCCACTTGCGCAGCCCCGGAACGAGGCAGCCGCTCGGCCCGAGGCTGCCTCTAGTGAATACGCGGCTATTGACGAGCCAGCCCACTGCTATAAATCTCCCTGCTCCACTTTCCATGGCGAGTGCAGCCGCGGCCTGTGCCTTGAGACAGGTCAGTGCTTGTGTGTGTGCCACCGCATCTACGACGTCATTGACGAGCTAGCTCACTGTTAAAGCCGTGTCCGACCAATGGAGAAGGTTAACCGCTGCCTGGTGTGTCTTGAGACATGTCATTGTTACTTGATACGACACAGGGCATTCTTGATCAGAAACATACCTCGTTCTAGGCACCCTTCGTGTGGCATAATATTGATTGTCGCCGCAGCCGAACGTTTTGGCATAACGTTGAATAGCATAGGTGGGTACAGTCAAGTGTAAAAATATGGGTGCATACAACTTACCTACTCATAAATATGTCCCATTACTATTGGGTATGTCAGCGGATTAAGGTTTTTCGTATTGATTTTTATGGATACATATTTTTGCACTAGACTGTACCTGATATATCGCATAATCTTTTTGCAGAACTTGTTGATTGTCCTTATTTCTATTAGATTAGATAAATGGTTAAAACTCATTACGACTAATTATTGTGCACTAATTCAATAATTTTGAAACATAGTGACCAATATATTCTATAGAGTCACGCTTTAAATTTTTAATCCTGTTTAAGACAACACCTGCTCTGTTTTGTGCGTTTCAATCTTGTTAGAACTAAATTTGGGTCGCAAGATGATTCAATAAGGGTGTAGACTCAATTATAGAAAAAAGGCCTAATGAAGAAAATCCCATTGTGATATCTCAAATTACGAAGCTCCACCGTTTTAATGTTGCTTGTTGAGTGAAAACGCTCGAGGTTCGCGACGTTACGTTCCTCGAGCGTAAATATCAATATAGTAAATGACAATCGTTTCATATAAAACTGTGTTTTGCGGAAAAAGGACAGAACGAGAACATCCCCTCTTGAAACTTTGGACACTAAAGTAGCGACCACACCGGTGCGTTACGCTGCGTATACGCGTTGACGTGTCGTATGCGTCGCGTATTCTTCATACATTTCACTGCGTTTACGGTGCGTTAGCGTATTTGGTCGCTACCTTATAAATTGTTGTTATTTAACTGTTGCGTTGTTTTTTTTCTCCATTTGATTAAATTTTTAATCCATTTAACCCATCGAATGTCTACCCCTTGAAGCTCGTAAAATTAATTGGGTTGGTCTCCCGGGCTGTGCTTTTTTAAACTAAGCCGCCATCTTTGCAGTGACGTTGTATACATAATAAGGAAACGGGATATTTTACGTTTACTAACTTCTATCTCAGAATAAGGGTGGGTTGCATAAAAACCGTCTCTAATCATAAGAGCTGGTCGACGTTCGTTAAAATCTAAACAATTGATAACCGTGCAGCTTTTGTATATTTTTACGGATATATTCGTTCAGGCGTCCCAGGAATACCCGACAGCGATTGAAAGTAATTACGTTGTCTTTTTTTAATTATAACAAAATAAAAAATATGGAGGTAGTAAAGCGCTGTTAATTTTATAACAACTCCCTTTTATGCCATATATATGAATATTTCTTAGGCAAATATTTTTTTAGATAGGAATAGGACAAGAATCTACTTAGGGGCCATAGAAAAATATCTTTCTCTGTTCATAAAAACTTCGTTTTTTTTTTTTGGAACTGTCAATGTGTATATACAAATACAAATATTCTTTATTGCTCACCAGACATAGTAAAAAATAAAAAAGAGGTAAGTTAAACATAAACAATGGTAGGTAGACAACAGGCGGTCTTATCGCTAAAAAGCGATCTCTTCCAGAAAACCTATATATATTATATATTATGTTTGACAGTTATATACCTTCGTTTCTAGCTGATTTTATAAGCATTTTATTCCACAAAAAATATATTTCTATTTCCATAAAAATAATTTGAGCCAAATCAATACTTAACATTCCCCTACTTTCATGTTTTAAGACGTTCCTCCTTTTAATAAAAAGGCAAAATTCGTGAATCTAGAAATGAATATATCACGGGCCGTAGACAAGGTTACAATCGACAAGCGCTAAAGCCAATAGAAAATAATAAAATGTATGGGAATGACAGATGCCGACGAAACACTTTTCGTTAACATCTGTCATTCCCATACATTTTATTAGTTTTCTATTGGCGTTAGCGCTTGTCGATTGTAACCTTGTCTAGGCTCCCAGGTATGTACCAAAGGAAATAAGAAAAAAACTTGGTCCAATTCATGACCTATTTTTTATTTATTCGAACTGTCACTGAAATTGGAATCTTCTACGATGGATGCTATCATCCATCGTAGAAGATTCCAATTTCAGTTCAAAGCAACTCTATAGTTGCTTTTTGAATACTACTCAAATAATCTCAAGTAGGTATACATGGAAAGTGAATCATTTATTCATATTTTAATACAGCTTAGAGCGTAATCTCGAAGATGGTTTCAGAAAACGTTATCACGATATTGTTAGCTTACATTCCATATTCATGCTCGTAGCAAACTGGGTCATATTTATAAGGGCAAAGGAATTTATATATATATATTTGGTTGAAAAAATGTGTAAAAAGTTATATGTCTGTATGTGTTCGAGTAGCTAATTATTGTTGCATTTGAAACCCCTACCCCTAACCCTTTGTGTATTTCATCGCTTTCTTCTACCAATACAAGCATTTTAGCTAAAATAGATTTTAGCTAAAATAGATTTTAGCTAAAATAGATTTGATGGATATTTATGGAAGCTATAAATTTGAATAAATCATATAATAATATCCAATGTTACATTAAATCAAAAGTGTATAATGGGTGCTTCTGAACTTGGAGCTTTAAATGCAAATATCGATGCAAGTAAAATAGCACTTCTTTTGTTCTACAACTTTTCAAAATTATGTTCTTGATACATTTTTCATGTAAAATAAAATAAATAAATAAAATAAATATTTGGGGACAATCTTACACAAATCGACCTAGTCCCAAACTAAGCAAAGCTTGTACTTACTAGACGACGATAAACATACTTATGTAGATAAATACATACTTAAATACAAAGAAAACAACCAAGACTCAGGAACAAATATTCGTGCTCATCACACAAATAAATGCCCTTACCGGGATTCGAACCCGGGACCTCCAGCTTCGTAGGCAGGGTCACTACCAACTAGGCCACAGAGGTCGTCACAGATGTACATCATTGATTAGTTTAATTATCATACTTCTTATTGTCGTCGATGTCAAATAATGTTCACAATATACTGATGGCACAGTTAAAGTTCAAACACTAATAAATGATACCTATAAATTTATTATTCTACAAAATTGCAGAACAAGTGGTGTAGTTTGGCGAGCAGAGTCTATTTATGAGTATAATTGACGCCATATATTTAAAGGTTTTTTTTTTTCATTTTATTGCCAAATTTAAGGTTATTTTTTGGAATACGGCGTCAAGTATAATCTTGAATTAAAAGCCCCGAGGTCATAGGCACATTGTATATGTTGTAAGATGCAGACAATTTAAGTTAACATGTGTATAAGACAGGAAACAAAATGATCATCAAACCATAATCTTTATTTATGCCATTCGGCTTTGGAATGCTCTCCCACTTACTATCAGACAAGCTCAAACGAAACTCACCTTCAAGCGCATGTTGCGCAAGCATTTTCTCAACGATATCTCTGGTTAGTTTAGTGGCATAGTTTTTTTGCACTGGGTACGCAAAGTAATATGTATGTATGTATATTAATATTTTTAGTAAATGTATTTATTTATTATATTAGGAAATGTACTTATTTATTATATTAGGAAATGTACTTATTTATTATATTAGGAAATGTACTTGTTTATTATATTAGGAAATGTGTTTCATTGGCTACCTTATCCTTTCCATTTGTGTTTTCTTGGTCAGCTGCGTGCACCTATAAGCTTTTCTGTTTAGCCATGTGGTTGACAGGTAGAGAATGCCTTAAGGCATTAAGTCCGCCATTTGTACTTCTTATTTGTGCAATAAAGTTGAAATAAATAAAATCTTTTAAAACAACAATACAAAACTAATTCTCTTTGTCGCACGCCTCAATAATAGAACACTGTACAGAATATAGTTAACACAAGAAGGAAAACAACAGGCGGTCTTATGACTAGAGAGCGAACTGTTTCAGACAACCCTAGGGTAGCGGCAATCAAATCTAACCAGTACTATTCTAAGTAGGTGTTGCAGAGATAATTAATGAAACCTAGGAAATAACAACATGTTATTTAACTTTTCATTCGTTAAGAGTCCGCAGTAAGCTCGGCCCAATTTCACCTTCCCATACAAACGTACCTTTACGTTACGCTCTCATTTTAAAACTACGTGTTGGATTGTGACGAAACTTTGCATGTACAATGACATGAGTAAAAAAAAAGTAACCTAGTAACCTGTCAACAAGGAATGTTTAAACTAAATTCCTAAATTATTTATTATTTCATATGCTTGCTATTTAAACTTCTTAAAAATTCTCTGTATTACGTAAAACATGATCATGTACTTAAAACACATGAAAAGCAGTACAATACAGTAGATTATTAGAGCAAAACAAAAATTTGCAGGCCATTGAAGCTGTCAACCCAAGCTTTCTATCAATCTATAGGCCGTTCTGATTAACAATTTTGTCAGAGCGTGCGGACACCGCCTAACATAAGACCGTTGGCAGCGCCGGACGGCGCGTCGCCCCTCGCCCGCGCGGCCCAAAGTCAAAATATTCAAGAAAGGAGTATTTATTCGCTGGCGGCCAAGGGCTGCGCCCCAGAGTGACAGTGTCAAAATTGTCATAGTATTTCCCAGTGTTTATTTTGTAAATATTGTAAAATGAAAACGTAGTGATCAGCCCTCGCCGTACATATATATACAATACCGCTAAAGTGCAGTGTCTTCCACAGAACGCTTTCTTCTTTTTGTGTTTTTATACCTATTTGTCATCATAGGTTTAGTGTTTATTATAAGTAGTGTATAGTTTTATCCTCTGTAAGTATCTTTTTTATATACTTATTATTTGGGCCCAACGACTCTTTTCGGTTGGTTTTCACTTTATTCATTGTTACGCCAAAAACACTTTAAATTATGGCTGCGTCCCAGCCTGGTGGCAATACATCGTCTGATTACACGTGTAGCCTCTGCCCGAAAAGCTTTAAAAGTGTAAGAGGACTTAATATACATTTTACCAAGTCACACAGGAACTGCCATAGTCAAAATGGTACTCCTTCAATTAGCAGCACTCCTATCCCACCCCCTGCGGCATCGGCCACTAATATTTCTACTTTACCACTCCACCTCCTCATCAGCAACCTTAAAAATAGTACTCTGTTAGTCAAAAGAATACCCCGCGGCGCCAGAATTACAGTCGCAGCCCATCTCTCGAATATCATTGATAAATGCATAGACAAAAATAGCATCGAAGACTGGCACAACCTTCTCCTATTTTCCTATCGTACCCTACACATAAACAAAGACCATTCAAACTCTTCTCTTACTCAAAAAATCAAGAACAACTGTGTCCAGGCTTCTGTTCCCTCCACAGATAACAGACAAATATTGCGTTCGTTCAACCTTCGCAAGAGTATTGAGACGAAAATCAGCGACGGGGATTTGAAAGGCGCCGCTCGTCTTCTATTTTCGGGCGATGTGTTGTCACCAGACACCCCTGACACCCTTTCGGCCCTACAGAGCAAACATCCCCCAGCTCCTTCAGCTCCTTATTTTCTCGACCCACCAACGGCTAGCCAGGTATGCTTGGAAACTAATAGTAAAGAAATTTACGAAGGGATTTTTTCGTTCAAAAATGCATCCGCAGCTGGTCTGGACGGTATTACACCCCAGCACCTCAAAGATTTGGTATCTCTCTCTGCTGGCGACGCAGGCAAAAAACTTCTCACTTCAATCACTAAATTGGTAAATAAAATGTTCTCTGGTAATATTAACTCCGACATAGTCCCCATTTTGTTCGGTGCAAACCTCATCGCGCTGTCTAAAAAAGACGGAGGTGTGAGACCCATAGCCGTTGGTACTACACTTCGGCGTCTTGCGTCCAAAATTGCAGTTCGGCATATCTTATCTAAATTACAACCCATTTTTGAACCAGTACAATTAGGCTTTGGCACCAAAGGCGGGTGTGAGGCGGCCGTACATTCCTTGCGCACATACCTCTCAGACGCATCGGCCGAAGTGTTGGTTAAAATTGATGTGAAAAATGCTTTTAATTCAGTCAATAGAGATACTCTGCTGACAGAAGTAAAACAAAACATTCCCGAAATTTACAACTATTTACTGCTTTCATACGCAGACCCGACTAATCTTTTGTACCGGGAACATTTACTATCGTCTGAAGTCGGATGTCAGCAGGGTGACCCTCTCGGGCCTGCAATATTTAGTTTGGCGATAAACCCAATTATAAAAAATCTCAAATCTAAATTTAACGTCTGGTATCTGGACGATGGAACCTTAGGAGGCGATGTGGGTACCGTTGCTTCTGACCTAGCAACGATCAAGTCGAAATTTAAAAATATTGGCTTAGATTTGAATTATACCAAATGCGAACTATATGTCCAAAATCCCAGATTAAATGTATTCGATATTCAACAAAAATTTAACACACTGACGCCTAACATAAAAATTGTAGATACAAAAACACTTTCCCTTCTAGGGTCTCCCATTTTCGAAGACTCTTTTCAAGATTATATACAAAGTTCAATTTCCAAATTCCAAATCTATGCCAACCGTCTTCTCGAAATAAGCCCCCATTTCGCCTTAACATTGCTAAAATTCTGCCTTTTCGTACCCAAATTAACGAACGTACTTCGCTGCAGCCCATTTTATAAATTTCAAAGTATTTTGGCACCACTGGACGACCTTATAAAATCAAATTTAGAATCCATTTTGAACATACAGCTCAGCGACCAGTCTTGGACCCAGGCATCCCTCCCCATTAGACATGGTGGGCTAGGGATAAGAAAAATTTCAAGTGTTTCTCTGCCAGCGTTCCTATCTTCCATCCACAGTTCAGCTAGTCTCATAGGCAAAATCCTAGGGTGTCCCCCTTCACGCTATGAGACTGCTGGCTTGGTGGAGGCCAAAAACGCCTGGTCATCCGCTTGCCCGGGAAAGGATTTCCCGGACCATCCTCGTTGCCAAAGGAGCTGGGACGACGTATGCTGTAAAATTTTGTATGATTCTCTTCTGAGCCTCAGTACAGGTGCGGAGCGGGCTAGACTTTTGGCGTCGGGTACCAGAGAATCCGGTGAATGGCTCCACGCTTACCCGTCGCCAAACACTGGCACTTTCTTGGAGCCTGAAACGCTTCGGATCTCAACATGTCTAAGGCTCGGGATTGATATATGCACTCCACACAAATGTCCCTGCGGCAGTACTGTTGACTCACTGGGACATCACGGGCTTTCTTGCCAGAAAAGCGCTGGCCGCTTTTCCAGGCACGCCGCCCTGAACGACATCATCCGCCGGTCGCTTGCAACAGCCAATGTGCCGTCTGTCCTGGAGCCTTCCGGCATAGCCAGGGACGATGGCAAAAGACCGGACGGGATGACCCTGATCCCGTGGAGTTTGGGTAAGGCACTTGTGTGGGACGCTACTTGTGTAGACTCTTTGGCTCCTTCCCACCTCCACGGGACCAGTAATCATCCCAGTGCGGCGGCCGAGGCGGCCGAAAAGCTGAAAAAATATAAATATAGGGGTCTCGGCACCCAATATACTTTTACTCCATTCGGTGTCGAGACTCTTGGCCCGTGGGGTCCCAATGCGCGCCAACTTTTTAAGGACATCTCTAAAAAATTAATTGAGTCCACGGGGGACCGAAAATCTGGCAGCTTCCTCGCCCAGCGCATTAGTATTGCTATCCAGCGAGGAAACGCTGCCAGCATCTTGGGGACAATGCCAAGAGGGCCCAATTTTATTAATATTTTTTAGTTTTTAATTTGATTTTTAATATTTGTCATAGTTTTAGTCTTTGGAAAAATAAATATATATGACATGAGGTATATCTATGTCTGTAATTAGTTTATATGGTTCCAGTGTATAAAACAAACAAAATACAGCAAAAACAAGTTTTGTACGAAAAACTTAAATTCGTTGTATTTTTTTACTATGGCATTACTTGTAGGTTAGGTTAGGGTTGCCTTGTGTCCCTTAGAGCGGAAATAGACACCCCGCGAAGCAGGGTGGCGTCGACACGCTGGTGTTTAGGTAAGGTTAGGTTAAAATAATTGGCGTGTTTGATATAAAAATAAATTTAATTTCAATCTTAAAAACGTTTAATGTTTTTTTATTCAAATTCATATATATTCCTTCATACGGCATTGCTATTAAAATAACTGAAGACGATTATAATATACGAGCAATATACTTTTTGATGTTAGATAAATTGAATAATATATGTTATAAACCTTAGGTGTTATGAATATTATACGCTTTAATCGATATATCAATTGATATTATGTCTAAAGTACGTTATACTTTACGAAATTATATATTTTGTCATTATACCTTTCGTTCGTTATGTGCAATG
Source organism: Epinotia demarniana (assembly GCA_945867215.1). Classification (NCBI taxonomy): domain Eukaryota; kingdom Metazoa; phylum Arthropoda; class Insecta; order Lepidoptera; family Tortricidae; genus Epinotia; species Epinotia demarniana. The sequence goes on from OX244285.1 coordinate 9,242,622, forward strand.
AACGTTATACTAAACAAACTTATACACAGTGAGCGTATTTATTATGACCGTTATATGATTAGTTGTTATACCTCGTATTACTTACCCCATATAAATACCTCGTGCAATTTTATATGAAAAGTTTCGTTATAAGTTATAATCCAACACGTAGTTTTAATATGAGAGCGTAACTACGTTTGCATGGAGAATCGAGTTTACTGCGGAGTGCGGACTCTGAAGTCTGTTTTGGACCGCGACTTTTTTTGTTTTTGACGTACTTACAACAGGTAATTTATTTTCTCCTTGCATGTTTTTCGAAATTAACATAAATGCCCGTTATTAAAAGACCATAAATTATAGTATGGCATAGCTGAAATTACATTGTGTCAACCTTGCCCTCAACTTTTTTTAAACCAGCCATGTGCGTGTCGGGCCACGCTCAGTGCAGGGTTCCATAGTTGCCTCTCCGTCTTTGTTACATCGACACGCGCGCGGAAACAAAATGGTGCGGTTGCGTCAGCAGAATTTGTACGAAAGTTGGCCTTTTTAAGTAGTTCGACTATTACTCGGTAACTGGTTAGCCGCGATAGTTTTCCTTTTAAATTAATTATTTACATGTACCTACTAAGTGCCACGGTTTTTACAGACCTACTGTTTTTTTATTCAGGATTTTATTCTACTATTTTGACAGCGTTGATTTATATAAAAACCAGCTTCTGCCCGCGACTCCATCCGCGTGGAACTCGTTTATATTGCAGCTCCATACAAACTTTTACCCCCAATTTCACCCCCTTAGGGGAGGATTTCGGGGATAAAAACTATCCTATGTCACTCTCCATCCCGTCAACTATCTCCACTTAAAAAATCACGTCAATTCGTGACAAACAAACACACACATACACTTTCCCATTTATAATATTAGTACATATAAAATAGTAATAGTTATAAATGCGAAAGTTTGCCTGTTTGGATGTTTGTTACTAAATTGAGCAAAAACTGAACGGATTAAGATGGATTTTTAGTATCATAATCAGAATATATTTATTCGTAAAACATAGGTACATTTATTTTTAGTTTAGTGACAATCGTACACAAATCGAACTAGCCCCGTAGTAAGCTCAATAAGGCTTGTGTTATGGGTACTAGACGACCATATATAATAATAATGAATGTTAATACTTAAATACGTAAAAAACACCCAAGACTCAGAAACAAATATTCATGCTCATCACACAATTATTTGCCCTCGCCGGAATTCGAACCCAGGACCTTCAGCATTATACATCGGTGTTAAAAATATAATTGCGAAATAACATATATTATATAGAAAACTTTTCATCCCAGTAAAAGTCCAATATAAAGTCAACGGGAACGAAGTAACAATACGTATTTAGTGATCCAAACGCATTCGTACATATTTTTCTTGATCTGACCTTTGACATTTACGCCTATCTTATTCCACAATCTATGCAAATTCACAACCACGCCTGCATTTTTTCCACTTCACCGAGTTCATTGTAACACATACGCGATTTACGTAGTTTACTGAATGCTATATTTGACATGTGACTATGTTCTTATGGCTCAGCTAACGAAAAAACCATAGAATTCGAGCTCCTTGCCTTCTACCCAAACATGTGCCTACAACCTGGTATGCGTTGCAACAAATTGAAACAAAAAAGAATAGTGAAGTAGAATGTTTTTCATAAAAAGTCTTTAATCGCTTCTTTTTTTCTATTCTAGGTATAGCGGATCCGATTGTGTGTACAAAGTGGCATGTTATTCCAGCACCATTTTAAATTGAGAACTGCGTCTGATACAGTCGAGCGTGCTAGGGACTTTATGGGAAAGGATGTAATATTTTTGTCACCCTGTTACCAATGTATGCTTAAACATTGCTTAATGGACCGCGCCCGTCAGGCACTCTAGTAAATTAATTGCATTGAAATTCACAAACAAAATAATGTTGGCCAAGAAGTTTTTACTCAATTTGCGCCAATATACTAATGGGTTTACGAAGGACACCGCATTTAGTATGGAAAAATAAGCTCGGTGAATTTTCTTGATATAATCTAGTGTATATTCAAAAATAGTGGAGGGGCAAAAACTATCTAAGTACAGTGCATTCATCCTTACTTGTCTTATTTGGTAAACAACATTCTAACCTCAAAATGCATCTTTTTAGGATAGAATAGCAATTTTGTGAGTATTAGATCATTCCGAGACGACTTTTCGGACACAACTTCACGATTTTTTTGTCTAGCAACGCTTTTTTTACGATAAAATAGCTGCTATAGTCTAAAAAGATACATTTTGAGGTTAGATTGTTGTTTACCAAATAAGACAAGTAAGGATGAATGCACTGTAGGCATGTATATTAATTGAGTTTTTATGAAATTTGTTCCAGATTGTTTTCCACAGTAGGTACCTAGTATGGGGGCAAAAAAGTGGTCAGATTCGAATGAATAAAAAAAATGTAAAAAAAATCGATAATTCCACCCACTTTGTTAAATAACACACCAAAAAGTTTAAACTTCCCAAGTAATACCACTTTTAAAGATAAGCACTTTTTTCAGGAAAATAAGTTTTCAGGCACTTGCCCCATATTTTTGTTTCAGTTTTTACATAATATTCTAAAAATATCACGCCGTTAGCTTGCAAAAGTGAACTAACGTTTCGTATAGGAAGCAAACCACATTAATAAGTTATCCTACAGGTCATTTCCGGTCACTGTAAAGCTTTGTATCAGGATAGACTTAGGTTACATTTCTGTCCTGCGGTTCTGCCTGGGTTTTTTGGAATAAGCGGGACCCACGCAGACATCTAGTTTGTTCTAATTTTGATGACGAAAAGTACTTGATACGGGATTTTACATTAATATTTGTTTTTTTAAGCAGTAACGCTGCTAAAGAAAATTATATTTTTTTTAAATGAAAAGAAAAATAGAAAAATTTCATGCTCCGAGCCGGATTCGAACCGGCGACCACAGGCATTCATGGCCCGTCGCTACTAACCAACTGAGCTATCGGAACAATCTCGATCGGGCACCAAATCCTTCAATCAGTTCCTTCATATAACGCCTTAGGGAGGCGTATGTAGCGACATCTACCAGAAGACTTAGGCTTCTTTACGGCACCTACGTCTCAAATTATGTTGAGAAATCGTCAGTAACGATGCGCCACCCCATACTAAATTAATATTTGTTTTTTTAAGCAGTAACGCTGCTAAAGAAAATTAAAAAAAAATTAAATGAAAGGAAAATTCGAAAAAATTAATGCTCCGAGCCGGATTCGAACCGGCGACCACAGGCATTCATGGCCCGTCGCTACTAACCAACTGAGCTATGGGAACAATCTGGTTCGGGCACCAAATCCTTCAATCAGTTCCTTCATATAACGCTTTAGGGAGGCGTATGTAGCGACATCTACCAGAAGACTTAGGCTTCTTTACGGCACCAACGTCTCAAATTATGTTGAGAAATCGTCAGTAACGATGCGCCACCCCATACTAAATAAATATTTGTTTTTTTAAGCAGTAACGCTGCTAAAGAAAGTTATAATTTTTATAAATGAAAGGAAAAATTGAAAAATTTAATGCTCCGAGCCGGATTCGAACCGGCGACCACAGGCATCCATGGTCCGTCACTACTAACCAACTGAGCTATCGGAAAAATCTGGTTCGGGCACCTAATCCTTCAATCAGTTCCTTCATGTAACGCCTTAGGGAGGCGTATGTAGCGACATCTACCAGAAGACTTAGGCTTCTTTACGGCACCAACGTCTCAAATTATGTTGAGAAATCGTCAGTAACGATGCGCCACCCCATACTAAATTAATATTTGTTTTTTTCAGCAGTAACGCTGCTAAAGAAAATTATAATTTTTTTAAATGAAAGGTAAAATTGAAAAACTTAATGCTCCGAGCCGGATTCGAACCGGCGACCACAGGCATTCATGGTCCGTCGCTACTAACCAACTGAGCTATCGGAACAATCTGGTTCGGGCACCAAATCCTTCAATCAGTTCCTTCATATAACGCCTTAGGGAGGCGTATGTAGCGACATCTACCAGAAGACTTAGGCTTCTTTACGGCACCAACGTCTCAAATTATGTTGAGAAATCGTCAGTAACGATGCGCCACCCCATACTAAATTAATATTTGTTTTTTTCAGCAGTAACGCTGCTAAAGAAAATTATAATTTTTTTAAATGAAAGGTAAAATTGAAAAACTTAATGCTCCGAGCCGGATTCGAACCGGCGACCACAGGCATTCATGGCCCGTCGATACTAACCAACTGAGCTATCGGAACAATCTGGTTCGGGCACCAAATCCTTCAATCAGTTCCTTCATATAACGCCTTAGGGAGGCGTATGTAGCGACATCTACCAGAAGACTTAGGCTTCTTTACGGCACCAACGTCTCAAATTATGTTGAGAAATCGTCAGTAACGATGCGCCACCCCATACTAAATTAATATTTGTTTTTTTAAGCAGTAACGCTGCTAAAGAAAATTATAATTTTTTTAAATGAAAGGAAAAATTGGAAGATTTAATGCTCCGAGCCGGATTCGAACCGGCAACCACAGGCATTCATGGCCCGTCGCTACTAACCAACTGAGCTATCGGAACAATCTGGTTCGGGCACCTAATCCTTCAATCAGTTCCTTCATGTAACGCCTTAGGGAGGCGTATGTAGCGACATCTACCAGAAGACTTAGGCTTCTTTACGGCACCAACGTCTCAAATTATGTTGAGAAATCGTCAGTAACGATGCGCCACCCCATACTAAATTAATATTTGTTTTTTTCAGCAGTAACGCTGCTAAAGAAAATTATAATTTTTTTAAATGAAAGGTAAAATTGAAAAACTTAATGCTCCGAGCCGGATTCGAACCGGCGACCACAGGCATTCATGGTCCGTCGCTACTAACCAACTGAGCTATCGGAACAATCTGGTTCGGGCACCAAATCCTTCAATCAGTTCCTTCATATAACGCCTTAGGGAGGCGTATGTAGCGACATCTACCAGTAGACTTAGGCTTCTTTACGGCACCAACGTCTCAAATTATGTTGAGAAATTGTCAGTAACGATGCGCCACCCCATACTAAATTAATATTTGTTTTTTTAAGCAGTAACGCTGCTAAAGAAAATCCCAAATTTTTTAAATGAAAGGAAAAATTGAAAAATTTAATGCTCCGAGCCCGATTCGAACCGGCGACCATAGCCATTCATGGCCCGTCGCTACTAACCAACTGAGCTATCGGAACAATCTGGTTCGGGCACCAAATCCTTCAATCAGTTCCTTCATATAACGCCTTAGGGAGGCGTATGTAGCGACCGAACCAGATTGTTCCGATAGCTCAGTTGGTTAGTAGCGACGGGCCATGAATGGCTATGGTCGCCGGTTCGAATCCGGCTCGGAGCATTAAATTTTTCAATTTTTCCTTTCATTTAAAAAATTTGGGATTTTACATCTTTTGTTACTAAGAAATGAAGAGATAACATAAAAATGGGTTCAAACAGGGGTGTTTTGGCATAATCTATGTAGCCATAAATGACTTTGTGAATAAACTGTTTTGGCAGAATCGAGATTCGCATAGTTTGAATACGCTGAAAATCGATAGTCCGAATATTATTTGTTTATAATTTCGATGCTCCGAATCATGTTCACGCATAAAATATATAAGCATAATTCAACAATATATTCTACATAAATTATATATGTTTAATTTTCTAAAGTATATACAAGATGATAACTATAACATTAACTAAATTAAATTAAAGCTAAGTTAAATCTAAAAAAGGCCCTCGATGCATTGTACCGAGGATTCTGGCGGCATTTCCTCGCTGAATTGCAATGCTGATGCGTTGCGCGAGAAAACCGCCAGCTCTTCGGTCACCAGTTACGTCAACCAGACGTTTCGCGATTTCCGCAAATAACTTTTGCGCACTGGGACCCAATGGACCGAGGGTCTCAACGCCAAAAGTTACAAAGTTGTACTCTCTGCCGAGGCCTCTATATTTAATGCGTTTATTTGTAATTTTGTTACAACCCTACTTGAAGATAACAATGAAATTAAACAATAGTCGTCGGTAATGGTTGGTTTTAACATAAATGAAGTATATCTATGGTTCCAAGTACTTTTTGTCATCTAAACAGGAACAAACTATAAGTTATTAACGAGTTATGTTTTGGGGAATATATCTGGAACTGAGACTAAGTTCCAGATATATTCCCCAAAACATAACTCGGGTTGGAAGTGGTAATAAATAAAAGATTTCTTGACATTGGTTTATTGTAACATCAAGTCCTATTGAAGTAATATGAATTCGCGTTCTCTTTAGGAACGCATCTAAAACCCTTTCCAAAATTCATGGGTATCCACCCTTTAAGACAAATACTTCTCTTGTTACGCTCAGATTTTGAATTAACGGTGTTCTCATCGAAGTTGAATGAAGCGCCATCTATCGGCACAGTTTTGCTATTATCGTCGACATACTCAGCGAAGTCAGTCTGATGCAGTCCATCCAATAATGTACGAAGGCCGTTGTCAGTTGTTTCTTTTTTGTCGTCGGCGGCGTGGTTTTCGGTTTCCTCGGGGTAAATGTTATTGGTAGATTCGGCGTGTTCGTCAAAATGTGTCCTCGGTTGGTTAATGGTCCTCGCCATGCTTAAGTTAATTAACGATAATGTTAACATCGCATATGTTATTTTCCTCATGTTGATATCTGAAAAATAATAGGCACATGTTATTTCCTTGTGGCTTAGTGTTTAAGCGATATTTTTACCCGACTGCCGAAGGAGAGGAGGGTTATTTATTCCATGAAAGGTTTGTTAACATAAAAGTAAAAACTATTATAAGCTAGATGAATAATAATCTTACGATAGTTTAAAGTAAAGTAATTACCTACACCTACATACAAAGGTGATTAAGTAGCAAATTTCATTTTTAAAGAGTTTTTGGCCTAACTATATTATTCCATAGGTATACGCCCCGAAGAAATTCAAAGGTGTATGTGAAGTCCCCAATCCGCACTGGGCCAGCGTGGGGACTACTGCCCGTTCCCTCTCATACATGAGAGGAGGCCTGTGCCCAGCAGTGGGACGTATAAAGCTGATGATGATTATACGCCCCGTGTGGTGTCGGATATAATAGCATCACCCCCTTTCTGGGAAGAAACCCTTACACACGTTACCCACAGGAGTGGGTAACGTAAGGGTCGTACTAAAGGAACAGGGTTAAAGTATGTTGTGGGCGACGGGCTAGCAACCTATCACTGCGATTTCACATTTAGTCTAACTACACTAATATTATAAAGAGAAAAGATTTGATTGTTTGTTTGTTTATTTTGGACCATGGTCTTCCGACACCAAGGATTTTGTGAAAAAAGTGTCCCAAAAATTGATCGGGGTCACAGGTGATCTCAGGGCGGGCTCATATTTCGCCCAAAGGCTGAGCCTGGCCATCCAACTGGGAAACGCGGCGAGCGTCTTGGGCACGATGCCTCGGGCAACATTGGGGTGTGTCGAGGGCGGGCAATTTTCTTTCTAGATAATAAGTTTTGATTTGTTTGTTATTAATTATTACTTGTTTCTTGTATTAAATTACGTCAGGCTTTTATTGTTTGTATTGAATAGGCTCCGAAACTACTGGAACGATTTGAAAAATTCTTTTACCATTATAAGCCGACATTATCCCTGATGAACATAGGCTACATTTTACCGCGGGAAAATGCTTCAATCCTAAGGAAAAACGGGTAATCCGTGCGAAGCTGGGCCGGGCAGCTAGCTATTATATGTAATTGTAATTTTTAAAATGTATATTTTTATAAGTCTGGCTGAGTATATAAAGGTATATCAAAAAAACCTGACGACCTACAAACTGATTTGCTTAACTAAAATACTAATTATTCATCAATCGGTTTTTATGTCCAATTATTAGATTTTGATGTGCAAGTCAGTATTGTTTGATATGCAGTCAATATTTTTTGGTAAGGGATCAAAATTTTCCCATAAATAAGTGAAGACCCTTTCAAGTTCAAGGAACCTAAAATATGAATGAGAACAGCACGTTATAAACTTTTTGGTCATGAATTAAAAGTTGGAGTTTAAATGCTATACAATTCAAACTATATTTACCTCAATGTAACTGATGCAAAACAAGGAAATGTAACTTGACACAGTTCAAAGTTAACTGAACATTGGATCACATTACTTATATAGTAGCGTTTGTAGTAGGTATCAGAGAAACTATGACGCATATTGTGTCACTCTTAATTATATATATTTAATAAATTGCTCAAATAAATTTTATAACTGACGATTTGAAAGTGTCTGTTGCTAAGCCTACTTGAATAAAGATTATTTTTGAGTTTGAATTCCGAGCATAGGTACCTACCGTCATATTCAAAGCAATGACGCGTAGTTGAAGTGTGCAAGTAGCAACCGGATGGCTCGCGGTATTTGAGCTCCCGAAGTGTCGTGGAACTTCCCTGTGCAACCCGAACTGAACCAACTTGGACTATCGATAAAAAATACATGGAAAAAAACTTTTTTCATATTCATACAAATTGTATGGGGAAAATTTTTCTCGATTTATGGCTTTTCTAGCCGAAAATTTCTTTTTGGTCCCATACAAGCTTTGATCCTGGACATGAATGGGATCAAAAAACAAGTTTGTCAAAATGACCGTGTTCTCGCACCCTGTATGTTTTTTTCCAAAATCTGTAAAGACCAATCTTCATTAATTTGAAATCGTAGGAAGGACTCCTAAGACTATTTTCGCCTAGCAACACGGGATCTGGTAGCTGCCCTCACTAACCAAAAACCCAAAAAAATGTACCTAAGTATAAAATAATCTTCAATGTTCAACAATGTCCACAAGTTAAAATATAATCAAACCAAAATTGGATCACACGCCAAATTCCCTTGAAACATTTTACGTGTAAATTAATTTAATTATGCTAACAGCGTTCTGGCAAGCTTTATTAATTTAATTAAAACTCGTAATCACGAGACTATAGCCCTCAAAATGTCGCTAATATTAGTTAGTGTTCTACTAGGAATTCTTGAAAAGAGGCAACTTAAGTTTTTTTTTATCATGAAAACATTTAGAATCAAGTATCTTGAAACAGCCCTAGAGGCTTAGTACCGAGGATGCTGGCGGCAATTCCTCGCTGAATTTCAACTCTGATGCGTTGCGCTAAAATACCGCCAGCCCTTTGGTCACCAGTTACATCAGCCATCTCAAGGATTCCGTAGTCAACAAGGAACCCTTATAGTTTCGCATGTTTTATTGTTCGAAGACTTCGCTGTCCGTCTGTCTGTCTGTCACCAGGCTGTAACTCAAGAACCTTGATAGGTAGACAGTTGAAATTTTCACAGATTATGTATTTCTGTTGCCGCTATAACAACAAATAATAAAAGCAAAATAAGATAAATATTTAAGGGGGCTCCCATACAACAAACTTTTTTTAACTGTTTTTATAGATAATGGTACGGAACCCGTGTTGCGCGAGTCGCAGGTCTCTGGCAGGCAGTCGAAACAACTGATGATACCCGTGTCCAATGAACTTAAAGTTTATATAATTGTTAAGCTAACATTTGCTTTTTTTAAGGAATGTGCTTGTCCAATTTGTTCTTTAATTGGTTCACATTGAGATTGCTGATGCTTTAAAATATATTCATGGTTCTTGCAAAAAATATCGTAAGTATCAGATAATTTATTAAAAATCAAAAGTAACATATTCCAAGCCAACACTTTTCGACCATAGTAAGTACTTACATAGTATAAAACAAAGTCGCTTCCCGCTGTCTGTCCCTACGTATGCTTAGATCTTTAAAACTACGCAACGGATATTGATGGGGTTTTTTAATACAATCAAGAGGAAGAATTATATGTATAATATAGTAGGTACCCGTGCAAAGCCGGGCGGGTCACTAGTATGTTTATATTCTTGTGTTTCTTTATTATTAGGTAGGTAAGTATACATATACGATACCATACAGAATCAATACAGGCGATTTTAACAAGTGATCTATGGCTACAGTCGCGCGTCTGTACGGTCGAAAAAGTCGCAGTGTGTAACCGAAGCGCTCATAGCCTAGCCGCGCCGGCGAGTCGGAAACGATAACGCAGGTTGAGCAAAAATGGCAGCGGTCAGTCTTTCGATGGGTGACCGCCCGATATTTCAGTGGTGAATATAAAATATAAATGAGCGCTTCCGAACTTTGGAAGGCACGCTAAGCAGTTGATCCCGGTTGCTGTCTATGACAACACTGTCACAGTCGTTAAGCCGAGTTAGAGGCCTTCGGGCGGCTTAAGAACTTACTAACAGTCGAGTTGCCCACTCACTTGACCAAGGGGGGACAACTGTTACTCGCGTCCGCAGGAGCTACCTACCACAACCCTGCACGTGTCGCCTGGGTGGTACTAAAGAGTGACAAAACTTTAAAAAGGCCAAAATAATGTACTTATGCCATACGATTAAATAAATAAGTGTGTAACCGCTCGACGACTTCAGCATATCGAGCTGCCCATTTATCATAAGGGTGGGGCCAGACGAGCGTAATTTCCGCGCTGTGAGTCGCGTAATTTCCAGCCGCCTATATTTAGATGGACGTTTCGGTTTGCCTATGTATGGGCGGATTTGTTAATGACATTAAATGGTGGAAGCTGCCCGCCGTGATTGACACGCAACGCTCGGAAGCGGCCCGGACGTGGCCCGGATGCGGCACGGCGACTGAGCCTCGGCGTCAGCATGGCCCGTAGCGAGCTCGGTGACATGACGTTTGCATAATGACCCGTTGTAGCGTGAATCATCCTTTATTCTGCATTTCGCCTTTCTTTTTTATTTCTATATAAGTTGAAGCGTTCTTTTTTCTTTTGTTTTAAACTAATTAGAACGTGTAAGAAATTTTGAAGGTAACATTATCTTAACCCGCAAATACCCACGCGTTTATTCTACAAAGGGTTGGGTTGGTACTATAATTGGTGGTGAATCAATTAATAGGGTGAGACGGGTAAGGTCCTTGTTTACCTGAAAATACACGCTCATTTTGAAAGGTTAAATACGGTATTTGCCAACAGAAAATAAATTAAGCTACATTAACGACAGATGAAACTTACGAAAATTCCCGAATAATATCAAGCTTCAGCTTATTATTGCTATATTATTACAACTTTTTCAAACAAAGTCGCTTAATTTTTAGGGTTCCGTGCCAAAGGAAAAGACGGAACTCTTATAGGATCACTTTGTCTGTGTGTCAGTCTGTCTGTCTGTCTCGAGAACGCGCAGAGGTATTGACTTGAAATTAAAATCATATAGGTATTTAGGTCTACAGTCCCTAGAAGCTATGAAAAATTCTAAGTTAACGTAAATAAGTTTCTGTCAATTTCATTTTTGGTACAAGTTTTTATTGCCGACTGTACTTTTCTGTATACCATCATCAACTACTCATTGACACGATTCTAACGAACCCAAACTCAACGCGGTTACGTCGGTTAAGTACTGAATTCCCAGGGCCACCTTCTGTATCCATCATTGGATCAGCTCGATGGTACCATGATATTGAATTGTCATCCAAATTATACTCATACCCAAAATTTCAGCTCAATCGGTCACCGGGAAGTGGGTCAAATTTAACTTGCAAGATTTGTCCCATACTAACAAAATAAAAGCTTGTAAAAAAGATACGGCAAAATACGTAGTTATATTTCGACATTCTAAAAGGACTCAAAATATATAGAATACTTTCCGTTGACCTTTGACAATTAATACCGTCTTAAATACTACAAGTACAGGTAAAAATCTGAATACTATACATTTGTAATTATGTACGGAACCCTTCTTCGGAAAATTCTGCAACTTTTGATACCCAAAACTATGTACTTAGTAACTATTGTGTTGGCAATCACACAAGTCACAAAATTTTATTTAGCTTGCAAATAAAGATTAAGGGGCTATCCGAGGTTTCCATCGATTTTTGACAAGTTTTGAATCGTATCTCCTACTTTTGCACTACAGATAGAAGTATAAATCAAACGGTTATCGGTTCTTCAATCTTTTATCTCCATTTTGGTCTACCGGATTTTGAAACAAATTAATACTTAATTTTGTATGATCTTTTTAAACATTGACTAAAATAACACTTATTTTTTATCTCTATTGACGTGAAAGATCTAACACATACGAAGTCTACATATTTGGGTTCGTCTGTGACGTCCCTAAAAACTGGTCCAGGGTTTTCATTTTAAACCAATTAACACAAAAGTTATGGCCATAAACCGGTTTTTTGGCCTAAAATTGTTCAACTTTGATGCCACATATCTCGAAAACAATGAACCTTGAAGTAAATATGGGATACTATATTGCTTAAAACCGTTGTTGTTAACATAATAAGCTACAAAAAACCTAAGAAAACTAAGAGATTCAGATCGAAGGTACGATCCCTTTCGCCAATTATGGGAGCCCCTTAATAAGAATGCATGCGACTTGGCTGTACGAAATATCTCACAACTTTTTAAAGTGGAAGAGTTTCGAGACCTCTTTTTTTAATGGATTTTTTATGGGTTATAATTTATAGCACTCAGTAGGCTGCGCCCCAGTCTAGATCACAGTAATGTAAGAAAAGCCTATTTTGGGTATTTTCACTCTCTCCTAACATATGGAATTGATCTATGGGCAAGCGCAGCCAATCGGGAGAGGCCATTCAGGCTTCAAAAGCGAGCCATTCGGTGCATATGTGGAGTCTCCTGGGATCACCCCGCTCGTGAACTGTTCAAGGAAACCAAAATTCTGACCCTCCCAAGCTTGTATGTCCTTGAAGTAGCCAAGTACGTGAAAGGTAACCTTGAACAGTTCCCGACGCGCGGTGACTCACACAATTATAACACAAGACAACGCGGTGATTTGCGCCCACCCGCCACACGTCTCGCAAAGGCCAAAAAATGTCTTCACTCGATGGGACCCAGGATTTACAACAGGTTGCCCCAAGATGTGAAAAGCGCGCCGAGTATGAGGTGTTTTGTTAATAGACTTAAAATTAAACTAGCATTCGATGCATACTATTCCATAAACGAATTTATGAATTAAATAGGCATGAACACTGACAGCCAAATGACTTTTTAACTGGCTCGCTAACCAACCAACTGTTACTATAATATAAGGTAGTATAAAATATCTTCTTTCTGAAACATTGACATATAAACATGTGTACTAACCATAATAATTATACCATTGTAAACTAAGACATACTTTACTTACCTAAATGTTATAATATTATGTAATAAAATTCTTGGAGATTTTGACAAAAATTGACATGTAAAACTACGTTTTATCAAGGAATAAATGAAATGAAATGAAAAAATAGCAACAATCTCATTGTGAATAAAAAGTATCATGTTATTCCAGAATGTTTTTTTTTAATCAGAACCAAACCACGTTTGTATTGATAGTTTAAATTGAGTCAACCGTGCTAGGAATACGGAAAGAATGATCTATTTACCGTATTGTGAAAACTGTTAGGATTTCAGGAGCAGAAGTTTTGGGTTGACTCTGTTTTTTCAGCTTTAAGAGGGAAATACCTTCTTCTCGTCCATACAAACAGAGAAATATTTTATCACTTCTAAATATTTTTTATTCTCAATGATTTTTAGTACATTATTGACACAATTAAAAGCTAGCTTTATAGGTTTTACTTTTTTCAAACACAAACACGCTACCATTTCACACACACATACGTACTCACCTACACGCACACACACACACAAATAGTAATTTTAGTCTGCAATTGTAACGTTAATATTAATCCAATTTTAAATTTAATAACGAAACAGAAGTTAGATTAGTGTTTTGTACTGCTAAATGGTAATATTTTAAGTAGTTTGTGTTAATCGCACTCGCAGGCGGCCAAGATACAGGCTCAGCCTAGTTTGGCGTCTGACGGATATAACGTTTATGATATAAGTGTATTTTAGTTAAATAAAAAGATTTATTATTTATTATTAATTATTATTAAAATGTGTTTTCAATGACCACCTCAATTTTTTTATAAAAGAAAACTTAGAATATCTTATGCTGAAGCAATCGACCTCAAAATCAAAGTGGTTTGTTTAGATTTAGTTAGCGGAAAATATTATCTCCCGAAATGGAAAATTCATAAAAAAGTCCTATTGTCAGTCGCGAGCTGCCATTAGCTGCTGCAATGCTAATCTTCCCTCTTAATCACCCAATTGAGATATTGCCATTTTCCTCAAATGTGTAGTACAGTCGGTATCATATAGTTGACAGACGTCAAAAGTGTTTATTCTTCGTTTGCGTAGCTACTTTAGATGCGGACTGTATAAGTTTTTATTACTGTAAGAGTAAGTAAGGATGTGTTTCGAAATATTTAGAAAGAAAGAAAGAAAAATACATTTATTCGTGACAAACACAAAGCAATTTACAAACAATAATATACAATTGCGTAATTTGCCACGAAATGGTCGCAACTCAGCGTAATGCTGGCGGAACCAGCGCTGATCTTCCGTTGCGACCATTTGGTGATACCACGGCACAGTGACGAAACGTACAGATACATAATATAAAATCACCAGACATACATTAGATAAAAAGATAAAAGGAACCAAAAAACTACAAAATTACACAAGCAAAAAACAAAACGTACCTAAATAAAGAAAAACGCCTCATGGCTTAAAAAACACGCGAATCAGGGTCGCTCAAAGATAAAAAAATAAATAAACTATCTATGATTATCTTAAGCTAAGTGACAGTGACACATGACATAATATATATATGAGATCCTTATTAAGTTTCCCTTACACTTGTATATCATCAGCGTATATATGGAACTTGATATATCGATGCTTATCTAAAACAACACTGTATCTCAAAAACTGTGTTTTTTCAGGGCAGAGGTTTAAAAAAATCACAAAAAAGAATTCGTTATATCTTTTTATTAAGACAACCAATTTAAATTCTTCTTTTAGTTACAGTTTCCTCTGTCATCCAGTTATTTAAAACCAAGAACATAAAAAGAAAACAACATAAAATTACACAAAAAAATCTCTAAAATGTACTACAGTTTAGAGTTGTGACACGATATTTATATGCTTTGGATAAGTTTTTATGTGTACTAACGTCTCAATAGAAAATAATTCAAAAATTTAGTTTTTTCTTATGAATAATAGTGTATCATTCGGCTTTAAGATAAACGTATATATATAATATATATAGAATAGTGACTTATTTTGTTTTGTTTCTCAAATATATTTTTTTTATATGGAGAATAATGGGCTTTAACGAAATACATCACAATAATACTTAAACAATATAGACAATAACGGTATAATTTAGTTTACAACACTTGGTATGGATGTAAATTAGTTACTCTTTTTTAAAGATTCAAAGATATTTTTATGGACTTTAAGGCTCCACAAAACTATTTTGCACACAGGCTGAATGCACTAGACTATTTTTAAGAACTATACTACTGCATACCGAGAAAAATGAAAATCTTTGAAATCTTTGAACCTCGTAGGGGGCCTATAGCCACACTCCGGTAAGTGATCACATCTCGAGAATCGAGAACCTTTCCGCCCCAACAGCCATCGGTTCTACGTGCAGTGTGCAGCCCATTGCCAGTTAAGTTTAGCGATTCGGAAGGCTAAATCGGTTACCTTGATTTTGCTGCGGATAACCTGAGTTCTGATGCGATCGCGCAGATAAACTCCCAACATAGCCCTCTCCATTGCTCTTTGGGTGACTTTGAGCCTTCTTATGAAGTAAGTGTCTACGTTTCCGTGTCATACGACATCACTGGCAACACACACTGATCAAAAACTCTCGTCTTGAGACACTGCGAAGTATTGGACGAAAAGATGTGCCATAGCTTCCCGAATGCTGCCCAGCCGAGTCAGATTCCACGATTGACCTCTTACTCAAATTTGGCCCAACCTGACAGTCTGTCCTAGCTATATATAATAGTTTACAACTTCGAGCGTAAAGTGTCCGATTGACATGAGAGTTGGTACTACATGGACGTTTGACATGATCTTTGTCTTATCCATGTTCATCCTTAGACCAACTCGCTCGTAGGTTTTACTGAGGTCATCAAGCATAGTACTCAAGTCCCCCATGGTCCCAGCCAAGACTACTATATCATCAGCAACCCAAATGTGAGTGATTTACACGCCGTTGATGTTGATGCCTAGCCTTCTCCAGTCTAGAGTCTTGAAAACGTCCTCCATTGCAGCGGTGTACGGTTTTGGGGAAATTACATCTCCTTGCCTGACTCCTCGCTGCAGCGGAATGAGCTTCAAGCTCCAATCCTGGAGTTGGACTGACAAAATGATGTTCTCGTACAAACTCTTCAGTACTTCGATGTAGCGGCAGTCTACTTGGCACCGCTGGAGACACTGTAGTACAGCCCAGGGTTCGATCTATTAGAAAACTTTCTTCACGAACGCTAAGCAGAGAGGCAAGTTTTACTCGTCAGTCTTCTGTATAACCTGGCGGAGCGTAAGAATGTGGTCTACAGTACTAAAGCCTGCGTGCGAGACGATTCGTAATGACTCTTGAAGCTGAAGAACAGCTTGTAAACATTGCTCAGAAGTGAGATGGGTCGGTAATTCTTCAGCAGGGTGTTTTCCCCTTTTCAAAGAACAGCACCACCTTAATTCTGTTCCACACCTTTGGTGTTCTCCCTTCCAGTAGGACGGTATCGAACAACTTCTAAAGGGTCGTAAGCAGAGGTTTCCCACCCGCCGTCATGAGTTTGGCTGTAATTCGGTCTTCACTGGGTGCCTTGCTGTTCTTAAGCTGTTTCAGAGCCATTCTATTCTCATACAGGTTGTCCGGAATGTCGTCGGTATAGTGTCGGGTTAGTTTAAAATAAAGTTATCTGAATCTGAATCTGCTGATCGCTCGATCGCGATCTCGTGCGAACACCTTAGGGCCCTTATTTCGCTCGATGGCCGCTTCAATACGGTTGGTATTGAATTGGCGCACATCGCGGGTAAGGGACTTGGAAATCTGTTTATTGAGCTGCCGGTATAAAGTCGCATCGTTTGAAGACTGCATAATCATTTGACTCCTTTCCTTCATGAGCTTCTGAGTGGAGCTAGAGAGCCTTTTAGTTCCGTTGG
This sequence comes from Epinotia demarniana, assembly GCA_945867215.1. NCBI lineage: Eukaryota > Metazoa > Arthropoda > Insecta > Lepidoptera > Tortricidae > Epinotia > Epinotia demarniana. The sequence goes on from OX244285.1 coordinate 9,259,746, forward strand.
CCGTCTGGGCCTTGATGAACTTATGTACAGCTTCCACAAAACCTAGGCAATCGAAACGGTTTTGTAGTTCTAGCTGAAAGCTCTCGGGGTCACCCAAAGGGCAATGAAGAGGGCTATGCTGGGAGTTTCGCTGCGCGATCGAATCAGAAAATAAATGAGCCTCATTTCTGATGATCATATGAGCAGATTTTTGATTTTTTTTCCAGTTCGCGTGTTCATTCCTGTAACTAAAGTATAATTTATAGTCAACTGAAAGAGTTACTGAATCTATGACACGAATTGAGCCACGAAAGTGACGCAGGCCAAACCCGTAAATAATGTCCATAATAAAAATATAATCATTGTTCTTAAATCACTTTTTATACAAAAAAAGACACACACGAGTAATTGAAGTCAACATGTACATGGAGCACGTGGATATGTATCTTATACTTATCTTTTTTGATATTACAAAATAAATAAATATCAGATGCTAATCTTACACAAATCGAACTAGGCCCATAGTAAGCTCAATAAGGCTTGTGTTGACGGGATGATATTATTTTAATAGATATAAATACATAAATACCGGGAAAATACCTTTTCTTGCAATACATCTAAATAAGTTTAGCATCGTGCCCTTTATCTATTTATAGTGGTTTTTCTCGTTTTGAATCAAGAAACTAAATGCTTATTTATGATAAACATAGTCCTAATTCGTATAGTATACCTATAATGAAGTAAATCTTATGTAGTATAGGGGCTTATTTTGCTTACATGAACAATCCAACTTTCATTATTTTCGTGAATACTCGTTTATTTGTTATTAAGTCAAAACATCGGTACTTACTGTTTAACGGATAGTGTCCCATCCATGAATAATCCTATATTGCACAAAATGTCGCTAGTGTTCTACTGAGCTATTTCGCATAATGCCGCTGTTGCACAAACAAATTGATGTGTATTAACGAATTATTTGGAGATGTGCCGGTAGTCGATAAAAAAACGTGGTGACGGCGTCGATCGCTATGGCACAACTGGCCTATGGACGGTCTTCCAGATAAAACGTCGTCGACTAGCCACCAATGGCATAACGGCACAATGCTGCCACGGTGGCATTTTTTTGAATTAGAATACGGGAGTCTTAGTCACGATAAACTTTAACGTGTTCTGCGTCTAGTCTTATACTTAGTTGCAAAACGGATTATTTCGCGATACCGACTTGTTTTAGATAAGCGTCGATATGCAACCCTATGTCTGCACAGTATACCACTTTGGCTGCTACATATTCGATGCTGACTGTACAGCCCTTGACCTTGACAAGACTTTAACAACCCTTCGCCTCGCTACGTCTGAATAAGCTATGGATTTTCTATATTTAGTCTTAGGTAACCTTCAGATTTGAATACTATACTAACTAAGCGAGTGAACCAACTAGTGAAACACCCAAACTTTATTAATTTTAATAATGTGCCGAATTAAATAGTTTCTGTCTCTAAACCGCTTCGTACGAACTTAGTCATCGAAATTCTGAATTAATTAGCGAACTGACATACGAAGAACTGTAGAATTAGTCAACTCGTGTGTACCTAAGTCGAAGTTACGAGAAAGCCTGGTTGGCCAAGTATGGTTCTCATTCTAGAAGGCATGAACATTTTTATGCACAATTGGACCCCACCCCTTATATGTAGGTCAGAAACTTTGTATGGAAAACGACTCGCTCTATTTCATTTACAAGCTTTTATTTAGTTTCCCGGGACAGGTGAAACTAAATACTCGTAAAAAAAATTGACAAGTAAGATTTGATTTTATACGGTACGGTACTACGGTAGCCTAGTGGTTCAGGCATGCGGCGGTCGTGCGTCCGAATCTCGGGTCGTACCGATGAGTTTTTCGGAACATATGTACCTACGGAATATTTACTGTTAGATTTTCGGTGAAGGAAAACATCGCGAGGAGACCGGTCTTATCCCAGTAAGGTCTAGTTTTCCCTCTGGGTTGGAAGGTCAGATGGCAGTCGCTTTCGTAAAACTAGTGCCTATGCCAACACCGGGCTTCTTTAGGGCACAACCGGGAATAACGCTAAGAGGATAGATACAAATATAATGCTTTAGGTTTGCTTCGCAGTTTGGCGATTCTTGTGTTTGAGTGTAACTTGATACTGATTTTGTGCGCATTTTTTTTTTTTTCAGTTTATTTCCCAGCTCAATTTCAATCATTTGGCGTAGTATTTTCCCCTTCATTTTACCCGTTCATTCGATGATTTCACAAAATACGCACCCAATTGTTTCGAATTTGTGGTCATCTCTCCGATAGGTAAGGATATTCCGAATTGCCATTGAAGAGGAACTTGATATACCTACGTACCAAAAACCCTTGTATAAAGTTATTTTTCCCTGACTGTTAAATTCCAACGGCTATATTTGGCGTGGGCGTAGCTACTGAGAATATGTAGGTAGGAATATGTAGGTATGTGGGTTATGTTCCTGATGTGACCAAAGGCAGGCGCGGGATACTCCGCGATTTACGTTCTTCGCTACAAGTACATGCCGGTGCCCCAACGTTGGGGAACCGTCATGTACTTGTAGCGATGAACGGCAACGTCGTCGTCGACGACGTCAGAGGGCCATAAATCTTAATGTTTTGGCTGAGAAAAAAGCGCCTTTTGTAAAGATCAAAGGAGTGTCCCTTCTGTACTTGTACTATTATCTATTCTATGCCAGAGGTCCCGGAGATACACTGAGTTGAGAGAAAGACCAGGGGAAATAGGTAACGTTTCAAACGAGTTGCGTACTTTCCTGGTTAAAAAATAACATTAGAACATATACCATAATGTGACGTCAGACGGAACTTTTACGGGCTATATCTTTCTCGTTTTTTAGATAATTTAACTGACGAATTAAATATTTTTTTTATGAAAGTAGCCAATTCCACTGTCATTTTCCCATACCTACGTGGCCTTATACTATCAATAATATTGTCAATTTGAGTTTGCCAATAATATTGCGTGTGTGCGGCTAGCCATAGCAAGGAGGAAGCGCGGGACTCCACGCATCATTCTTTCAAAACATGCGCACTTCACCTGACACCGCATATTCCGTCATACAGACGTCATATAGTTGTCAGGTATGTTAACTGAGTCATCATATGCGTTTTCTCGTAAAGGTAAAATGAGACGGTTCACTTGAATGAATGTTCACTCGAGTGAATGCTTCATTTTTCCTTCATGTTTTGTTTCACTTGTGTTCAGACGTGTCACTTTGAGTGAAAGATGCAATGCAAATTCTACCTTAAGGAAAGTATGTCTGGGGAATGGGTCACGCAATAATTATGTAATTAGTTTTAATTACATAATGCTGACGTTATGTAGGTACATTACGTAAACGTTATTGGTACGATGAGGAAAACTACTGTATGAAACATATAATTATAAGAATTAAGATATACATTTACGTTTACAATTCATCATCATCATATTACCTGAAAGTCGGCCACTGCTGGACATAGTCCCCCAAAGAGTGCCAAAATGACTGGTCCTGCGCCACCTGCATCCAGCGGACTCTAGCGACCTTTGCAAGGTCTTAAGTCCACCTTGTCGGGAGCCTAACCACGCTGGGCCTGCCAGTAGGTCCCTTCGTGGCGGCCACTCGAGAACCTTTTCGCCCCAATGTCCATTGATTCTACGTGCCATGTGGCCCACTGCCCTTAAGTTTAGCGATTCGGTTCAAAATATGCACTAATGTTATACATGTGGCCAATTTCACGAAGCTACATGTCACTATTTTACAAGTCTAAACATTTAAGAGTCACGCGCGGCTCAAGTACACTCTCCATACAAACTTAGTTTGGTTCTCATTTTAAAACGTCATACTGGAATAACATGCAACTTTTTATACATACACAATGGAATCCGCTATATCAAGGTCGAAAACTAGTTTGTGTTGCTATAAATTATAATAGAAAAAAATAATTGAACCATCAAAGATTTTCTATGAAAACCGTTCTACTTTCACTATTTTTTTAATACTTCATTAATTAGTAATAAATTTAAAGCGCTGGTAACCCTAGACACGCCTCGCGATTCGAAAGAGCACGTGTTACGTGACAGTGAAGGATGGCATGCTCGGCTGAAAAACTCTGGATTAATTAGACAATGGAGTCAGCAACAAAAAGTTAATAACAGCCAAAGCAGCCAAATATTTCGGTACTCGTCTTTATTACTGCAAGAGTGTTACAATATAGTTGGCTACTTTTGCGGCTATTAAGTATACAACGCTGAATGAACGTAATATTATTGTCTACTCTCTGACTAGGCTTCCCCAGAGGTTACGTTTTAAGGTAATGGAGCTACAGTGCATTTCATTGCACTTCGCTAAGAGCATTTGCAAGCGTCTGGATTCCGACCGTTATACGACCATTACTCGACCAAACACAGATCTGCTCTTAAAATAATAGCGTATAATATACAGGCTGCTTCTGTTATTGCACGGTTTGCTTTGCTATTAGAGCTCATGGTGAAATACGGTTTGTTTAAGACGATTTCGTTTGACCGCTAGATGGCGCTGTCACTAGTATAAACTAGATAACGGTGGTTTGATTCAAATTCCGGTCTTCTCGTATACTTTGGACTTTTAACCTCGGAAAAGATTTACAGTTTGTAATGAATGAGCTTAATTTTGCCAAAAAATACTGACTATTGAGTTTGTTTCGGCGTAATCTTCTTGACAGCCTTATTATCAGAAATGCGGTTAAACTTTGTTTTGTAAAAGTGCCATTGCGACCTATTTAAGTAAGGTACACGTCTCAATACCTTCATTCCAATGCATTAAGATCGTTTGCCTATTAGGCTTTAGGTATTATTTTGTTATTACGTTGATAACTTGAATTTTATTATAAATCATTTAGTTAACTATGTCATAAGTTTGCTGTGCCGTTGCAGGGTTCTTGTCTTCGGACCTAAACAAAAACGTAACACATTATAAAACAACACGATTATGCAATAAATTACATGATATAATGCTAATATTTACACGGTTCAACTCGCGTATTAAATGTCTCACGAAAGTTTAAATTCGATAAATGATATGATGCCTTACCTTACTTGCAGAATAAAGTTTTATTTTATTGTTGTCTACAGACGATGGCGGGCGCTGCCTGCCTGCGTTCGCTGGCCGCAAGCTCGGCGAGATCTGCAACCGCGAGAACCAGTGCGAGGCGGGACTAGTGTGCGAGGAGGTCGTCCCAGGTTCGTAGCTGGCTTCTATTCATACTCATTCTCGTACTCATTATTAGCACGATGTTGTCCACCCTGCTGCCTCTCTTAACCAGTGCGAGGTGGAATGAGTGTGCGAGGAAGTTGTCCCAGGTTTGTAGCTGGCTTACCCATATACTGATTACTATCATAGCTAGGTATATCTGCCCGCATTCGCCGGCCGCAAGCTCGGCGAGATTTGCAACCGCGAGAACCAATGCGAGGCGGGACAAGTGTGCGAGGAGGTCGTCCCATTCGTACTACCTTATACTAATACTCATCATCAGCTCGCTGTAGTCCACACGGGATACAAGTTTCTCTCAATCAGGAAGACGCTCTAGTTTAGTATATCATCATCATTATCTTCATCATCATGGTCAGCTCACTGCTGGAGAAAAGCTTCTTCAATTACACGCCAGCTGCCGTAGCATAGCTGGCTCAACCAGTTATTAATCATCATCATCACTCACTGCAGTCTACTCGGCACACTCTCTCAACCTGTCCAAGGGACTCATCTGCGAGGAGGTCGCCCCAAGCTGGTCGCTGGGTCACCCACTTAAACAAAGGCCAGGCATCTCTCGGATCCTTAGGATCAACGATTCTGCGTTACCAACCAGACAAAAAATTCTGAAAAAAAACTTTAACAGTTTCTTTGGCAACGTACTTATGTAGTTTTTTTTTGTCTAGGTGAAATGCACGTCTGTCGTCCCCCAACTTCCGGCCGCAAGCAATACAATGAGGACTGCAACGCGTCAAGCGAGTGCGACATCACCCGCGGCCTGTGCTGCGTTATGCAACGGCGACACCGACAGAAGGCGCGCAAGGTGAGACCAAACTATCGCATGAGTAAAAACGTTGGTAAACATAACTGTCGAGGCTTGCAGAAGGCAATTTGTAGCAGCAGGCATCAGACAGAAGGCGCGCAAGGTGAGACCAAACTGTCGCATGAGTCAAAATGTTGGTAAATAAAACTGCCGAGGCTCGCAGAAGGCAATGTAGCAGACCGCCTGTTGTCTACCTCTACCTACATGTTATTGTATTCTTTCTCTGTATTGTATTGTATTGTATTGTAGCAGGCATCAGATAGAAGGCGCGCAAGGTGAGACCAAAGTGTCCCATGAGTCAAAATGTAGGTAAATATAACTGTCGAGGCTTGCAGAAGACAATTTGTAGCAGGCATCAGATAGGCGCGCAACGTGAGACCAAAGTATCGCATTTGTCAAAACGTAGGTAAATAAAACTGCCGAGGCTCGCAGAAGGCAATATGTAGCAGGCATCAGACAGAAGGCGCATAAGGTGAGACACAGGGTGTCGATAGTATCGATAGATAGGCCCGAGTAAGAGTAAGAACACACGTATTTAGAAGACAATAATATAGCATGAGCCGGGACAGAGTGGCTCCTGCGAAACGCCGACTTCCGTTTTAGTGCCATAGATTAGCGATATGGGTATTTAGGTAGAAGCTACGCGCTCTTTGCTCAGAGCAGGCGCGAAACGAAAACGAAGCTCGTTCGTGTATCTCCCTCTCTGCCGCTCTAATAACCAAAGCCTGTCATTTTGCATAGCTTTAAATAGTGTTGAGATATTTAATGAGTATCCGGTGCCTTTTACATTATGATTTACAGTCGATTACAAAATGGTGTAACCCTATTTCCCTTTACTGTGTGTAGGTACTTGTGTTGTAATGACGTGAAAGAATATTCAAAATACAAATATGTATACAGCAAGTAGGTATAGATAATAAACATGAAGGCAGTGTTCTCTTCAATCAAATTCAATTCCTTTACATAGTTTTACTTTTATTTCAATCCCGCAACCAAGATTTATAATTTTAACAATTTAAATAGCAAGCGACACTCTCAGAAACAGTTTCTCGTTATTCGTCCTCGGTCAATCTCATTCATCATTCGTTCCTTCGTTCATTGTATTCTGATCCAGTCACTCTTCCATAGTCTATCACGCAGCAACTCATTCCTACATACATACGATACATATATACGATACTCGTAGAACGTTAACTGAACCTTGTTGATCGCGACGAAAATGTCAGTGTTCCAAACATTATGACCGTATATTTAATATGTGTCAGTCAAATAAAATAGGAAGTGGCCTTTCACTCAATCCTGTCACGGCTCGACAGATCTGGATGGGTTTTCCGGCAGATATAAATTGATATATCCCAAGCCATACAATTCCTTAAGGTGGTTCGATCGCCAATATATCGCCATACAAAACGTCTTTTGACATTCGCAGGCTAACGACGTGATATTTGAAGAAACTTATGTAACAATCTTTCATAAATTGGCTTCCCATTTGCGCGAAATTCCCCATTTGTTAACATAGTATAAACCAGACGAAGTAATTTGAGAATAATAAGTATCACGTGACAAACTAATTTCTCAAATTATTCTAGTTTATACAAGTTTATTCTAGGAAAGGGGGAATTTCGTGCAAATGGGAAGCCAATTTATGAAAGATTGTTACACAAGTTTCTTAAAATATTTCGCCGTTAGCCTGCGAGTGTCAAAAGACGTTTTGTAAGGTGATCTTCTTCTTCTTCAACTTAAGAGCTCTGCTCTTGTCGGTGGAGTAACCGCCATTCAGCTCTACGCTCTGCCAATGCTTTGAGCTCCTGATACGACACTACATTGACCTTCTCCTTGACCTGGTCCATAAAAGCACGTCGCGGCCTTCCTCTGCCTCTTATTCCCTCTATTTTCCCTTCGATTATAGTTTTTATATAAATGTCATGTCGTAACAGGCGCCCCAACATATTTCCTCTTCTATTTTCAATCGTTCTTAGCAAGGATGGTGAAGGTGTAAGGCGATCGAACCACGAAATTTATTTGTAGATGTTTACGAGAATCTAGTACAAGATATTGAACACTTCACCTGAAAATTATACTTTTTGGAATATACTCATAGGTCATACCTGTATTACGAGAAGGGGTAGACACATCTATACTCATATTATGACGAGGAAAGTCTTCTTTTTTTGCCTGACTCCTTTTCATACTTGGAGTCGGCCCTTATAATCATGCGTCGCCAGGCCGGTCGGTAGGCCTAGGTCGTCTCTGGTCTTAATGTCTTTTCTCACTACTGCCATCCCGGTTAACCGGGGTCTACCTCGCCCTTGAGGTGCAAGTCACGTTGAGGACTTTTCTGATCATGTGCTCTGGTGGTTGTCGCATCACATAGTATATTACTTTGTTTGTGAGTAATCTCCGGAACCGCTAATACGATTTCAGAAATTCTTTCACCTACGTATAGAATGGACTTTCGGGAAGGTTATAGGCTAGATTTAACACCGCGGGTTTGCCTGCACTCTTTGCATTACGCGGGCTAAGCGTTAGGTACGTTAGTAACACCTCCAAACTCGTTGGAAAAGTGATTATTAGGTACACCTTCACGATATCACCTAGTCCCAAGCATGGCTTGTAATGTGGACAGATGAACGTATATTCAAATAGATAATATAGATGCATCATATCATCATAAACTAAAGGGGACGCCTTGATTCGAGTCGATCACGCCCCCTAGACAGGGACACACTTATGCCCTCCGCGCAAGAGAAAAAGATATGCAATACTCTTCGGCAATGACTTTTTTGGACAAATTATGATAAATACCTAACTTACTGAAGTTTCATTTATATTTCACTAAGTGAGATTTTAGATGAGATAAAAAACTATAGTATTAACTTAATTGTGTCGTAAAATAATGTAGTTTTTGAGAAAGCTGAGTAAAAGATATTTATATAGATTTTTGTATCGAAATGTGTAAAAATCCATACTAAAATTATAAATGTGTCTGTCTGTCTGTTACCTCTTCACGCTTACACCGCTGAACCAATTGAGGTGAAATTTGGTATAGAGATCCTGGGAAAGGACATACGATAGTTTTTATCGGGGGTGAAAGTTTGTACGATATAAACGAGTTCCACGCGGACGGAAACGCGGGCAGAGGCCTAGTTATCTATAAAAACGGCAATAAAACACGTTTGTTGTATGGGAGCCCTTTCATTATTTCTGTTTTTAAATATATATTTTTTATAAGTAGTGGCAACAGAAAAAAATCATCTGTGAAAATTACAACTATAACTGTCACGGTTCATGAGATACAGCCTGGTGACAGACGGATAGTCAGACAGAGAGACAGACAGACTGACGGACAGCGGAGTCTTAGTAATAGGTTCCCGTTTTACCCTTTGGGTACGGAACCCTTAAAACAATCTCTTGAGTTCTACATTTGTACATGATTCAGATTGCACGTGATTCAGATTGTCAGGAAATTTTAGGCAATCATGTATTAATTAAATCAGATAAACAATCATACAGTTAAGAATTATATATCTGATAATCAGAGCTTCTTGTTTCTTAATCTAGTCAGAACGGCGATTCAAAGCATGGGATAGTTTCCAATTCACCCCCATAGGAGGGGTGCATAACGATGCCTATAAAAAAAACCTTTTGGAATAATATTAGTCGCAATAACACTCAATTTCTTCTAATGCATAATTAGCATAATATGTTTTAGTAGACTCTAAGGCAGGTTGGTGTAGGTACGACGACGAGCGAAGCGAGGAGGAGTGTTAGGTTGAACTGCGACCCTACAACAGGCGAGTCGAGCGAGGGAAGCGAGCGTGCCGCGGCAGCGGCCGGCGAAACGCCAGAACCGAACACTTTTTACTACGTAATCTATACTTACATAGAACAATTTGATAATTAAATATTATTCTACTTGATAGTTATGACATATAACTTGTATGTAACATGAGCATTATACCATAAAATGATTATACAAAATAAGTGTTATATCCGATGACAATTATACAAAATAAATATATATATTTTGAGATTATAACAAACGTTTATTATACACAATGAGTGATTATATACCTTGAAAATATATCAAAAGTTGTTATAGCGAATGAAATTATATTATTTATTTTTATACCCATCATTACACACCCCCTTAAGAGCCGGGCTCTTGTCTGTGGAGTCGCCATTCTCTTCTTCTCTCTGCCACTATTTTGCATGATTATAGATGAGATGATACATACTTAAGTAAATATACATGTAGATTTAAAAGTATGTAACTTAAAACAGTCAAGAATCAAGGTATACTAAAGTTATTATATCAGATGTAAGGTGTGTTCTAGTCACTGGCCTATAAAACATGAGACTTTCAATCTTATGTGGAAACAGAGGTGAACACTAGGTGTCTACTATTAGTCATTAAGGTGTCCATTGGGACATTTACCTTATTCCGTTAAATCCATACTAATATTAATGCGAAAGTATGTATATTTGTCTGTTGCCTCTTCACGCTTAGACCGCTGAACCGATTTCAGATGAAATTTCGTATAGAAATAGTTTGAGTCCCGGGAAAGAACATAGGTACAGCCATAAGGGTGTGAAATGAGGGGTGAATGGATCTACGGCTATGGTATAAAGGTGTTCTACGCGGACGGAGCCGCGGGTAGAAGCTAGTAAGGAATTACTGACTGATTACGAAGCTGAAAAAACTCAAAAAATAAATAGAATAGAGAAAGTAACACCTAAAAAGAACTCGACGTAAAGAAGGCTTTTCAAATTATCCTACCCACAAAAATGCAAATTAGTTTCAACAGAATAAAAAACTTCTGAAGGGACAATGAAAACCCGTAGAACTCTCCTAATTTGATTCCCTGAGTAATCTGAAAATCTCCCATTTTTAATAAATGGCTTTTGATTTAATCACAATTCTTTGATACTTGGAAGTTTTAATTATTATCTTTATTTATCTTTCATCTTGGCTAGGTTCAGCATTTGCACAATATTTGAAGAAAAATAAATATACATGATAAAAGGATCCGGTCCGCCGAATTCCAAAATGGCAGCAATACCAATTTCAACATTGTGACTTAGCTACCTATTTGCATGTGTTTTATTGTTACTTGCTTAATTTTTATCCGGTCGGAGGATTAGCGATGGGCGACAATAGGAAACAGTGCCATTGTTCACAAGATAAGCTTTCAAGTGCTAAACGGACAGCTTATATAATTTTAACTATAACAAGTTGCCTCTTGTTCCAGAGCTGCGGCTACTTCAAGGAACCCCTCGTCTGCATTGGACCAGTGGCCACCGACCAGGTGCGCGAGTTTGTGCAGCACACAGCCGGGGAAAAGCGCATTGGCGTGTACAGGCTGCATTAAACACCTGTGACCTCGTGAAGTAAAACGTCAATCCAATTCGAGACTTACAGCTTCTTTTAATGGTTGAAATTGGCCTGTTTTTTAACTAAAAATCTAATGGCAGCCTCTGGACCTGATGGTAGTAGTGGCAAATAAAAAGTTTAACTATTCACCGTGTTTTCGTTAGCACGATTCAGAATGTTCTGTGGACTTTATACTGACATCTAGTGGTAAATGTTACAACATATGCAAAAACAAAAGAAGTCTGTTTGTCGCATACAACGTAGTGAATGAAAACTTGAAATGATATTGTAGATTCAATTGGAAACTACACCATGGATGATGATGAACTTATTTTAGTATAAGTTCATTTCATTCACTTTGAGAATGAATAATGTTGATTGGTCAATTAAATTGGAAGTTGAGGTCTGAATTGGATTGGTATTATTTTTAATTTTGGGATGATTAGCGAGACGGTTGATAATCAAACATTAAAATCATGAGAAGGAAAATAAATACTTGGGTATAATATTATACAAACGGAATATGCGGGTTCTAAAAGAAAGGATACATGAGTACCTAGACGACGATATTTTTATTTAATGGGCTGGGAAGATTATTTCTAATTTACTTCACGAGACGATTGTAAATTTTGGTTTATAATTAAAGATTAAAATTTTAAGAGTTATCGATATTTTTTGACTCAAGGAAACTCTTAACGTTTTTTTCTCAATTTTTGAAATAACGAGCATTAACCAAAATTAAACGGTTATTTAAATCTGATTCAGCAAAATTTGAAGTCTTGAATTTGAGCTGTATTTAACCCTGTTTTAAAATGATTTATGTAATGGGCGTTATTACAATTTTCGATTGATTAAAAACAAATGGAATCAAAGCTTTCGAATATGGCCACCGATTTAGCATCTTTTTATTTTTATTTTTGGAGTTTAGTGAAAATAAAATAAAAAGAGGTAGTGAGTGAGATATAATATGAACATTCATTTTTAGTTTATACATGTGTAGCGTTAGAATAAATTATTAAATGTTTAATATTCTATTCTTATGAATGTCATAAAATTGCGTCTTTAGATTTTCATGTTTAAATATTACTGTTAAAATTTAAAATTAGATTTAAAATTAAATTAAGTCTTCAACGATTGAAACATATACATATCCTGCTGGCTGAGGCATTTATATCTAATAGGTCTAAAATTGATGTTATAACTAATATAAAATACATATCATATATTTCTAAAATAAGCTGCTCTTTAGAGTAAATGTAAAATAAACATTTTTTTCGCTTATTTTTACTATACCTAACTTAAATCAAACTATGGTAGGTGCCTAGGTATTAACATATCAAAATTTGTTTTTAATATACGATAAAATTAGATGTAATATTCAAGTTTTACGACATATCACTTTTCGGTCAGTTACTAGCCTAAGAGTACTAAAAATGGTGTCTATTTTCAGATATTGTTGAGATTTTAAATAAATATTTTTCTGCCAAACTTCTAGTTGCTGTTAAAGATATAAGATATCTTTTTTTCGACCATTTTATTTTTATAAAAAATAAAACTGGTTTGACTGGCCTAGTGTACTGCACCCATCGCGTCGCATAACGTTAAGATACTCTGTTGAACTATGTTTATCATAACTTGTGTATTAAATATATAAATTATGTGTTAATTATATAAATTATGTCAGCAGTGTCGTTATTATTTACACCTTTTGTCGTTTATTGAACGACTGAAGTTCTTTCTCCATAAGTATCAGCTTGGCCAAACATTATATCCGTCATCCGGCCGTTCTCATAGGTCACATATTTCAACCGATAGTCGTGAAATTTTGTAAGCAAGAATACAAAATCAAAAAAAAAATTGTCTATAAAGTATTACTTTTTTTATATAAAGCTGGCCAGTTTTACAGGTTACAGAGCCACTATACTTCTAGTTACCTATCTTACCTTGGAGCAGCGTACTCGTACGTACTGTAAAAGTATACTATACCTTTACAAACCCATACCAGCTCAAATTGGCACGTAATTAGTACGTTACGTACCTAGGGCGGTGAATTCGTGAATTCCCCTGGAGCTTTACAAATTACCGCACGTGGTGCGTACGCAATTTAACGTCTTCTCCCGCACGGTTATCACGCGACGGCGCGCGAGCACTCTCAATTTTTCTCGCACTATCCATCTCGCTCTAATTAGAACACTTAGAACAAGAGGTATAGTGCGAGAAAAATCGAGAGTATGTCGCGGCCGTCCCATGATAGACGTTCTGGGTGTGAAGGTAGATTTCCCGCTGCGTCCGTGGGGGTTAATCTCACTTTCCACCCAGAGTGATGTAAAGATTATTTAAATTTTGAATTGTTCCTGCCTGCACAGTGCCAGTTGACACAGCAAGATGAAAGGTAAATTTATTTATCGTATGGCATTTTTTTAGGTCACTGGATTACATGGAAAATAATTATGAGAAAATAATAACTATAAATTGACTAAAGACTTAGATTTGTTCTCTTCAAGTACTCTCCAGCAAGTTGATTAAGACACTTGAGATCCTCCATCCGCCCTGAAAATTTAGTTATCGGGCATTCCAGGACCATGTGGTTGACCGTTTGATCGGGGTTTCCACACACACACCGAGGGGAGTCCCACCTACCCCATTTATACCAGTGGTGGACGCAGTTTCCAATGCCTGTTCTTATGCGGTTTAATTGGCACCACACCCTGCGCGGATGGTAGAAACCTGGTGGACGCGACCTAGGGTTCAACGAAAACAGGCGTTCATCTGGTTGTTGTTGCCCGTTCCAATCGGACATCCACGCTTTGTGTAGGTCTCACTGGCTGTCCAGGTCCATCACAGCGAGAGCTGGTGGATTACGGGACTTAAGTCCTTTTTCTCCGTAGGTAGTAAGATCTTGGTGGATAGGCAGCTCTGGATGGCGTTTGATTTTAGTGCCTCTCGGAGTTAGCACTTTTTTCGTCGCAGGTGAGCAGGTTCTATTGAGCTTAGAGCAGGGAGCCAGCTTGTAGGGGTAGGTAGGTAGGAAAGGTCAATAAACGTATTGCACTGGAAATCATTTAAGAGTTTCACTAAGTACCGTACCAAGTTCCAGTACCATGATACGAGATCGTAATAGTACATTCATCTAAGGCGGTAAAAGAAAGAATGTCTCAAATGAGCTTTTATCAAACAAAAATTTGACTCAGTATTATAATTTTCAAATTTTCGAAATTTGAATGAGAATTCTTTTGTTATTTCCACTGGGAATAACAAGCTCTTTTGATCCTAATAATAGGACAAAAATGTCCCAAAGAGGTCTCTCCTATTGTGATAGCATTTCCCATGTAAGTACTTTTGTTTGTATGGCGGGGCAGTAACACAATAGGAAAGTAAAAAAAATGTGGAAAGGTAAAAAAATCTCCTATTAGGATTAGGATGTAAAGAGATCACGATACTGTGTAGAAATAAAATAATAGCAACAGCGAACGAAAAAGCCGTTAAAGTCTAAGTAACAGAATTGGTGCCATAGCCATTATGCGGGGATGGCGGCGGGGTAGCACAACGATGCCAGGCAGCAGTTTAGTTCGCACATGCGCATACCGGGTTTTAGACACGTGTTTGGGTAGAAATTTGTAAGAAGCTCGCCTTCTATAGCTCTTTCGTTCGCTGGATAGCAAAGGTTAGGTACCACTATTTATTCAATCGTATGGCGATCTGTACCGTGAAACATGCCTACTTTACCCGCTTTTTTCGGAAAAACACGAATATCTCATATTTTTTATATGGTTGGATGATTTTTTTTTGCTTAACGAATGTTTCGAAGTCATTTCGTCCACTGACTAAAATGTCACCCTGTATGGCATGGGCACTCTACGTCAAAGGTTTTTTCTTCATTCAAATTTAAGCGATGTGAAAGGAAATGAAAAGAATTGAAAATTATTTATTCGTAACAAACAAATACAAACATATAATATTATTAATAACTATTTATTTGTTACGAAATGATCCCTACTCAGCTCACGAGCCAGCGCTGAGCAGCGCTCTTCCGGCGAGACCATTTTCAGTAGATTTTACGTTTAATGCTGTGTGCGATACGGCCTTAATTAAAAAAAACTGAACAGAGCCGCTGCGCTTGCGTCAAACAGCAGCGCCATCTGGCTGCGAACAGTGAAATTAATATTTTTCACCTTACGGATGGTCGACGTACAGCGTACCTACATTACAGCAAGTTTATATCTTAAAACAATAGGAAACCCGAAGATACAACAGAGAAATAAGGATATATATACATATACTAGTACAGCCTCGAGCATGGATGGCTGAGATATGCGTCATACTCGTGATCGGGTGCTGTTTGTGGAGTCCGGACTGTTCATGCTTGCAAGGGCTTCTTAAATACTAGTGTTATTTTATTATTATCGTATTGACGAGAGACATCATTCCGATCTTGACACGTTTTATTGTTATTGACCATGTACGAACTACTACCACTACATACATCTGAGCGGTCAAGGTGTTCAAAAACATCTATCTGAACACGACTTTATTGTCAAAGCCATAGAGTGCATGTTTAGATATTTATGAACACCCTGAAGAGTACAAATGTATGTCACGCTGACTGTACATCACTGACAATATTACATTAATATTCCTTTTTTTATTGTTTTGTTTTGACGCTTAGAGACTGTATACATCTCTACGAACATTGAATAATTATTAATTGTATTTGGACGCTCAGAGACCTTATACATCACTGGAATACTGAATTAATATCGTTAACTTTCAGTTAATGCACAGACCTTATACTTATCGAATGTAATGGTCATATTTTGTTTTGTTTTCATTAACTTTGTGACATTTAGTGTGTTGTTATATTAGTCCTTAATGTGCAAATTTTAAATTATTACGGTGTTATATTATTATTATTTTATTGTAAGATTATTATTTTTATTGTAAATTACCGTTTGACATGTAAAAGTGCCCTTGTGGCCTATTTGCAGAATAAATAATTTGTATTTGTATTTAGTATTCGGACGTTTACCTTATGCTGCTTATTTTTAACACTATTTATAACTTAGTAGTATAATAATAGTATTTGACATTATTATAATTGACACCTCCTATGCTTCTAAGCTAGACAGTCAGCGAACGAAAAAGCAATAGAATAAGAGCTCCTTACTTTCTACCCTAACACATACCTAAAACCCGGTACGCGATTCATACTCAAGGTTCGCGTCTTTCCCGTGGACACTATAAAAAATAAGGGGTTCACTTCACACTGGGTTCACCCGAACACACTGTACAGTCGAGGACAAAGAGATGTATACACTTTTGGACCTAATCGAATGCGGTCGCCTACAAGTTGTATTGTGTGTATAACCAAAATTCGTCTCTCCTGTGGTCAATAATTAAGAGCTCACCTGCATATAAATCAGGTTTTTATCGAATAGTCATACATAAGAGGAGACGCTGTTTATGCGGATTAAGAGTCCAAACCAAAATTAGGCTTCGTAGCCCTTAACTTTTATATAGTGTCCACAGGAAAGACGCGAACCTAAATTTGAGTATGACCCACGGGCTTGTTCGAACTCAATGGCGGCCTAGCATCGTTTTGATACCCCGCCACAACCCCGCATAATGGCATCCTTTCTGTGGGGCCATTTGCTACTTAGACTTCTATGTTTTTCTCGTTCGCTGCAGACACTTGCCACAACATAGCTTAGCTCATCATCGGGTGTATCTTCACCTTCCTAATTACGCATCGAAAGCTCTAAAATAAGTACCTGTCCAGTCATTTTAGTGACAAGTAAGAAAAAAAATACTTTATTTTCTGTGTAACGGATACATCATTTAAATAATGACCTAGAGACAAAATCCAACAAAATATACGACATCAAAAAAAAATTAGTTGCTCCTGAAATTAGTCAGGAAAAAAAACCTTGTTTTGCTTTACATTGGCTGTACAATATTGAAAATACAATCTTACAAAAAATTACAATCAACGCTCTGATATAAATCTATACAATTACTTCGGGGCGGAAAGTTTGGTTGGATTCTTGAATAAAGCATATAAAATAAAGTTTTAAAATTGAATAAACAAAAAATCTATTACACATCAATATTTTTCAAAATCATATTGTTCCTGGAGAACGTCAGTACAGTAGGTACTCGTACATCTTGGAGACAACAAAACTTAGCTACGTATCGTATCTATTTGAATATGGTAGGTTCAACGTCAATTTTGACCAACATATTTTGACCTACATTGTCTAAGAGTTACAAATCCAAAGTCCAAGAAAGAAACACGAATACATCCGCGGTGCAGCCTATACCAATAATAAATCAACCGAAGAATGGCGGCGGCGGTGGAGGAGGTCCATAAAAGGGTCCAGGAGGGTAATAGCCTCCATACCTCCCATACCCCCCATAACCTCCATAGCCGTAGCGACGTCCAAAGCCGATTACTCCAATACCGCCACCGTAGCCTCCAAAGCCTCCAATTATTTGACTGTGCGCTACCTGGAAAGAAAATGTAAGTTAAAGGTAATCATAAAAGAATACTTAGGCATATAAGGTAAATCGCTACTCTAGTGTTTATTTTACGTCACTGGCGGTAAGTGAGATATACCCAGGAGAAGACGTAAAATTGTGTACGCACGACGGACGGTAATTTGTAAAGCCCCAGATCGCATATTTATGGCAATCACCTTCGGTCGGTTTTTTTTTTTTTTTTTTATGTGATAGGAGAGCAGGCGGATCACCTGATGGTAAGCGATTACCGCCGCCCATGGGCACCTGCAACACCAGAGGTGTTGTGAGTGCGTTGCCGGCCTTTAAGATGGGAGTACGCTCTTTTCTTGAAGGTTTGAAGGTCGTATCGGTCCGGAAATACCGCAGGCGACAATCCATTCCACAGATTAGCTGTGCGAGGCAGGAAGCTTCTGGAGAAGCGCACAGTTGAGGACTGCCAACCATCTAAGTGGTGAGGATGGTAATGTTGTCGCGTTGGACGATGGCGAAAAGAAGCGGTAGGGATTAATCCGAACAATTCCTCGGAGCACTCCCCGTTATACATGCGATAGAAAATGCAGAGCGAAGCCACATCTCTACGCAGCGCCAAGGAGTCAAGCCGATCCGAAATATGCTGGCAGTCAACAATTCGAGTTGCTCGTCATTGGATGCGGTCCAGAGGGAGAAGCTGGTATTGGGGTGCCCCTGCCCATAGATGAGAACAGTATTCCATGTGTGGGCGGACCTGCGATTTATAAAGCTGCAGGCGGTGGGCCGGTGTGAAATACTGTCTCGATCTGTTGAGCACACTGAGCTTTTTTGAGGCTAATTTGGCCTTACCCTCTAAATGCCCGCGGAACTGGACTTCACTCGAAATGTCGACGCCAAGGATTCCGATACTGGCTGCGGCAGTCAGGGGAGTGCTCTCAAAACGAGGTGACACGACAAACTTTAACTTTTTCGCGGTAAACGCGCAAACCTGTGTCTTGGTAGGGTTAAAACGGACTAAGTTAAGTCGACCCCATTCAGAGATTTCATTTAGGGAAGTCTCAATTTCAGACACAAGTTTGTTCCGGCTCTCGATGACAATTTCCCGAGAGATGTTGGTACGGCCGGTGTAAGAGGCATCACCTGTACTATCATCAGCATAACAATGAATACCGCTGATTTTCAGCATGTCATTAATATGCATAAGGAATAGCGTGGGTGATAGCACACAGCCTTGAGGGACACCAGCATTTACAGACATGGAATCGGAACATTCACCGTCAACTACGACCTTAATGCTTCTGTCTGCTAGAAAACTACTGACCCATACACATAATCTCTCAGGAAGCCCATAGGATGGTAGCTTCGAAAGAAGTGCTTTGTGCCAAACCCGATCAAAGGCCTTCGCTATATCCAAACTAACAGCCAATGCTTCACCCTTAGTCTTGATCGCCTGTGCCCATCGATGTGTCAGGTAGACTAGAAGATCACCAGCCGAGCGGCCTCTACGGAAGCCGTATTGTCGATCACTAAGCAACTGGTGGTCCTCTAGGTACCGAAGGAGCTGGCAGTTGATAATGGACTCCATTATCTTCGAGAGAAGGGAGGTAACAGCTATTGGCCTGTAGTTGGACGGATTTGAGCGGTCGCCTTTTTTAGGGATCGGATGCACTAAAGCTGACTTCCACGAGGTCGGGACTACGCCAGAAGAGTACGAGAGCCGAAAGAGACGCGTTAAGACCGGAGCCAACTCAGGAGCACACATCTTCAGCACAATCGCAGGGATACCGTCAGGCCCACTTGACTTATGAGTGACGAGGGAAAGAAGTGCTTTACGAATCGAGCTTTGGTTGAACCGGATATCCGGCATACAGCTCTCGCACCGCGGAATGGTCGGCGGCGTGCTTCCCCCGTCATCCAAAGTCGAGTTAGCCGCAAAGACTTTACCCAGAAGATCGGCTTTGTCTTTTGCGTCGTGGGCCAATGAATCGTTCTCCATGTGTTCAGTTTTCAGGCCAGCTTAAACACCTGCGATCTGGGGCGTTCACGAATTCACCGCCCTGTGCGTAATTTACTATTACTTACTTGTGTGTGTATATATGTAGTTACAACGGTTCTCTAAATCATCTCCGAAAATTTTATGTACGAATATCACATCGCAACCAATTTTTCGCATATTATCATTTCGCCGAATGATTAAGTGTCCACTTATCAAAAGGTTTAGTTTTATTTCCCTACCTCACGGTTACCTACTGTATGCTTGGACTTTTTTACATAAAGTCACTTTTCAAAATGCCACCTTTTGAGTACCAGAATGGGTCAGTTCATGGTATAATACTTACCATATGTTTTATTTAGTAACTAAGCTATGTAACGTATTTACAAAGTGAGTAAGCGCAACCGCTCACTTTTTTTTTGACAATGACGGTACCTGAATTATCGCATCATTGGAGATAAGTGTTTACATGATTACTTTTGGACTGTTGCTTGGTGGAATGTATGTATGTAGGTGTACATGTGTTTTTTTAAACAAACACCTGCCAACTATTTTAACCTTACCTAAACCTTACCTAACCGCCAGCGTGTCGACGTCACCCCGCTTCGCGGGGTGCCTTTTTCCGCTCTAAGGGACACAAGCTAACCCTAACCTAACCTATTGTGTGTTGTTTTTAATACGGGGGCTTCGCCCCCGAACCACCTTTGTCGCTAACTTCGTCTCCCCATCCCCCCTTCCCTCCTTGTAACTTACATAAGAACACGTTGAATAAAAGTCTGACTATGTTATGCTGTCTTGTTCTTTGTAATAAAAAGTTGGCTTATGTAAGAAAAGGGAACTGTTGCACTGACGAAACGTTATTCGGTTAGTAGTTGTTTGTCCAACTGAAAGATTCGCCAAATGATAGGGATGCCAAATTTTAAAATTCATAATAATAAATATGATAAATCGACATGACAATAATTCTACCAAATGAATCTGTTGTCATACAAAAATTGCCATTAGTTAGTTGTCAAGGTGAATCATCGGCGAAAAGTTGGTTGGCAAGTGAAATTCGGACATAATAAATTCGGAGAAAAGGCAGAACCCCAGTTACAACACACGTGCCTCTGATTTATATAAAATTAAACGCTTTTTTTTTAACTTAAATTGAAAAATTAATTGTACACTACGCTTATTTGGACAGTAGCTTCAAAAGATGGCTTATTTAGTACGAATTTCAAAATCGTATATAACGCTTTATTATTAGTGAATAATTACTTGTGGTTTTTTTAAAGGTGCGTGAAATGGTTGATTATTTTTTGTGTAATACGGCTTTTACGGCACAGGAAATTCAACGCTCATTTTCTATCGAGTAAGGGAACAATAGTAGATTGTTAACCAAGGGTTGAAAGTGACCCATTTCACCCGAGATATTTCTGGCGCTCGAACGAAGTGAGAGCGCCAATAGTTCGAGGGTCAAATGGGTAATTTCACCCGAGTTAAACACTCTACTTTTCATTTCGACTCTGAGGAAAATAATTAAAATAATTATACTATCCAATATCCAACTTTTTCGCATTGGCTACATTGTGCCACGGCCTACTAGACACGATCGAGTAGGCCGCGACGCGACTAATCTAGAGGGCCATGGCGAAACATAAAAAAAGAAAAAGTGACATGGCATTATGGCGGGCAGTCGAATAGAGGAATCATTTTGAATATAGATTTTCTGTAATTGCGAATAAAAATAAAACAACTGTAAAACGATTTTAATATCAACCTATAGGTCGTAATAAACACGCGTCGTTTAATGTAGGTACCTATAGCTGACTATCGATTTGTGAAAAGCTTTTATTTTAATACTCTATTATCTTCGACTCCGTGGCTAATCTTACCTATTAAAAAAAAAATACTTTCCACCCTAGGGGAGAACACGCAATTTTCCACCCGGCTATATGAAAAGTCAACTTTTAGAACAGGAGAGATGAAAAATAATTTACAAACATGACTTATAATATTTTATTACAATTTGCCTTTGCTTACTCTTACTATTTATTATGACTTGGGTTGTCACCTGTTTGTGGCTTGACGTTGACTTTTGAGACCCTATAAATGTTCCTAATCATAATTACGGCAATGCTGCTATTTCAGATGGCTCAACTAAATTCACTTGGGATTTAGACTTTTTTTTTCATCTGCAATCAGTCTTTCGGACTATAAGCGGATGTGATGTAGATATTGTGGCATGTAGAGCGAGTACTCCATTGAGCACATTCACTCGTCTTTAATAGCTTAGTAGCGCTGGTCCAGTTTTAGGATGTCATGTCGTTTTAGCCTATTGTTGTAGTCGTGGCTGCACAGGTGTGTTGCCAGCTCGTTTGGATGGTTGGACAGTCTCTTTTAATAGTTGGCTGTTGTCGCGAATCCACTTCTGGAGGATCTCATGGCCGCGAATGAGTACCTATAGCACTCTAGCTCAGTTATCTGTATTAGCATGTATGCAACTATGAACCTACACTTACAGCATGAGGAATCCTTTATATATCTGACAGATGACCTGCCGCCTTGTGCGTACCAGTTCCATATGAGCGGTGGGGACCTTCGTCCCCGAGAATGTCCTCCTCCTCCCCTTACAGACATCCCTTAACCACACAACTGATGCTCCACCTTTTCACACGCTATTGTTCCCGTTATAATTACTCGGGTGCACCCTTGACTGATAACGATACGGCCTGAGGCTGAAACTGAAAACCTGAGACCCTGTTTTTACACTGGTTACTAATCCTCTCACACTAAAGAACTCCACGACTAAGAACTGTGTTATCGCCTGTACCTGACATGTAGGAAACCTTATTCATATCCATGATATACCGTCACACCTCCCAAATAGAATAAGACCTGTGGACGCACATAAATACATCACATCATAAACAGTCATCGTGCGAGCTGTGTAAGCACATTAATAGTAAATGTACCAAATCGGTACAATATCATAGGATGCACTGAAAGTGATTATGGAAAGAGCTCACCCTGGTTTTCCTCCAAATCTAACACTACAAATCTGCACTTAACTATTCGTACGCAATACAGCCGTTAGGAACTCTGACTGTCCGCCTACCCGTCAATATTGTTATAAAATGATTACCTACTGGTCGGTGTTGCTACATAAAAAAATCGGCTGTTTGAGACATGATTATTAACATCAATGTAAATACTATCGTGAATCATGACCATTCACGACAGCTGTCGTCGCTCTAATCTCCTCCTTGACAGTTGCCATTATTCTGCCTCCTCGACAGGGATTTAGACCTGCGCTCCATTTACAATTTATTTAATCGTATGGCATAAATTATTTTGGCCTTTAAAGTTTGCTACTCTTTACAATCAGTTCTATGCAGCGGACTGACTTTACCGCCGGCTACCCCGACTTGCGATTATTTTTAGTGACGCGTGTTAGTGCGTCACATGTCACATCAGACGCTTATACTGATGTAACGGGGATAAAGTCGCGGGCGTAATCTAGTATATAAATATAATAACGTCAAGCTATGGTTAACCACCGGAAACCTACCTTGTAACACACATGCTTTAATTAATACGTACCTAGTTAAAGTACACAATATATTCCTTATTTGAGTTCGTCATGGAGGAAATGTTCACTAGAGAACTGCGAGCACAATATATAAATTTGTTGTATCAGCCAACTTTTAGATCTGATATCTACAAGAAAAATGCATACATGTGTGTTGTCTTGTACAATAACCTCCCCAATGATTTGAGGACTTTGCATGGGAAAGTATTTAAGATAAAATTAACTAAATGGCTACAAGATCATTGTTTCTATAATGTTAATTTTAATGCACAGTAATTAAGCTTGACATGTTACTTTTTTCATTCCGTTTTTATAATCAAGACTTTTTCTATTTCCATTCTGTTTTATAGTAATTATGAGCATGAGTAATTATATTTTGCATGTTGACTTTAATTCGACTGAAAACTGGTTCTGTAATTATTTTAAGACCACCAATTGTGACGTATTCTAGCAAATAAAATAATTCATTCATTCATTCATTCATGGGTGATAAGGATACCTAACTTAGTGAACTTTTATTTATAAAATACTATATATATATTTTTTCTTGTCCAAGTATTATTATGATTATTTCAGTATAAATTGATTGTGTCGTAAAACAATGTATTGTTTGGTTGAGTAAAAAAAGGGAAATAAAGACCTAACTTTGTTTATTTTTCTGTCGACGCAACTTTAGGCAATAACGTGTCGATTAAATCAGATAAACAATCATATAGTCGAGAATCATATATCTGAAAATCAGACCTTATTGTTTCTTAATTTAGTCAGAACGGCGTTTCAAAGCACGCGATAATTTCAAATGCACCCCCGCCGATCAACGTTAAAAATGGCGCCGACAGCTGTCATTCCATAGGAATTCCGATTTTAACGAATACCGCTTACGATTACAGACGGTTTGGTGCAACGCATCCTAAGAACGTATTATTTATAGTACCTGGGCAACCGAGCTTAGTTCGGTGTTTATCGCGTTTTTCAGAGAAGAAAGGATTCTTTTCCAGATATAAGACCTAGCTACCCTCCTGCGGCCCTAGCACACTAACAAAATGACGTCTTTTATGCACATGTTTTATGCCCACAACCGTCGTATAAAATTTTACCGTCATGAGCTAACATGATATACCGTCATCTACGTAAAATGTGACCATTAATATGTCTTGCACATAAAACTACTTTTTTTACGTCACATTCTAACATGCTCTTGACTTTGGAACATAAAACGTGACGATATGAACCGTTGACGGACGAAATTTTATGTAGGTCACTCGAGACCCCTGATACATTTTAACACTATGAAAACAATACAATTGGCCGCAGGATATCTGTAAAATTTCTGTCACAACACACGGTTTCAGTTTCAAAACTTATTAGTTTGTTTGCTGTTTGAATGGATTACTTTTCTACGACTTTTTGCTTGACAATTGGATTTCGATACCGCA
The DNA here is from genome assembly GCA_945867215.1 of Epinotia demarniana. Lineage (NCBI taxonomy): Eukaryota > Metazoa > Arthropoda > Insecta > Lepidoptera > Tortricidae > Epinotia > Epinotia demarniana. The sequence continues at coordinate 9,284,663 of OX244285.1, forward strand.
TACGACCCGTGGTAATTTACTTTCATTTAAAGGCGTACGAAAACATATATAATATGCGCATCTTCAAGAAACCTAATAAAATTATTATGGAGTAAATAATTAAAGAAAATAATTATACTTAAGTATATACAAATTCTCCTTATCCATTGTTGAAAATTTTGAAATTATATATCCTAATATTATAAGAGGACAAAGTCTGTGAGATTGAAGCTTTGCAAGTTTGCGTGATTCAAAAATCTTTGAATGCGTATAGATTGGGGTTTCTGGGTGGTGGTAGGCTATATTTTATCCCACGGGTTTGCCTACTTTCTTCGAATTATGCGGGAGAAGCAGCGCGGGCAGTTTGTCGTCTAATAAATCAATTGTTAGCTTAGCCTTGGTTAACATTTACTTTTCCTCAATTTCAACAAGCATGCTACAAAGAAAACAGTAACACTTGTACCATACAATGAATTACGATACAAACTTACAAATATTATGGGAAAAACGGGGCGGGAGTAAAGTAAATAAATAAAAACGAAAAACGATTATATTACAACTTAATACAAGAGTACAACTATTTAGTAGCAGGGCAGTGCTTATTATTACTCTTTAATTAAGTAGTATTATATTGGGTCTCTAACCATAGACTGCGATTGAACGAATGAAAAGAATGTTATAATTGGTAGAAATTCAGTTGTATATATTGGCAACACTACACTTCTTTTTGCTACATATATTTTACACTATGGCATAAATATATGTTGCGAGATTAGCATGTTAACTAAGTAACGTAAACATGGGCACAATCGTAAAGTTATACGTCCGAACGTAAATATATGGCCGATTAGCATGCTAGCCGGGCTGGAGTTGCAAGCGTCCGTTGACGACGGTAACCACTTACAATCAGATGGGTTGCAAGGCGTTTTAAAAAATAAAAATAATAAGCTAGATCACTTTTTCGTCCCTGTAACCACCTATGATGTATACAATCGAAATCGTTGTAGCCGTTTTCGAGAACGTGATTACAAATATATATATTTATGTTGCTCGTTTAATAGTATAGGATAATATTTAATATCTAACCTCAGAACATACACAATAGGTAACCGTAGTTCCTGGTTGATAAGTCTAATTATGTACTACAACGCATTAAATGACTAATATATGGTTGGCTAATAGTTTAAAATAGATGATAATTAATCATTTGCTACTAACGGTTTAACTAGTTGCTCAGTGAGATGTATATGTAGGTACAAACTATAGTTAGACCGTCATCTTTCAATATTTGTTTTAACTTCTAAAAATTGATAGCCGTTGGGGCGCAAAGGTTCTCGAGTGGCGACCACGTACCGGAAGGCGCGGCATGGGTAGCCCCCCCACAAGGTGGACTAATGACCCGGTAAAGGTCACGGGAGTCCGCTTGATGCGGGTGGCGCAGGACCGGTTACTTTGGGACTCTTTGGGGGACGCCTATGTCCAGCAGTGGACGTCTTTCGCCTGATATGATGATGATGATGATGAAAAAAAAATTTTTTCTTGTACCTGCTCACAAATTTTCCCGAGAATCGGTTGAGAAATGCGACATGTAGAGGAGAAATTAATAAAGAATTTTTGCCCAAGCGAAACGTAGAACTTAATTCGCTTCACTGGGTCGTTTAAAAAGCCCTACCTGTGGGTATAAGGTCAACCGGGGCGGGTGCCTGTCGTATCGCATAATGTTGATCGTCCTAAAATTTTTCGGCCGAGAATGTTTGGCATAATGTTGAGTGGCATACTACTTATTTAGCCTATTCATTTTTGCGCATACACATTTAAAAGTCCTAAAGTATGTTTATCCTAATATTGATTACTCGATCATCGAATGACCTAAAAAGTAATAGTCCTAATTTTCATTGTCATAGTAATTATTTTGCCTATTGTTAAACGTGCTAAAATTAAACCACCTTTACTATTTTTTCCTAAATTTTATACTATTTGTAAACTCTGAGCAGACCCGACCTACATCTAGATAAATAAAATAATTTTGCCCCTCAGAGCAGAAATAGGGGCCCCACGAAGCGGGGCTCCGTGGACACGAAGGTGGATCATAGGTTATTCAAGTATTAGGCAATTCTTAGCTGAGGCAACCTTCATTTAGATCAATTAGATAGGTTCGTTAGTTGCCTTTTGTCCCTCAGAGCAGAAATAGGGGCCCCGCGAAGCGGGGCTCCGTCGACATGAGGGTGGGTTATAAGTTCTAAAAGTACGTACCTAAATAGGAAAGATTAGGTAACCACAAATAAAACATTTATTTTTATAATTCTAGTATAACCATAACAAAATGTATGCACAACATTTTTAGTACATTAAATGTTAGTAATATCAAAGTTATGCACATCAATCATTCTAAAAAAAAAACCTTCGACACAATAAACATTCGGACAATAAATATTTAGGACAATCGATATTAGGAATAACAATTTCGGCAAATAAAAAATATGCACAACAATGTTTATGCAATTCGATATTCGGCACAAAGTTGGTATGCGACAAAATATTAGGATCAACAATTTTATGCCACCCGATATAGACCCCAACCGGGGCAAATGCATCTTTAGGGTAAATGCGTCTTTTGAAGATATCTCCGAAAATGAACATTTTAGAACTATTACAATCGTCTGAATTGAAAGTTTGGCAACCATACTTTGAAAATCGAGGGTTGTAATAGTTCTAAAACGTTGCGTTTCGAAGATATCTTCAAAAGACGCATTTACCCCATAGACGCATTTGCCCCGATTGGCCTTATCTAATTATGTTTGACCAGAACATTAAATCTTGCAACTGAATTTTCAAGAATATCACAACCAATTAAGCTGTAATGCATACAAACGTTCGCTGAATGTAAAAGGCTAACTACAACATACTTAAAAAGCATAAATTACCATGAGGCAGAATGTATCACGCATTGACACACTAATTTCATGTTACAGTTACATTTCAAATAATAAAGGTTAATCTACAATGTACTTTATTATAGTGTACACAATTAGTGTACACAATAATCACTAACTTCTTTAAATTTTGTCATACTTTTTTAACAAAATATTATTATTGTTAACTTACTCGTATCTTATAACCTTGTACGAAAGAGCGAATACCTCCTAACACAAGTGTCATACTTAAAAGGAGGGTTCGACACATTAGATGTAATAACCTAAGTTACAAATAAAATAATTTAGAATTATAGAATTTTGAATACACGTCTATGGATTGGAGGACGGATAGTTTGAATCCGGGGGAACATAGGAGTTTTCATCCCAGGAATCATCCCCTAACGGGATCAAATGGGGGGTGAAAGTTTGTATGGAGCTATAAACGAGTTCCACGCGGACGGAGTCGCGGGCAGAAGCTTGTTGGCATTAAAAGCTTCATCATCATCATTCTCCTAGCGGTATTCCCGGTTGTGCCCCTAAAGGAGCCCGGGGTCCGCTTTGACACCTAATCCCAAGATTTGGCATAGGCACTAGTTTTACGAAAGCTACTGCCATCTGACCTTCCAACCCAGAGGGAGAACTAGACCTTATTGGGATTAGACCGGTTTCCTCACGATGTTTTCCTTCACCGAAAAGCTAACGGTAAATATTCCGTACATAAGTTCCGAAAAACTCATTGGTACGAGCCGGGATTCGAACCCAGGACCGCCGCTTGACAGCCGCATGCCTGAACCACTAGGCTACCGTAGCTTTCAGAAACCTTTACCATTAAGACTAAAATATAGACAGTAGGTGCATATCAGCCAAACAAAGGAAATCGTTCCCATCTTGCTACTTTCCTTGCGCCATTTCCGTTGTGGGAATATAGATTTCCCGGAGGAAGTCATACTAGGAGGAAAGTAGGTACGGATTCCACCGGCAAAAATGTTTATAAGGGTGTGATCAGAGTGCAACCTACGGGCGACTAGGGCTATTCCGAACCCCTATTTTAACAACAGTTGATGAAATAAGAAATGGAACTTAATGCCAATGTTCACGTCGACGAAGTCGCGGGCAAAAACTAGTTAAGTAATATAATAAATGAGAAAGTTTTACTAAATCACGCAAAAACGGCGGCATGGAAATAGTTTAAAACCTGTATTAAAATTAAAACATAGGATACTTTTTATCATCGTTACCATCCTTTAAAGAATACAATTGGAGATGGCAGTTGATAGGGGTGGTCACGCAGACGAAGTCGGCACCAAATGCTAGTAGGTGTAGGTTATAACTTATAAACGAATTGTGTCAATAAAAGAACAAACTGACGTACGAACGAAAACAATCTATATCGCGTTCTAAATATAATCTAAGATAACTAGATTTTTTCAAATATCCATACAAACACACACTTACACTTTCCCATTTATAATATAATAAATGGGAAAGTGGGTTCCCCTCCGTTAGCCCTAATAATTTCATACCTAATTTTACTAGCCCTAATTTCAGTAACCCTAAAATCACAAACCCGAATTTTCATTGTTCCTAATTATTCATTAGCCCTAATTTCAGTATCCCGAATTTTCATAATATCTAATTTCTCATGACCGAATTCTCACTAAGACTAATTTTACTTGACCGATTTCTTCCTAGGCCTAATATTGCAATGCCTAATAATGACTACACCTTATTATCAATGTCTCTAAAATCACTAACCCGAATCTTCATTTTCCCTAAGTATTTTAGCCCTAATGTCATTATCCCGAATTGTCAGTAGTACTAATTTTATTTCACTGTTTTTTTTCTTATAATGTCGGTTATGCGCTGCCGCGGCACGCTCGCTTCGCTCACTCGCTGTAGGGTCGCAGTTCTACATAACACTCCTCCTCGCTTCGCTCGTCGTCGTACCTACACTGACCTGCCTTAGGGTAGAATAGGTGGGTAATCCGATGTCTATCTAGCTCACTCTTATTAGACAGAGAAGTATCATGCGAGAAAAAATGAGAGAGCTCGTGCGCCATCTTGTGATAGCCGTACAGCAAGTCGACGCCACCCCGCTGCGCGGGGTGTCTATTTCTGGTCTGAGGGACACAAGTGAACCCTAACCTAACCGACCTAAGAAAGAGTTCGCTTATGACATGCCATTTTCGTCCGCCCTGATAATGCACGATCCAATAATCCACGTCCACGAAAACTGGACACGGATTATCGGGCCATACATTATTTGGCCGTGCATTATTGGCTCCCATTTTGACGAGATTAGGACGTCTATCATGGGACGGCCGCGACATACTCCGCGGTAAAAAGTAGCCTCTTCATCAGGGATGCATTAATTAGTACTAGTCAAACATTAGACCAAAAGTTAATAGGTCAAGTGATAGTTAGGTGTGACGAAATTAGGTGTAGTGAACATTAAACATAGTGATCATTAGGCACATTAATCATTAGGCTTAGTAGTCATTAGGAAAAATGATTATTAGTTTCCGATATATTAGCACACTTGATGTTTAGTATTAGGAATGATTAGGAGGTTTGAAATTAGGCGCAGCAAATAATTATGCCATATAAAATTAGTTATCCGAATATTAGGGCTAATGAAAATTATATCGAACGTTGTTAGGTGTAATGAAATTAGCACTAACGATATTAGTTTAAGTGGGGGTGACCCGGGAAAGTGTATGTGTGTGTTTGTTTGTTTCACGGCAAAACGGAGCGACGAATTGTCGTGATTTTTAAGTGGAGATAGTTGAAGGGATTGAGAGTGACATAGGACAGTTTTTATCCCCGAAATCATCCCCTAAGGGGTTGAAATTGGGGGTAAAAGTTTGTATGGAGCTGCGATATAAACGAGTTCAATGCGGACGGGGTCGCGGGCTGAAGCTAGTGTTTAAATAAAAATAAAATCAATCTAGTTATGCATGTAAAATCCTCGACCTCACTTACCATCGGGTGAGATATAGTGGTTAAATGCATACCTTTACATAATAATAAAATAAATTAAAAAGACAATCTGAGAAATGGGAAAAAGTGACGTCACTATTTTCTATGGTCAATCAGCGATTTTTTTTATCTAATTACGTGGGTATTAAATATTCTTCAAAATAGCAACAATAACTCACAGCATGATTTTTTCCGAGGATTTTCGTGATTTTGGTTTATTGCTGGCTATGAAGCATTTACTTACATATTTTTGTGTGGAAAAATACGATAAAATTGGTAAGTAGTTTACCACCTACCAATTTAATCATATTTTTCTGGGCGACTGACGGGGCTATTCACTTGTAGACAGCAATATAAAGTGAATTTGTAAATGTCAAATAATAATAATATAAATATTTATTCATCCTCAGTTGTTACACTATTTCAGCTCTTTTTAATTAAGTAAATTATACCTGAGTACAAGAATAACAAAATGTATTTGAAATTCAACTTACAAAATACACGTGACTTAGTTATTTATAATATCAATTCCTAATCCGCTACGCTGAACACTAAAGCCACACCCTTATGAATAATGCAATTTCTAGCGCAAGCAAACATAATGGCTTCCACTGCACATTTGTATGAATTTATGCTAATACAGTACTGCAGCGTTTTACCCTGTAACTACGCAGTTGGAGAACATAATTATTATGGCGCGTGTTAGGGCACTTAAAGAGTCGAGCACGGTCGACTCAAGCCGACTGTCCATACAAACGTACCGTGAAACATGCCTACTATGCCCGCTTTTATCGGAAAAACACGAATATCTCATATTTACATGCTTAATATTTTTTTAATCAACACGTTCAAAATTTTTATCGATTTTGATCGCTGGTAAAGTTATCTGGACTTTTGCCAACATTGACCATGTCGAATTATCGACGCAACGCAACTATAGCTCTTACGATATTGAGACAAGACTCAGTTCAAATTTTTGGGCAAACATGGCGATCCATTTTAACATCTCTGTCTTAATTACGAAATATTTTACTTACTACAGATGGGCAATGTTACCTAGGTGTTGTCAACTTTGCCATACAAATCCATACACCTCAAATTCCACAATTTGCTGCAAGCTCCTGGCTGAAGTTAAAGACATGTACGACTCAAAGTATAGTCATAAATATAATCTAGTTTCTACTAAAAATAGTAAATAGTAAATAGCCATGTTGTGTTTTCTTTCATTGCCAGATTTGTTCAAAAGTTGGGCAAAGTTTTGCCTGGTGGCAGAGTAGGCATGTTTCACGGTAGGTAAATTAAGTAGTTCTTATTTTAAAACGACATACTAGAATAAAATGTATCAGTGGACCGATTAACATTATAATCCTACAAATATTATAAATGCGAAAGTTTGGATGTTTGATATTCAATGACGCTTAAACTGCCCAACCAATTTGGATGAAATTTTGCACGAAGATAGTTTACAGCCTCAATTATAATATAGGATTGTTTTATCTCGGAACTACGCAGACAAAGCTAGTATAAATATAAAACGATTAGAAACTTTGTATGAAAAACGTTCAACTCTTTCTATTGGTTTTTCTTTTTTAATTTCAAGCAACAGAAGGTAGTTTCCGACCTAGATTTTATGGATCCGTTGTGTAGAGTACCCATACAAAATTTTATGTTATTCTAGTATGTCGTTTTAGAATGAGAACAACAGGTCAATTACGTAACGCATTGTACGCGGGTCAGGTAGATCTAAAATGTCAATTTTTATATGTATAAAATGACAGAATGGACTATCCTAAACTATCCGAACGTGCGTTCAAAACGTTACGTGGATACCCATCCAAACTACGTTTATACATCGTTATTAAAAAAAACCAACCCCGTGCATACAAACTTATAAAGCTAATACTGCTCAAACAAAGTCACTAATCGCTTTTTTCTATTATATTTATATTATTTGATAGAAAGTTTCATTTTATTCCAGGTCGCCCTTTTAAAATAAGAAACTAACTTCACCTGTATTTCCTGGATGGACACGGGGTCAGGGGTTTCTACCCTGTATAAACCGATAAAATGCAACAAAATCCACATACCAAAATATTAAAAAAAACACTCACATGCAACAAAGCCAAAACCACCAACAACAATATCACTCCGAGAGCCGCCATTTTGGAAAATATTTGATTTTCGTTTCAAGTGCGATCTTCTTTTGTTTCCCGATACCGCCAACCCGTCTTTATATGAATTGCTTGTCAAATGTTTTCCTGCAGCCAAGTGTTTCTGGTAATGCTCTTATACGAACACAATAAGTGCTGTATTGGAGTGTGTTTCGGTTTTTTAACTGCAAACGGACATCTATGTTTGTGTCGTGTATTTGTATTTGCTAATATATGTGAAGTGGTATATGAATATGCGTTGTTTTAGTTCGTGATATGATTTAGTTAAATACGTATCGGGCGTTTAGTTTATGGGAAAACCAAGTTTGCTTAGGTTGATTTTGGTCATCAAGTTATTTTAAGCATGTGTTCGAATGGTGAAATCTACATTATAAGTATATAACTACGTTGAAAACAGAATAGGTAATATATTCGTGTGTTATTCGTATCATAACGCCATTCATTGCTCTGTTGGTATCTGGTGTTGTGTTCCTGGTAGTGAGTAAGATCGCCAGAGGTCTCAAGGATGTCTAGCTATCAAAACGAATCCTCAAATCAATAAAGAGTCGGCAACGAGATCGTCAATCTTCTGAAATCGCAAGCGGCTATGGACTACCGTACCTATGCTTGTTTGCCACCTTCGTAGTATAAAAAAACATCCGAAGAGCATTGTGTAGTTACTTTTGACTACCGTTCGTTGAGATAGTACATAACTCTAGTATTGTACTACTGTTGACTGGGCTTATTTATATGCAAGACTGTTTCGTAATTAAGTGGCAAGCAAATACATACACCATTTTTATTTTCAGTGAGTGACAACCCTAAGATTTTTGGCACATAACAAACGTCTGACCACCAATATGTATATAGCCGGTTCATTGGCCCTGTCACCTAGGGTCGAAACAACTCTAATTGAGTAAACTTCAAACAAGCCGCTAACAAAAAAACTGGTAAAAATAAGTAAGTAGGTATAAGCGTAAAAAAAAAAGAAAAAGGTATCAGCGTCAAAAGTAACTACGAAGAAAAGTTCATATTCCCTTTTGATAAACACTTTTGTTTGTGTTGTGTTGTTAGCTAGAAGCCTGAATCTCAACAAAGACATCCTCGACAGCTCTGGCGACCTTACCTCACCGCCAAGAACACATTACCACATACGTACAGAGCAAGTAGTTTTCACGTAGAACCGAAGGCCGTAGGGGCGGAAAGGTTCTCGAGTGGCAACCGCGTACTGGAAGGCGCAGCGTAGGCTCCGCCACAAGGTGGAATGATGACCTGGTACAGGTCGCGGGAGTCCGCTGGATGCGGGCGCAGGACCGGTTATTGTGGCACTCTTTGGGGGAGGCCTATGTCCAGCAGTGGACGGCTTTCGGCTGGTATGATGATGAAGTAGTGGCGTTATTAGGTCTGGTATGGTAGATCTTCTGGATCTTGGTGGAGGTACATCCCCAGTTGGCCTGCTCCAATAGAGTAGATGCAATATTTTCAATTTTGCTTTCATTTGAAAGAATCGCATGTAGAATAGACCACGAAAGTATAAATAAATTAGAATACTATAATTTCAAGTCAAAAACTCTTGTTGCAAAATGACAATTTAAATTTCCGCGCCTAAACGGATATACACTCGCCATATCTGTTTGTCCGTTGGTTCGTCCCTAGATGTCATAGGGTTGCCTAAGTTTTGACTTTTGACAGGAGTGCTGACGCTGATTGTCTTAGAGCATTAAACCAACAGGAGTGGCCATGAGTCATTTTCTATACATAAAAAGCCAGCCGATTTTTGCGGGGGAGGGGAACGTCAAATGTATGCGTAACGTGAAAATAGCTACGTCAGATAAACGTCAGTCCATACAATGTGTATGACCACTGGTCATATATTTTTGGCAGAGGGGAACGCCTGTCAATGGCCGCTCCGGTTGGTTTAATGCTCTAAGCCAGGGGTTCCCAAACTCTTTTTAGACACGCCCTCCTGCTGCCTAAAATGAAGTTCCCACGCCCCCGTTCGCTTCGATGCAAGGAAACGCTAGCCAAATCATCATCATCTTCCTAGCGTTGCCGTTAGCGCCACGGCTCTTAGGAGTCTAGGGTCAGCTGAGTACCTAATCCCAAGTATCGGTGAGGCACTAGTTTTTGCGAAAGGATTTCCCGAGGCCCCGCGCCCCTTTTAAAATGCGGTCGCGCCCCCCACTTTGAAAACCCCTGCTCTAACTAAGCTGATTGTTGGATTAAAACACGTTCCGTTTCACATTACTTCAAATCGTAATTATTGTTATTGTTAGTATAAACTATAACATTACGAACAATTACAAATGAGTCCTAACTAAAGTAAAAACGTTTCAATGGCTATTATTGTATGTTTTTCAACATTTTGGCCACTAAATAATGGTAATTAGCTGCATCTTTCCTATTATGAGCGATATCGATATGACAATGTCGCTGTGTCTTAAGAGCACGCAACACATAAATGGTTTACCGCGGAAATCTTATTGTACCACACATTTATTTAAACAATTAACACCATGACTCTAAACCAAACATTATAAGTAAACACAAGTTCACTGTTCACTGTAATGGGTTTAGGGGATTTTGCCGCAGCGGGTGACTAAGACTAACATACAGCATATGTATGGTAGTGACGCGAATGTTTCCATTAACATTTTAAAAAATATTGTCTCTTCAATAGAAAAAAGTTGCATGAATCCCAATTTTGGCGACCGCTTTAGCCTAGTTGGTAGTGACCCTGCCTACGAAGCAAGTGGGCCTGAGTTCGAATCCCGGTAAGGGCGGTAAGGGGTTTGTGTGATGAGCACGAATATTGTTCCTGAGTCATGGATGTTTTCTATGTATTTACCTTATATTGTTCCTGAGTCATGGATGTTTTCTATGTATTTAAGTATGTATTTACCTATATAAGTATGTTTATCGTCGTCTAGTACCCATAGTACAAGCTTTGCTTAGTTTGGGACTAGGCCGATTTGTGTAAGCGATTATAAAACTAATATATTTATTTCAGTTTGCTCTTAACTGACTGAAATCCCTTTGTTCTAGTTACAAAATATTTCCGACAATAGTTTCTCAACCCTCTGTCTATAGTAATAGGGTAGTATTTACAGTAGCAGCGGCATGAGGTCAGGGGGTCAAGTACGGTGGTGACGTAGGCAGGATGTCTAGTGATGTGCAAGTGTTATTGATTGTACTTATCGATAAAATGGAATCTAAATATATAAAAGAACAAACTGACTGACTGACTGACTGATATATCAACGCACAGCCCAAACTGCTGGGTCTAGAGATTCCAAATTTGGCACGTAGGTTCCTTATAAGGTGTAGGGGAGCACTAAGAAAGGATTTTTCAAAACTCACCCCCTAAGGGGGTAAAACGGGGGTCCAAACGCGGGCGAAGCCGCGGGCAAAAGCTAGTTTTACATAAACGCATATTATCGTTAAATACTCGTACCAAATGGTAGGTATATAAATCTTGGTGAATATAATATAAATCATTCTTTGTGAGATCCAACAGTATTTTCTCACAGAAACTGTTGATTCAGACACATGCCTACCGGGCTCAGGTCAGATCGTGTATGGAGTACCTACTGTTGTCATCTCATCACATCAGTCACGGGACGGTCGCGATATACTCTCGATTTTTCTCGCACTATACCTACCTATTCTAAGGCGCTTCTCCCACTGCACCGCGCCCCTTCGCGCAGCGCGGGCCCGCAGATTTTACCATTGTATGCAAGAATCTCAATGAGGAACTACGGTAGCCTAGTGATTCAGGCATGCGGCTGTCAAGCGGCGGTCGTGGGTTCGAATCCCGGCTCGTACCAATGAGTTTTTCGGATCTTATGTACGGGATATTTACCGTTAGCTTTTCGGTGAAGGAAAACATCGTGAGGGAACCGGTCTAATCCCAATAAGGTCTAGTTTTCCCTCTGGGTTGGAAGGTCAGATGGCAGTCGCTTTCGTAAAACAAGTGCCTATGCCAAATCTTGGGATTAGGTGTCAAAGCGGACCCTGGGCTCCTTTAGGGGCACAACCGGGAATAACTCTAGGAGGATGATGATGCAAGAACGGTGCAGTGGGTGAATCGCCTAAGTGTTCTAATAAGAGAGAGACGGATAGTGCGAGAAAAATCGAGAGAGCTCGCGCACCGTCTCGAGATAGCCGTGCTGGTAGGTGCCAAAAATAACAGCTGAGCGCTTTGGACTCGGTGGACCGGAGCAAAGTAGGGGGAGCGGGGCAGACATTCGAATTGGCATTCGCAACCGCGGACGTTCCGCATCATTTTCAACTAATTTTTCATTGTTTGTGGATGCGCACGTAGTAAAATTCGCGACAAGAAAGGGGACTGCGCGGCGCGTGCCGCACGCGTGTCAGGTATTTTCGTCATTAGTCAATGAATCTTGATTAAGGTTGTCTGGAAGATATCGCTTTTTAGCGATAAGATAGCCTGTTGTCTACCAATTTTAGTGATTAGGTACTTTAATTTAATACCCCTATTTTTTATAGCCTTTTATTTAGTTTCACCTGTTTGTCATCAAATATTGCAAGTTAAATTTCACCCACTTCCCGGTAACTGAGCTGTTTTTTGGGCTGTCTGGTGAGCAATAAAGAATTTTTGGAATTTATTGTATTAAAATTATTTTTATTGCTGATTATAACCCCAAAATTAATGAATAAAATCTGTTAGATTATTGGAGCCACAGTTTTAATACATCTATAGGTAAGACTACTTTATATTCTAGTCGTCAAATCCAACTTCCCGACAACTCTATAGCGTTAATGAAACAAGCGTTGTCAACGTAAACGGATTATACTAATAACGTTTGTTACAATATTGTGTAACGTATAAAAATAATATTGCTGGCTCGGCGTTGCGAGAATGTTGTTACGCAGAATTAGGAGCTTCATTAGCCGTAATATTGTGTTAAATTGCACGTTTTCAATTAGGAGACAATTTTAAGTCGTTATAAATATGTTTAACCTAGTTAATTACGTTAAAATGTGAAACCACGAATAATTATTAATGTTAGCATCATCCGTTTTTATGACAATATAATAATCCAAGCTATCGTGGATTAATTGACCCATAAAGTAAAGTCCCAGTGCTCGACACCGACCCATTTGACACCTATAAAGGTGAACAACAGCATCTCAAGGTGTCAAACATTGGGATTTCTGCCTTAATGTATACTAATGCGCTAGCTTCCCGCGCAGGCTCGGGTACCTATATCAAGAAACCAGGTGGAACCGCGGTAAATATATGTATGTCAATCCTGAAGGGCATACTTAAAGACATTTTTGAAATCCGATGAATACCTACATAATTCAGAACCCAGGTTTTTTTCTCTTTACAATATTAATAAATTATAGATTCCTTATCGACATAAATAGTGCTGTCACATCCCTAAGCTCCCTGCAGCATCTGCAGCGGTCGATGCAGCTGGTTGCGTTGCGTCACAGCACTAGGGTTACGACGCCCAAACACAACAGGTATTTGTACCGACAACGCCAGAGATATCCTATCGTATACTTAGTACATAGGTACCGTGAAACATGCCTACTTTGCCCGCTTTTTTCGGAAAAACACGAATATCTCATATTTTTTATATGGTTGGATGATTGTTTTTTGCTTAACGAATGTTTCGAAGTCATACGCATATGTTCATGAGAAGAAATATTTTTATAATAAACACGTGTTCCAAATTTGTATCGATTTTGATTGCGGGTAAAGTTATATGGACTTTTGCCAACATTGACCATGTCGAATTATTGACGCAACTATAGCTCTTACGCTGTTGAGACAAGACTCAGTTAAATTTTTTGGGCAAACATGGCGTTCCATTTTAACATCTCGGTCTTAATATGGAAAAGTTTTACTCAGTACAGATGGGTAATGTTACCTAGGTATTTTCAACTTTGCCATACAAATCCATACACCTCACATTCCACAATTTGCTGCAAGCTCCTAGCTGAAGTTAAAGACATGTACGACTCAAAGTAAAGTCATAAATGTAATCTAGTTTCTACTAAAAATAGTAAGCTTGCCATAAATATGTTGTGTTTTCGTTCATTGCCAGATTTGTTTAAAAGTAGCTTTTTGGGCAAAGTTTTGCCTGGTGGCAAAGTAGGTATAATATTATGTATTTAAAACTATATTTTATTAAAACAAATATACTAAGCATTCCGACATCTTTATTGAAGTACCACAGATCCTGTTACATGAGACCAACCATAGATTAAACATATATTACAGTAGGCATATTTCACGGTACCTACTATTATAAAATCCAAGTGTTGGATTGAAAACAGTATGGTGTTTATCACGCTCTCGTTCTAGCGTTAGGCCTAGCCCGTGTGGAAGAGAGCGTGCAAAATGTAAAACTGAACTGATCCCAATTCAGTTCAATAAGTCAAAATAGAGACTGTTAGCTTCTTTATAGTTGATTATTCAAGGTGACCGACTTTTTATAAAACTGTTATTGGACTTGGAGCCTTCTACCCTGGGCGATAGAGTTGCTTTTTAAATGAACTACTTTGATGCAATGCGGCCAACTCAAACAATCTCAGGTATAAGTTGCCTGACGATAAAAATAGCAATCTCTCAGTTGAAGATATTGCCGCTTAAATATGTTTAGGTTACATTTTGATCCTGCAATCCTGTTCATATAGATCAGACTACCACTTTGCCCTGGTTCAGGTGTTCCCAAACTTTTTTAAGCACACCCCCCTGTTGCCTAAAATGAAGTTCCCACGCCCCCCTTCGCTTCGATGCCAGGAAACAGAAGAGAATGGGTTAGCTAGCCAAATCATCATCATCTACTAGCGTTGCCGTTAGCGCCACGGCTCTTAGGAGTCTAGGGTCAGCTGAGTATCTAATCCCAAGGATCGGCGAGGCACTTGTTTTTGCGAAAGGATTTCCCGAGGCCCCGCGTCCCCCTTAAAATGTGGTCGCGCCCCCCTAAGAGGGCGCGCCTCCCACTTTGAAAACCCCTGCCCTAGTTGGTAGGACCCTGCCTACAAAGCCTTCGAATCCCAGTAAGGGCATATAATAATTTGTGTGGTGATCACGATTTATTCCTGAGCCTGTTGTAAGTATATTTTCGCTTAGTATGTACCCATAGCTTTATTTTGGGACTAGGATATGTGTGGGATTGTCCCCAAATATTTATTTCTTATTTATAGTTAGGTACCTAATAAAGGGAAGTTCGCTGTATTGTATGTTGGTAACAAATTATGAAGGTATAAACTGCTTCTCTCAAACCAGCAAAAAATATCACCTTCCATCTCATCATCTCTTCTGCGGGTGGCGCAGGATCGGTCACTTAGGCACTCTTTGGGGGAGGCCTATGTCCAGCAGTGGACGTCTTTCGGCTGATATGATGATGATGATGATGATCTCATCATACAACCCAGACGATATCATCCCCTTGTTTGTGTGTTAGTTGTGCTGATCTGCCGACCGTGAACTACAATGTTTTGTGTAACACAATCTTATTGCGTGCCGTAGCAACGCTCCGTGCAGCAACACACGCTAGGTGTCTTGTTATAAAGTCTGGTGTAACATGACCCAATTTGTGCCCTACGATCGCGCGCGGTGTTCACATTCCCGTTGATATAAGTGTCACGGATAATATCAGAGGGCAGGGCACATTGCACGTAGAACCGATGGCCGTTGGGGCGGAAAGGTTCTCGAGTGGCGACCGCGTACAGGAAGGCGCGGCATAGGTAGGCCCCCCACAAGGTGGACTGATGACCTGGTAAAGGTTGCGGGTGGCGCTGTACCGGTCACTTTGGCACTCTTTGGGGGAGGCCTATGTCCAGCAGTGGACGTCTTTCGGCTGATATGATTATGATGATGAATCAGAGGATCACACGACAAAGACAAACAGGATTTATTTCAATTGGTGTACGCGGGCTACTCCTATTTCTACCGTTAAGTAGTATTCCTACCTAGGAGTAATCAAAATATAAGTGTACTTCCGCGTGGAACTCGTTTATATTGTCGCTCTGTACAAACGTCCGTCCCCCATTTCACTTCCTTAGGGGATGATTTCCGGGATAAATACTATCCTAACAGACAGACGGACAGACGCACTTAAAATATTCGTATGGATTGATTTGTTGTTAGTATTTTATGTGCCTTCTTCAAACAGATATTGATCTATCTTGGTAGCGCTTTATTTGACCACTACACACAACACAACTTGTAGCAGATTTTTTAGAAGTACCGTTACTTATATATGTATATTATTATCAACTATAGTTACCTTACAAAATTACAGACATCAAAAAAAAAACTTAATAAGCTTCAAAAGTAGCAAATAAAATATTAATAAATGCTTTTATCTTTATTTCGGTCCATTTACATTTGCTCTATAATATTCAAGATAAATCATACAAAAAAGAAAGTGGCAAGTTTGTTGGATTCTTGTATATAAATCAATGTTAGAATAAATGAAATAAAATAAAATAATATAAAGCATTAAAACCGTATTTTTCCTGAAGTATTGCTATTGTTGGGATAAAACCTTTCCTTCTAGCTTAAGGCAAAATCTCAAAAATTGTCTCCATGATCAGTCAATAAGTCAAAACGGGACAGACCCAATGCGTTTCGTTATTTATAAGTATAGTATTATTTGAAACGAGATCCAGGCGCAAGCGGTCAGTGACCCCGACTGGTTTTTAGGACGCATTGATACTAATGTATAGTTAATACGGAATTCAGTAACCTGCTATTTTTGGTGAAGTAACGGCTTAAAATTGGTCACAGTTTTGTAATGATAATGTAAATGGACACCCCCATTAATTACGTGAGACGTTAAAGGGGCGAAAGGGGTCGAGCCTAATCTTATTTTATTTATTTCTGTACTTAATTTAATATGAATTTCTCGCAAATTTACTCTATTTCTTGCGGAAAAAAAACGTGATATTTTACGAAAGCCCTCTAAGAACAGTAAGTTTCTAGAAACTTACAGTTAAAAATTATAATTTAGTTTCTAGAAACTTACTTTGGGTAGAGGGCATACAGCAAATATCACGTTTTCTTTTCCGCAAGAAATAGAGTAAATTTGCGAGAAATTCTTATTAAATTAAGTAAAACACGACGGAAATAAATATTAAGCGACTTTGTTATTTTTTCTTTTATGAATAAATGCAACAAATCAATCAGACATATCAGACTTTAAAAAGAGACTGTATAAATTCCTAGTAGAAAAAGCATATTATTCCGTGAATATTTAAACGATACTTTAATTTAAGCGAGAAATTATTTGAAGTGTTATTTAAATTAGTTTTTAAGTACATGCATGCCATATCTGGACTACAATAGTTGTATGCCGAACGGCAAAACATAGCGATACCCAGAATTAATGTAACAGCCTTACAACCTATGTTTACAAATAAACATTTTGAATTTTGAACGTTTACACTAAACACACAAATCAACAGAAAACGATTACGTAATACAGGGTGACATTTGTATCAGTGTCCAAATTTTTTGTAGGCATTTGGTATCACTAATAGACTCCATTTTTGAAAAAAAACTGGTAGATATTTTTTAAATTATAAATTGTCTATTCCAAAAGAATTATCCGTACCGCGTGGTTACTGGGCATTCAGTACCGCGCGGAGCGGAGCGGGGCCGAGGAAGGGGAGGCGTGCCGTGCGCAAACCTTAATTCCCGCTGAGGTGCCCGCGCGGTAAGGTTTTTTTGGGATAACTTTAAGCAGCAATTACAATTTTTTTTGTACTGAATGGTATGAAACAAAAAAAAACGTATTTTATAATTTTGTTGAAGAATATTATACTTGAATTTGGACACTGATTAAAATGTCACCGTGTATATGGACAAGCCCTTAGACTGAACCGATATAGATTGTGATTTCACCCGCTTAGGGGGGGAAATCTCCCCTAAGGGGGTAAAATGGTGGGTGAAAGTTTGTATGGAGGTACGATATACACGGAGTTGCGGGCAGAAGCTAGTTCAAAATAAGCTCACACCGTGCCGCTATAAATGGACACTACTACTCCAGATGACTCACATGAGCCAAGGCTCAAGCAAGCAAGGCAGCAAGCCCATCCTTTATAATTTTTCAATTCTTTGGATGTTGTTTCATTATACATAAGCTTAGATAAACCAACATAAGACGACCGCTTTAGCCTAGTTGGTAGTGACCCTGCCTACGAAGCAAGAGGTCCTGGGTTCGAATCCCGGTAAGGGCAAAAATTTGTGTGATGAGCATGAATATTTGTTTCTGAGTCATGGATATTTTCTATTTATTTATGTATTTATATCTACTATATATTATATATATCGTCGTCTAGTACCCATAACACAAGCCTTACTGAGCTTACTATGGGACTAGGTCGATTTGTGTAAGATTGTCCCCTTATATTTATTTATTATTTATTTATTTATAAGACTATATATTTATTATGCAATATATACAATCACAAAACACATACAACTTTCATGCATAAAGTTATTCCTACACGGCTGCGAATCCGCAAACGCAAACGAAGCCTAAGAAGACACAAGGTAAATGCAACTCTATCTCGTATTGTTTAAAATGTATTTTACATCGAAGGTAAGGTCGTTCGAAGCCTCATGCCAACCCAAGCTAATCTAAACTCTATCTTGTTAAGAATAAATTGTATTTTATCTGAGAAATTGGATGTGGTTAAGACGTTTTGGTTAAATGGAAGGCATTTAACGCAGACTTCAAACTTTATTCTCGCGTAATGTCGATGGTTTGTTAAGGCGCGTTCTCACTGTTGCTGAAACTTCATTTTATTTTTGGTAACAGAAAATCTTTTTGCGACTACGGATGTTACAGAAGCGATTAACAGGAAGGCCACAAAAGTTAGGATATTGCTGATCGAGCTTTGGTCACGTAACTAGCTAGTGGGACACTACTGTTCATCATCCTCCTAGCGTTATAATATTGGTTAGATATAGTACGATTGAAGTGAATGTTATAGAATCGTAAAATTGAGTGTGTGGAAATTCCAATATCAAGAAAAAAAAATACTACTGTAACTTAAGTATGTGTGTAGTTCTACGTGGTGACTACTCGGCCTATCTGACAGTATTAAAACTATATGGTTAACGTTGTAATGATAATGGGAATACCTACATTTGATTGTCATCACTTTCGAGTAGAACACTTTATCTAAAGGTGAAAATACAATTCAACTGTCGCAAGTCTTTTTGGCTTGGGTTTATTTTCGGCTCGTATATACCAATGAGTTTTTTGGAACTTATTACTTACGGTATATATACCGGTAGCTTTTCGGTGAAGGAAAACTTCGTGAAACCGCTCTAATCCCAATAAGATCTAGTTTTCCCTCTGAGTTTGAAGGTCCAATGGCAGTCGCTTTCGTAAAACTAGTGCCTATGCCAAATCTTAGGATTAGAGTCAAAGCGGACCCCAGGTTCCTCTCTCACTCTGTCACGGTACTGAATGCCCAATAACCACGCTGTACGGATAATTCTTTTGGGATACACAATTTATATTAAAAAAATACCTAGCAGTTTTTTTTTGGGAGTCTATTAGTGATACCAAATGCCTAAAAAAAATTTGGACACTGATTAAAATGTCATCCTGTATAAAATATGTGTACCACAATAACATCATTTTACCAAACTGCGGAGCAGTTTGTTGGCGATGAGCTCGCTCGTTCTATGACAAACGTAGGTATACTTACATAGAAATTGCACTGCACTACCAGCCCGACGTAGCCGGTGCCGGTTAATGTACAGCCATGATAATGCACGGCCAAATAATGTACAGCGTGATAATCGACCTGATAAACCTTGAGCACACTTGGTCCGGGGCAATAATTGGAAGCCACTTTTGTGCGGGCTGATAATGCACGACCCAATAATCCGAGTCCACAAAAAGTGGACGCGGATTATCAGGCTGTACATTATTGGGCCGTGCATTATTGGCTTCCGACGTAGCCTATTCATAACTCATAAGATATTTTAATAGGAATAATAATAATAATAATAATTAATAATTATTTATTTATTCACGAAGTAAACTTATTTCTATCAACATTTTCTTCTGCCAAACAACAATGCGGTTTGTTGGCAGACGATGCTCCAGTTTATGCACAAATATATGTTTACAGTCGCGACATTAAGTAGGAAAGGATAAGGAAAGGAGTACAACGGTGCTTATAAACTACCTTGTTTTTATTAATGCTGTTTTTTTAATTTTATAACAATCTAATTAAACTAACAACTCGTCACAATACACATGTGGCCAAAGGCACTGTGACAGTAATTAATCTTTCATACAATTTAACCGACTTGCATGTTCTAGGTCAACAGACAGTACCCTATAAGTTTTGATTCCCTTGAGAGTGTCGAAATATACGTTTTCTCAAACATGCTCTGAAATGTATGCGTTAATATCACGTACTGAAGACAAGAAGTTTCTTGTTTATGGCTCCCTACAAGGCCAAGAAGTAATGTATAAAAACCCTAACTAAAAACATTATTGTCAGCTACTCTAACTTTGTAATTTGCTTACTCATATTAAACTGACCAAGGAAAAATTACATACTGCCAACCACCACTAGACTCTGTAAGCATACTTGCGACATAAAAAAAAACAAGATCTATGGTACTATACTCATGTGCGCTTAACATGTGCTCAAACGGCTTGTTTAAAAAATAAAAAAGTCTACCCCAAGCTCGTCCAGCAATCCCTTACTTCACGGCCTCTACATTAATGTACATACTTGTTATGGCATAAACGGCCGTTAAATTTAGAAGTTTGATTCAAGGAACTGTAGACTAGAGTATAATGGCTTCAACTCGATAGAGTTCTCGAGGTAAAGGGTCTCGACAGACTGACAGACGGACAACAAAAAGATCCTATAAGTTTTTTCTTGTTTTGAGGTAGGGAACCCTAAAAAATCGAAAAGACTGACAATACGACCATTAACTAAATCGTTGGATGGGCATTTTCAATAATTCGTGCACCCAATTACCGTGATTGTTAAATAAAAATTAACTCGGTGTCAGTTTTGTAACGGCAATTAAGCATTCAGTTTGTATAAAAACTAACTTTTTCTGTTTAATTTATGAATGATATGCCTATACAGGTTAATCAAAAGTTCATTTTCTCATGATTTGTATGCTTAATTTTCGCTACAAAACTGACACCGAGTTAATTTTTGTTTAACAACTCGCGCTAATTGGGTGCACGAATTATTGAAAATGCTCGGATACCTATGCTGTTTTTGCAGCTAGTTTAACTTAGCAGCCACCGTGCTCACGCCCTAAGAAAATCATCAAGTATTCGACTCCCGCGCAAGCCTTGAGCCAGTCTCGTACGTCGCTCCGTCGCCCGCGCACGTCGGCCATCTTGGAAAAGCGTTGCGTATACGCCGCGTTGTTTGTGCAGTTGTATAGTGAAGGTTTAGGATATGTACGTTTCGGTGAGTTCCATTCATAAATTACATCTTTTCCGATATTCGTGTAGGTCTGAATCCAAAAACTGTCCATGATCATGAACATGATCTTAGGTTTATTTTCAACTCTCTCTAGTTGAGTTAAAGTAGCATTTAATGTTCCCAGAATTGACTTTAGGTTTGGCAGATATTATACTTATAATATCATTCTCGTATTAGTTGCCTTTTTGACTTGTGAATATCTACTTAAAAGTCGTAAAGTAACTTTACCATTGTTGTAGGTAAAAAATAGCCTAGAGTGTGATTTCAAGGTTAAGTTGCAGTCTTTTTAAGGTTCTTTGCTACAAAAAAGGATGAAAGAGAACCCTTGTTTTACGTAGTTTATGGGTGTGTCGCAGCCCGTTTTTGACTTTAAAATATACAGGATGTTACAAAGTTAAAGTTTTGTAAGAAAAATTGTATATTCTTTTTTTTTAAATTGTGGCGTAAGTTGCAAATGCGTTAATAGTACTTTTGACAGGGAAAAATCATTTAAGTAAGTGCTAATCTAGTTCTAACTTCTGATGTTTTTATGACTTCTCGCGCCTTCTTATATTATTATAGTTAACTTAAAAAAAAAACTTAGCATTAGATCTGCGGATATTCCAACAATAAGTAAATAAATGTTAGGGAATAATCTTATCCAAATCCAGTGAGTATAACTGATACGTCCATAAAAAATAACATTCGATTTTTAACGGACAAATTAATTTGTCTACGTTTATCTAGGATATACAGAGAAGGAGGGATATAAAGGGATGTATCGTACTAGTTTTACACATTTCGATCATTAAGTGCTTTTCAAACATAATACTAAAGTTTTTGCGATTCATAATGATTTTCCTTGAAACCGTACGACGCTCCACGCACGAATTTTCTAATATTATCTTCAATAGCAATGATTTAATACAACTGAGTCAATTGCACCAACTTAGGGCTTGTTCATATATAATCGTATATCGTCATCATTTTAGTGTCGATTTTTGACCCCCCTTTTATCATCAACCTGTTCATTCCTTGAATGGTTCCCCGCCTAATAAAATGACTACTAACTACCGTCATCCTATGGTCAGACCCCCCCCCCTTCCCCTATTTAGAAATGTCGTAATATATGGACAGCCCCTTACCTCAGTTTCGCGTCGTCAATGGAAACGCAAGCTGGCCATTTTTAAACACGGAATTTCGTATAGACAACGTGTAGGGTGTAGCCGCAAGTACTCAATAAGGCTTGTGTTGTGCTGTGCTGGGTAACGCATGAAGGCTAAATGACATGACAATATTAGATTGAACCTTACTGCGTGGGAATAAGGAGCTCAAGGCAAACGTCGAGACACAATGCTATGGTTGAGATTATTCAATATGGTCGAATTTTTATAGAACCTTCTTTGAAATTGGAATCTTCTACCTTGGACGGTAGAGACGCTTTTTGAATGGACCACTTTCATGCAATACGGCCAACTCGAATAATCTCAAGTGACGTAATGCCACTTTAACCTTTTCACCATTAATAGATTCGTGTTTTTGGGCTGGATCAATGATTCTGATTTTATTCGGTTTTTTTTTATGCAACGACGATGGCAAAAAAGCGTACGGACCGCCTGTTGGTAAGCGGACACTGCATCCTATAGACGCATGCAGCTCCAAAGGAGTAACATGGGCACTGCCGACCCTTGATATGTTTGAGGATTCGCCGTGTTGACAGCTGAAGGAACAAATTTCCTCGATCTCAACACAACGCATCCTCGGGAGCTCTGGCGACATTGCTCACCTCCAGGAACACAACACTACTACAGAGCAAGTAGTGTGTCCTTATGGCTGTAAACATCCAAACTTTCGTATTTATAATATTAGTAGGAAGTACGGCTTTTTTCCTATCCAGATGGATTTGGATAATTAAAAAAAAAAATATAATTATGTAGACTGTTGCGAGATTTACAGCTTAAAGAGCTACTAGTAATATTAATTTAGAAGGTTAGTATAGACTAGAAGTCGGCTTTAATAAAGAATAGGTTTTCTTCAGGATTTCAGCCAGTTTTGTTGGCTTTTACTATTAAAAAACCAATTCTATTAACTTAACTGCGAAACATGTCGCAATAATTATAATTTCGAAAATAATTATAGACAAAAATATATACATAACCTATAGAATCTATCAAGGATTTAGATTTTATTTAATAGTCACATTTCCATTATTTTCGTTGTCTTGTGTTCTGTAACACAGTTTCATGTTTTCTTGTCAAACAACGCATTATGATTTTATTGCTACATATTCAGGTTTACTTATTTTAAGTAGGTTAAGTACTATCATTGTAATAAACTTAAAAAAATGACTGACTGTTGAGTTTGTTTCGGCGTTTATTCTTTAACAGTGGTCTTTTTTTTCAGAAACGCTCGTAGTTTTATTTTTTAGAATAAAAATCATTTATTCCATTTGTTTACATACTTTTTTAACCTCACCACAAAATTTCACTACTTACAGTTAAGTAGTTGAGTAATGCGACCTTTAAAAGAAAACAGCCGGACATACGAAAGAATTTTTGGCCAAGCTAATGTAGAACTTCAATTAATTAACGATTAGTTTTCGTCTGCGTGAATTTCCGAATCAATTTCCAGGTATAATTTTCCTCCCTTTGATATTTTTTTTGGAATATTAAGTACCTATGTTAAGTTTTAATCCACGCTATAAACTTAGGTATTATATCTTTGCTAAATTCGTTCAGCCCTTATCACGTTTAAATATAGCTTATGTCCATCCCTACGGTCCATTATATACAGGGTGTCACAAAAGCACCTTACACCCGTGTAAGGCCAAGTCATAATGGTTATCAAAAAAAAGAAAAAAAAAGTCATGTATGTTCACAAAATTTCAGACATGCAACAACAAAAAAACGGAAACCCTGTGATGATCTTCGAAATACCACGACTATTTAAATTTTAAACACAGTGCGTCTGTTAAAAAAAAACACATAACTTGTTTTTTTTCTATTTTTTGATATACATTATGTCTGGCATTTCACCAGTTTTCAGCTTACCGTTGACTTTTAGCACTCGTTGTATAACGAAACGCTTACCCTTAATTTTCACACAATGTTAACTTAAGTATGCTTTGGCGTTAAAATAATTTATCTATTTATATTTACCGTTATATGTCCAACGTAATAGACATTTTTCCGCGAAGCACTTTGCGGACTCTTTGGTCAGGTCCAAGTTAATGTAACATTAATATCTGCACAAAATAAATAGTAAACTAGCTGTGCACGCCTTTATGTTGTCAAATATTTTCGGCGATTGTTTTTTAGGGTCCTGTAGCCAAAATAGCAAAAACTACATACTACTGATCCAAGACAATCGTAATACAAAAAAAGTGAAATGCAAAAAGTCGACCCAAACGGGTCCCCAGGCCTGTACAAACAACCGCACAAGCAGACATGCAAATATTTGGTATCCACTGATCTATACAAATATTGGTTCACTTGGGACCGAACCCGTGACCCCGCTCTCGTTCAGTTAAGGTTATACAGGGTAACTCACGTGTGGTACAAAATCGTAAACGAAAAAGTCGAACCATATAATTTATACCTCGTTCCATATAATCATCATCATCATCATCATATCAGCCGAAAGACGTCGACTGCTGGACATAGGCCTCCCCCAAAGAGTGCCAAAGTGACCGATCCCGCGCCACCCGCATCCAGCGGACTCCCGCAACCTTTACCAGGTCATCAGTCCACCTTGTCGGGGGCCTACCCACGCTGCGCCTTCCGGTACGTGGTCGCCACTCGAGAACCTTTCCGCCCCAACGGCCACCGACCGGTTCTACGTGCTATGTGCCCCGCCCACTGTCACTTAAGTTTAGCGATCCGGAGGGCTATATCGGTTACCTTGGTTCTGCTGCGGGCCTCATTTCTGATGCGGTCACGCAGCGAAACTCCCAACATGGCCCTCACCATTGCCCTTTGGGTGACTTTGAGCCTTCTTATGAGGCCCATAGTAAGCGACCACGTTTCAGTGCCATATGTCATCACTGGCAACACACACTGGTCAAAGACTCCATATAATATAACATTAGAATTTAATGAACAAATTGGTCTACGTTTTTCCGTTTATCTGGGATATCAAAGGGAAATATTGTGCTAGTCTTACTCAGCGGAAGAAAAAATCATGGAAGTCTAAGTAGAGCCGCAGAATGGCCAAGCTCATGATTTTTAGTTGGGCTCGTAATCTCTTAAGGGGCTACCCGAGGTTTCCATCGATTTTTGACAAGTTTTGAATCGTATCTCCTACTTTTGCACTACAGATAGAAGTATAAATCAAACGGTTATCGGTTCTTCAATCTTTTATCTCCATTTTGGTCTACCGGATTTTGAAACAAATTAATACTTAATTTTATATGATCTTTTTAAACATTGACTAAAATAACACTCATTTTGTATCTCTATTGACGTGAAAGATCTAACACATACGAAATCTACATATTTGGGTTCGTCTGTGACGTCCCTAAAAACTGGTCCCGGGTTTTCAATTTAAACCAATTAACACAAAAGTTATGGCCAGAAACCGGTTTTTTGGCCTAAAATTGTTCAACTTTGATGCCAAATATCTCGAAAACAATGAACTTTGAAGTAAATATGGGATACTATATTGCTTAAAGCCGTTGTTGCTAACATAATAAGCTACAAAAAACCTAAGAAAACTAAGAGATTCAGATCGAAGGTACGATCCCATACGCCAATTATGGGAGCCCCTTAAGTGCGGATATAAACTAATCGGCATTGTATGCAATTAATAACATACATACATACACGCCTTTATCCCTAAAAGGGGTAGGCCGAGCACATAAAACTTGTGTCCAGTGCCACTGCAAGCATATATGTGGGTATAAAAGATCGACAAAATGAGATAGGTTGCTAGCCCATCGCCCACAACACACTTCTTTAACAACAACTTCCTGGAAAATCTTCCTATGAATATTCGTGATCATCATCAAAACCAAATTCATTTATCATAATATTACCATGTCTGGACATCCATTATAACACGAGAATAAATATAACCACTGCTTCGACAAATGCCTACAATAAATAAATAAATAAATATTATGGGACAATCTTACACAAATCGACCTAGTCCCAAACTAAGCAAAGCTTGTACTTTGGGTACTAGACGACGATAAACATACTTAGATAAATAAATACATAGAAAACATCCATGACTCGGGAACAAATATTCGTGCTCATCACACAAATAAATGCCCTTACCGGGATTCGAACCCAGGACCTCTTGCTTCGTAGGCAGGGTCACTACCAACTAGGCTAAAGCGGTCGTCAACATGACTCTTTAGCGACGAGGCTAAAGCGGTAGTTACAATATTATAAAATAACCAGTTTCTTTGTATCAAATGCTGACATCCAATAAAAGTAGCTGTATAAAAGCCGTACAGTGCCGTATTTATGGCTACTGTCACTCTTAAAGCGCCTCGAGTCATATAAATGGTGTAAATCAGCATTATGCATATAAATTAACTGCGTATAGGTTCAATGTGTCAACTTGTAAAATATCGACTTGAACAGCTTGCGCATTTCAAAACTGTGGTGCCTTTGTAAAGTCGTGTTCTCCGATATCTACACAGGCAACCTTTCAAAAACATCTATACAGAGACTTTTTTTTATACCGCAGCCTATAGACGCATGCCAGTCCAAAGGAGTAACATGGGCGTTGCCGACCCTTGATATGTTTGAGGATTCGCCGTGTTGACAGCTGAAGGAATAAAATCCCTCGCTCTCAACACAACGCATCCCCGGGAGCTCTGGCGACCTTGCTCACCTCCAGGAACACAACACTACTACAGAGCGAGTAGTAGTGTTATTATGGCTGTGGTCTTCTGCAAGGCACTTCCCCAGTTGGGTTGCTCCAAATTCGAGCGGGTTGACATTTCATGTGGGTGTGTACTATGTATGTGTGTACAGGTAGATTCACGAAAGCTGGCACGAATGAATTGAACGAGTGAATGATAATGTCTACGTGTGCATCACATAATTATTAAATACAGTTTGATGCAAAATGTGATTATGATAATTGTGTTTTAGAGAATGCTATGCTCTTTTTTTAGATTTTTTACAATTCGAAGAAGCCATCACCTTTCGATTCTTGACGTTAAAAATAAGCCAGAAAAATATTTTTAACGTCAAGAAACGTTTTATTTACAAAGGACTTAAATAATAATTACTGAAAGGATTAACATGATACTTGGTGCAGATAATAATATAATTATTTTTTTCTTGAACAACGAACATGTATAAGGTACATGTTTACAAAATATTAGCAGGCCCCTGTATAACAACGGCACTCACACTGTCAATCACAGTGACAAGTGACATTACTTTTGGTCAATTCATTCAGCTAGCTCTCGTGTGTCGTTGTGTTCCTTGTGAGTACCCTCTATGGAGGTAGAAACAGTCATAAAAAATAAATACACGGTCTTTATTGACTTTATTGTTACTGACTAACACGCATGAGTGTGCAGATAAATAAATAAAATGTAGGGGACAATCTTACACAAATCGACCTAGTCCCAAACTAAGCAAAGCTTATACTTTGGGTACTAGACGACGATAAACATACTTATATATATAAATAAATACTTAACAAAGAAAACATCTATGACTCAGGAACAATTCGTGCTCAGCCTGAGCACACAAATGAATGCCCTTACCTGTACATATTTTTGAGTATGCGACAACTCGCTTCAAATATGAGCGAGGCGTCTTTCCGATTTGACCGCTTTATTTACTTTAGATACAAATAAAATCCTACGCGTTTTTCAACAAAACCGCAGTCGCGTCAAACTTTGTCCTTTTCCGACACGTCGTTATTCCTATGTCTTATCTCTTTTACACTTTATCTGCTTGCGTGCTTATGGTGCTTAATACATGGGATAGAATACATAATTCGTAGCGGTGTGTAGGTGAAAAACGGCCAAGCGTGAGTCTGGTCGGCGAGGTGGGTTCATTATCCTATAAAAATAATCCATACATGACACATTTTTCATATTTAGAACCCAAATCGGGTGGTGCCTCCACCTTATGGCAGACAGCAGTTATAATAACGGGAACACATCAAAAATCCAAAGAGTCAGTATCCCGCCATTTTCCGCTAAACGAAAAATTTGTATAGGGTAGGTTAATTAGACAAACAAGCGAGCGAAGGTATTTACAATAAACACTAATAATCTTACACAATGGTAATTTAAAATTTTCAGATCAAGGACCGATATAATAAATGGTTGACAAGCTAAACGTCACGAAAAACAAAACAAAATTGCAAAATATGACCATTATATTCGATATAAGGTCTGTGCATTAACAAGAAGTTAGTCAATTAAGTAAAAAAAAAACTCAAATTCGTTCAAGCGGGACCTGGTTTTCGGCATTATGCAATTCGGGAAAAATATATTTTCGGACGAAATAACTCTTCGGAATTATTTTGAGTGTCCCTTAATAAAATCTCTACTTGCTTTCTAGCCCTGCTGATGAGTAAAGTCGCCACAACTCTAAAGGATGTGCTATGTTAAGATTGAGGCACCTTTATTTATCCCTAGCTGTCAACACAAGGAATCCTCAAACCAATAAAGGGTGGGCAGCGTGGTTGTGATTGTCCGTGTCGCACGCGTCCATAGGTCTGGTTACCATGAGGTACTCTTACAGACCTAAAGAGAAGTTTTTCTTTGGTCTCTTAGAGCAGAGATAATAAATAAAATAAATAAATATTAGGGGACAATCTTACACAAATCGCGCTAGCCTCATAGTAAGCTCAATAAGGCTTGTGTTACAGGTACTAGACGACGATATATTTAATAGATATAAATACTTAAATACATAGAAAACATCCAAGACTCAGAAACAAATATTCATGCTCATCACACAAATATTTGTCCTTGCCGGGATTCGAACCCAGGACCTTCAGCTTCGTAGGCAGTGTCACTACCCACTAGGCTAACCGGTCGTCGTAGATCCCGTGAGTGATATGTTCTTTTCAGATGAACCTTTCGACACGGAACCCTAAAAGCATGGTATCAGTGGCCAGTGCTACGCGCCGTTGGCCAGTAACGGCCTGGGTGGGCACGCACCGGAGCGCGACTTCGATTCCCGGCGCTGGCTAATTACCACATAAGCTAGCCAGGTCATTATACACTCGAGAGGAATGAAAAGTACCCGGTCGCATTGGAATACAATGACAATACCCTCTTAAGGGGCTCCCAAAATTGGCGTCTGGGATCGTACCTTCGATCTGAATCTCTTAGTTTTCTTAGGTTTTTTGTAGCTTATTATGTTAACAACAACGGCTTTAAGCAATATAGTATCCCATATTTACTTCAAAGTTCATTGTTTTCGAGATATTTGGCATCAAAGTTGAACAATTTTAGGTCAAAAAACCGGTTTCTGGCCATAACTTTTGTGTTAATTGGTTTAAAATGAAAACCCTAAACCAATTTTTAGGGACGTCACAGACGAACCCAAATATGTAGATTTCGTATGTGTTAGATCTTTCACGTCAATAGAGATACAAAATAAGTGTTATTTTAGACAATGTTTAAAAAAATCATACAAAATTAAATATTCATTTGTTTCAAAATCCGGTAGACCAAAATGGAGATAAAAGATTGAAGAACCGATAACCGTTTGATTTATACTTCTATCTGGGAATCGATTTTTGAATCTCACCAAGTGACTAATTCTCACCGATGTGACTGATTTCCGAAAGTTCGTATTTTTGAAACTCATCGGTAACTTACATTTGTCATGCCTATGATATCGATTTACGAGTGCCCCTACCCACTCGTAATTGAAATCACCATGTGATTGTTTTTGACAGTTGACGTATGTGACATCTGCCAAGAATTTTTCAAAACTTTAATTTTCGTTTACATGACACTGACAGATACGCTACGTTTTACGTTTGAATCTGTTTCAAGTTATAGAATGAGAAAATATAAACCGGTATCAAGGACAACATCTGCGTAAAAAGGAACGTAACGGGAAGATTGTCTCTGACTGGCATTGTAAAATTTCTGCATGTTGGTAAACAGCGTGTGACTTTCAAAAATACGGCTTTTGGAAAATGGTGACATTAAAGTCATCGGTGATAATTTTAGTCACCGGTGACTTTGATATCACCAGTGAGATTCAAAAATCGCACTCCTGTAGTGCAAAAGTAGAAGATACGATTCAAAACTCGTCAAAAATCGATGGAAACCTCGGGTAGCCCCTTAAAACAAAAGACATCAACGAACCGCTGAGGCGTTGGGCTGCGCTTCGTTCCAGCAGAGCTGAGATTTTCAATAGATATCAAGTTTGTTTAATTATTTCAGTTGACTCGTAGAAAAGTATTGTATGCAATAATTACTTAGGCCACTCGGCAAGTACTCGACTTTAAGAGCCCTCATTGTATAAAATACTAAATACTATTTGACAAGATCGAGTAAACAGAAATGGCTCGTCTCGGCGGGGGCACATATTAGCCGAGTTTCCAATATGTATAAAGACAATCTTTCAAAAATATCTACACATGTGTCTTATGTCAGTAATAATAAAGTCTCTGTATAGATATTTTTGAAAGGTTGTCTGTATAGATATTGGGGAACTTGACTGTACCTATAAACAAAACTTATGAAAATACTATAAAAAATATCTGGTTTTAAATTGAAATAGGACTGTACTGTACCTACTTAAATTCCTAATTGGTAGTAACCCACTTATAACGTTTCATAAAAAGTAAATAGCCGTATTTTAATCATTCTTTTCTTTTGTTACAGATCTACAGTGAAAAGTGAACAAGTGTCGTGATATCAAGATGGCGGCGATTAAATTGTTAATGTGTTTGTGCTTTCTTCACGGAGTTCTTGCCAAAGGTATGTATTGGATATGCATTACCACATTTCTGCTATGTAATGCGCGTTTTACATCATATTTTTGTCAGATAGTAGCTTCAGGCCTTATGGTGCCACTTAGGCTTAGTGTATCAGTGCCCGTAGGACTGCATAACCACTCCTGCACATAAATAATTTACTTTACAGTACATATGGTGCTACGTTCCCGCACTAGTGCGGAAAAGAGCACATTTCGTGCATACGTCGAAACTTTAAAGAGCCGTATGTGCAGTAAAACGTTGTACGATACACGTGCGAATAGGTAATTCGCAACTTGTGTCGATTTAAAACACTACCTTCGGTCGTGTTTTAATTTATCACCACTCGTTGCGAATTTCCTATTTTGGGCACTTGTATCGTAAATAACTATTACGCGAGGACCATAATGCGAGTTTTATTGCACGCTGCGCGTACGGGAAAACTCGCATTGTGGCCAGTTGAAGACGTAAAATTTTGTACGCGACACGGGCAGTAATTCGTAAGGCCCCAGAGCGCATATTTATGGCCCTCACCTTCGGTTCGGACCACAAACATCTGCGATCTGGGGCATTCACGAATTCACCGCCCTAGTTACGTAATGTACTATTAAGGCGGTCCGCTTTCCATACAAAACGTTAGTTGACATTCGCGGGCTAACCGCGTGATGTTTTGAGAAACTTACGTAGCAATCTCTTATAAATTGGCTTTCGATTTACGCGTTATTCCCCCTTTCCTAGACTAAACTAGAAACTAAATCGCTTTACCTTAGCTAATCGAATGCTTTGAGATCTAGGAAAAGAGCCATGATTGGCTTTTTCTTATTTAAGGCGCCGTAGGTTCATGGTCTTCTGTCCCTCTCACTGAGCATAAGCGTGAGCGAGATGGAAGTGCGTGCTCGGAAGCGCGGATATCATGTTTAAAAAAAAAAAATCCGTTTAAATAAATAAAAAAGTATTCACTGATTTCTCTTAAACATTATATTGCCGATTGTTAGATACCATTTTAATATGTTAAGCTTTTGTGCATAATTTGTTAAATATATTTTAAGTGTATTTTAGACCCTTTTAGACCTATGTTTGTAATTTTTTTCTATCAAGCGAAAATTGTTTAATCATGTTTCGATTCACTGATCTCCCTGCAGAAAAGCCTCAAAATTACTATGCGTATTTATTTGAAACCATATTATTCTAAACAGACGCATTATATTGTTTCAAAAACTCTGTTCGCTTCACTTCGCTGAACCCACGGCGCCTTAAGCTCTCTATTATTGTTTTGATCAGGTAAACCCGGCCAATGTAGTGAACTAACCTATGCAAAACACTAAGGTTGAGTTCAAGATGTATTCTATGACGTATTCAATGTTCAATTGTGTTTTTTTTTAATATGAAATAAGTAACGAACGCCTCCCAGAGCCGGAAAAGGCAAAATTTTACAATAGGAGTCTCGGCGCCGAATACTGCTTTGTTCCATTCGGCGTCGAGATCCTTGGTCCGTGGGGTCCCTGTTGTTGGCAACTCCAACACAGATTACAGAGTGACAGGAACGCCGATCATTCCATCCATTCGTTCCTGTCGCATCTATTCATTCATTCACTCAATCTTTCTCGCTCTGAATCCAACCGCAGCCATGTAATGAACCGTGTGCTTAGTTAATTTAATACAACTCTCTTAATGAATACGCCGGCCTTTTAATCACTTCGAATCCAACGAGAAACAGCCACTGCACCACTGTTCACCAGCGCCCTCAATCTTTTCAAGGAATTCTCAAAATAATTAGCCGATACCACCGAAGAGCTGGCGGCTTCCTCGCTCAACGCATTGCGATACAGCGGGGTAATGCCGCCAGCATCTTCGGCACCATGCCGCGGGGAGACCTTTTATTTTATTTATAAGTATTAATATAAAGTTTTTGTGATGTCGGTGCCTAATTTATATTGTAATTGTATTAACAGCATTTTGTTGTTTATTGAATTTTGTTGTACGAGAAATTAGTAACGATGTGACTTGAAGTTTACGGCTAAATATAAATTAAGTTATGGAGATATGTCGACATGTTCGGATTTTAACGAACACCGCTTACGATTACAGACGATTTTGTGCAATCTACCCCAAAAAACACAACACAAATATTTATTTTTTGCACTGAAACGTGGTCGCTTACGAGGCCTCATTAAGAAGGCTCAAAGTCACCCAAAGGGCAATGGAGAGGGCCATGTTGGGAGTTTCTGTGCGTGATCGCATCAGAAATGAGACTATCCGCAGCAGAACCAAGGTAACCGATATAGCCCTCCGGATCGCTAAACTTAAGTGGCAGTGGGCGGGGCACATAGCACTTAGAACCGATGGCCGTTGGCGCGGAAAGGTTCTCGAGTGGTGACCACGCACCGGAAGGCGCAGCGTGCGTAGGCCCCCCACGAGGTGGACTGATGACCTGGTAAAGGTTGCAGGAGTCCCTTGGATGCGGGTGGCGAAGGATCAGTCACTTTGGCACTCTTTGGGGGAGGCCTATGTCCATGGACGTCTTTCGGCTGATATGAATGATATGTTTCGGATGATGAAGCTCTGCCGCAAATATTACTCAACTTAGACGGTAATGTATGGTTTTAAAACCGAGTAAAATTCAGTTAAACTAACGCTATTTTTTAACTCGGGCACTGGCGCATGCGTGTTACGGAGCGTGTCTGCAAATGATATGCGTTTGCGTCGCAAATTAACTGTGACAGCTTAAACCAGCCATGAAAACGATTCTGAAATAAACTTACTGACACACGAGCACACAAACGACTCCTTTTTTTAACCTCTGACTCGTATTAGGAGTGTCTGTGTATTTGTGTGTATTGTGTGTCTCTCTGTGGCATCAAAATCAACTATTTATTCTGCATATAAGCCACAAAAGTACTTTTAAATGTCACAACGGTAATGTACAACAAAATAATGATAATCTTACACAATAATCATTTAAAAGTTGCAGATTAACGACAGATTATAAACTGTTAACACACTAAATGACGCTAAATGCAAAGTTATTAAAATAGCTAAATATTATCCAATCTATATCGAATGTTTGTTATTATATTTGTATGAGAAATAACATGTAGTTTTTATTTATATAAATAAAGGACAATAAGAGGTAAATAGCATATATGGTACATTAAATAAAAATAACAATTGAACTACAACTGCTTAAGGGGCTACCCGAGGTTTCCATCGATTTTTGACAAGTTTTGAATCGTAGGTATCTCCTTCTTTTGCACTACAGATAGAAATATGAATCAAACGGTTATCGGTTCTTCAATCTTTTATCTCCATTTTGGTCTACCGGATTTTGAATCAAATGAATACTTAATGTTGTATGATTTTTTTAAAGATTGTCTAAAAAAACACTAATTTCGTATCTCTATTGACGTGAAAGATCTAACATATACGAAATCTACATATTTGGGTTTGTCTATGACGTCTCTAAAAACTGGTCTAGGGTTTTCATTATAAACCAATTAACACAAAAGTTATGGCCAGAAAACGGTTTTTTTGGCCTAAAATGGTTCAACTTTGATGCCAAATATCTCGAAAACGATGAACTTTGAAGTAAATATGGGATACTACATTGCTTAAAGCCGTTGTTGTTAATATAGTAAGCTAAAAAAAACATAAGAAAACTAAGGGATTCAGATCGAAGGTCATTGGCGTATGGGAGCCCCTTAATGGATGTCAAGTAGTTAATTAAGTATATCGTAACCGATTTGAATGCATACTTTTGTTTGAAAGTGGACGTGATCGAGATGGTTCTTAGCTACGTTTTAACAAAATCGGTTCAGTCGGTTTTTATATATTGAACTTTGAAATGAAAATGCCCGACATTTCTTATTATTGAAGTAAGTTGTATGCACCCGTATTATTGCACTTGACTGTACCGAAATTAATTAAGATATAGCTCACAGAGCCATTACACTTTTGTTAGTGTATCATCATCATCATCATATCCGCCGAAAGACGTCCACTGCTGGCCATAGGCCTCCCCAAAGAGTGCCAATGTCCAGTCCTGCGCTACCCGCATCCAGCTGACTCCCGCGACCTTTACCAGGTCATCAGTCCACCTTGCGGGGGCCTGCTCTTTCCTCCCCAACGGCCATCTTGCAATGTGCCCCGGTTCTTCGTGCAATGTGCCCCGCCCACTGCCACTTAAGTTATACTTAAGTTAGTGTATATTTAGGCTCAATTTTGAGTAGCAGAGAGTAACAGTAACAAATACCCACTTATCTTTTGTATTTTTTCTACCCACGCATAATTAATTTCATTATTTTTACCAACTGTGATTCATTACCTAACGGTGCCAAAACCTGACTGTTTTGTTGGAGTTCAATCACTTTTGGCGCTACCTTAAAAGGAGGTTTCAGTGTCGGTAAAAACTTGAAACTCCTTGGTAAACCCACACACGTCTATTGAATGTAGGTGCGATAAGTGAAGTGATTCTTTCGAAGGGTGTCAGCCAGTGACGGACGCACTATCTTGTCTTGTCACTTATCGTGTGATAAGGCCGTCCATGCTACGGGGTCTGGGAAGGATAGCTTTTCAAACAAAAAAAGAGCTTTCCAAATCGGTGTAGGCGTGGAGTGATCGGGGAACGCAATATAATAAAAATATTCCGGTGAATTAAGAACCTCCTGTTTTGAGGTTGGTTAAAAAACAATGTCATTGCTTCTACCAAGACTTATTTAGGAATAAAGGTGTGAGTTATACAACAACATGCAGGGTTGTTATGCTTTACGCGCTCATGTGTCTCACCTCACCCGTAACGCCTAACGAAACGAAACCTCTACCTACGCCAGGCGCGGGACACTCCGCGATTTACGTTCATCGCTACAAGTACATGCCGGTGCCCCAACGATGGGGAACCGGCAGATACTTGTAGCGATGAACGTCGACGTCGTCGTCGACGACGTCAGAGGGCCATAAATCTTAATGTCTTGGCTGAGAAAAAAGCGCCTTTTGTAAAGATCAAAGGAGTGTCCCTTCTGTACTTGTACTATTATCTATTCTGCGCCTACGCTTAGTTTCTACGAATCGCGGCGTCAGGATATATTTGTGCGGTAAGCTCGATTCTCCGTTCAAACGTAAATACGCTCTCATTTTAAAACTCCGTGTTGGATTTTAACGAAACTTTGTATGTACAAAGAGGTATAACCAGGTCTGTAATTAGTTTATGTAGCTTCAGATACCATAGTAAAAAAATACTTTTTTAAGTTTTTCATACAAAATTTGTTTTTGTTGTATTACGTTTGCTTTAGTAATTGGAATCATGTAAACTAATTACAGACATATTGTACATGCAAAGTTTCGTCACAATCCAACACGTAGTTTAAAAATGAGATCAACACTCCGTTTGTGTGGGAAGGTGAAATTCGGCCGAGTCGAGCTTACTGCGGGCGCCGTAGGTTCATGGTCTCCTCTCCCTCTCACTGAGCTTAAGCGTGAGCGAGATGGAAGTGCGTGCTCGGAAGCGCGGAAATCATGTTTTTTAATTTTATTTTTTTTGGCGTTTAAATAAATACAAAAGTAAACACTGATTTCTCTCAAACATGATATTGCCGATTTTTAGAAGCCATTTTAATATTTTTAGCTTTTGTGCATGAATTGTAAGACTTATTTTAAGTGTATTTTAGACCCTTTTAGACCTATGTTCGTGATTTTTTTCTATCGAGCAAAAATTGCTTAATCATGTTTCTAAACACTGATTTCCCTGCAGAAAAGCCTCAAGATTGCTATTCGTATTTTTTTAAAACCATATTATTATGAACAGACGCATTATATTGTTTCAAAAACTCTGTTCGCTCAACTTCGCTGAACCTACGGGGCCTTAAGGTGAGCTTATAGTTACAGAATAGAGGGCAGGTGTGAGTTGATGTATTTATGTACCTGTGTATGTATTAATATAGAAAACATACTCACGTACGTTAAACCTCTTTGAATAGGCTGGTAATAAATAGCCTGAAGCTGTACCCCGTCAGCGTCTTTTGTAGTAGAGCCGTCAGTAGCACAGACGCTGATAGGCCGTAGAACGTCTAGTCATCCACTAGCTAAGCTAAGTGTACACGTGCGATGTTATAAACTTTATTTATTACTAGCTTCCGTTCACGACTTCGTCTGCGTGACCACGGATTAAAAAAACTACCCTTTATTTTCCCTTTATTTTATCCAGGCTATAAACTATATTCGTGAAAAATTTCACATGTATAATATGGGAAGGAATGGTACGTCCCTATACCCATCTAGAGACGTGCGTAAATATTACCAGTGAAAAATCTTTCCCATGCTTAAACTTTCGGGTAGGTATATTCCCGAGAATGGCACATCAATATTCCCAAACCAGTCCAATTGCCTACTTGTGAACAAGAACGCAGAAGGAAGGCAGAATTACGAAAAAGGAACTCCTTTTGCACCAAATGCACGATTTTTGCATAAACTTACATTTGTCATATTAATTTTATTAAATAAAATAAATGACTTTTATTCTGCAAGTAGGCCGTAATGGCACTTTTACAAGTCAAAATTCTACCAGCTTGCAGTTTTATTACTAGCTTGTTACGCGACACTTCTCATTCTTCGGTCGTTTCTATTCCCAAGTCAATCAAAGTCA
This sequence comes from Epinotia demarniana, assembly GCA_945867215.1. Classification (NCBI taxonomy): domain Eukaryota; kingdom Metazoa; phylum Arthropoda; class Insecta; order Lepidoptera; family Tortricidae; genus Epinotia; species Epinotia demarniana. The sequence continues at coordinate 9,322,690 of OX244285.1, forward strand.
CAAATCCAAGCTCGATTGTTGAAGAGGCCTTGAGAATGTTAATTTTAATATTAATAATTTAAACTTGACTGCCCAAATAAAAAGTACTAAACGCTAATATCAATTTGTATTAAAAATATTGCCAAAAATATTCCGCTTGCAAATCGAGAGCTTGCAGGAATATCAACTGCGGGCGTAGCATGCATGGTTGACAAGACATCCGTCTCTCCCGCACTCGCATACCTTTCAGAACGTGACGGAACTCTTATCCGCAACGATAAGTGGTAATATGGCAACCATTATATGCCCGCTCGTGTGGTCTCGACTTAACCAGCCATCGCGAATCCATTGACTAGAGCGCGTTACATTTCGCTCAAATATCACGGTTCGTTGAACCCGCCTCGTCTCAATTCGGACGTAGTTAAGCTTTTTAAAAACATCTTTAACATCGGCCAAGTGCGATTTGACGCACAATATAGTGCTCTTCACTCCTAGCAATTTGTCACACCTACTTGCAAATTTGTGTAAAATCGTCGCCTAACAAAAAACATTTCGTATTTGTAATCCAAATTCGAGGTGCAGTTTTTGCGAAATTGAGGATTATTTTCGAGGTAGTATACATAAATCTACGTCTAACACTAAATCTTACTGAATTTATATACAAGTCTAGTATGAATTTATAATTGAATGCATCAACTGCCACTTCGAATAATTAATATAACTTGATAACTTTGATTTACTTATTTTGAACTTACTCAAATATCGAAGGTATTGCAGAGAATTGAATTAGTTAATGATGTGGCATGTCATAATTTGTAACCATAAACACTATACCTTCCCCCGCGGCTTCGCGCGCAAGGAACCCAGGCAAACCCGGAAGATAAAATATAGCCTTAACCATTCAGAAAGTCCATTCTACACGCAGCTGGTGAACGAATTTGTTTAGGGGTTCCGTACCACAAAAGAAAAAAATCACACCCTTATAGGATCACTTTGTTGTCCGTCCGTCCGTCCGTCTGTCAGGGCCCTTTTTCTCAGGAACGCTTGGAGGTATCAAGCTAAAATTATACCAAATACTCAAGTCTACTGTCCCTTGGAGCTGTGAAAAAATCAAACTTCTAAGCCAACGCAATCAAAAGATACAGCCGTTTATGCCGCAAATTTTCGGAAGGGAATCAAAACCCACGCGTGGACTCGGAATCTTGAAATTTGGTACGAAGCAATGTCTTATATTATAGCACAGATAAAGGAAAAATTGCGAAAACCGTCCATTTTTATACGGAACCCTCGGTGCGCGAGTCTGACTCGCATTTGGCCGGTTTTTTCAAATCGGATTAGCGGTTCCGGAGATTCCCATTACGTACAAACTTTTAAACTTACAAAGCTACAATCTCACAGACTTTTCCACTTTGTAATATTAGTATAGATACCTAAGGACAGAAAGTTATCATAAACTAATTTATAATATCGTCTTCGTATTGCGCGATTATTAGCCTTTATGTACTAGTTATATGTGTAGTAGTGTATGTATATAGTGTTCCTGGAGGTCAGCAAGGTCGCCAGAGCTCCCGAGGATGCGTTGTGTTGAGAGCGAGGGCATTTGTTCCTTCAGCTGTCAACACGGCGAATCCTCAAAGATATCAAGGGTCGGCAGCGCCCATGTTACTCATTTGGAGTTGCATGCGTCTATAGGCTGCGGTGTCCGCTTACCATCAGGCGGGCCGTACGCTTGTTTGCCACCGTCGTTGATAAAAGAAAAAGTTATCTATACTTACAATACAGAGGAGGGTGATCTCCGAAACCAGAACCGATTACAAAAATTCATTCACATACCTGTGTATCATCATCATCATATCAGCCGAAAGACGTCCACTGCTCCCCCAAAGAGTGCCAAAGTGACCGGTCTAACAGGCATGATGCTTAAAGTATACAAAAAACAAATTCATCACTACACATTGTCCACAGATTACCTGCTTAGTTATTAATTAATGTACTGTATGCACTAGGTAACAAAAGAGTGTATTATTTGTGGGTAACAATAGTTTATTTTCTGAATAGGTGTGAAACAACCAAATCACGAGATCGGCGTCTAAGCCGTTTGACATTTCGCAAGACACATTGTGTCCACACACACTCGTGTGCTCAGCAACCTTGTGGTCTATTCGACCATGTGTTGAGACAGTTGGTTTTTTTAAATCGTTTATTTCATGTGTCTTTGTTAGTTCTGGCGAACGGAGTAAAAAGCTTTGTGTTGAAAACGTCTTTAAAAAAGAAATACGATCTTACAAAAATAACGAAACGCTTTTAACCTCGTTTTGACAATATTTACCCAAGTTGGCTGAATAGCAGCCATCTTTGCCTCTTCGTAAATGTAGGGAGAAATAATTGGCTCATGTTTTTTCTAGTTTTCAGTATCGTTATTTAATAAAATATTTCAGTTTAGTAGTGTAGAGACTTTAGACCCAAAATGTCCGTCATGTCTGAGAAGTCCAATTTCAACATTTGCACAGAAGAAGAACTTATCGTTCAAAAGGCGTACTTAATCCTATAAAGAAAGTATTCTCTAACAGTCTACCTTATGGCAAACAAATAAATTGTGGGCAGTGCTTTGTTCAGACGGAAATTAATACAATAGGTACAAAGTGATATACCTAATATGCTTTAATATAATAGTATACACAGTGTCTAAGTCTAATACGGGCAATAAATTAAATCGGACATAGTATTCATTAGTGTAATCATGAAGTAAAAGGTTTTTTTTAAGTTGCAGGTCATTACGACCCCATAATTATTATTTTTTAAATTTCTCAACAGCAATGTACTGTAAACATGGTTGCGGTACCGAAATGTCAAATGTTCATTAGCAACTGTCAACGAGCGTTTAACGTGAGTGTGTTTGCATTACATTGCGGGCTGAATTATTTTGTATGGACAAAATTATTGTTGTAACTTTAAGTAAATGTTATCTAATTACCTTTACTTTGTCCTATACTAACCACCATTAAGAGATTCGCCCGTATTAGACTTACACACTGTATATACCAACACATACATAGTGATTAAATATTCAATGGGTTACAGTTTTTTTATGTAAGTATGCTACACGGATACGAGTAGCTTTAGGTGCAAAAAACACTACATTTTTAAAACCCCTTTAAAATGTAAATCAAACGTCTTGATTAGAAACTAATTACTGATTGTTTCGGTCACGCTCCTATTGACGTGAACAAAGGTTTAAAACAATTGTTTTTCCCACCTAAGTAACTCGATCATCATAATCAATATCAGCCAAAACACGTCCACTGGACATAGGTCTCCAAAGAGTGCCACAATGACCGATCCTGCGCCACCCGCATCCAGCGGCCTCCCGCGTCATCTTGTGGGGATCTACTCACGCTACGTCTTTCGGTAAGTGGTCGCAACTCGAGAATCTTTCCGCCCCAATGGCCATCGGTTCTACGTGCAATGTGCCCCGCCCACTGCCACTTAAGTTTAGCGATTTGGAGGGCTATAGGTATTGGTTTCCTAGGTTCTGCTGCGCATATTAGCCTCATGAGGATATTGCTCTTTAAATAACATCTCGCTTTATTTTAGAACTGCCCGCGCGGGTTTGCTCGGTATCTCAAAGAGCGCAGGCAACCCGCGGAATAATACATACCAGAAAAACCATTCTATACACAGGTGAAAGAATTTTTGAAATAGGATAAATAGTTTCAGATTTTACCCCTTACATAAAAACATGCATCGTTTTTTTTATTGTATTAGCCTTGACACATATAAACATGAAGTTCTTTTAATTAGCGAAGCTGCCAAAAAAACTCCTATCTCTTTCTAATACTAGCACTATTACCGCAAAGAAATGGACGAGTAACTCACAAACGTAATGCCTCGGCCACACTTCGCCTGAATGTTGTTGCCGTCCTTGCCTAACGTATAATATACGATAGAAAAGGACGGCAACAACATTCGGGCGAAGTGTGGCCGACCTTTCCTTCTCTCATTCCGACAAGACTCTACGCGGCAAAATTGGGTTTGTAACAGCCTTTGGACATCCTTTAGTGTGGACATAGTTTTAAGTTGGATGTGTCAAACTGTATAATAATTGCATTAGGATAGACGATAGTATGAATAGGGGTGTATTCAAAAGGGCATTGGGTAACCTTGTATGAGAAAAAAAATCGTTTTTATTTTTTGCTGCAGCCAAGGACGTCTGTTTAATAATCGTTCTTAATACGCATAGATACATACATTCACGCCTTTATTCCCAAAAGGGGTAAGCAGAGCACATGAAACGTATGTTCCAGCGCCACTTTTAGCATATATATAAAATATCGACAAAATGTGATATTGCAGTGATAGGTTGCTATAGCCTATCGCCCACAACACACTTCAACCCTACGCGTAGATATATAAAATTAAACGCGTTAAACAATATCGGAGCCGAGATATTTAAGTTTGAAGTTCTGTTTATAACTTTTCAATAGGGACCTGTGAAAATATGTATTGCAAGTATCTGGGCTCCGATGCATTTTAATGAATTACATTACATAACAAAATATGTTTGTTTTGAGTAGATCTATCATAATACCACTTTTGCGAATGGCCGCTCATCTAAAAAAATTACAACATTTTTACCCAAACCCCTTTATTAATACTTGAAAAGAGAGAAGGCAAAAATATGCCTAGAGACGAAAATCCCCTTCAAACATTTCAATAAATTACAAAGCCACAACCGTTTTAATGTTGCATGTCAGAGAGAGAAAACGCTAGCAGATCGTGACGTCGCGATCCTCAAGCGTCTTAGTGAAGGACAATCGATTCATATGACGGTACGTTTTGCGGAAAAGAGACAGAACATACCCCTCTTAAAACTTGCCACCATAGCAAGATTACTTGCCCCCATACCTGTTGCCACGCAACAATAACACTTATGGTAACAGAACTATTAACTTTTTACTTCCATCTATCTTAAATATTCTGCCCAAGAACTTATTACAGGACCTTACTTAGGTATACCATTATTAGTCAAAACAAGAAGCTACTTAAAAGTTACTACCTAAGATTAGATGAATAAGTGTAGGTAAATAATAAAATTGTAGTCAACAACAGCAAATTGTTAGTATTATATTATAAGTACGTAGTAAACTTAAGTAACGCGGGATGAGCCGCGCGATCTCGCCAACTATTGCCTAAACCTTTCAGGTTTTAAATAGTGGCTTTACTTGCAACACAATAACTATTGTTAAAAAAAATTGTATTAAATAAAAAAATAAAAAAACAAAAAAAAACTTTGGAACTTAGGACTTTTTGATTACATAATTTCTTGTGTTGTTTTTTTTTCGCCATTTGACTACATTCTTAATCCTTTCTCAGGAAAATAAAATATTATTGATTATGTGTTTAGTGTCTACAGCCCTATTCGGTTCAAAAGACATAAAATAGGTATGTCATGTTAAAGAACAGGTATTAGGCATGATGACAGTAATTGAAAATCACTCAAATATGGTATTTTCTTAGTGAAATTTTAATGCTCGAAAAATGCTCATATTTTTTTATTAAGTAAGAGATTGTTGTTTATTTTGATAAAACTAAACCGAAAAATACGGACGCCCGCCATGATATGTTAAACACCAATCAGAGCGCATGACGTCACACTTGTATAAACAAATACCCATAACGGCCATTACCACAGATTACAGAGAAAACTTACGTACTGGACGAATAGTAAGACAGGGATAGAACCATGTTATCTGACAGGTCTTCATATGTCATTGTCTCCGCTTTCTCGCTCGCACGGCCGCGCAAGACTTGGAGCATCTAGGTAGCGAAAAGGTTTGCGGTCTGTTTATACAAACGTGACGTCACTCGGGACGCCATGACTAAAATGCATTTTTTCCTGCTTAACTGTTATATTCTCTTGAAAAATCTTATTCGTTGTACATAATAAATGTTTCTAAACATTATAGAACAGTTTTCAAAATGTGTCATCGTGCTTATTGTCCTTAAGATGTGCTAACCTCCCATATAAACTGTTGAATCAGCCTTCATAACGTGGGTGTCAAATGTAGGAAGCCGTACAAACATATACATGCCGCCTCAAAACCAAAACCCAATCGATTATCTACCTTGCTTGCAACACTTAAGAATCAATATTCAAATTATCGGTTACATTGAAAATTTGCGCCAGTTTTTAAATGCGTTTGTGAAAGAGAAAGTCAAGCGATTTTGAACTTACTGCAATAGTGTTAAGATGGATGGTGTCAGTCGTGGAGTGTATAGGTTTATTGGTATGCCGTTTTGAGATGTTAAGGTCGGTGTACACTGGTGGGCGGAGGTATAACGTTATTTCTTGTAAGGTAATGAGCAGCCCACACTGGCGGGGTTCTTAGAAAAATATAATAAAAGTAAAACCTTTAGAATAAATATCTACCCGAGGAGCGTATTAAATTCGAAGCTTGACATGAATATAAAACCATAAGTAAAATATGTTTTGAAGTGAAAACTTCTTTAGCGGCGCTGTGCACTTTAAGGGATGGGGTAAAAATGTTAAAGTCGCGACAGGTGTAGGAGCGTAGGAGGTCACATGACGTGTAGGAGCATAGGATTTAGAGTTGCCAATTGCTGGTATACAAAAAGCGGGAGTTGCGCATTAAAACGCGAATTTTTAAATGTGTTTATTAAAGCAAAATTAAAATATTCATGTTTTTTTTCTAAGCAATTCGCAAGTTTTCACTTCTGCCGGCACTCCCGGAGTGCAACCCGGTCTTTTTTTTTGTAAGATGTTTCTCTCTTGTCGTCTTAGAGCATTAAACCAACCGGAGTGGCCATGAGACATTTTCTATACATAAAAGTCTGCCGATTTTTGCGGGGGAGGGGAACGTCAAATGTATGCGTAACGTGAAAATAGCTACGTCAGATAAACGTCAGTCCATACAATTTGTATGACCACTGGTCATATACTTTTGGCAGAGGGGAACGCCTGTCAATGGCCACTCCGGTTGGTTTAATGCTCTAAGCTTGTCGTGGTGCAATTAAGAGTATTTATTAATATTATTATTTTTTATTATCACTGTCACACCGAATATCGCGATATTTATGAATTTAAATTTTACTAGATTGAAATTAAATAAATAAATAAATAAAAGAAGATTTCTTCTTCTTAGGGTGCCATATCCTAACGGATGTCGGCAATCATCAAGCGAAAGTCTTTCCTGTTCTTCGCCGTCCTAGCGAGAGTGGTGGCGTCAATAGTACCGGTCCTGTTCCTGAAAGAAGATTTAGACTCGCAAAAAAAAATCTCTACACAAATAAAAGGGGTTGATCGAAAAAGGGGGTGGTGGTGGATTGGTGAAAAGTACCTAAACACATCATCATCATTAGCCTATATACGTCCCACTGCTGGGCACAGGCCTCCTCTCATGTATGAGACGGAACGGGCAGTAGTCCCCACGCTGGCCCAGTGCGGATTGGGGACTTCATATACACCTTTGAATTTCTTCGCAGATGTGTGCAGGTTTCCTCACGTAAATATGAAATCATATTCCGTACATAAGTTCCGAAAAACTCATTGGTACGAGCCGGGATTCGAACCCACGACCGCCGTTTGACAGCCGCATGCCTGAACCACTAGGCTGTATTTAGTTTAGGTACGACGGAAGCTACGGAGCTTCCGTCGTATCTAAACTAAATACACTAAACTAAACAATAATTAGTTTCTCTACAGCTAGCACTTTCAGTACATTTTCGCATTAAAACATGACTCCATAGAACCTATGGCCTATGGTGGCCGTTGAGGGTGTTAAGGACCCACATTTGCCTTTTGTCGACACATCCTCGAATCACTTAAGGATCAACAACGCGCTTGTGAATTCCCAGACTCGCAATCGTCCATAGGCATCAGTGCCCTACGATTAAGCAAGCCGTATAAAGTCTCCAATACCATTAAAGGAAATACACGTCATTCCAGACTGAAGAATGAATCAAAAGATTGTCCAAGTGGGCACACCTATCTCCTTAAGCAACGGCCGACCATCTGGGAAAGGTTGCAACGTAGCCAGCGAAACGTGCGGGGCAGAGTCTGTACAGGTTTTTATTTCGCCTACATGACAGCAATACAATACAAATACTCTTTATTGCACGCCTCACACAAACAAAGCAGTTACAAAGAGAAACAAGACAAGACAAGAGTCAACAGGCGGTCTTATCGCTGGAGAGCGATACGTTGTCTGCTTTACGATCAGGCGGGCCGTACGCTTTTTTGCCACAGTCGTAGTTAAAAATTCTCATACATGAGAGGAGGCCTGTGCCCAGCAGTGGGACGTATATAGGCTGATGATGTGATGTGTAGTTAAAAAGAAAAAGATACTTGGTCCTTTTGCGTAGGTACTGAACCCTAAAGAACAATATAAAAGTGTAGTATTATGATACTGTTTAAGAGGCACCCTATAATTAAAATTTATAGTTATACAACATCTATAATACACGAAGTGTAATTATAAAAGGTCGTATCACCCGTACATTGTGAACACAGATACGATCTTCAGAAGAATACAAAATGGTGGCCATTAAAAAACTTATTTTTATCGCTCACGCTTATAAAGTACAGAGCTTGTAAATCTTGTGGGTACATTGTTTTGGTACAGGCCATTGTTATGGTTTATTTCTTTTTATGTCAAGTTCTTTTAGTTCATGTATGTTACCATATGTTACGTATACGTAACATACATGAACTAAAAGATTTCTCTATAGAGCTAAAGGTGGATTTTCATGTCGTTAATTCGGATGATATACAGCATGTGTGACTGCGGGTGCTCTTTTATGCGTCAACCACACTCTACCGGCCGGTAATCGTTAATGATTAACAAGTTGGAAACATTAAAAAACCCCGGACATTTTAATTTCAAAGTTCAGTGTCTCAAAACCGGCTGAACCGATATCGTTCAAGCGTAGCTAAGAACCATTTCGATTAGGTCAGCTTTCGAACAAAACAAACCGCATTGAAATCGGTCCATTAGTTTAGGAGCTACGATGCCCCGCAGATACACAAATATATCGGAGTTCGTATATCTTCCATCTCTGTCGCTCGAGATACAATTTCTCTCGAGACGGAGATACGCCATCGAATTTCGATATTCGATAGGTCAGTTCATCACTTACGAATTAGAATCAACTTGAAACATTTCACACTTCGTTCCATAGAAATGTGAAACAGATGTGATGCGGCGTACGAAAATGTACCTCTTTAATTTAAGAACTCGTTAAAAATGGTATTTAAATGACTGTAAAATTAAAGATAATGGCGGGGCCCGAAGCGCTTGTCGACCCACGACATGCAATTATGAAACACACGGTCGACCCGACCATCTGACCTTGCCAGAGGACTGTCAGATTGCCTGATTAGCGATTTGGATAGTACAGCAAACGTCAAAGGTGTGTTTACACATTCGTTCCTTATTCATTTGTAAGGCGAAAAATTTATACGTCTTGTCGTCTACTAGACACGGTAGTTACACTTTGCATGCTAGTGAATCTAACGTCAAGTCAAATAATTTGCAACTTTTTATAGTTTCACCATTTCCGTCTGGCCGTCCGTCAGTTCGTCCGTCTTCAGCTTAGCTCAGTAAAACTAGAAAACTGTAATTCGGCATGCGTATATTTTTTGAGGGTACCTCCCCTACACCTAAAATGGGGATGTATTTTTCTTCATTTCTCGTTAAACCCATGGTATGGGGTATCGTTGGATACCTTGTTCAAGAATATTATGGGTTTCAAACCGATATTGCGTGGCAGTAGTACATTATAATGAATGTAAAAGGAAAATTATCACGGATCAGTAGCTAGGTATAAGTAGTTACCGAGTAATAGTCGACCGACTTAATGTGTCCTTGAAAGGCCAATTTTCTTTCAAATTCGGCAGACACAATCGGACCTACGGCACCCTATGCTGCGCCTGGCCCGCCACGCACTTGGCCAGTTTGTTTACTTTAGTTTTAAGAGAAGATCAAACGTCTGTATGGAATCATCTACAATCTCAACACTAGGAATGGTAAAAATAAGAGTCAAAATCACTGCTAATTGACACACGATGTTTGCATGCCTGCTGAATACATGAAACTGTATTTTAATTTATAAGACCTAGTTGACCATGATGGGCTATTTTATACTGTATTCTAGCAAATAAACGATTTGATTGATTGATTATGTAATGACCTTTTTACCTCTGTTAGCCCCCCTGTTTGAGAATCCAGTCGTTTTGATACCAACCCCCTGTTACGTCTCACGCAATTTTTCCGTTTGATCGACAGTCACAACGCCTGATCCGATCCGACAATCGGTCGGGTCGGTCGTGTGTCGCGCTCATTTGCCCCATTACGACCACGTAATGTTGGTCAGCCTGTTTTTGCTCCTATCAAATGAGAGTAGTGCCTCTAATTAATGAAATTAAGTCCTAATTAAGTTACGTTTGTACCGACAAAGGGGCACTTAAAAGCAGCTTAGATAAACATCTGGGCTTTAAGGGGGACGAGAGAATGAACTTTCAGTACAGAGTCAGACACTTTTCGGACATTGTTGAATTACAAAACATTTTTAGGTTTCCTATTTTCTTTTCTTTAGTAAACCACATTCACATATTCCCACAAAATTTATAAAATGTGTGAAATATGCCTTTTAAGCCTGAAATGACAAATAGGTATGCCAATGGAGCTATATTATAGGTATCTAAAGCACTTTTGCGACATGACTAAGTATGACCTGAACATACCTACGTATAAGGCTTGTTCACGAAAAAAAGTAGCCACAAACTATTCAGGTTTTCTTGACCCTATTACTGTCGATGTTTGCTAATATGAATGACACAATAAGTAAGTATCGTTTATTACTTTTTTTGACAGGTAATGAGTACTCAACATTAATATAAATTCTCGATTTTTAAATACTTCAATGCTTATCTTCGTTTATTTGCTGCATACGTAATGTAAAGATTATCTTCGCTCGGCCACGACTTTGGTCTTAAGCGACCTGCGACCAGCGTTTTATCTGTTCATTGCGCGGTCGAGATGCGCAACGCACTGTGGTTAGTTGGGATCACGCGCAATGAACATATAAAACGCTGGTCGCAGGTCGCTTAAGACCAAAGTCGTAGCTAAAGTTGTTAGCGTTTTTTCTTTTCTGAAAAATATTATACTTACAGTTTTTTCTGCATTTCGTCCCACAAACCATATTCATTGCGTCAATACTTTCTACCGGACTATTTCCCATACGATAGAAATCATTTCGCACGTTTCGTCCCCACCCACCGCTTAAATCGGTAAAATATTCCATTAGCTTATTGTGTTATGGGAAATGAGAACGCGAAACAACTTCAATGTGGGATTGGTACTGTTTCCAACCAATACAAAAAACTGTTTCCAACCAATGTAAACATAACATTCTGTATTCCCGAATGGGGTAGGCAGCGCCAATTTTTATGTTATTGATTTATTTAATGGCATCAAGCAATAATATCGCCTGAAAAGTACAGTCCCGCCGGCAAGATCTATTAATCATCATCATCATCATATCAGCCGAAAGACGTCCACTGCTGGACATAGGCCTCCCCCAAAGAGTGCCAAATTGATCGGTCCTGCGGGTGGCGCATCTAGCGGACTCCCGCAACCTTTACCAGGTCATCAGTCCACCTTGTGGGGGGCCTACCCACGTCGCGCCTACCGGTACATGGTCGCAAAATATCTATTAATGTCAGTACCAAATAGTAAGCGGTCTTCGTTAAAATCTGAATGTATAGAAAGTTTGACAAGTTTCCACAGAATGACAGCTGCCGGCGTGGCGCCATATTTAACGTTGATCGGTAATCGAATCGTACGTTGGTGCACCGACCTAAAAGTTTGGAATAAACTTATAAGATTAACATTTCCACGAATACCTTAAACATCAGCTTACGTCTATAACCGCAAGTCGAAAGACAAACCCGCATAACTCAGAAAATGGCGATAATCCCACGACGCATGTTAGCCATTTTAATGGCATTTTCCTTGTGTTCACACAATCGTAATTTGACGACGACTAGTGATGTTCCGCTGACGTCGACTTGGTCGATATTTGAATCGGTCGGATAAAAGTACACTAAAGGTGGGTCGCACCAACTTACGATCACAGACTGATCAACGTTAAATATGGCGACGGAAGCTGTCATCCCATAGAAACTTGTTATACATTCCATACTATCAGGTTTTAACTTATCGTAAGACCTCTTTTCGTCCAATATTCCGCAGTGTCTCAAGACGAAATTCTTCGACCAGTGTGTGTTGCTAGTGATGACATATGACACTGAAACGTGGTCGCCTACTATGGGCCTCATAAGAAGGCTCAAAGTCACCCAAAGGGCAATGGAGAGGGCCATGTTGGGAGTTTCTCTGCGTGATCGCATCAGAAATGAGGCTATGCGCAGCAGAACCAAGGTAACCGATATAAGTAGCCCTCCGGATCGCTAAACTTAAGTGGCAGTGGGCGGGGCACATAGCACGTAGAACCGATGGCCGTTGGGGCGGAAAGGTTCTCGAGTGGCGACCACGTACCGGAAGGCGCAGCGTGGGTAGGCCCCCGACAAGGTGGACTGATGACCTGGTATAGGTTGCGGGAGTCCGCTGGATGCGGGTGGCGCGGGATCGATCGCTTTGGCACTCTTTGGGGGAGGCCTATGTCCAGCAGTGGACGTCTTTCGGCTGATATGATGATGATAATGATGAAGACCTCTTATATCAACATTATGAATGACAGCTGTCACCATTTTAACGGGGATCGGTCCGTGGTCGTAAGTTGGTACAGTAAAACCCTCCCTAACCTAACTATAGGTAAAGTCTACCGTCAAGATTAAATACTGGTGGTGTTTTATCCAAATCATCAATGCTTTAATGGAGTCACATCGCGCAAAAAAATATTGATTGATTACGGTACTTGACTGACAGACACGCCACTTTTTACAAAAAAAAATGCTTAATTTAGTATGCAGGTGGTAGAGAGATAAAAACCAGTGACGGAGAAGAATATAACATTACTTTGTCATTATGTCGCCTTGGTGACTCAAGTGACATGTATCTCTATACCTACATCTAACCTTAAGTGACTTTATTATAAAATCTAAATGGGGTATAGTGTAAAACGAGTATACTGTGAACGTCGTTTTTTTTCCTCAAACCATTCTTAGCTGGTATGAAGAGTTTGAAAATGAAGATGATTTTAAATTACATGTTTGAAAGCAATCGGGCTTTTTATTCTTTTTTAATTTGACTTGTCTAGTCTGCTTCAGTTTAGTCGACAAATCATTCAGCACATCACTACACATATTGTGTCAGAACAGAGCCCAGATCGCATCTGAAACCGTATTAACGTTTTTAAAACCATAATTTAGTGTAATTTTCTGATTTCCCACGAGTTGTGATAACATTGCGTTTCGAGATTTGTTCAAATTGGAGTTGTTAGCGTTTAACTCGAGGAGGTACGGAGTCCCTTATTTTGCCGACAATCGTTACTCTTTGATTTGTTAATTCTCTGAAACGGTTACCTTTTCAGGTATAACTAAAAGGTAATTGTGAACCATTAGGTTAGGTTTCTTTATAACAATCCTAAAAGTAATCTTTTCAGATTCACGTCTAAGTAGTCCCTGAAAAAAAAATTACCGGGTTGCACTCCGGGAGCGCAACAAAAAAATCCTAGCTAGCTACTTTAGCTGGGTCTCAAGTCAGGGAAATAGTTATTTACGATACAAGTGCCGAAAATAGGAAATTCGCAACGAGTGGTGATAAATTAAAACACGACCGAAGGTAGTGTTTTAAATCGACACGAGTTGCGAATTACCTATTCGCACGTGTATCGTACAACGTTTTACTGTACATATGGCTCTTTAAAGTTTTGACATATGCACGGAAAGTGCTCTTTTCCGCACTAGTGCGGTAAAGTAGCGCCATATGTACTGTAAAATATTTTTCTCCTTACTTTCTCTATTTCACCAGACCAGAGCTCGGTCTCTCAGGGTCTATTACTTATCTAAGCCTTGCAAAAATCTCAACAATAACCTTACTTGACAGATTCATTCCACGTTTAAAATTCGACCGTTGAATGACGTCACAGTTTGGTTCCCGCGTCACGTACCGCGCCGGACGCGGGTAACGGGCCCAGTTCTCCTTAGCGGTCTTATTTTGCAAAATCAATACAGCAGCTTTTTGAATACTCATGCAATTAACTTACGTAGAGTGGATCGCACCAAATCATGTGCATAGTAGGCATGGAAAACGGTTGGTACTCCCTTTTTTCAGACTTGAGTATCTGTTCGTAGAACTATTATACAATCTGTTGCATAAGCGTGTAAATAATAACAGCCCAGGGCTATTATTCTATACGCTTAATGCTTAGAGCATTAAACTAACAGGAGGGGCAACATGAGTCATTTTCTATATAAAAAGTCTGCCGATTTTTGCGGGGGAACGTCAAATGAATGCGTAACGTGAATTAAATAGCTACGTCAGATAAACATCAGTCCATACAATGTGTATGACCACTGGTCATATACTTTTGGCAGAGGGGAACGCCTGTCAATGGCCGCTCCGGTTGGTTTAATGCTCTAAAGCTTAATGCAATCTCAATCACATTTCGAAATAATAAAATGAAATTGTTGACATTGTTCTATCTCACGCAAATACCAATTATTAAAGAATGACCATTAACCGACCAGCCTGTACTTTTACAAAGAGTTATTCTTTGCCATGCCGGCAGAAACTTTTTATTTATTTTTGGTTGACATTATTTAATGTGGCCGATTTTTTATAGAACTTTCAATAGGATTGGAATCTTGTACCATGTACGTTAAAGTTGCTTTTTGAATGCACTACTCTGATGCGATTCGGTCAACTCAAATAATCTCAAATGCAAGCTTTAAGCATATATAAATGCCCCACACACCTAAGTCCACGTGAATATTCACGCCATTCTAGCACCTATTGTTTTGTTAATTAGCATTATAATCCTGAAGAGCGAAATTCTCTTCAGTCTACTGTTATCTGGTGCATATTTTAATGTGTGTCAGTATAGAACGGAGTAGACAGTGTCCATATTATCATAGAGGCAGGTTTATAAAAAGTAGAACGTAAAAAGTAGACTGGTACTGTCCTTGTAGGGATGTGCCGATGTAGTTGTAATCGATAAATTGCAACATCTGCATTCAGAACGTAATTAAAATATTTTTATAGCCATGTGAACCTTATTAGTCTATGTTGCGAATGAAACCAAATCCACCTAGCTAATTTAAGTATAGCTGTACATAGATAAAAAAACTAATAAAATTGATGGGAGTATATACTCCTATCATGTTTATCGTTTTTTTATGTAAACTAGTTATTGCGGCTTCCGCGAATAACTGTAAATATCTTATTTAAGTTATTAAAATATGTGTAACAAAAATTTTAATATGTCTACATAGCGTGAGGGTTGAAAGTGCAAATAACGTGTTGTTAGTCCTTCGACATTCCAACATATACTTATTTTATTATTTATTATTTCAGTAAAGCACTTTACAATGACTTAAAACTAAATACAACGTCCCACAAAACTGTTTGCACAATTTGACTGTGGGATCCATGAGTCATATAATTTGAGGTAGTCTTAATGATAATGAGTCTATATAAAGTGGTAAAGTCCTAATCAGTCTATATAATTCTTAAGAAGTCTTAAGAAGTAAGAACAGCTTTAAATGATGTTGTATAAAGTGGATAGGTAACTAGATATAAGATATTAGGTATTTAAGGTATAACAGGGCTCTTTTAATTTTTTTTTGTTTTTCTCTTGTCTAATAGCCAATTTCTGGTTTTATCCTATTTGCCCTAAGAAAAAAAATTGCGCCGAAGTATATATTTAACATATATCTGTATATGAATAGTTTGAGAATCAAAAAGAAGAATCAAACATTTACTCGTGACATAAAAGGTAAATCTGTCACGAGATGGGTCTACAGCATGATGCTGGCTTTGCAGCCAGCGCTGGTCTGCCTTGGGTCCATCCATTGGCGATACGGAACGTAACACATAAACATTTTTTTCAAATGGGTATGAAATAGGACGCAACTTGCAAGTTCTGCCAGGAGACAGAGGAAACAGCAATGCACATTCTCTGCTCCTGTGGACCACTCATGCACAAAATAACCTACCTAGGGTGGCAGATCGTTCAGCCGTAAGAGGTACAATATATCACCGCCAAAAGAATCTGGAATTGGTGAATTCTAAAAAAAGGGCTGTCACAATAGATCACTTGCTGGACGAATCAACAATAATAATAATAACTCATGAACATAATATAAAAATAACAAAAGAAAGGTAATAAAACATAACATGAAATACGGTTGCACTTCTATGCTACTTTGGTTCGTTTTAATTTAGGAAGTATCGATACTAATCCTATCGACACCTCCCAGCTCCAAACCAGCTGGTTAAACAGTAACCCACGGCATTTATCTTCGGATCAATTCCTTTTTAATCTTATTGCATTTATACCGTTCTATTTTTGTCTACCCATTTGTATTTATATCTTAGCCGGTTTCAAAGCCTATAGAAGGTTCTTTAAAGATATTGTTATGTGTACTGATATTATAAAGAGATTGAGTGTGGAAGCTGGTAGCTGGCATGTTGTACGGGTTAATTTCCGGAATTGTTTATCCGATTTCAATATTTCAGTCCGCCTTTTGTACCGATATTCTTTTGTGCAATAATGATTAAATAAATAAATAAATAAAACATAGGCCGTTTTTAGGGTTCCGTACCTTAAAAGGAAAAAACGAAACCCTTACAGGATCACCTTGTTGTCCGTCCGTCCGTCCGTCCGTCCGTCTGTCAAGACCCTAAAATTTATACCAAAATACTAAGGTCTAATGTCCCTTACAAATTTGAATATTTAGAATGGTTTTACAGAATCCTAAAAAAGTAAATGAGGAAAAGTTTTAATCATGAAAAGGGAGGAAGGAAATGTGACCAACAGTCCCAGGGAGGTGTCGGGTTCATCGTCCACAAGTCCCGGTGAACAATGTGGCGAAAATCAAGAGTGTGTTGACTGGAGCCTTGTGGCTCGGTCAAACACAGGGCGCGACGCAGCGCGACGTCCGCGCCGCGTGATGCCGGCGCGATGACTGGTCAAACAGGGCGCACGTGGATCGCGCTCTCAACACGCCCTCATCGCGCGCGCGATGCGGGCGTGACTCGCGCCCGGATACAGCATGCGCGTGCGGAGGGTCGCTTATTCCTTGATGTGACCCAGCGCGGCGCAGCGTGCCCGCGCGTCCACGCCGCGCTGCGCTGCGCTCGCGCCGAGTGAACGCAAGGCGCAGAGCGGCCCGGGGCGCGACAGAAGCGGGGCGCGATGCCGGCGGGACGGAGTCTGTTTGACGTCGCTAACCTGTTAGCATGTATTTAATGCCGCCGCGGTCGCGCCGCGCGACCGCGGCGCTGCGTCGCGCCCTGTGTTTGACCGAGTACTCGTTGAAGGTCATACAGGTTTAGGATGTGGGTGGCGCAGAACCGGTCATCGTGGCACCCCTATGTCACCTATGGTGGCAGGCTTATGTCGACATCTTTCGGCTGATATGATGATGATGATGATGAAAATCATCCTTGAGAAAGTGTACCTTGTTTTACCGACAAAAGTTTCGCTGAATTTTCATTTCATAGAAACCCTTTTTCAAAAACAGTAAACTTTTGAGGACCGTTAATGAAACAAATCCCTTACCTAAAAACTTAACAATTTCTTTTTAAAAAAACTTCGAATCTTTACATTTGATGAAACGTATGATGAACTAAAGGGACACCCTGTAAACACTTGTATCAGCCCACTAGGGCCAATAGCAAGCTTATAGAAAGCGTGTCCAGTCCCTAATAGGCTGCAATTCCCCGACATATATACACGTCCGTCCGGTTGTTTTGTGTGTCAGTGAGCCAGGCGTCTTCACACCAGATGCAAAAGAGTTTGCTGCAATAGTCCCAATATATAGAGTACAGTCAAGTGTAAAAATATGGGTATACAACTTACTCGTAAATATGTCCCATAACTCTTATGTCAACGGATTTGGTTTTGGTACTCTTTTGTGAGAGGATATTATCGATGTATATTTTTGCACGTGACTGTACTCCTACACATTTCAAATAAATAAAAAAATTAAAGGCTCCGAGCCGGGTACGAACCGGCGACTACAGGGCTTGCTATACCCATCCAGAGGCTGTCATTAGCTGTCAAATCCCATAAAAATTGAGGGTAAAACGCAAACGCGATCGTAAAGTTTTGTTTCGGTAAAACTTATACTAGAGCCTTAGGGTCCACGAGATACCTCATAATATTGTAAAACAACTTGTAAAATTACCATGGTGCAATAAATGACACTAAACTAAACTAAACATGGCCCACCGCTACTAACCAACTGAGCTATTGGAACCATCTGTCTCGGTCACAAAATCTTTCAATCAGTTCCTTGTTACAACGCCTTATTAGGGAGGCGTGTAGCGACATCTACCAGAAGACTTAGGCTTCTTAACGGCACCGTCTCAAATTATATTGTTCCGATAGCACATTGCTTAGTAGGGAATGCCATCTACATATAACTGTGGTCGCCGGTTCGAATAAGAACATTAATTTTAAATTTTCTCCTTTCTTTTGAAATTTATAATTTCGTTAGCAGCGTTACTGCTTCATACAAAATTAATTTACCCCTACTCTACTTACTCTACCATATCCTCTCGGACAAGAAGGCTTAATAACTTCTAACAGTCGAGTTGCCCGCTCACTTGACAAAGGGGGGGACAACTGTTACTCGCGTCCGCAGGGGCTACCTACCATAACCCTGCACGTGTCCCCTTGGTGGTATTAAAGAGTGATAAAATTTAAAGGCGAAAAATAATGTATGCCATCATCATCATCATCATCATCATCAGCCTATATACGTCCCACTGCTGGGCACAGGCCTCCTCTCATGTATGAGATGGATGTATGCCATACGATTAAAAAAATGTATGAAATCCTGAGTCCTCCGCATGAGAGCGCTGATGGCCGCGTTGGAGTTTTTAGTGGATAGATGTATCACATAACCTAGTCATCCCCTGGTACAGATTCAGCAGATTCTCATTTCTAAAAAAACATTTTTCAATTTTGATTTGGATACCCGTGCAATGAACCATCCTCGCTGCCGATGTGACATGGCCCTAAGCGGCGCCCGCGCAAACGGAGCGCAGACCGGCCACAGACACCGGACTAACTACATACTAGCTGTATTTATGATCACGGGGCACGGGATTATACATAGTTGTATAAAACTACCTACTAGCTACAGAGAGTTCGTCATATTTGTAGGCGGGTGAATGCGCGCGATTGACACTTCGGTCTAGATAGGTAGACACTTTTGTTAGAAAGAAAGATTAGAAAGGGGAAAGAAATAAATTTATTAGCCCAAAGATTTTGGTACATATTTGTATAAGCAAAACTAAACACATAAAATCTAAACAAATCGTGACGTCGCGATCTGCGAGAGTTATCTTCTCTACCGAGCAAAATTAAAACGTTTATAGCTTAGAATTTGAGATATCTGAATGGAATTTTCGTCACTGGGCATATATTTTGCCTTCTTTCTTTTGGAGTTATAATAAATTCTGAGTCGTTAAAGGGTTGTTAAAAGCAACCCTCACTTCTCATTATGCGTAGTGATACTAATGCAAGGCACACCAGAGCGCAATACAAGGAACTTTTATATCAGCCTCCTTGCCACACTTATATGTATAGGAAAAACTGCTATAATATGTGCATAGCCCTGTATAATAAACTGCCTATAGATATTAAACTAGAAAATAATAGACTAAATGGCTTCAGGAACACTGCTATTATAGTATCAAAGAATATTTGACGCGCTAATAGCTAAATTATAATGTAATACTGAAATTTATTTTACGTCACACCTGGCCATAATGCGAGTTTTACTGTACGCTGCGCATACGGGAAAACTCGCATTGTGGCCAGGTGAAGACGTAAAATTTTGTACGCAACACGGGCGGTAATTCGTAAAGCCCCAGAGCGCATATTTATGGCCCTCACCTTCGGTTCGGGCCACAAACACCTGCGATCTGGGACATTCACGAATTCACCGCCCTAGTTACGTAATGTACTATTTGATATTGACAAAGTAATTTAAATTTTGGACATTCGATTTATATAATATTACTGATGATGTTTGCACACCTGCATGTAGGTTAAATACGCATGAACTGTAAATAATATGTATACGATCTCTATAACCGTGTTTCAGCAAATAAATAATTTTGAATTTTGAATTTGTCTACACCCGTATTATCATTTAACATGCATCCAACAACATGTCAAAAAAGCAAAAAAAAACGTTATAAAAACCTATTTTTGCTCAGTAGCTGCTCTACTAGTACCATTTGCGAGTTATCCCAACTATTTATAGTATTTAGTGTAGTAATATGTTAAAGGTATTGAACAGATGTCTCTGTACAACGTTGTGTTTGTTGGTAAATGCACGTATGAGGCATTATAACCAATACCCCAGGAAAATTACGTTTTTTTTCAAACATTAATTTATAACAGCGTTTTTTTTTGTTTGTTTAATTTTAAAATGTTATTCTAAGATGCCTTATCCAAGAATCCACCAAAATTTCCATCGGGAAGTAAATATATAAAAATAAATGACACATCCATTATGTTTTTTGTGTGATTTATTTATTATTCTTGCAGTGCTCCTGTAAATGAACCAAAACAAAAATTAAAATATCTATTAATATTTTTCCTCTTTTTTCAGGAATTGGTTAAATATCGATTTTTTTGATGACTAATATTTTGGTGGATTTTGAGTCTACGTAATTACTAAAGTGATAATATATCAGTTACACGCAAAAAAGCTGCTGTTATGAATTATTCCCAAATTTGCATTTTTTTTCCATACTAATGAAAATAAAGTGCTTGGGCTACAAGGTCTCAAATCAAACTCTCACGAAATGCCTCGGGCAGCATTCACCTTTATTACTTGTATGGTCAGCTTATGCAGTGTGTCCCTACGTTAATGTACTTCTATATGTATACAGAGACAGTAATATTCTGCGTGCGTAATAGATTGTTACCATTCTCTCACATATTACTGAGAATTTTATTACGCTCGCTAAAATGAATTACGTTTGGCTTTGCCTGCACAAAAGTGTATTTTTTCCACAAACGCAATTTTCCACAACAGCAATTCACCATATTTGTTATTCTGCACATGTATTCATTTTAACACAAATGCGTTGTCACCGATATTTAACCCACGTCGAAATAGCGGGGTGGTATATGTTGATCATGTGTATCTGTGTGTCTGTCTATGACACTGTAGCCCCCAACCGCTTGAACCAAATTTCCTCTCTAGCCCTCTTCAATAATGTACGGGAAAACATCAGATTCAGAATATTCAGACACATTTATTTCATAATACGATTAGGTTGGTGCATTATAAATTAAATAAGTATGTCAATTTACATGTAGTCATTATTGATCGTCAAAAATTAAATAGATGTATATGTTGCTGAAGCTGCAAAGCGCCGCAAATACGCATCTTTAGGTGACAGTTACGTATTTGCGGCGTTTGCCGTGGAGACCTAAGTCCATGGGGACCGGAGGCATTAAAATTATTGAACCAAATTTCGAAAATGCTCATCCGCTCCACTGGTGACCATAGGGCTGGCTCGTTTCTCGCTCACTGCATTGGCATTGCCATTCAGCGAGGTAATGCAGCCAGCCTTATGGGCACCCTACCGAGTGGTATTGATTTCGGGGATATATGTAAATATAGTGTAAACCCCATAGGTTAAGTTAGTTGTAGTCATTTTTGTAATTTTATTGTTGTTGTACCATATCTTATACTTATATTTTGAATAAATAGATTATCTTGTATATGCTTTAGAAAATAAATATGTTACAATGATTTTGTATTATGTTAATATAAATATTTGAATAAGCCAATGATGTATCATTGGAATATACAATAACAGGTAGGTACATTTTAGAGCAATATAATCATGTCGTAAATATTTTCTCCGGTAATGAATCGTCAGATGCTCATGTTACTAAATTTCAGATTTCTGGTCCATATCTATGTAAAAATCTAGTATAATGGTTTATTCAACAAAAAGTTTCCCAAAAGGCGTTTCAATGTTTTATCACATAGATTGCGTATTTCGGTAGTTTCATAAAATGTGGGGCCTATGATGCGTGGGTATGGAATGCGTGGAAACAACTTTGGCAGCATGAAAACTGTGCCTCATGGAATACCATCAGTACCAGTAGGGCAGAAGGGCAGTCAACAGCAGTCTACGCCGGCCAAATGAAAAAAAAATATGTTATAAGTTAATTCCTGAGCGAAGCGAGGGAATTAAGACTGAGTCCTGAGTGCAGTGAGGGGTTCAACCGCCCAAGACTAAAACAGTCTTATCCCCGAGGTGTATACTCTACTTTTCACACCTTATGCGAGACAAAAAAACAGGCTCAGTAGATAAATAATGTTTATTTAGCAAATTAAAAGTACATAGTAACATTAGACACGTTAGTCCAATTATGGAAAGATAAGGTAATGTTTTTATTTGGTACGTTTATTGAGGTTGAGTTGTCTAATTTGATAAACTCAGGAGTCAAAACACTTTCATCACTCGACATTTTCGATATTATTTTTGAAATTAAATCTTCTATAGGCACCTACAAGAACTCGATTTGTTCGTCACGCGTGAACAAATGAAGGCGCGCGACGTTCCAAATTCGAAAGCACAAGCCGTGGTCCTAGATTCGAAATTCGAATTTCGAACACCGCGCTCCTCCGGACCGGGGTTCACACGGAGGCAAACTTCATTTATTTTGTCAAATCAAGTAGGCCATGGCCTAGGACAAATTGTGTTTAGCAAAATTAAACTTTATGCATATAGTAATAAGAATTATGAAAAGTGAAATCATATTATTAACCAGCGGGTTATAATGAAATTCAGTACAACATTATAACCCGGCTAATACCAAGGGATTTAATGTCTTGCTTTCGGTAGGGTTTACATGACCTATAATTCGGCATTGTCGAGCATGTGGTGTGAAAATACAATTTCCTTCAACCTCTACTTATTATGTCTCACTGACAACCTCAACAAACTTTCACATTTATTATATGTAGAGATGTAGAGATATATACTAAACTTGTGTCAGCCAGTGACGGACGCTCTCTCTTGTCACTTATCGTATGATAAGGCCTACCATGATACGGGGTCTGCTCCCTTAGTCGAGTTTTATGACGTGAAATTCTAACCTCAAATGTCAACAGATTAAGGGTCTGA
This sequence comes from Epinotia demarniana, assembly GCA_945867215.1. Taxonomy (NCBI): domain Eukaryota; kingdom Metazoa; phylum Arthropoda; class Insecta; order Lepidoptera; family Tortricidae; genus Epinotia; species Epinotia demarniana. The sequence goes on from OX244285.1 coordinate 9,346,044, forward strand.
GTACATTATTTTCAGCCTAACTTCTTCTGCTGATCACTGTACCATCCTAAAGTATATTATTAATGCCATCATAAAATATAATATTATACTATCAAACACATGCATAAAAATACCTTGCCGCCAATCGAAAACTTATAATAGTGCCATTAAACGCTAATTACTTTTCATTAGAGGTACAATTTCCATTAAGATAATAATAAAATATTATATATTCGCATTTATATCGCAGTAAATGATATCCACTCGAGAACCAGAACTCAATTTGTTATAAAAAGCATTTATTTTCTAAAGTATATACAATACAAGATAATAATTAACATTAACTAAATTAAATTAAAACCAAGTGTAATGTAAAAAAGGCCCTCGAGGCATTGTACAGTCACCGGCATCAATATCTGCCGAGGCAAAGCCAGCAAAAATATCTGATAAGTCCTTATGGCATTAGACATAGAGTCGTGTCAGATACGAGTATTTATGCGTGCTATGTTGTGGCAGATCTTATTGCTGGTGACTGTACCGAGGATACTGGCGGCATTTCCTCGCTGAATTGCAATGCTGATGCGTTGCGTGAGAAAGCCGCCAGCACGTCTATCATGGGACGGCTGCGACATACTCTCGATTTTTCTCGCACTATACCTCTTCTAAGTGTTCTAATAAGAGAGAGACGGATAGTGCCAGAAAAATCTGCTATAGCACTACTAGCTTAGCTCAGGCTCAGGGCTCAGACCAAGAAAATATACAGACGGAGCGTTACGAACAGTCTAGTGAAGCCAACCGGTTTTCAACCAAGCCCCATAAGTTTAGCACACGCTAAACAAATTAAATCGCGCAAAACTCGAAATAAATGGTCTTGACAGCATTGCGACATGTGCTGAAGAGTTTCGTGCAATTTTGTTTGTATATGTGTGCGTGAGCGTGTGCTAAACTTGATGTAGCTTGGTTTTGTTTGTATGTGGTTTGGCTCCACTTGACTGTTCGTAACGCTCCGTCTGTCTTTTTTTCTTGGTCTGAGGCTCAGGGTTATAAAGCTAAACAAACCTGAATCCGGAATCACACCATCCTCAACCAAGTCAAAGCCATAATACAAGGAATTTTCTTTGTCTACAGCCACAAACGCGTAAATATAACGGGTCTGTCTGCAGATATCTGAGGGCTGGCTTTTATCTATGGAAGTACGATGGGGCTCCATTCAACTAGTTACAAATATGGCTCGTGAGATGGCCAAGTAGGCATGAGCATATCAAAGGGCACAGCGGAATTGTCATATCGCTCATATTAGGACCAGCATTCCACTCCGAAAAACTCATTGGTACGAGCCGGGATTCGAACCCACGACCGCCCTAGCTAGCTTATTTCAGGAAAATTATCAGTATTGATTATTTTATTTAGTGTATAACCCTATTTTGGGGCTGGTAATAAATTGGGGGTAGAGTAGAAATGGGCTAAGGATTAGTATCACTTCAATATCACATTTTCTTAATTGTTAAATCTATAACTGTTTGATGTGGGACTGAAATAGTACATTATTGCAGAGGTCCGGAAAATATAGATTGCGAAGTAGATACCTATAGAGGGATGGGGGATCCCTTGGCAATCTACATTTAATATGATTTGACTTAATTAATTTTGATGTAAACTGTGTTCTATAATTTTGTATGTAGGTACTTGTCAACTGTAAAATTTTAATGTGTATTTAAAATTTTCCATATGTAGTCAATTTTTATTATATTTTGTTGCATTGTGTATACATGTATTGTGACGTTTCTTAAGCACTCTTTGAGTCTATTAGAAATAAAATATCTTGATTTGATTTGATTTGAATCCCTTTCCACGCTGAGGGATGTACAGTGCTTTTCTCAAACATGCAATAAAATTAAAAAAGAACTACAAACTTTTTTTAATACGCCCTGACGTCTCATGATTGATATTGAAACAAAAGAAGGTCGCTTCGCAGGCCCAGCCTTCCTATTTTGCATGAAATTCCATTACGCACCTCTCTCCGCGCCCTAAACATGATATTTCGAAGCCACAACGTCAATATTTCATAGCGTGTTCGACAAAATCTAATTTCATATGATTTGCCTACCCTTTTTGTGCATATAGAAGTTTATGTATGTGCATTAAAATCTTGCCAGATTCCTAGTAAATACCATTCGCACGTATACAATGTGAAGCTGATAATCGGAAGCAATTAAAGACATTCTCCATACAAGGTGCATTCCTTATTCGACCGAAACGGTCAAAGATTATGCGTTTGCGCATGACGTGGGCTAAGTTAAAAGAGGACAGAGATACATACAAATATTATAAATGCGAAAGTGTGTCTGTCTGTTCATTACATCTTCACGCTTAAACCGTCTAACCCATTTAGAGATAATTTGAGTCCCGGGGAAGGACATGGTATAGTTTTTGTCCCGGAAATCATCCCATAAGGGGCTGAAATAGGGGGATGAAAGTTTGTATGAAGCTACTATAGCTAAACTAGCTCCACGCGGACGATCCAATATCACCTTTATTACTATGGATAAAATTTGAAGGTGCCGATATACATTGGCTAAAATATAATATGGGATACCTTAAAACAAAGACCGGGAAGACGGCCGAGATTACATTACCAAGGCCGACAATGCATGTAAGAAAATCAATTGCTGGCGTATTTATCAGCAGGCGCCGTAAATGCGATTCTTCGCGGTCTAACACAAACAACAAATAAGGATTCCCGACCAAATATAAATATACCCGACCGAGGCCGGATAGACATTAGTGGGAGGCATTTCCTTTTCACGCTGAGTTATGTATAGTGATTTTCTGAAACGTGCAATTAAATTAACAAAAAAAACCAAGTATTTTTTATTTAATGGCTTGATATTGAAACAAAGGAAGGTCGCTTTGCAGATTTTAGATCTACCTACCTAAACAATTTTGTTAGAATTTTCATAATGGACCCCTCGCCGCACCCGCAACGTGACACTTCGCAGCCTAATATAAGGAACATAGCGTCAATATTGCATTGCATGTTTTAGAAAAATTCCGAGCATGTTTGTAAAAAAGTAATTCATTATTATGCAACTCGTCGTAATATACGTGCGGGGCACATCCACGCCTTATTTCTCTACTGGGAACACTTGCATGTTTAATTGTAATATAAAATGCTAAACGAATCAAAATGCTAATGTAAACCTATTGTTTTAATACGGAGAAACCATGGGAAAGGTAAAATGACCCGAGCATTGAATAAATATGCATAAATTATATTTATTCGCATCCGATCCTAAGTGGCACATTGCTCGTAGAACCAATGGCCGTTGGGGCAGAAATGTTCTCGGGTGGAACAAGGTGGACTGATGAACTGGTAAAGGTCGCTGGAGTCCGGTCATCGTGGCACTCTTTGGGAGAGGCCTATGTCCAGCAGTGGATGTCTTTCCGCAGATATGATAATGATGATGATGCATCCGATCTGTTTTATTATTCGGTCGACAAAAAAAGTTTATTGTACGTAATACGAACAGTCCATCAATTCCATGGTACACATACAAAAATAGAAAATTATAATGTAGAAGTGTCATTGAAAACAATATTTCATGTCTGCATACCCCCCTATTGGAAATGTAGGCGAATTCTTGCTGACACCATTCGTTAGATCGAGACGACGCTCCCATCTTGTCAAAGCCATAATACGGGGCCTGAAGACTATTGACTGGAGATTATCATGCAACACTGTTAAAACAATCGTATTCCTCCAACATTCCGTGCCTTGTGCCATCGTTATCTCCCTAGGAAGCTGAAGAGTAAAATATTGTCTCTGCACATAATAGAAGCCGAGAATCCCGTGGTATTCACGATGTTTCTCGCTGACTTACCTGTATAGAAAGTAGAAACCCAGCTAAACTTGACGCCGTATATAGATTCCAAAAAAAATACTTTAAAATTGCTAAAAAAAACCGACACTAACAAACTAACACTTCCAAATGATGGACGTAGCTAGGTTTTAGCTAAGTATAGATATCTTACTAAAAATTTCAACACTACATTTTAAGAAATATTTATTTTTATTACATGTGTATTGAAATATACAAGCGTATACCAAATGTCATAAGATTAAAACTAGGACATATTTTTAACCTTAAATTGACGGACTGGTTATTGGACAATGGGGCTGGCAACTGTCAAATGTTTGACTAGATGGCGCCATCATCATTTGGCTTAAACGGCTTGATTCTAAACAAGAAAATTCCTAATAAAAAAAACAAGAATTTGACAGTTTTGGTAGGACTGACAAGTTCATCCTATGCTGGCGCTATCTGTAAATACCTTTGCCCGGTCAACCCCATTTTTAATATAGTGTGAGGAGTTCGATGCCCAATAGCAATAAGATATTATTATTATATTGACATTGTTTTATTTTGTGTTGTGTAATTTTGGCTTTTTGGATTTGATTATTTACACTATGTAATGAAACTCAAGACATTTTCTTGCCTGCATCTGGGCTAAATACACAGCGCTGTGAAATCTTATTGACATCGATATTATATACCTACTGTATTCTGATAAATAAATGATATTGATTGATTGATTTGACACATAATCTCAAAAGTGTATGATAGTGAAAAAAAGCATTTGTCATGGTAGCTAAAACTAGCACTAACTTGTAGTTTAAGTTTATTACAATTATGTCCTTGTTTAAATTGGCTTCAATGAAGTCTAGATTCTAGTTGCGGTAAACGTCCCAAATTTTACAGCTGAGGGCCTAGAATAGTTGCCTCACTATTATGCTTAGGTATTGTTATGACTTTGACATGTAAAAGTGCCCTTGTGGCCTAAATAGGCCACAAGGGCACTGCAAATGCAGATTAAATAATTGATTTTGATTGATTGATTTTGACTTAAGATTGAAATGTGTGAAGAATTGGGTTTACTTTTCATATCTTTTTTTTTTTTTGCATAGCACCAAGTTGGTTCCGTAGTACAAGGTGGTTCAGATCAGAATTCAATTCACGAATTAAAGTTCATCCCTGTAGTTTGTGGTGCCACTTGACTTGTAGTCCCCTATTTAACTCCCAAGTAACACATCAAAGCAGTATAACAGCCGACTTACAGCATTTCTGTATCGTTTTCGCATTTTGAGTTAGTTCTATAGTAGCATTATAAACGTTTATAAGGCTATTGTAATGCTTATTTGGGCACAATTTTTACTGCTTTAGATCCTAAAAAGGTTCACAATAGTTGTTTAATTGCATTACAGGCGCATTATATAAGCATTATTGTGGTCAAAAAAAGTATCAATCGCATTAAAGAAGCATTATTATGATCTATAAAGTTGCCAATCGCATTACAGAAGCATTAAACGGGCAATATTATTGATAATGAAAATGTTAATTGCATTACAAAAGCATTAGACTAGCATAAAAATGTACTAAAAGAATTATAAACGTTCACAGTTAGAACTAAAACATAACAAAAAACATCGCTCTAATACTTATTGCCGGTACAAATGCTAATTATGTCGCATTATAATGTATGGATGCGTAAGTGTTTCAAACTGAGTGAAGTGTTTGCAAATTTTATAATTTAGTAGGTACCTAAGTGTTTGACTTTTTTGGTATTTCATGCCTTCAAATATTACTGCGCAATGTAGTTTACTGTAAATGTCTATATATGTTTCATTCAATATTTTCACGCGTCTTCTATATTTTGTGGTTTTGATATAAAATTTTCTATAAAAATATGTGAGAAATAAACAAAACAAATTTTTATTCCTGTTATAGAACGAATTTTGCATTATTAACGTGATAGTATTTATTGGGCAGTAATAAATCAAGTTATATCATTATTATAAAGGTCTATTTCTTTTATAAATAGGGCCGCATGATTATATTTTTTGGTTATAAATTTTTTACAAAAATGGTGTCGGGCTATAGCAGCCCGGTGAGCCTTCAAAAACGCTAATTAATGCCACCAGCAGTAGAAATACTCCCACGTGATCACTTATTAAGCCAGAGGCCAGAGAGAAGACTTTTTATGAACCACTGTAGTGCCATTGACTATAAAGTAGTTATATATGGATTCATTATATGGATGCATTATAATGGAAAGAAAACATGCTATTAAGCAGCTTTAGGCATTATCTTATTGCTTAAAAATGCTATAGTAGGCCCTAAGGCATAAAAAACATCTGAAAGCTGTATATCGGATTTACGTGGCATTATAATGGTTCACGTTTATGCTATTAAACAGCATTAAGCATTTATTTACTACTTTAAAATGCTATTGTAGATCCAATGGCACTAAAAACAGCTGAAAGCTGTACAATTGCGTTGTGGTTTGCTGCACTAAAACTAAAGGCTTTATAAAAGCATTTTGATATGCTATTATCTAACCGTTATACAGTGTAAAGCATCATAATGGTTTTCAAATGCCAATATAAAGCGTCAAGATGCTCGGTGAACTTATATAAGAGTTTATACGAACCTTAAGTTCTACATAAGTTTACTAATCGTGTGATAAAATGCTTTCTGTGTTACTTGGGCTGAGCCTGTAAACTGAACACGGAATGATATTGATATCATTAACCGATTCCAATAAAGGAGGAAGCTATCTTAGATATATATTTTTAATAGTGGCATCCTTGCTGGTAAATGTAGGTACTGTTCATTTTAAGTATTATTTGTACCGTATAGTATGTCCAAATAAACAGTAACCCTCTTATTCATAAAACTTAAAAAAACCTCCGTTAATGTTTCATTCATGATCTTTTATGTTCTTATTCACGGGCGTTGATAAAACTTATTTGAGCTACTCGTAAAAGAAAGTTAAAATTCATTTGCCAGTGTCACGTTGACATTTGTGTGACTGAGAAAGGAACAAAACCCTATTTAGCAGACGGAGGTTTGTAAAATTTTATGAACAAGTGGTAAAAAATCACGGTCAAGTTTTACGATGCACGAGTGAGTTGGGTTGTGAATCTGCTGCAAGCAATACATTGTCCAATTGTACCTCAATAGCGCGTTGGTATTCTCCGATATGCGTTGAATCCCGCTTACTATGTTGAAGGGAGATATTATCACTGAAATGAGGAATGCTCCTATAGTAGGATCTAGCTGACCGCTGTTCATATCTATATATATATACCTTCTGCCCGCGACTCTGTCCGCGTGAAACTCGTTTATACCGCAGCACTCATGCACAGTTTCACCCCGCATTTCACTCTATTCGGGTGATGATTTCGGGGATAAAAACTAGTCCTCCAGGATTCAAGCTATCTCCTTACCAAATTTCATGACAATCGGTCCAGAAGTTTAAGCGTGAAGAGGTGACAGACAAAGATTAGTATGGTATAGTAAAAAACTTTTAAACTTACAAAGCTACAATCTCACAGACTTTTCCCCTATTATTATAGATAAGTATAAACAAGCTGCCCCCGCGGCTTCGCCCACGTATTTCAAAGAATGTAGGCAAACCCGCGGGACAAAATATTTCTTAGCCTGTAAGCATCCAGAAAACCTATTCTTTACGCAGGTGAAAGAAAATTTGAAATCGGATAAGCGGTTCCGGAGATTACCCATTACATACAAACTTACAAAGCTACAATTTAACAGACTTTTCCTCTTTATAATATTAGTAGGTATATATAGTTATAGTTAGTTTTATAAAAATCCTGAAATTTTCACAGTTTCAGAGTAATTAAGAAGTTGGGAAATGAAAAGTTGCGAAATGAGTCAGGTTGCCTAATGTTAGTTTGGGACAAATTAGTGAACCGCAATATTTATATTGTTTTTAAATATATCTTGTAAATGGCTGTAACGATTTCGATCACGCCATCCCACTACTAAGTACTAAATTACGTGTATCCTGGTCACAGCACCAATTGTAAAAACAATCCAGAGAATATTATTCACGACGCCGTGCAACACTCTCGGTCTCCGAACTACTTAAAATGTCAATATGATTACGTTCAACTCCTAATTGTTACAATGAGGTGATTTAAAAAGAGGTGATACGTATGTATATTTTTTATTCTACGTATATCTAACCTACCATTACCCAAACATTATTACGACATACTAATGTACCAACAAATCTTGATAACAGCATTAAAAGATCATTTCTACTCTCTTTACGTATGCATTCCCTATCTCCACAAAACTATCATCCCAATTTCAATCCTAAAGCTTCACGTTAAGGTTGGAATTCGGTTGTAAATCACGGTGGTTAGTACGTTTTCGGTTGCGATACGCGATTTGTCGGAAGTGTGGTTTTTGTGGCGTATTTCTCGGTTCAAGAAACATACTAGTCACGGCTGGTGGCGCCGCCCGCGGCCGTGACCGCTGAACAAAAATGTATTCGTGAATGTGAATTATTAACATGTTTTTTTTAAATTATTGTAATGGTATTTATGGAATGAGTTAGAGTTTGTTCATTAGTATACATGCAAATGTGTGCCCTTGTTACGCCCACCATAGAAGAAAAATTGGCGATGTAAATTGAATCAACGGAAAATAGAGTCGATTCTTTTGTTTTTAAATTTAGCGAGACAAAACAAATGCAGATCAGTTCCAATTTTAAATAATATAAATTCCGTTTAAGAAAGTGGCAAGTAACAGAGGGAGATGGGGTCGTAATACCTTGTGGGTATTATTTATTTATTTATTTTTATTAGACACGTAAACAGTACCTACGTAAACAAGAGTAGAAAGATACCTTAATATTAAGAAATACAACAACGTAAGAAAACAGTTTTTTTTACAAAATAGATATATATCATCCAACTTTGCATAACAAATCTGAACACTGAGTTCTAAGGATTTACTTAAAACACAGTAAAAGAGAGAGTTAAGATATTTATGAACCCCTCGCCCGCTCAGATGTGTGGCTAAACTCATTATGCGTGGGCACGGGCGGCGGCCCGGAACGGGCATCGAACCTCCACCTAATCACTGTGCCTATGGCTACGGGTAATGAGCTCCGTAGTTACTGTGGTATTGTGAGAGTATCATGTTACACCTTGGTTGGTACTTGGGAAAATAATAAAAAATCGCGAATTCTTGCCTCATTAGCGCGGTAGGGAAATAATATAATAATAAATCAGCCTATATACGTCCGACTGCTGGGCACAGGCCTCCTCTGAGGGGGAACGGGCAGTAGTCCCCACGCTGGCCCAGTGCGGGTTGGGGACTTCACATACACCATTGAATTTATTCGTGGATGTATGCAGGGTTTCCTCACGATGTTTTTCCTTCACTGAAAAGCTAACGGTAAATATCATCGTTTCATACCGTAAATAAGTTCTGAAAAACTCATTGGTACGAGCCGGGATTCGAACCCACGACCGCCGTTCGACAGCCGCATCCGCTAGGAACCGCTAGGCTTAGCTTAAAATTATAGGTAGAGAAGTAATCTGCAAAAAACATGGAAAAATAGCACTGTAAGTGCGGGTTACTTTGACCGAATGGAGGGTTACTTTAGCCCGAATGATAGCCACACAAAAAAGTAACAACTTGAGCAGAGAGTAGGTACTACGTACTGAAAATAAAAACATTGATTTGACCCTGTTGAAATGCATAAAAAATCTTTGAGAATAATTCGCGGGGGCCCCCGGGATAATGTAATCTGCATTAAACCGACTTATAAATAGGTAGATACATTGTCGACTAAAAGCTTATACGTAAGAAGAGAAGGGTTACGACGAAAGTTTAACGCAATACTCCTGTCTATACTGAAAGCATAATAGTACATTGTTTAAAGAGTCTATCAGAAGCCCGACGCCGAAGGCAGAGGGCTTTTGATGATTCGAGTTTGCAATATTCTTACGCCCGTGTTATAACACAATGTTTTTCATCACATTTGCGAGGAAACAAATAAATTTTAGATTAAATTAATACAAATCGTAATAAAAACTGCAACATGTCAGTCGTCCATTTTGTTGAATTTGACGTGAGGCGCGTATGGCAAAGACCCTTTGGTATACAGCCACATTTTGAAAACATTTAAAATTATTTGTAATAAATACTAAACATTAAATTGCAGTTAAATTTAATATACAGATATGTTTTATACGTATTAAAAGTTGGTTGTAGCAAACCTTTGAAGATATGAAATACACCTTGGCTGATTGGAAACATCCTCAGTCCGAAGTGAAGTATGAGTGGGTTCTATATTTTAAAAGCGAGCAAGTGTGATGAAAATGAAAATATTGCATCTTCCCTATTGACTTAAAAATCATAGGTATTTCAAATAATGACGCCGAAAAAATGGTACGTTTCGCCAGGGAAAGACACATTTATTTACTTTCATTTTCAATGTAAAAAATAATCTTTTAAAATGTATGTATGGAGAAAACAAATGACTATGTCATTTCGATAATCTGAAATTTCTCACGCACTCATCCTTTTATTGCCAATGGAAAACATTAAACCCGTAGTCACCATTGCATAAGTACATACAATATACTTACAAGCAAAATGTAAATGCAGCCATGCAAAATAAGCATAAGAATTACACGGACACTACTAATGATGTAATAACACGTCATTCATAGAGGTCGAATGACACAATAGTTCTTATATCAAAAAGCCTGGTGTCATACAATATACTTCTGACTTTAGTCTTTTTTCGTTTGAGACAAACTAGTCGGCTAAGCAGGTTTAGAAATGTATTCAAACTGTGTGGGTTAAATGATAATTTTATGGTTTTCGTTGTTTTGTTTAGTGTATTTATTATTGCTGTTTAAGTCTCTCTGATCAGAGATAATTGTAGTATGAATGGAAGTACAGAAAGCTTCAAAATTAGATTGGTCATCTCACAAAAACTCTGTCAAAAGTGTTATTTCCTTTTAATGAAAACATATGTTATCGGGCCATACTTATGCAAAATCAAAATAGTCATACTTAGTTGGTATTAAATGTTTTATTTGGCAATAATTCTTTTGTAATTCCTAATTCCTATCCTAACCCAGATTTTACTTATTTATTTTAAGTAATGTAATTGACAATGTATGATTAATACAATTAAAGACATATACATGTATATGATTGGTTTTGTATCAAAACTTTGAAAGATACTTACTGAAGTTATCCATACAATTTTTTTCTTCTTTGTCATGGGGGTCTGTCGTCTCCCAACATCAACTTTCAATATTATACTTGAAAAAAAATATGTATTAACTTCAGTAGGTACAAACATGTAGTTATATGAACTTTTATTTATAACTATATACCTACACATCACACATCATCAGCCTATATACGTCCCACTGCTGGGCACAGGCCTCCTCTCATGTATGAGAGGGTACGGGCAGTAGTCCCCACGCTGGCCCAGTGCGGATTGGGGACTTCACATAACTATATACATTCAGCTAATATTGACGCAATCAAAAAGTCTAAACATCCAAAGACATGGTTTATTGAACTTAGCCAGTACACCTATTGAACTAAATATAATATATTTGTCCCCAGGTTCCGAGTCCCAAGTGGAATGCACGCCCGAAGTCATGAAAGTTACCGTGCCTATGGACGGCGACCGGCAGCTATTATACCTGGATCAGTTGAAAGGTAAGGCATGATTCTATCTTCCAAGCTTTCATCATCCCACTGTCCACTGTTGGCTCTAGACCATTGGGCCAACGTTGGCGCGTGAGTGGAATGCAGCTATGCGTTAGAGGAAGAGGGCTTTATGTCGTTCTCATTGGTTTCCATAGCTGCATCCTGCTCACGCTCCAACGTTGGCCCAACGTGTACAGCCGGCATTTGGTTAGGGCGCGGTGGGGCGACGGACATAAAGGGGCACCGGCGCTCATTGAGTTAAGGGGCACCCTAGGAATCTCGCCCAGGTCGCTGGAAGTGCTAAAACCGGCCACTGACTGGACCCCCTCAAAGAGTGACACAATTACCGTTCCCGCGCTACCATCTATCCAGCGGACTCCCCGCGACCTTTACCTTCATCAGTTTGTGGGAATAATGTACAATGCTGTGTACACCAATGGTCACGCTTTATTCTAGTCATAATTAAATGGCTCCAAGACTCAAAACGAGTCTTGACCTCCGCGAGAGGTCGCCAGTTTTTCCGATCTTGTTCTATTTCCCGCCAGTTCAAGGCATGAAGAAAGATAGAACAACAGGGGCGCTACCGCGAAATACGAAACTCGAAGTTCGTATAATAGCATCTCTGTCCCTCGAGTACTGTGAGACTGAGTGCGGTAGAGATGGATATACCCGAAATTCGAAATTCGTTCGTGGTTATAGCTCAGGTCTGACGACGTGCAATACCTGACGTCTAACGGGTTGTTGATACTACTATTAAGCTACACATTAAGTGAAGGCCGACATGATCGAAAACTGGCGAACAAAGGAAGCAGGATCGTGCAAAGTGGGAAAGCGTGTAGGAAAGCGGACCCTGGCAAAGGCCGGGATAACGCTAGGTAGAAGTAAAAATAACGCTGTTGTGACGTCACTTGTCTGTTACTAAACTTGACGCCGTATATAGATTCCAAAATTATAACCTTAAAATTGCCATTAAAATGAAAAAATAACCGACACTGGCAAACTTACACTCTTCCAAATGATGGAGGTAACCAATTTTTAGCTAAGTCTATCATTTGGAAGAGTGTAAGTTTGCCAGTGTCGGTTATTTTTTCATTTTAATGGCAATTTTAAGGTTATAATTTTGGAATCTAAGTATATAAGGCGTCAAGTATATATTATCCATATTATTCCATGTCCATAGTAATAATTTTGTTATTGTTCAAGTTACTTTTTCTGTCTGTCTCTTACGTTTCCACGTTTAATCCTCTTTACCGATTGAGATAAAATATACATGAAGATAGTTTGAGATCCTGCGTAGGACACAGAAATTTTTACCACAGAAACTTCCTCCAAAGGAGGAGAAAAGAGGTTAGGAAAGTTTGTATGGACGTACAACATAAATGATTTTCACGTAATAAGTCGCGAACAGAAACTAGTCCCCAGTAAACTTCACAGTGACAGAGAATTTTTGACGTTTCATAGGTCAGTTCCGGGCGACACAGCAACTGATGGTTCCTGGCCAGTAAAGAGTATCGGTGACCCCGACGAACGTACCTTATTACGACGCTTAAGAGCGTTTCCCGATAGGCAGGGAATTTTCTCACTCATCTACTAGTAAATTTATAGTGTCTACGAAGTTTACGGTGTGAAATGGGGTTATTCGCAGCAGTTAAATTCCCGTTGTATTATATTTCATGTCTAACTACCTAATTAACGTCGCACTAGAGGAGACACGACATTTTAATGTCAAACCGTGTTATAGCGGCACCTCGTATCAGACCTCTATTTCGACAAATAGACAACCGCGGCCCCGTGGCCCGTTTGACGATATGAACCAATCTTCCATCCAAAATTCCATTTGGGTTAGATTCATTTTGAACAAAAAAATACCACCCATTAAAAGTATAAACACAATTACAATTTCAGCAAATTCATTTTTGGTGGTATTATTATGGGTCCCATTTCACAATGGTCATTTCATGCATGCTGAGCTGAGCCAGTATCCGGCAGAGACACACTTGATTCATGTTTTATATGTTTAATATGTGTGTACTGTGTGTTTGTGAATAAATGTATCTTTCTTTCTTTTTTGCAAAACGGCAACTAAAACCCCGACTAAGTACGGGATCGTGAAGAGTTAACTTATGGGTGTAATAAGGCTATAACCCTCCTTAACCAACAGTTAAAATCCCGTTAAACTTTGACAAGCCCCCGTCAAACCCCCGTCAGCGGCATGATTAATTATAATCAGTAAACCAATAATTAATAATAATAACATTAATAACAAATTAATTTTGTTTGACTCCGCCAGATTGTTTAGAACTTTGTTTCCAACAGCGAATCGCACAATGTGATACGAAGTTGCGTTTGTGGGTCGAATATATTTGGAGAGAGATCGGGTTGAAGTCTACTCCTTCATAAGGAGCAGCCCAACTGGGGAATGTTAGGAACCACGCTCTGCTACCATAATAAAGAAGAACATCCTCCTCACAGAAGATCCCAGCTATAAGAGTCACTACTTGTTCTGTAGGTATGTGGTGATGTGTTCCTGGTGGGCAAGGCTCCTGATAATGCTCTGGCCTCTGTGTCGAGAGTAAGCGACCTGCATTTGTCTCTAGTTGTCAACACAGCTGACAACGCGCTGCGATTTTTGTGGTAGCAAGCCTCTATAGGCTACAGTGTCTGCTTACCATTAGGCATGTATGCGTGATTGCCACCGTTGGCGTGTTGTAGTATTCAAAACTCGACAGTTCGGCGGGTAACAATCACTTCGGCTTCTTTAATTTGGTTTATGTACCGACTTTCACAGGATTACCACGGCCAAGCAAAATTGTTAATGTTTAATCACTTCCTCATAAATTGTGTGACTTCATGACAAATTAAAGCGACGTAACATCTTTATTCTTTTAATGTAGAATTTTGATTTAAAATCCATAATAGTAGAATCAAAATTTAATATAACTTCAAAAGAAAGAAGACAAAAAAATATGCCTAGTGTCGAAAATCCCATTTAAATTTCACAAAAAATTACAAAGCTACAATCGTATTAATATTGCTTGTTAAAGAGAGAAAACGATCGGGGATCGTGACGTCGTCGGCGTTTTGAGGAAAAGGGACAGAATATACCCGTCTGAAAACTTCTTAGTACAAGTAAAAACATAGTTTATTAAGGTGACTTTCCACATATGAAAAAAGACGAAGATTAAATAAAATTTGCATACTAATACATAATCGGCAATGAAATAAACTATAATGATAATGTGTGGAACTAGACACATTACCTCGTCTCTCTGGTGAAAAACCATAATTTCAGTCCATAGCTTGCCTCTACTAACCTATAAGTTAAGTAAAGTATCTTGCGGTTATTGAAACAGCAAAGAGGGCAAACCGCAGGTCAGTCCAACCGATACGCGACACTGGATAACCGAGAAACAAAAACCACAAATTCAAAACATTAAATAAATATGGTAATTATTTGTCAGTCAGATGAAAATTTTGCCATGCAATTAATCAGATTGAGACATTTTCATTGAGACAGAGAAAAACAGATCTAATCCCAACACGGTCTACTTTTCCCTCTCGGTTGGAAGCGAAAAATGCTAGGGAGATGATGACAGATTGTTAAAAGTAGTTCTTTGAGTTTCAAAATTGGCTATACTGGTTAACCGGAAATCAATATCTAGACAAGCCGATTGTCTACATTTCTTAATTTTTTCCAATATGTTAAGTGGATCGACAAAATCGTAATTATGCAATATCAGCTACTCTAATTCTTTATTTACAAAATAATGAGCATTTTTATGTTCACCTAAATGCAGAAGTTCCAGATTTCTAAATACACAATATTGTATATAAATTAAAGTGTTATTGGATATGTTACAGTTTTTTGTAACTCTAATTCAATATTGACATAGTTATTGTCAAAAACTAAAATATTTCAATATAGCCGAACGCTCCACCTGAAATTTTCTAACTTTTTACATAAGTATTATTTAACATGCCTCCAACAACATATCAAAAAAGAAAAAACTTTAATGATGTAAAAACCCATTTTTGTTCAGCCGTTTGTACATACTTAATTTATAATGATGTCGCAGTAGTGACCTCAATTTTAATTGAGTAATAACCAACTGAGTCAACAATAAAACAGGTGATGTGTTTGCTAATTAATCTGTTTCATTGGATAATATTTATTTATTTATTTGTAAATACAATTTATCAACATAACAGCTTACGCCATGGCGTTGGTAAACTTAAAGTAACATATTAAGTAGGTACATATACATCGCACAATTAATAAAATTAAATCATAAAGATTGACAGTAGGTAGTAACGGGTCAATTTCTGAAGAAGACGACTATATTGAAATGCATCGGTTATTATAGACCTAAGTGTTGTCTAATAGACTATTTGACAACAGTGATAATAATTTGTTTTTTCATTGGCAACAGATAAAAATGACAAAAATACCCCTTCATCTTGGTCTATTTTATTCCACCGACTCGCAACCATGCGCTGCTTTGGTGGAAACTCACCCTAATGTCCATCATTTAGTTCCATTACAGCTGTCAGCTCTCTAGAAGCGATAAATGGACATTTTTGAGTGTGTATTTCCTGGATAATGCTCCCACGTTGTCAGCAAGCTTGTCTCAGATCGGCCATTCAGGTGTCAGTCTTATTTGTACGTCTCGAAGATGTAGGCAATGCATTAACCGTTTTTCTAAGTGAAGGATTTTTATGTTGCGTTTATCTGCTGATGATATACGAGTAGTTAGCCGTAGGGCACAGTAAATAATTTACTTTCAAAACAAAGTTTTAACCGACTTCAATTTAGTACTCCGCCAAGCCACGAGCACATTTCCTATTTTTTTTTACAATTTACCACATGAACTGATTTCCGATAGCAAATGCGTTGATTACTATAGAAAAAAACCGAATCGCTGTATGTGGGCCGATAATATTTGAGGACTTCCATCGATTCCCCAAGATCATCATCAATGGCACTTCATTAGTTCCTATTTGAACGGAATCTTATCAGAACCTGTGACGTACTTTTGCACTTTTAAGTACATAATTGAGGAATTCGATAAGTCATCTGTGGTCTTCATCATCAATTCCTCGCCACCAAATTTATGATTCCGGATGTACTTACACGAGTTATAACAGAAAATACCAAAATCACTACACGCGTGCCTAATAAAATTGAGGAGACCCCTCAATTCCTCATGGATCCCATCATCTAACTGAATTTTGAAAAAAATAGGACCCACCTGGAAGTATATACATACGAACAAAAAAAAATTTCGAATCGGCTCATCAATGACGCAGTTCTGAGGTAACAAAAATTGAAAAAAAAATACAGCCGAATTGAGAACCTCCTCCTTTTTTTGAAGTCGGTTAAAAAGGAGACGTTAGGCCGACTGGAACCCTCGAAATTTTGACCCACTGGCTCGCCCGATATGCGCACGGACTAGCTTGCGGCGTTTGAATAAAGTATCATAATATTCATAATGTCGATACGAATATTTTTCGGAAAGGCCAGAATTGAGATTTATTAAAAACCATTCTTTTATTATGATGTATACATACGCGGGCTTGGAACATTTTGGGACTCAACTTATGAGTTTCGTGTTTAATGTCCATAGCACACACTATAAAAGCATCTGAGTACCGTACGATATAAATATCTCCGGTGGCAGGTAATTGACGCGAGAGCCGAAGGCACAGTCGATAAATACCATAAAAATTTACGCAAATACAAAGTTAGCCTGACATTTTGATATTTATTTAGTGATTTGGGGGAAATATGTATATTATAATTTAGGTTCGCGTAGTTTAAGTTAGTTTGTAAGTTTTTTTTTTATCTTTCTGTTGTTTTTTTTTCATATTTATTTAAATAAAATATAGTCTATAGTCAAAACTCAATATTGCTGTTCCTATTTTTGTAGAACGTTAATGTAACAGTATTTTTATGATAGTAATTGTTAACAAACACTTCATTTTGAAGCACTTTTTGAAGATGTCAGTAATAATATCTTCACAGTGTCGAAGTCACTGTCACTGAGGCTTTCTATTTTACTCGTGCTCATGTAAAACTTTACTTCTCCTCCTGGCCCGGAAATGTGATTTCCCGCACGCGAGTAAATGCTTCTTTATGGCCAGATGTTACGAAAAATGAGTAATTTCCGACCTCTTTACTTCCTTTTCATAATTTACTGTCGCTAATGTCAGAATTACTCACCGCATAATTATGTCGTAAAGTTAACGAACATAGGAACGAGGCTGACATGCAAAAAGTCAAGTGAAAGTTCGACTAATAGGCCTGGTTCACAGCGAACAATGAGAATGTATGGAAATGTATGGAACAGGGCTGCTTGTGAGAAACTTAATGAATAAAGCATGCAAAAACACGGTTTTTTCGGTACATTACGTTACTAGCTTTTGCTCGCGAATTTATTTGCGTGAACACATATCCCGTATTATTTTCCACTACCGATCAGGGGCCGTGTATCGGTGTTATTTTCATACAAATACCGGTATTTAATTTCGGTATATCGTTTTTTGACTCATCTAATAGTTCAACGACATTATATACCTAAATACAATTGCGTTATACCAAAAAATATATTTTCAGGCCGAAGTGATCAGGGAGGTGGGCAAAAATGCGGTATTTTGCCCAGCCAGCCCACTTCCCTGTTCACTTCGGCTGAATGTAAAAGGCATAACACCGGCCGATATACCCGATACCGCAGTTACAAAAAAGTGTCATGCCCGATTTACACTCAGCCGAAGTGAGCAGGGAAGTGGGCCCCTGCCCGAGTATGTGGTATTTTTAGTTGGCTTGGTTTACGGAATTTAAAAAAAGACTGAAGGTCAGTCACAGAGTAACTAGTAATAATAGTTCATGGAGATGAAGTTGTGAGTGATTGCTTTGAATAACAGCATACAGTGAAAATAAACTAAAATGACAATAAGAACGAAGGTATTTGTTACTTTAACACTCAGATCGAGAGAAGAAGTTGTCTCGAATATTACCAAAAGTGCGTGCACCAACCTTATGGTTCATATTTTTTATGGAAAGACCTTCAAACTTTCATGCACTATTTCAATACCAACATTAAAAAAATTAGTTGTAAGAAACTTTGTAACCAATGACTACAACTTATAAAAGTTGAAAAACCCCAACATTTTCATTTCAAAGTCTCAAAAACGGCTAAGTAGGCAAAAAGGGCGTAATACCGACTTTTAACGTTTATTAAAGAAGATAATTTCTTTAATTATATTTATAAACAGTATCCCAAG
This sequence comes from Epinotia demarniana, assembly GCA_945867215.1. Lineage (NCBI taxonomy): Eukaryota > Metazoa > Arthropoda > Insecta > Lepidoptera > Tortricidae > Epinotia > Epinotia demarniana. The sequence goes on from OX244285.1 coordinate 9,364,862, forward strand.
TTTTAATTCAGGATAGAAAAGAATAAGCAACAGGGTCAAATGGCGGTCGTGGGTCCCGGCTCGTACCAATCGATTTTTCGGATCTTTTGTACGGAATATCATTTGATATTTACTATGAGGGTTTCGATGAAGGAGAATATCGTGATGGAACCTGCGTAACACCTGCGAAGAGATTCGAAGGTGTATCTTTCAGGCCACGTATCATGGTCGGCCTTATCACACGATAAGTGACAAGATAGATAGAGCGTCCGTCACTGGCTTAAACCGTTCGAGACTGACGCTCTATCTTGTCACTTATTGCGTGATATGACCATGATACGGGGCCACCAGTGAAAAGTACGAGTATAGGTCTGATGATGAATCCAGTGTACTTATAGACAATTTTTATACCAAAGATGTGATTGACTTATTCTGATTGTAATGTAGGTATTTATTTCCAGACTACAAGCCATGCAAGCCAGCGATGGAGAACAACGTAGCCACGTTCATGTTGGACCTCCAAGATCCTCACACCTGTGGGGTCACCAGGGTCCTCAATAAGCTCACTGTAAGTACCTATAACAGTTTCAATCCTCCCCGCGCGGCGTTCATACGTACCGAGCGGAGGAATCCCGAAAAGAATATGAGAGGCAAACCAAAAAGTTTCAATATAAGATTTTTTTAGAGGAACAGCGAGGTTTGCAGGTAATCTCCGGAACTGTTCATCCGGTTTTTAAAACTGAAATTAAAACGTGGTGTAAACAGTTTGTGAAAAAAGCCTGAATTACTTATTTCGCTCGCACTTTTTTCAATCGACCTAAAATTATAATTTCGCCAAGTAGTTACGAGTACAACATTAATATTCTTACAAATTCTCTCTGTGATAATTCTTAATGAGGATTGTTTCTAATTTTTTGCGCGTGGGACGTGTATTTAACGTTAATGTTACGATGAATCATTTATGTCAAAATATAGCTTAGCAATGTCAACGTGACTTATAAATTCTCTAGGAGGGCAGTAAGGGTGAGTATCCACCAACACTAATCGTAGCGAGCGGTCATCCATGCGAGATGAATATTATGGAAAAAATATCTTCGCACATCTCTGCAAGTCGATAACTCATTGTACGAGCGTTAGGTAGATAATAAATGTCACTTTATATATGGAATGACTTGAGAACCTTCCCGTTTTTTCGTCGGTTAAATATGGCAGTTAAGTTATCCTAACGCGCGTTTAAAACGCTACGTGATTACCCCTCAGGTGGCTATATCACCCTAAACAGGCCGTTTCGTCAATACAAATCGGTAATTTCATGGTATGCCTCCCGACTATATCATTCCACTTCATGTTAATTTTTGCTTTTTTTCATGAATCTATAGAGATAACGAAACTTAATATCGATAAAAGCAAAACAGAGACGCAAAAAACAGGTTGAACTTCGTGGAACCCGTGGTTCGTGGTTGCCCGTGTGGTGTCGGGTTAGAATTTCACCACCCCCTTTCTTCCCGTGGGTGTCGTAAGAGTCGACTAAGGGACCAGGGACCTATCACTGCAATATCACATTTAGTCGATCTTTTATACATTTATGCTAAAAGTGGCGCTGGAACATACGTTTCACGTGCTCTGCCTACCCCTTTTGGGAATAAAGGCGTGAATGTATGTATGTAACTTCGTGGAAGAAAACTGTCGCTACTGGAAATGCCTTTTTTTTTGTTACATACATACTGTTTTCAATACGTTTTTTTTTTTCAGGGCAAACGCACCTTCTACCACAAGATCGTGATAGAGACCGCCGGTGGCCGGGAGACGCACACGGTGCGCTGTGTGGTCACTGGGAAACGTGTGGCCCGAGATGTCGGCTTTCCTCAAGACCTCATTGAACCCGAGTAAGTTTTCAACTACGAGAATATGGAGTATCGGCCAGAAAACACAACTAATAACTAAATACAACAACAAGAAAATATAAACGTGGGCAATAAAAGAAAACAAAAATAAGATTATAAATAAAAAACTTAGCCCAGATCGGTACCAGGCGGTAGGGTGCCCAGGAGGCTGACAGCATTGCCACGTTGTATAGCAATGCTAATACGTTGGGCTGGGTATGAGCCAGCCTTCTGGTCACCAGAAACGTCGACGAGGCGCTTAGAAAACGATTTAAAAAGTTGTAAAGCGCTGGTGCCCCATGGCCCTAAGGTCTCGACGCCGAGGGGCTCAAACATGTAGCCATTGTCAACTTCCAGGAAATGCACACACTTTGTGAACTGCCTTGAGATGCGTTCAACGCAGGATGGGGTGCCTTTCATTAGACCCGTTTTCATCGTCATCATCTTCGTAGGCGTTATTCCCGTTGTGCCCATTAGGCCGGGGTCCGCTTTGACACCTAATCCCAAGATTTGGCTTAGGCACTAGTTTTCCGAAAGCTACTGCCATCCGACCTTTCAACCCAGAGGGAAACTAACCTTAGACCTATCAGGTCAGTTTCCTCGTGATTTTTTCCTTCACCAAAAAGCTAACAGTATATATATTCCTTCCGTTCCGAAAAACTCATTGGTACGAACCGGGATTCTAACCCACGGCCGCCGCTTGACAGCCGCATGCCTGAACCACTAGGCTAGCGTAGCTCTAATAATGTATCAATTAAGTAACCTATTTAATAAAAGCTATAAGCCGCGTATCCACTAGAGGCAGGGCCGAGCGGCTGCCTCGCTCCGAGGCTGCGCAAGTGGAGACGCTGTCTCAACCTGAGGCGCGCCGCAACCCGAGGCAAATTCGGCGCCGCGAGCCGAGCCATATTGTGTCGTTCTTTCTGCCGTGCTCAAAGGGGCGTCAGTCTGAGCCGTGCATTTGATGGATACGGGCGTGTTGCCTCGCGTGTTTGTTTTAAACTGGCTCGGAAGTCGCGGATCACGATGAGGCGTGTTGCCTCAGCTTGATCCGCAACGTGCCTCGGGCCTATGCCTCAGGCCGAGCAGCTTCGACTTGAGGCTGTTTGCCTCAAGTTGCGGCTGCTCGGCCTGAGGCTACTCAAATGGATACGCGGCTATAGATTAGCGTGGAGGAGGGGAGGGAAGGAGGAGGTACGCGTCATATTCGGCTAGTGTGGCCGCGTCGTCGGCGAGCTGGGGCATGCACCTGGGCCACAACGGAAGAACAGCGCTAGCTTTGCCAGCTTCATCCTGAGTTTGAGAGGCCCTATTGTGACAAACAGTGTTCGTCATAGTTTTGCATTTCTCTGTTGTTATATGTGTTTGTCATAAATAAATGTTTTTTTTTCTTTCTTTATTATTTACGGATTTTTAATTACTTTGTCATTTTGTGTTGCAGGGTCGTGAACATCACGGCTATCAATGGCTACGGTCCTGACCCCAACCTCTCAGCAGTGGTCAAGCAAAATGGACGACAGTGAGTATTTAAAACAATTATCATCATAAACATTGTAACATTATAAAATGTAACCTTGTATGTACCGAATGGGTAATCTCCAATACCTTTTATCCTCCTTCAAAAATTATTTCATCTGCGTGTAGAGATGTTCCTGAATATTTATAGGATATATTTTACTCTCCGGGTTTGCTTGCGTTCCTTGATATACGCAGGCGAAGCCCCGCGGGCATCTATAGTACTTAAATACACGTCGTTTTTTTACATGTATTTTCAGGGTGACAGGAGAGATATCAGTGAGTCCAGGGACACCGTTGTCGATGGAAATCAACTTGGACGACAAGTCTGCCCCGGTGTACGGTCTTTTGGTCAACTACATGCACGTCACTGACACTGGCAAGCAACAGGAGACTATCATATTCAATGGGTAAGAACATGGTTTTAACCAATGATGCGATACGAAAAAAAGGTAAGGATAAAGTAGGCTAAAATGGCCACCAACCCGGAACCGGAAACCAAACACTAAACTAACTAACTACTAGTTTAACAACCAAAACTCAGTCGATTGCACCCTATTGACTGAGTTTTAGTGTGCAACTTTTTTATTTACGTTTTAACGATGCAAGTTTATTTCCCAGCTTGTAAAGGTGTTCCACTTCCGCTACATCGGTAACCTTAGTTCTGCTGTGGATAGCCTTATTTCAAATGCAATTTGCAAACGCAGAGAAACTTCCAGCATAGCACTCTCCATTGCCCTTTAGATGACCTTGAGCCTTCTTATGAGGACCATAATAAGCGACCACGTTTCAGTGCCATATATGTCATCATTGGTAACACAACCTGATCAAAGACTCTCATCTTGGGACACTGCGGAGTATTGGACGAAAATATATACCGCAGCTTCCCGAACGCTGCCCAGCCGAGTCTGATTTGACGATTGACCTTTCTCGAATTTGGACTTACCTAACTTACTTAAATCCTTTTATTTATCCTCGACACTTAAATGTATCAACAATATTCTCTATATCTTAAAAAATCCATATTCAATTCCAGGTGTTCAGTAGACCCCTACCTCTTCGACAACTTCGTGTCGACCAACGGGGGCGCGCTGACGGCCAAGTTCCGAGCCTTCAAGTTTCCAGATACCTCGTACGTGCAGTTCAAGGGGACAGTCACCGTGTGCCTGGGCAAATGCCAGGGGGTAAGAAAATGTATACTAATAGTTGTGCTTACAGATTATCAAGGGCTTGCTGTGCTCCGGGCCTTAAAATCATGGAAGATAGGTGCAACAGAGAGAGGCACGGAGGTATCTCGTTCCCACATTTTATGACAGCGCTTGATAATAATATAGATGGCTCTGTAAACGCTATGCACATCAACATCCTCCTGGCGTCTGCCTGGTCGTTCCTTAAATACGCCTGAGGGCACCTAATCCCAAGATTTGGTTTAAGCACTAGTTTTACAAAACCGACTGCCAACTGCCCTACCAAACCAGAGGGAAAACTAGACTGTTGGGATTGGGACGGTTTCCTCACGATGTTTTCCTTCACCGAAATGCTGCTGTCAAATATCAGATGATGTTGCGGTAATAAGCTTTTTGAAAACCCAGTGAGAGCCTGGGATCGAACCCACGATCTCGGGATTGAAAGTCGCATGACTTGACTCAAAGAGCCTTACCTCACAATCATTTACAACAAGCACTTATCGCTTATCTGCGAATTTAGCGAAGATTAAGACTGAAATAACGCCTGGAAATCAAACTAACAGATGAACTTTTTATTTCAGGTACAATGCGCTAACGGTGTCACCGGCTATGGTCGCAGGCGCAGGGAGATTTCCTCCGGCGCTGACTCCAACAAGGTCTACGAGGTGTCGCTCACCACCTTCATCAAGGTGGCCTGGAAGGACGGAGAGGAACAGTCCGGTTAGCAAGTTCATCTTGGTTAAAACATCATTGTATACTCTATTTCAATGGCATAAGGATACACGAGCGAAATCGGCAGGACTACCAAGCAAGGTCACGGGCCAAATCACGCGACAGGACTGCTTGCAGGCCTTCGCTCGCGCTCGTGTTGCTTCTCCTGTAGAGACGTTCCATTACACATTAGAGTCGTATTTCTTTTAGCCGGATTCACACGTGTCTGGCGTGATGCTCTTTGATGATCTGACGCCTGACGCAAAAGGAATCGTCAAGTCAGAGCGCATCAGACGTGTGTGAGTCTAACCGACTAAATGAAATACGTCAGATCAGTATGCTTCTGACTATATGTCGACCGTTTATTTATTTATTTAAATCAAGCCACAAGGCCCAAAGGGGTGGTTTTGCTCAGTCGTCGCCTGCGCGGCGCGCGGGTGCAAGGGTATAACTATAACGGGGTGCGGGTGACGTGTGCGAGGCAAAGCCCGGTAGGACTGAGATAAGGTCGACCTATAAGTGAACATATGAGGTGCGTCATCGGCATTAAAATACATCATTAAGTAATTTAGAAACTGAATTTAACTAATTCCATTGGTATATGAATAAATTTTATTTTGCATACGAGTTAGGATTAGGACTACTTTTATTTTATCATTGTTTTGTTTTTGTACTAGTTCGGTTATCCCTGCAACTATCTCCCACACCACGCGGTCTCTGTGAGAACAGGACACAGTCAAACAATAGGCTTGTTATCGATGCGTAGAAAAGAACACTAAAAAAAAGGCCGTGAGCCTTTCAGAAAATACACAGAAGTCACTAGAAGCGACCGTGAATGCAAGGCAATTCGCTATTATAATAGTAGTGTGATGAGCTTCTATTATAGTACTTACTTTAACATATTGAATTACTATTACTACGTATAGAGTGGCCACATTTTTCTTAGTCTTCCATCAGGCGCCCATCTTAGAATTCGGTACAAGCGCCCGCCAGAGGCTATGCAGAGGTACACTCAATAGAGTAGATGACATTCGTAAACTTATGCCACCCGGGGATGTCTGATCTATTTATACTTATCTATACTAATTTTATTAAGAGAAAAAGTCTTAGATATCTGGAACCGCTTATTTGATTCCAAAAATCTGTCACCAGCTTGTAGAATGGAATTTCCGGAATGGTTATAGGCTATATTTTATCCCGCGGGATTGCGTGCGTTCTTTGCAATACGCGGGCAGCTAGTACTATATACGTATCTCGTGGTATAATCTCAATGTTTATCAATGCGATTTTATTTTACAGAAGAAGTCTTAGCCCTTCTAAAGAACCTGAAGGTGGCGAACCAAAAAATCGGTGACTCAGAAGTCATCGACGTGTCCTCCGGCGAGGACTTTGCTCTCAAGCCGGAGCAACTCAACTCAGCCAGCGCGTTAAGATGCAGTTTCCTCGTAGCTTTAAGTCTACTATTAGTCATGTTTAAGTAAAGGTTGTAAGTTTTAGCGACATCTACTGGGACACATGACTCGCTATCTTGGTAAATTTTAGATAGGTCTAGTGTCTTGCTCGTAGAGTCTGGCAAACGAAAAATGAACCAACTAAACTCAATTACGCGGCAACACTAAACGTCATACGCATACATTTTGATCCACAGTGTTGCCGCGTAATTGAGTTTAGTGGTTTCAACTTTTCGCTTAGCCGCCCACTATACAAGAAAAGTTGTCAATGGAATTTCAATCAAGGGAATAGAGTTGTTTGTTCGAACAATCGAACGAAATAAAACAAATGCATCCCTGTTCCAATTTTGAGTAGGGGTGTAGACACCAAAAGTAACCTATAATAATGAATTTTCTCAAAAAGGATTGCCAATATTGTCAAGTGGAGAAAAAAGTAAAGTTAAAACTGTCCAAAGTTTTAAGAGGGCAATATTCTGTCCCTCTTTCGCAAAACGCATCACGATATGAAACAATTGACATTTAATATGACGCTCGAGCGTCGTGACGTCACGATCCCTGAGCGTTTTCAAGCAATATTAAAACGGTAGTATAGCTTTGTCCATGCTCTCATACATGAGAGGAGGCCTGTGCCCAGCAGTGGGACGTATATAGGCTGATGATGTGTGATGTGATAGCTTTGTAATGTTTTGAGATATCTGACTGGGATTTTCGTCACTAGGGATAGTTTTTAGCCCTCTTTCTTATGGAGTTTTGAGTCTACGACCCTGTAGTATAAATTCAATTAGAAAGAAGGATGCCTTTTACTGGGCCACTGGGCGGCTACTGAAATCAGGTAGACATTTGTGGTAAGAGCAATTTTCACAAGTGTAGAATTGTGTTCATTATTAATAAACACTAGATTTTACTATCGAACTAATAAAGCTTCGGCAGTGAAATTTACAGTAAAAATGTGCCACCACACTGACATTGAAAATGAAAAACTATGACATTGAGGAAAATAAAGAACAAGTAACTCATGTACTACATTCCTAGGTGTAAAGGTACATTTTTGTGAATTTCGTCCAGATAAATTGGTACATTTTGCGAAATTGTATTAAATATAATAAGGAAAAATGATAAGGTCTCTGATTAAGTTCCCCTTTTCAACCACTGAAACTGGCATAAGTTGTATTTGTTTTGTTCGTGTCAAAAGAAAATAAACCTTTAGTCAACAAATACAGAGTTGGATGTCGAATCTCAAATGTGCATTGGTTTAATGCTATTTACGTGGATCTCACACTGAATGTTACTTTACCTAACTATTGGGTTTTGGAGCAGAAATTAAATGTGACGCATATGCGTCGTCATGGACCCTGAACGGGTCATAAGGAGATCATAGACATTAATGATCGTCAGACAAAACATTCCAAATGAATACCTCGTTGGAAAACAACGAATTTAGTTTTAAGTATGTGAAAGTGATTTAACTTAATTTTAAGTGCCTTCTAAATATTACTTTTGAATTGGCATTTTCGCAAAACGTTGATGAAACTATTTTATGGACGCATATGTGTCGTGATTGGCGTTGGACGTGATTAAGGTTTAGGGATATGTAATATTTCAGCAAACGATTTTGCGAAAATGCTGAAATATCTTACGAATTAAAAATACTGCCATTATAAAATACATCACAAGCTCACAACGATATTTTGAAATAATCTTCTCTTTTTTTTAAGTAGGTACATTTATAATTCACTGTTGTACCTACAAAGTACCCCTAGAAATAGATATCATTTTAAGCTCACTAGTCTTATCATAAAAGTATTGTATACATAAATAGACCAATCTTTGAATATCTTTTACTAAACCAGTGATCCTTTTTATTTGATTTTGTCTTTTTTATATTGTATGTTGTCTACACTATCTGTAAGTATAGGTACAGGAAAAATATTAAATTTTTAAGTTTTTCCTTAATCTCGTTTGGCCATATTTTCTTAGTAATTGTCTCTTTTATACCTATTTTAATTAACTATTTTAAAAAGAACTAAATCAAACGCTTTCTATAACAAAATAAAAAATATATAACTCATTTTTGTTTTTATTGGTTACCCTTGTTCCTTCCCACGTTTTTTAAAACTGAATTATTGAAGACGTAAGTTAACACCGCCGCGAAAACACACCCTGAAAAAGAACTCCCGAAGAGCTCGAAACATGTCGCCCGTAGTGACATTTAATAAGTTACCGTGTAATTATTAGCATTATTTCAACATGTCTCACGAAAATTTAAATTCGACGTAACTACAAATAAATATGTGCTCCCGAACACTTATTTGTGTAAATTGTCTGTAGACAAGTGACGCATATGTGTAGTCAAAGGCATTCATAGATTAATTTCGCGCAAATGAGTCAATGGAGCTGGGACTGTGTTTAACTTAAATAAAGTACAATTTATACAAAATTAAATATTTTAAAGAAAATCGCATTTCATTCGAGAGTTTTTAACTGATACTTTGAGGTGAATAATATATTACGGGTAAGTTAAAAGAGAAATACTAACATTAATATTTTTTTCCACTCGGGGTTTCAAAAGCTCCTAATTTGCGTCTTATTTCCTAATTGTCACCAAGTCACGGGTTGCAATAAGGTTGTTTTTCCTTCTACGTGTATGCCGTTGAATGTTAAAAATAAACACCTAGTCAGATTTCAGTCTTTTAATAGAATAACCTAATAATAACTGATCAATCTAACAATGTACATAGAAAATAGCTTCCGGACAAACACATTTCTTACATAATATCTTATTAATATAGTAGTATACGTAACAGATTAAACAAATTCCTTATAAATGTAGCATGTATATTACGTATTACAGTCAAACCCTTTGAATGACAAGAACGTCTCAGATTATCGCTAGTACTAATACTTGTCATCATGTCACATGTTGTGATAACAAAAAAGAATTATTTACTCTCCTTTGAGAGAAATGTCGACTTATATATGTAAGTATTTTTTATGAGGTGGATGACGGTCAAAAGGTGTCTTATGGGGCTCTAGACGGGCTATACTTTTCCGGAAATTAGTGGCCGGCAACTATGGGCGCCTTGTTCTTACTTCCATGCAAGACGCCCATAGATGCCGGACGCAGCCCGTCTAGAAGCTCCATTACTAAAAGTAAGACAACGATACGATACGAAATCCTCCTCACACGTAACAGAGTGTCCAATGTGCATGGCGTCTCACTCACTCTTTATCCAAAATGTGAGATGCAAATACACATTGGACAAAGATCTTGTACAAGTGGAATACCACCCTTAGTTAAGTGCAAGTATTTCTATACGGCGTAATATATTAACAGATGTGATGTGACGAATGAAATTATTAGCTGACGATCAGCCAATAAATTCCACGTTACTATCGCATTCGGAATGTTGACGGAGTCCAAGATTAAACTCACGTATTAAATGTCATTACGGGCGACATGTTTTGAACTGTGCGGGAGTTGTTTTTTAGGATAAGTGTTTTCGCGGCAATGTCACTAGAAGCACGTGAGATTAACCGTGAATTTATTAATCGTATTTTAGACATGTCATGAAAATTTAAATTCAGTTAAGGGAGTCATCACAAGCTACTACAAGTGCAAGGATTTCTGTATTATAGTATGTAAATTAATAAAAATAATAGTTTAAATTACAGCAGCAAGGTATAGTAACAGTAGTGGCAACATTAGAAGGCTTATAGTTAAATTATAATTATAATATGGTGTACAACATTAAAAGAATAGGTTTTTAAAACTGATCACACTGGAGACTATGATGGTCTTGACAGAATTTAGACCAATATAAGGGTCGTTGGCGTCAAAAATGTTCAGCAGCCGCAAAGTCGGCCGATGTGTCAAAATTATAATAAGAATGAACATAGAAATAACTTATTAAATCACACGATTCCCCGATAACAATATAGGAACATAATTGTCAAGCATTTACTGAATTGTGTTTAAAAAATTATGTTCAAATACAGTATGGAACGTACAAACAACAATATAGGAAAAAACATTGAAACTATATTTTCTAATGTATAGTATTACAAATTTACAATATTATACAACCAATCAATGCGCTCAGACTATTGAATATTCAACAATATTACTCATAAATATTTTTCCCGTAGCTCGTAGCAACACTTTACCGGATTGTAGCAAAAATCTGTCTTTGACGTGACGCATACGTGTCATCATGTGATTTGACTTGGTTAAAATATTGTCAACATCGAAATTTAGGCAATGTAAGTTATGATTTGGAAAGAGTTACTCACATTTATGTTAGGTAGGTAGTTAAAAGTCTGATTAAAAAAACATCGTACTTATGGAGAAAACGATGAGCATTACATTTAACAATCACAAAATATAGTGCATCGTAATTTAAAGTCATGTGTAAGAAGATCACAATTAAAATTAGACTAAACATAATAATTACATTTTAAACAATTTATCAACAAACAATTCCTTTCGCATTACAGTGAATACTTTAAAATAGGAAAATACATTTACGGTAAATATTCACGAGAAAAATACATTCACTAAACACTTACTTAACAAATTATTTATTTACATATTGCTAGTAACTGGAAGAATTGGGTATTCCATTTAGGAGTTAAAATAATGCTCTTTTTATATCAAACTACCTAGATATTCTTTATCCAAACTTATGAATCTTTTAAGACAAAAAATATATTCGATCTGTGAAATCTAAAAGATACAATTTAGATACCTAAAATACTGTATAATTGGCCAGAATACAGTAAAACAGATTTTAAAGATACAAGAAGTATTTTACTACACTCTATACTAACAATATGTACTATTTGGCAAGGACATTATACCACGAATCGAACAGTTTCGAAAAAAAAGTGCAATAACAACTATTTTCCTACAGTTTTAGAATTAATTACAAAGATCTAGTAGGTTCCTTAGTCAATTCTGAATTATTTAAATCACAAGTAGTTTTTATATTTCTATACCTCTACTTATCATGTCATAATTAAAGAATAGTAAGCAAATTCGACATTACCCTTACCATAACTTCATATAAGTTAATTCATGAAAACTGGTGCGATTGGAACGTACTAACCAACCATACCAGTCAGACCTGTAAATACCAACCATACCAGTCAGACCTGTCATATTACCCAACATAACCATTTTACCGCCTTCGAGCCAAGATGGGGAGACCGGGAGTGGCTCGCGCTGGTGGCTACTTAATTCGATTTTGACAGCCGTCATACAAGTACAATAAACTTCAATGATGACATGATGACTAAAATGTACTTTCATGACACCTGCCAAATATTCGATGTAAGGGTTTTTTCACTTAACGTCGTATAGACCTAAATAGAATAAAATAAAAACACTGCTTACCCCTTTTGGGAACCTAGGCGTTTATGAATTTATTAGATTCAGTCACTCATTCCTTTCACTCCCTTCCATCACTGACAATGGTCTGGACTCAAACTATCTTATAAGACAACTATGACACTACATGAACACTAACGTATAGCACAGATGATAGATATATAGCTTAAAGCTACAAAACAAATGCAAACGTCCCATAGGACGCACTCACGCGTCGCTACGATAAACTTAAGCGCAAGTCGGGGTAGCCGGCAGCGCGTCACTCCACAAAACGAAGTTCACTCTTGTATTTCCGTCTCTGTTGTTCGAATTAGGAAGTTCGCCAGAGAGGGAGAAACACGATACACGAACGAATTTCGTTTTTGATTTGCGTTAGGGTCTCTTGTTTTAAATGGAACACACGTCTAAAAAGATCTTAAAAGACCAGTTGAGATACTGCTCTAGCTAATACATTTACTGTGCTTACCGTGGCAGAATCTATGACCTAGAATCTAAAATACCTAGCTTGGTCAACGTTACCTAAGAACTAAGACAATTAAATAGGCAGTTCGTTTCTAGAATCACGTAATGAATTCAACAAGCTCATTTTAATCTAGTCTTTATTTTCATAGGCATAACAATGCGTTTACAATGTGGTAACTTAGAAGGAGCTTGAATTAAAAGATTCCAGTTTTGAGCATATTATATACGTAAGGGAAACGTTTTCCAACGTAACATATTATTCACTCTATTGGTACGGATAAATAAATAAATAAATATTTGAGGACAATCTCCGAATTCACATAGTATAGCTTGTACTATGCAGTAATAGTTGATATTAAATAAATACTTATATATTCATGCTGAACACCAGACATTTAGTAGCATTTTCGTTGCAACGTAATTCTCGTTGTTAAGGGAATTGGTATAATCATTTTCAATCGTAATGCTTAATTAGCGTTAACAACGTTAATGTTAACTTTAATTAACAATTTTGATAGATATTGTCTATACCAATTCCGTTAACACAACACAACAATGCTGCACCGAAAATGTTACATTTACGATGTCTGCTCATCACACTTACAAATGCCCTGGCTGGGATTCGAACCTAGGACCTAGAGCTTAAACAGGATAAAGTGCTGGTCATGGAATAAAGATTGCAAGTGTTAAGCATTGGACCAGTGTAGTGTCAAAACACTAAGACGTTTACCTTTTCAGAAAAACTTTGGCACAAACATTCAAAAGAGTATGGGATAAGAAATTCACGCTGAAAGAAATAGAATTACTTTCATAACCCATTCAGCCGTAACTATACGCGCTACGCTCGTATAGTTATGGCTGAATGGTCCTCATATGTAGCGGCAAGCGACCACGGCGGTCTGACGCATATGTGTCGTCATTGGCCCTGAATGGGTTAATTAATTATTGAGTTCCTTAAATCACTTTTTACAAATTATAATAGCACTGCACAAACTACTACAGGACAGTGGTGGGAGAATTATTTCTGGAAAATGACTACGAAAATGGTATTTTGTTGTGTATACTTGAGATGAAGCAAGTTGGCCGAATCGCTTAAAGTAGTCCATTCAAAAAGCAGCTCTAACACCCAAGTTAGAAGATTCCAATTCCAATGACATATTTACAAAAAGTCGGCCACGTTTAATATTCTCAACCATAATATATCATCTAGAACCCTGCCAGTAGGACTTTAAGGGCACGTTGCATCGAAAGTTGAAGTGTGTTGTGGGCGATGGGCTAGCAACCTGTCACTGCGATATCACATTTTGTCCATCTTTTGTGCCCACATTTTTGCTAAAAGTGCTGGAACACAAGATTCATGTGATCTGTCTATCCCTTTTAGGGATAAAGGCGTGAATGTGTGTATGTAAACGTATAGTTACGGATAGTAACAAACATAGTAACAAATGTCAATCGCATACATTTAGTAACAAAAACGACAGGTAAGACGTGACTTAAGCAACCTGCCATTTTTTAAACCCCTAAAATACGATTGAGCTGAAATAGTTGAACCAAATTGTCTTAATCAGTGACCTGTTTCTCCGACCCACTCTGCCACCCAGAATCCATAGTATTAGTATCGCTATAGCAGTGTCTGTGGTGGTGAGCTTTCAATTCTTCCTTCTCATCTCTCACACTCTCGTATTGAGAGTCTGGGCCTAGACAGTTGGCTGTCTCAGCTTCGTTGGAATATACTTGGCTCTCTTCATTCAATAGTGGCTTTTCTGCTGTAGGTGACAAAGGCTGATTTGGCGGTGGAGGCACGAAGAATTCAGGTTTGTTCGAGTCTGAACTCAACTGCCTTGGGTGGCCAAGTTTTGGACTGAATCTTGGCATTCTGAGTTGGTTCATACGCATTTTAGGGCTCCCTTCGTCTCTTTCGCGTTCGATTCTAGAATCGTTCAAGCGGTCCCTAGAATCGTTGCGACCGCTCATTCTAGTGTCATTCAGTCCTCTATCATTAATTCGCTCGAGCCTTTCATTCCTATCACCTACCCTATCATTACGCTCGCTCAATCTAGTCTCATTGAGTCTATCGCTTAACCTAGAATCGTTCAAGCGCTCGCTCAAACGCGTCTCGTTCATTCTGTCGCTGATCCTAGAATCTCTATCCATCATTGCGCTTATCCTAGACTCGTTGGCGCTCCTTTCGCTTATCCTAGAATCGTTAATACCGCTGATTCTGGAATCACTCATTCGCTCGCTGATCCTAGAGTCATTCATTCTGTCCATTCTCATGGAGTTGTTGAGTTGTTCTATCTGTTGTTCGGTTAGCCTAATAGAGTTATTTATGTCTCTTAGCTTGTCTTTTCCGTGTTTGTCCTGTCTGGGACGGCGTTTGGAGCCGACCTGCGGTTGGGGGCGTTGCTGTCGCGTTAGGGTGAAGGAGCCTGTGTCGGACTCCGATGTGGATTCTGGGTGGTTCTCTATGGTACCGACGAGAGCTGATACGTTGGGGTTCATGCAGCAATCAGCCTGGAAAAGAAATAAAATATTTAAAATGGTGCCAATAAGATTTATTGTGTATTTAATATTTGTTATTGCTGCTTACTTGACAGTGACATGAACAGGAAGAATGAAAATAAATGTATAACAAAATACTATGTACAATTAATTGCTTTGAATACATACTTTCACTTGTATGATTTGATATTTAACAAGAGTTTTTCGGTGATTGAAACGAAAAACGGTCTAATTCCAAAAAGGGCTAGTATTCCCTCTGTGTTGGAAGGTCAGATGGTTGTTGCTTTTGTAAAACTTGTGCCAGGTCTTGGGATGAGGTGTCAAAAGCGGACCCCGGGAACTAGGGCAAAACCAGTATAAATGCTAGGAAAATGATGACATACTTTCGCTTGTCTTAATTATTTATCTCACTTCTGTCTCTTCACTCTGTCTGTGATTTTACTTTCGCTAGTCCCAGAATTCACTGTCGCTGACCAAACTTTTGCTTATTCTAGAATATTATGTTCTCACCTTGACAGAAACGTTGCAGCAACTGGACACGTCCGCGAAATACACTTCGGACTCGGCATTCTGGTTCCCGCGGAGACAGTCTTGCATTGAAGACCTGTCAAATAAAGATTGTAATAAAATTCTTGAAATTTGTTACACAATATTTTTTTAATCCCTTAATGTCATTATCATAGCTCTAAGATATATATTGTTGCGGTAATTTATTAATTACTTATCCTAGAAACTCATGTTATTTAAACGGCAGGTTAGCCTAGTGGGAAGTGAGTGACATTGCCTAGGAAGCTGAAGGTCCTGGGTTCGATTCCCGGTAAGGGCAAATATTTGTGTGATGGGCATGAATATTTCTTTTCCGAGTCCTGGATGTTTTGTATGTATTTAAGTATGTATATATATCTATTAAATATATCATCGTCTAGTACCTGTAACACAAGCCTTATTGAGCTCAATATAGCGCTAGTTCTATTTGTGCAAGATTGTACCCCACCGTTTTTTTATTATTTTTGTAATCTCAAGCCGCCCAAAGCCCTTTTAAAAGGCCTCGTCAGTTGTTGAAATCTCAATACTTATATTCCACTTAGCACTTTCGCAACCAACAACCCGCCTGGCGGGCGGCTAATGCGTCTGTTTATAATAATATGGTTTAAAAAAAATACGAATAGTAATCTTGAGACTTTTCTGCAGGGAAAACAGGGAAACATGATTAAGCAATTTTCGCTCGATGGAAAAAAATCACGAATATGGGTCTAAAATACACTTAAAATATTCCTTGCAAATTATGCACAAAAGCTAAAAATATTAAAATGGTTTCTAAAAATCGGCAATATCATGTTTGAGAGAAATCAATGTTTACATTTTTAATTAATTAAAGGGCAAAAAATAATAATTAAAAAACATGATTTCCGCGCTTCCGGGCACGCACTTTCATCTCTCTCACGCTTATCCTCAGTGAGAGGGAGAGAAGACCATGAACCTACGGCTTCTTAAATGTGACTAAACACTGTTCGTTTTTGCGTGATGGACGACTAGAGGTGCATTTACCCTACATTGTACTTACCGAATGGGGGAATGCTTGTCATTCTGGAATCCCAGATTTTCCTTGCCCAGCTTGGGGTTAGGGCACGAATCACTGCTTTGGTCTGAAACTAGTAAAAACACTACATAATACAGAGCTCATATAATAATCATCAGCCTGTATCCGTGCCACTACTAGGCACAGGCCTCCTCTCGTGACGGAACGGGCTGTAGTCACCACGCGGGCCCAGTGCGGGTTGGGGACCTTTGAATTTCTTCGCAGATGTATGTATGTTACGTAGTCGGTTTCAGGTTACATTAGCACCACCCCCTTTCTTCCTGTGGGTGTCGTAAGAGTCGACTAAGGGAACAGGTTTGAAATGTTTTGTGGGCGAAGGGCTAGCAACCTGACACTGCGATATCACATGTTGTCGATCTTTTATACCCACGTTTATGCTAAAAGTGATACCGGAACACAATTTTCATGTGCTCTGCCTACCCCTTCACTACATAGTATAAAACAAAGTCGCTTGGTTGTCCCTATGTATGCTTATTTAAAACTACGCAACGGATTTTGATGCGGTTTTTTTAATAGATAGAGTTCAAGAGGAAGGTTTATATGTATAACTAGCTTCTGCCTGCGACTCTGTCCACGTGGAACTCGTTTATATCGCAGCTCCATACACACTTTTAGCCCCCATTTCACCCCATTAGGGGATGATTTCGGGGATAAAAACTATG
This sequence comes from Epinotia demarniana, assembly GCA_945867215.1. Taxonomy (NCBI): domain Eukaryota; kingdom Metazoa; phylum Arthropoda; class Insecta; order Lepidoptera; family Tortricidae; genus Epinotia; species Epinotia demarniana. The sequence goes on from OX244285.1 coordinate 9,382,200, forward strand.
TCACTCTCCATCCCTTCAACTATCGCCACTTAAAAAATCACGTCAATTCGTCGCTCCGTTTTGCCGTGAAAGACGGACAAATAAACCAAACAAACAAACACACACATACACTTTCGCATTTATAATATTAGTATGGATATAGTACCAGTGCGAACCCGGGGTGGGGCGTATGTATGTGTATGTATAAGAGGTCGAAAGAAATACGAACCTTTGCTGGCACTTTTCTGGTGCAAACACTCAATAGCGACGTTCTCGTCCATATGGCAGTCTCTATGTAGGTTACCAGCGCTCATACCTGTGGGGAAACGGGAAGTTGAAAACTAGTCACAAGCATCTTTGAAATGTTATACGTACCTATTCATCATAATCATCATCATCATCATCATCATATCAGCTGAAAGACGTCCATTGCTAGACATAGGCCTCCCCCAAAGAGTGCCAAAGTGACCGGTCCTGCGCCACCCGCATCCAGCGGACTCCAGCAACCTTTACCAGGTCATCAGTCCACCTTGTTTGGCCTACCCACGCCGCGCGTTCCGGTACGTGGTCGCCACTCGAGAACCTTTCCGCCCCAACGGCCATCGGTTCTACGTGCTATGTGCCCCGCCCATTGCCACTTAAGTTTAGCGATCCGGAGGGCTATATCGATTACCTTGGTTCTGCTGCGGATAACCTCATTTCTGATGCGATCACGCAGAGAAACTGCCAACTTACGTACTATAACTACTAAATTACATCGAACTCCAAAAGGCACGTTCTTACAGTAGTACCACAAATATAAGTTATATCGGCAATCTTTGTCCACGCCGAGGAGTGCTGAAAAGTGACAGGTGAACTCGTGCTTTCCCGCTCATGGCACCAGACAAAATGGCGGGCGCCGAAGCAGCCGGCGTCGCGCGCAAAATTTCGGCCAATTGGCGTTGAAGATTTTACCCGCCCAACGCGCTGCCTTATGATTGTTTGAAATGTTTTCAAAAAATGCTTTCTCCGCAGGTCCATCGTTGTAACTTATATTTGTGGTAATCGTTGTAACTTATATATATTAATAAAAACGTCGAAACTCACCTAACGACCGTTGACAGGGGTACGGCACAAGATGTCCCCTCAAAGTATTGAAGCGGGCATCAGGCAAATGCATCTCTTGCAACCGCGCCAACTCCTCCGGTGGATAGATCTGCGCCAAATGCGCCATCTCCGCCGCCCGGATATCCTGACCATTTGGCACCATTTCCGGATTAATTCTCGCTATATCCGGGTTTAATCTTGGTATATCCGGGTTGATTCTAGCAATATCCACGCTCCGCATCAGTTCAGGATTAGTGCGTATCAGTTCTGGGTTAGCTCTGAGTACATCCGGATTGATCCGGGCTATATCCGGGTTCAGTCTCGCCAGCTCTTGAATCCTAGGATCGTTGGGGCGTATATCCTGGTTCATAGAGCGTATATCCGGATTGATAGTGCGTATATCCGGGTTGATCCGGATATCCGGGTTAGTTTGCAGCATGTACGAGTTTCGGCACGTGTGCTGCATGTTGTGTTCGTGGACGGAGTTCCGGTGGACGTCTATGTGGTGGTGGTGGAGAAGGGTGGCGGTGGCCGGGTCCTGGTGATGGAGTTGGTGGCTGAAATACGAAATATACGTCAATCCCTCAAACTTTGACATGTAATAGTTTTATTGTTTTACCAAGATTTTATGTAACTTGCACGCGTTTTCCCGGTTATAACATAACGCTTTGGCAGCTAATCCCAAAAACCCACTATTTTACGGAAAGCGACTGCCATCTGACCTTCCAACCCAGGGGGATAGATTAGACTGGGTTTTCTCACGATGTTTTGCATCTCTAGAAACCTACGGTGACTATCAAATGAATTAAGAATTTAATTAAATTGACCTTCTAAATTTGGTGTTCGAGTTGGTAGTGACGCTCAGTTTGGGTTGCACAGGGCGATTCCACAAAGCTTCGGGAGCTCAAATACCGCGAGCCATCCGGTTGCCACTCGGACATGAAATTACGCGTCATTGCTTTAACTATAACACAAGCCTTCTAGAGCTACTATGGGACTAGGTCGATTTGGGTAAGATTGTTCCTTAATATTTATTTATTTATATGGAGCGCAAAAATAATACTTTAAGCTATAAAGTGCGTTTTTTTAGCATTAAAAAGAAGGATAAAGCACGAAGCACGAGGTCTTTTATATAAGACACTTCTTGCCACACAACTGTCAAAGTATCTCAAACAGCCATTAAAAAAGACTTACGTTGTTGTTGTCTACCCTAAATACTCCAGGCAAAATACGGCTTTGAAAAACATTAATTTATAATAGCGTTTTTTTTGTTGATTTCATTATAAAATGTTATTCTAAGATGCTTTATTCAAGAATCCGGCAAACTTTCCACCCGGAAGTAATTAAGTAGATTTAAATTAAACATGCGTTGTCTTTTTCTGTATGATTTATCTTGAATATTATAGAGCAAATGTAAATGAACCAAAATAAAGACAAAAATATTTATTAATATTTTTTCTGACTTTTCTGTAGCTAGTTAATTTATCATTTTTTTGATGTCTTAAATTTTGTCGGATTCTGTCGCTGGGTGACTATTTAATTGATAATAAATCCGTTACACAGAAAAAATAAGCTATTATAAATTATTTCCAAAATTGACATTTTTTCCATACAAGTTGTCAGTTCATTGCCTGTACTAAAATGGACTAAGAGATAGCGACCAAATCGGTCATGTGGCTTCAGCTGTATTGAAACTCCGTTAGCTACTTCCCTGGACAACCTTTTCCGATAATCTTCGTACTGGCAGGCCGCGGGCGGTGGGCGCGGGTGTAGTGGGGTGGGGAAAAAAAAAAAAATGTGGCCTGAGCGACTTTAACTTTTTTTTCAAACTGTTGCTCTGTACTCCCTGTGCACCCATAAAAACAAATCGATCGGGTGGTGGAAAGGGGTTGCCAGCGTTAATTAAAGATACCAAAATAATAATAATTTTCATGTGGGCTCAGCTGTATTGGCTTTTTTTCTGACGCGAGATTAATTAATATGTAAGCCCCAAAGAACTAGCCATGCAAAAATATCGGTGGAAAGGTATCGAAAAAAATTGTTGAAATCGTTGGATTTCGTTCGAAAATGTGCTGAGGGGAAGGCAAAACCGAACACAATCGACGCGCCGTGAGCGCGCTGACGCGTTCGCCGGCTGATATCCCCTCCACGTCCGCTTTTGCATTCCCCAGAGCACATTTTCGAACGATTTCAACATTTTTTTCGTCAAAATCAACATAATATTATTAAGGTGCGTTGCACCAAACCGTCTGTAATCGTAAGCGGCGTTCATTAAAATCTGAATGTATGGAACGTTTGACAAGTTTCTATGGACTGACAGCTGCCGGCGTCATATTTAACGATGATGTGTCTGTAATCGTAATTCGGTGCAACTCGCCCTTTCACAACACAAACCCGTAGCTTTCGGACTCTTTGAAATCCTCTCAATGAGTAGTTGCAAAAAAGTACAGTAGTCTCGGTCTTGCACTCGCATATTTGCCAGAATGGGACGAATGCTTTATGTCCGACATAAAACTTAGTGTGCTAGGGGGTCTGTTTCATGTCCCTGTCGCTCTGAATGTGAAAGATAGAGACAAGTGTAGATATGTCTAGTCAGCAAGGTCGTGTTACGAACGCTTCGTAATGTCAATGCATCAATAAAGCTGATGTAATTAGGTACTTTTTCTTGTCAATGCTATTGTGACCTAAATTGAAGGCATAGTATGACGTCACACTATGGAATGTAACAAGTATGTCAAGCGTCTTTTACTATTTCGTTAATTTTTAAAACGTGTTTTTTTTTTATTATTGTTCAGAACACATACAGTCATGCATAAAAATATAGAGGTAATTATAAATTTATATAAAAACAGACCTGGAGGTTCATAAATACAAACATTAAGAAAAAATATACAAAAGCGTCTTAGCGAGTAGGAAAATAAGTAGGTAGAACACTAAGTATTTTTTATCGATAACAACTTGAGATCTCGTACGTTCTTTTAAAACATCAAGAGAGTGCATAAACGGATCGATGTCACAGAAATAGTCATTGTAGTTTTTCAAAACTCGTTTGGAAAAGGTATGTTTTGAGTAATTAGTGCGTGCGGAACTCACATAGAACAAATTACGTGGACGTAAGGAGCGATGCGGTACATGAAACATTATATTTTGCAGCAAATTTGGGCAATTAATTTCATTTTTTAGAATCTTAAAGAAGAAAATTGTGTCCAGAAACAGTCTCCTATTACAGAGGGAATCCATGCTAAAATGTTTGGCTGACTTAGCCGACGATTCCAGAGGTGTACCGGTCCTGTAACACAGTGACCTCAAGAAAACATTTTGTATTCTTTCAAGGCGGTTAATATGGACGTGGTATTGAGGAGACCAGATCACAGAACCGAACTCAAGAATACTCCTGACGTAACAATAGAATAATATTTTAAGGGTGCAGGGGCGCCTAAAGGGTTTGCCCATCCTAAGTATCATGCCTAGATTTTTATAGGCTCTGTTACAAATTTTGTCGATATGATTATTGAAATTAAGCTGCGAGTCCATAATAATACCTAGGTCTCTAATAGAACTAACGCGAGTTATCTGCTTCCCAGCAATACGATAGGTAAAATTGATTATATTTTGTTTACGGGAAAAACTTATCACGAAACATTTGTCTAGATTTAGGTACAGATAATTGTTTGAACAATATTCGTAACAATATTCTTTCGTGTTGTAAGTAAACAGTGATATTTAGGTGTAAGTTGCACGTATATATCTATGAATTTGATCACATGACAATGATATTGTAGTCCGGTTGGAACAGCGATTAGATCAAACAGCACGCGTCGATAAGATTGGGCTAACTGATTAACAGTAAAAAAATTGTACCAGTTACTGAAATAAACAGTTTAGTTTTATTTGTATAAGTGGGTATACAATTAAGTGGGTATATCATTAAGATAGTGGTGCAAAGGGATTAAAAATGGGGTTTCAACTTTGTATGGGAACTACTTGAATCTATGAGCTAAAGACTTTAATATTGGAAAGCATATACTTATTTATGCTAAAAGTTCAGCGCTTGAACGACATAGGTTTCATATGCTCTGCCTACCCCTTTTGGGAATAAAGGCGTGAATGTATGTATGTGTAAGCAAAAACAGTGTGTACTCACCGACTGCCGCTGCGGCCCTGCGGGCTGTAGGGCGGCGGCGGGCCCCACTGCCCGGTCTGCGCGTCGTAGCTACCCGAAGCCTCGCCGAAACCTTCCACCTGCCAGAACATGATATCTATACATATATCCATCTATACATATAACAAAGCTGAAAACGGTCGAAAGTATGTACATGGTAGATATTCGAAAAAAAAATCTGGGGATACTAAGAATCGATAACATAACACGATCCAAAAGATTTAGTATTTTTGTCTGTTATTTGTACGCGCATCACCTGAAAACGGCTGAACGGATTTTAATGAAAACTTTACTTATTTATCGAGAAAATTCCCGGCCAACATAAAGGTTATAAAAATTATAAAGATAATGGTGCGAAGGGGTTAAAAATGTGGTTGAACTTTGTATCGGAACTCCTTAAATCTATGAGCTAAAGACTTGAATATTGGAAAGCATATACTTGAATGGAAAGTAAAACGAACCCAATTCAAACTTTTAACAAAATATACATAGTTTTTGATAAAATAGCAGTAACTTAGTTATTGTGACGTACATTCTACGTCACAATAACTAAGTCCACAAAAGTCACCTGAAGCTTCACAAAAAAACATTTTTTATTCATAATGATAGCATTCCTGCTTGGACGAGTCAGACAGAGCCCCAACAGCATTCTTAACGTCATTGCTGATAAAGTACCTACGACTGCCACATAATTATGTATTGGATCTAGCAGATCAAAGGATAAATTCGGTTATTAAGGGGATGCCTTGATTTGCGTCTAGCACGCCCCTAGACAGAGATACGCTGATGCCTTCCGCGCACGAGAAAAAGAAATGTAACACTCTTAGGGAATTACTTTTTTGGACAACTTTCGATAAATACCTAACTTAGTGAAGTTTTATTTAAATTTCATAAAGTGAGATTTAGATGAGATAAAATACTATCGTATTGACTTGATTGTGTCGTAAAATAATGTATCGTTTGAGTAAGCTGAGTAAAAAAAGGAAAATACAGACCCAACTTTGATTTTTTTTCTATAGAGGAAATTTAAAGCAATCATGTTTCGATTAAATCAGATAAACAAGCATATAGTCAAGAATCATATATCTGAAAATCAGACCTTTTTGTTTCTTAATCAAGTCAGAACGGCTTTTCAGAGCACGCGATAATATCCAATGCACCGCCTTAATATAACTATGAAGTAATATTCCGAAAAGAAGAATTTATTATTATTATATAACCGTGGTACAATTTCTACTGATTATAAATGAACAATTTCGTGTGTAATATCTCTGTGACCAACGATCTAGAATGTTGCGGACAGTTCCAGTATTTTTACATTTTTTTCGCTGCCATTTCTTGGATACTGACCTGATACTGTTCATTATACCGCTACGGTATGTGTTCTGAAAACCACCAGAAATCTGGAATCCTGTCTGGTTGCGCTAAAAGGTCTGTAAATTGGTGAGTATCCACTCTTCAACGCCTTTCAGATTAGCTCCGCATATAAGCCATATTGTGGCCAATCCCCGTGTTTTGTGGTGGAAACCTGGTAGCATCAGAGGGCACTTCTCACGGTAATTTCTTGGACACTGACCTGATACTGCCCCTGATACCCTTGCGGCATCTGCGCCGGATAGTTATGGAACTGCCCAGAGCTCTGGAAGCCCGCCTTGCTACGCTGGAACGTCTGGAAGTTGGCAGGGAACCGTTCTTTGAAGCCTTGCAGATTCGTTCTGCATATAAGCTAGTTCTAGTACTTACGATCTAGAATATTTGTGGACAATCCCCGTTCGGTGGAAACCTGGTAGCATCAGAGAACACTTTTCACGGCCATTTCTTGGACACTGACCTGATACTGGCCCTGATACCCCTGCGGCATCTGCGCCGGATAGTTCTGGAACTGCCCAGAGCTCTGGAAGCCCGCCTGGCTCCGCTGGAACGTCTGGAAGTTGGCAGGGAACCGCTCCTCGAAGCCTTGAGGGTTTGTCGGGGTCTCAGTTTCGCAGAAGCCGTAAGCGCTGTCTCCGGATTGTGGAACCCCCATGCGGCAGCGTGAGCTGTTAGTGAAGATTTGCAATTGAATTTAAAAAAAGAGACGCTCCTACACCTGTCGCGAGTTTAACAATTTTTCCCATCCCAAAAAGTGCACAGCGCCGCTAAAGAAGTTTTCACTTCAATTATACGATAACATGTATGATGTATTATTCTAGGGAGTTTTATTCATAAACAGTTGGTTATGCGTTTCATGCGTTTGTCTGGTCTCTCAAATTAAGAGTCCTCAGTAACCTCGATTCTCCATACAAACGTAGTTACGCTCTCATTTTAAAATTACGTGTTGGATTGTCACGAAGCTTTGCATGTACAATGGCATGAGGTACCAGGTCTGTAATTAGTTTATGTAGTACCATAGTAAAAAAAAAAACAGCGAATTTAAATTTTTCATCAAAACTTATTTTTGCTGTATATTGTTTATTTTATAAACTGGAACCTAATGGGGTTAACTTGTCCTTACTTCTGACTGTTGCTCCTCGGCCAAGGGAACCAGCTCCAAGCTGACGTCTTCCTCACGGTGCCAGGGTTCGGGGAGTACAGGTTTCCAATGCGACCTGGAAAGACATTATCAATGTTTTTACACTCACTCAAACCACAAAATGCGTTGCCATTGAGTTAAATCTTATAAGAAGGGAAAAAAGTCTGTCTGATTGTGGCTCTGTCAAATGTAAGTTTTCTCCGGAACCACGTATCTGATTTAAAAAATACTTTCGTCTGCGTGTAGAATGGAATTTCTAGATGGTTATAGGCTATGTTTTAGCCTGAGGGTTTGCCTGTGTTTATTGCAATATGTGGGCGAAGCCGCGCGGGCAGCTAGTTTTGTATAAAGCAGTAACGTTTGTTAACGAAACCTATCATACATTTCCAAATTGCTTACGACAGCTCAGTTGGTTAGAGCGACGAATCGCGTAAGTGTGTATCGCAAATTCAAATCTTACACGGGGGAATTTAAATTTTATTTTCTCTTCAATCTGATATGACGGTGATGTTGACTGACATAGTTCAGAAGTGTAGCAAACTGAAGTGGCATAGGAATGGTCACATCTTTGCAGAACCCGATGGTCGGTGGAGTAAACAGGTTCTCTAATGGAGGCCACGTAACATCGGACGCCCAGGTGGAACAGACCTATATCTAGAGTTGTTTTTGCCATCCAGTCGATGGCAAAAACGGAAGAGCGGGTCTTGGCCTACGTCCAGCAGTGGAGTGGAATAGGCTGATGATGGTTGGGTGCGTGTGATGACTATTTTTGGTAGATATTTATATTCATATTCATATTCATTTAATCCATTTTTATCGTGTTCATCAGCACATAAAGGTCACATTTTAGTCTTGGTAGGTACATGATACCCTGCTAGCGCATACAATATCGGACATCTTATACTACTTAATAACTAAATAAAAATTACAATGAACACTCATGCAGCACTAGGTTTAACCGTTTAATCACAAGAGCAATAGAAAAGGTTGTTTGTACATGTCAACATAGAGTTACTTGATGTCAATAAATTCGATATTGAAGGAAACTTACCAGGCGCCCAGAACCGGTGCTGTAGGCTGATGTCCCACGCCGGCTGGGCAGGGTGGCATTGCGCGCAGCAGCTGCAACTTGGCTGCAACAGACCACGTGCTTAGAATAAAGCGGCCATTACATTAAGGCTACTGACCGAGTACAAAGACGCTAGTCATTCGTTGGGAGGGCTGAACTCACCTATGTACCTATGTGAGGCGTGGAGGCTGGGGGTGGAGACTAATGTGAAGATGAAAGTCGCTGGCCGAAGTAGTTAGAAACAAGTTCGGCGACCGCATTAAGCGACCTAAACAGTGTAATCGCCGCTTTAATAGTTCAGTGGGGAAATCGCGACCTTCAACAATTTTGTATACAGCAACAATAGGGTTGGAAACTTTAATTGTATTATTACTCTACTGCAAAAAATATTCCTAATGAGGAAAATCCCCCTCAAATATCTCAAAACATTACGAAGCTGGTTGTAGCTTCTTGATATAATTTGATAGAGAGAGAAAACGCTTCACGGGTCTCAAGCGTCATAGTGAATGACAATCGTTTTATGTCAAGATGCATTTTGCGGAAAAGGGGCACAGTATAACCCCTCTTAAAACTTAATAACTTTGTGATTATTTATCGTGTTGTGTTACTTTTTTCTTCACTTCACTACAACATATTTTTAATATTTTTTCGTGAAGAATCAACATTATTGATCATTTTATTAGGTATCAGGTGTCATACAGCTACTTAAATGTTTTTGACAGAAACTTTTCTATAGGCTTCTTGAATGCAGCATTTCCATGAGTTCTCGTGAAAGTTTGGAGAGTTTGAAAATATTCCTAAATTTTTGGGAACGTCAGTTCTCAGAAATTTCTGAGAATATTCCCAAGTGTTCGAGAATGTTACCTGGACGGCTCTAGGCGGTGGTTGCTGCCCGGTGGGCGGGCGGTAGAGCGAACGACAGCGGAGTTCCAACTGCTCCCAATACATCTTCTTACGTTCATGGCTGTTGACAATAGATCAATTGTTATAGACTAATATATAAAGTAAGGGCATTTATTTGAATGATGAGCACGAATATATGTTCCTGAGTCGTATCTATATAAGTATATGTGTAGCGACACAGCATTTCGCGCTACTAAGCAATACGCTCGTCCCACAGCAGTCCTTGCCCGACGCGCGCACTGTAAACTCGCCTTGAACAATAAATAATATAGAAGACTTTCCCGTCGTTTCGCTGTCTCACTCCCCAAGGGCATTACTCCCACATATGTATACCATCGTCTAGTTTTTTTATACGTCAAATTTCACTAAATAACACTTTAGTTTGGGACTAGATTGATTTCTGTAAGATTGACCTCATAAATGTATTTATTTTTATTAATAGGATACCCAAAAAGGGTATTTGAAGTACTTACTGAATGTAAAATAATGTAGACTAAAGCAGAATTTACGAATAAAAAGTTGGGAAGGCTGTTTTAAATAAAACTTAATTTATTAACTAACGTGTCTTTTGTTTAACCTATATCACAGCCACTCCTCCGTTTGATGGCAAATAGAAAAAAATCGCGACCATAAGATGTGTAAGTACCTTTACAGTACATATGGTGCTACTTTCCCGCACTCGTGCGGAAAAGAGCACTTTCCGTGCATATGTCGAAACTTTAAAGAGCCATATGTACAGTAAAACGTTGTACGATACACGTGCAAATAGGTAATTCGCAACTCGTGTTGATTTAAAACACTCCCTTCGGTCGTGTTTTAATTTATCACCACTCGTTGCGAATTTCCTATTTTCGGCACTTGTATCGTAAATAACTATTACGTCACACCTGGCCATAATGCGAGTTTTGCTGCACGCTGCACGTACGGGAAAACTCGCATTGTGGCCAGGTGAAGACGTAAAATTTTGTACGCAACACGGGCGGTAATTCGTAAAGCCCCAGAGCGCATATTTATGGCCCTCACCTTCGGTTACGAATCCACCGCCCTTGTTACGTAATGTACTATTATAAAACACACCGGCAAAAAGAGGGTTCAGAAATAAAATCTAACATTCTTGGTTAGCAAACGCCAATTCCGTCTTTTATGATTAATCCCAAGATTGATTCAAAAATCAACCTTATTTTTCTATCAATTGGGTTCACTTTTGTCTCGATGTTACCATACAATATTCACCATTAGGTACTTTATTATGCGACCCTATATTAAAACCTCAGACCTTCGCCCCCGATATCATTTCCGAGGAAAACAACAGACCTATGCCAACAAAAACAAACATAATTCTGCAGCGGAAAAACTGGGCCAACCCCAAGCGCGCTCTGAATCAACAAGACAATTGCATTCAACTACGATAAACAGCCGCAAAATTAACATTGCAGAACTATAGAAACCGTTACTACGGAAAATCAACAAGACGACTAAAACAAAAGATGGTAACTATCACTTCTTTGTTAACGTGATATCAATTCTATGCCGCTGTAATAAGGCCCAAATTACAATTCGTTGTAATTATCAATAAATCATTTTAGTGCTAATATTGAAGTTTGACCTATTTTCAATAATGTCAACAGACGTAAAACAAATGTCAGTGGCCGCGTGGTGCCCGCAGTGCAGTTTTCTATTGTGTTTATTTATAGTATTTTGTTTAGAATAATTATAAAATCGTGTATCAGCCATGGCGAGGGCCAGTGTGTGTTATTCTACGTAAGTATTATAGTGTTAAATGAGGCTATCCGCAGCAGAATCAAGGTAACCGATATAGCCCTCCGAATCGCTAAACTTAAGTGGCAGAGGGCAGGGCACATAGCACGTAGAACCGATGGCCATTGGGGCGAAAAGGTTCTCGAGTGGCGACCGCGTACCGGAAGGCGCGGCGTAGATAGGCCCCCCCCCACAAAGTGGACTGATGACCAGGTAAAGGTTGCGGGAGTCCACTGGCTGCGGGTGGCGCAGGACCGGTCACTTTGGCACTCTTTGGGGGAGGCCTATGTCCAGCAGTGGACGTCTTTTGGCTGATATGATGATGATGATGATAATAGTGTTATCCTAAAATTATGCAGGTAAGGAATCTTATAGGGCATTGCTGCCTAAATCAACGTTTCTCAACAAAAATGCCACTAATATAAAAGTTTAGAGTTTTATGTTATTTCCACTGAGAATAACGAGCTAAAAAGACAAAAAAAAACATCACAACGATGTTTTTCCAGTTGTGTTAGCATTTCTCATATACTTTGTGAGACGAAAGAAATTGTCAAATAACACATTCAGTGCTAAAGATTTCGTGGCGCAACGGTCGTAGCCGATAATCCTTAAATATTAGGACAGAGAGGCAGAGACTGTAGGTAAGTAAGATTGGTGTCTAGACTCAGAAAAAAAAGTGAGAATGGAGGGGGCTAAGTGGAAGGGGGTGATTTCTGGTAGGAAATAATTTCGCCTTGGCCCAAGCATATCGAAAAAATCGTTTGATAGTATTGTTTTTTTTGGGTTTTCATGTGTTTTCCCTTACTTTCTAAAACGATGATTAATATCATCATCCTCATAGCGTTCTTCCCGGTTATGCCCGAAAGGAGCCTGACATCTAATGCCAAGATTTGGCATAGGCATAGTTTTTACGAAAGCGACTGCCATCTGACCTTCCAACCCAGAGGGAAAACTAGACTTTAATGGGATCAGACCGGTTTCCTCACAATGTTTTCCTTCAATGAAAAGTTAACGGTAAATTATTTTTAAATTAGTTTCTGCCCTCAACTCCGCCCGCGTGGCACTCAATACAAACTTTCACCCCCTCCCATTTCACCCCCTTAGGATCCCCAAGGGGATGAAATGGGGGGTATCTCTATACCAAATTTCACCTAAATCGATTCAGTGGTTTAAGCGTGAAGAGGGAACAGAATGACAGACAGACATACAGACAGACAGACAGACATACAGACAGACAGGCACACTTTCGCATTTATAATATTAGTATGGAATAGTATGGATTGGTGGTAAGAACCAAAAATAAACACAATGAAATGTTTTCAATAGTATGCTGTTGATGATCAATGATGATGTTAATCATAATAATCATGATCATAATCGTTTATTGCACCATGGTAAATATATAATATTATAATATATAAAAATATAATATAATAATTATAGATCTATAAGCAGCCACCGCGGCCTGACCTACATGAATGACGCCGAGGAACTGACAGATGCTGAACTAGTCAAGGCTGTGAATGAGCTAAAGCATCAGATCAAGGTCACGTCATTGGAGAATGACATTCTTGAGAAGACCATCATGAGGTGAGAGCTGTCACTAAGTAAAATTAACGAGCCACACAAGTCGACTGCTGCCATACAATCCACACACATCCATAATAACACTACTGCTTGCTCTGTAGTAGTGTTGTGTTCCTGGAGGTCAAGGTCGCCAGAGCTCCCGAGGATGCGTTGTGTTGAGAGCGGGGTAATTTGTTCCTTCAGCTGTCAACACGGCGAATCCTCTAACATATCAAGGATGTTACTCCTTTGAAGTTGCATGCGTCTATAGGCTGCGGTGTCCGCTTACCATCAGGCGGGCCGTACGCTTGTTTGCCACCGTCGTTGTAATTTGGCTCTCATTTAAATTGGCATGCTGGAATAACATGTTACATGAAACTTTGTATTGTAAACTATAGTTTCCACTTTTAACCGATGGCCGTTGGGGCGGAAAGGTTCTCGGGTGGCGACCACGTACCGGATGGCGCGGCGCGGGCGTGGGTAGGCCCCACAAGGTGGACTGATGACCTGCTAAAGGTCGCAGGAGTCCGCTACTTCGCTTCCGCTAGTTCGCACTTTGGCACTCTTTGGGGGAGGCTAATATATGCAGCGGTTCACGTCTTTCAGCTGATATGATGATGAATCTAATACTATGCTATAATCCATTTCACAATGGAAGAGTCCGGTGACAGATGTCATCTCAGTGCAGTTTATGTCATTAACACGTTCGCAACCAAGAACCCGCCTGGTTTTTAGTAGGCGTAATGTTTGCTCAGCCCACTAGGCGGGCAGTAGTGTGAACCTACACGCCTAGCGAGTTCTGTCGGTTTCTCGTGTATTGTTTCATTTTTAGTCTGGTTGCGAAAGTGTTCAACGTCAAATATGGCGTTAACTGTACTAAGATGACAGCTGTCACCGGACTCTTCCAATCTGAAATAGATGTTAGTTTCCCAACACTATAGTATAAAAACTAGCGACCCGCCCCGGCTTCGCACAAGTACTATATTTTACATATATACCTTCCTCTTGAATCAATCACACTATCTATTTTAAAGAAAAGCATTAAAATCCGTTGCGTAGTTTTTAAGATCTAAGCATACATAGGGACAGACAGCGGGAAGCGAGTTTGTTTTACACTTTGTAGTGATATACTATGTAGTGAAGCTATTTCCAGATTGGAGCCAGCCCTGATGAACAACATCCAGCAAGCCCTCGAATACGCCAACAAATTGACGAGTTGCTCTTCCATCGGAGGCAGTTTCATCAGATCCAATACTTCCAACTTCGCCCTTAGTCAGTCCAAGATCCTTTCTAGCCCTTCCAGGTAAACACCTTTTCACTCTAGGTGTTACAGACAGTCCTCTCTGCAGAGCCTGCTTGGAAGAGGAAGAGACAGCCGCCCACGTCATCCTGACGTGGTGGCAGTTTACCGTGCAAAACACCTCGGGATACCGGGGTCACTACCGGAGGCCGTCGGGAACGTAAAGGGTCTGCTAGGCATCCTGGTGGAACCGGGTTGGCACGAATAACAATAGTGCCAATAACCCATACGCAAAATAGGCGCTATTATGACGTCAAGTTGCGAAAAACCCAGCCCGCGTACACCTATAACCCTATATAGTATAGCCCTGATCAACGTTAATGTTATATATATATCCTCTAGACTGCCAAAGGCATATTAAAAGACATCCTGTTCTCGGTGGGTTGCAACCAACAGTCTGTTAAGGGGCATTTACACGGTGCAACAACTCGTACGCGATTTTCATTACATAGCGAAATACGATGAATTCAATACAACCCTGTAATGTAATAAAAATCGCATGCGAGTTGTTTCACCGTGTAAATGGACATTAATCGTAAGCGGTGTTCGAGAAATCTGAATGTATGTAGAGTTCGTCAAGTTGCTTTGGAATGACAGCTGCCGGCGTCATATTAAAAGTTGAATCGGGCTGTAATCGTAAGTTGGTGCAACTGGTTGGTGGTGAATTTTCCCTTGAACCTCCATCAAGAAGTTTTAACAGCAGCAAGACTAAATTATAAAAAAAGACCGGGTTGCACTCCGGGAGTGTCGGCAGAAGTGAAAACTCAATGACATTGTAATAGTTTTTCGATCAGGTCACCTGTCCGTCTTACGAATTTCCAATCTGTCGAATCTTACGGTCACGTGACATCTTACGGGCACCTGACCTGTTGCGAGTTCAACATTTTTTCCCCATCACAAAAGTGCACAGCGCCGCTAAAGAAGTTTTCACTTCAAAAAGTTTGATAAAAAAAAACCTTAACTTCCAGAGCTTCAACCAGACGGGTTGAGTCTTCAGCGAAGATGGGAGGGGGCGGAGGGACCACTGTCTTCGGTTCAGGAGCCAGGATCAACGTGATGGCGCGGTCGGAATTGGTGAATACTGAGATGGAAATACTGATGCAGAAATTGGAGAGTGCGCGGAGAAAGGTTAGTCGTGATAGGAACGTGAGATAGGGCAGAGCGAAATGCCATCCCGCTCGAATTTGGAGCAGCCCAACTGGGGAAGTACCTTGCAGAAGACCACAGCCATAATAACACAACTACTTGCTCTATAGTAGTGTTGTGTTCCTGGAGGTGAGCAAGGTCGCCGGAGCTCCCGAGGATGCGTTGTGTTGAGAGCGAGGGAATTTGTTCCTTCAGGTGCCAACACGGCGAATCCTCAAACATATCAAGGGTCGGCACTCGGCAAAACCCATGTTACTTCTTTGCAATTGCATGCGTCTATGGGCTGCGGTGTCTGCTTACCATCAGGTGGGCGTTACCCTTGTTTGCCACCGTCATTGTATAAAAAAAACGTAATTAGAACCAGCATAGTGGGTTCTCCCTAGTTAGACCAAACTACTATTATTAACCCCCGACGGCGACGCAAAGAGAGGGGCGTTATAAGTTTAACGTGTCTGTCTGTGTATTTGTGTATCTGCCGATGAAACGGATGAACCGATTTTCGTTAAGTTTTTTTTGTGTCATAGATAATTTTATCCCGCGTGTTTTTAGCCATGTTTAATGAAAATCTGTTCAGCCGTTTTTGAGATATTGGACTTTGAAATGAAAATTTCAACTTTTTTAAGTTGTAGCTATTTGACCTGATGTTTCATTCGATCGAATGCATTTTATTCTTAAATAAGAACTTTATAGGATTATTAAAAACAAAGCTAACCTAACCTAATGAGTTCTATTTGATGATATTCAAAGAAAAACCGAAAAGTTCTAGTAAACATTAGGGCAAAAGTTAGTAGGTTAAGTGACAAAGACCCCTTCGAAGTGCTGTGTAGGGTTCCATAGGTCGCATCGTCGCGCGTCTCCCAAAATTTACTTTTCAAATATTTTATTAAATTAAGGTACTCGTTAACTTGTAATGTCTACTTAGCTGTGATAGTGTTCCTTTAAACTTCTTACTCGTGATTTTTTTCACATAGCCAACGATAATCCTTTAGCTATTACGAAACAAACGGATCCCTGAACCATAAATATCAACTCTGCTTTGTGTAGGCTGCAAAACAACACGCGATGCTGAAGGCCCAATTAGAAGAAATCGAATTGAGGGTAGCCGACATCGAGAAAGCGAGTGCAGCTTTCAACCAAGAGGTCATCGTGGATGGATGGGACCCTTTGGCCCAGCGGATCCCTGCTGAGATCTGGATAAGGTGAGTTTTAGTGCAGGCAAATTGCAAAACTCACCTGACTGCCTTTGATATTGGTTGCAACTTGCAAGTAATTAACAAAGGGGTTTGGGTAAAAATGACATTTTTAGAGATGAACGGTCATTCGTAAAAGTGGTAGATTATGATAGATCTACTCAAAACAAACATATTTTGTTATGAGATCTAATACACTAAAATGCATCGGAGCTGAGATATTTGCAATATATATTTTCACACGTCATACTGAAAAGTTATAAACATAATTGCAAACTCAAATATCTCGGCTCCGATATTGTTTAACGCGTCTAATTTTATATATCTATGCCTGTTAAGAGGTCCTCTAAACCTTTATCAATAAAACATTCTTGGGCGCTACAAAAAAAAACGACATTTTTTCTCATACAAGGTTACCCAATGCCCTTTAATCGAACCTTCATTGATGAAAGCGTACGCGCAAACGCAACGTAAAGTTGTACACAACTTTGGTTAGATACAAAAAAGCACGCTGCTTTCAAACGGCGTTTGGGTTCGAATCTCGGTCAAGAGGCTGGGGCAGTACCTCCCTTACAGAAACACAGCCGTAATAACGTTACCAATTGCCCTGAACGTATGTGGTGTTGTTTCTCTTGGTGACTAAAATCGCCAGATCACCTTAAGATGCACTGTGTTGAAAGAGAGGACCTTCAGGGCCCGTATCTCACGCACCATAAGCGTCATGCCCCTGCACCCGCGCGCCGCTCAGGCGAGGACTGACTTCAACGGTCTACCTAGCTATCAACAATTCTCAAACCAATAAAGAGTCGGCAACGCGCTTGGGATTCTTCTAGAGTCGCAGCAGACACCGTGGCCTATGGATATTGGCTACGGTGTCTGCTTGCCTGTAGGGAGACTGTGGCCGGCAGTGGCGGAGCGCCCATACAAGCCGATTCCCACCTATTCATCATCATCATCATATCAGCCGAAAGACGTCCACTGCTGGACAGGCCTCCCCAAAAGAGTGCCACAATGACCGATACTGCGCCACCCGCATCCAGCGGACTCCCGCGACCTTTACCAGGTCATCAGTCCACCTTGTGGGGGGCCTACCCACGCCGCGCCTTCCGGTACGTGGTCGCCACTCGAGAAGCTTTCCGCCCCAACGGGCATCGGTTCTACGTGCAATGTGCTCCACCCACTTAGTTACATACTACAAACTCTTTCATAACTTATTTTAATCCGGGTTTCTCTAAATTTTCACGCGCCGCCTAAAAGAAAATATGATGGTTTTCCAGATACATGACAGAATGGATGAAGCTATGCGACAGCCAGATAGGCAAGCTCCGCCTCCGCACCAGCACCCTAAACACCCAATACAGCAAATTCAAAGGTCAAATCAAAGTCAAAGCCGAACTGAACGATCGCCTCCGCCCAGTAGACTTCGACAAGATCAAGATAGAAAATCAAGAGGCAGTGGCCACGATAGACGCGAAGACGAAACAGTTGGAGGAACTTAAGAAAATGACGGGAGATGCCAATTTGAATCTGACTGTGCATAAGCAGGCGATGTGGGAACAGAATTCGTATTTGGCGAAGATTATAGAGACTATTAAGACGAAGCAGAGACAGACGGTGGCTATAGACAAGGAGAGAGGTGTTATACAGGTGGAGGCGGACGCTTTGAGTACGAGGTGAGTTTGGCTCATTCCCTTCCAATCTGTACAACCCAGGCCCCGTAACATGGTCGACGTTTTCACGCGATAAGTGACAAGATAGAGCGTCAGTCTCGTTCTCTCGAACGGTGCCAGTGAAGGACGCTCAATCTTGTCACTTATCGTGTGATAAGGCCGACCATGACACGGGGTTGGATAGGTTGGCAGATGGGAATGACCCGTGAGTTATCTCTTTTCCTTTTTCCCTCAATCATTTTACTTCACCTTTCTGTCTTTCTTCCTTTTCTTCCTCAATTTCCTTGTCTCCCTTTCTATCTCGACTTTTATCTCAACACCTCACTCAGTTACTCTTTTATCGGTCACTTTTAATCGTTAAATCAGACTGAAATAAATGCTAACGCGATATTGTATGTGAGACTATTAGTCCCGGCGTATTTTTTATAACATACACTTGTTAAAATAATTTTATTTCTTCTTGTTACCTTGGTCTTTAATCTTAGTCAAACATAAAAGCCCAATTTCACAAAAAATATGGACCAAGGACCGTATTTATTTTCGTACAAACGTATTCATTTCGATATCACTCATTTTGCTTATTTAATAAAATAAAAAAATAACAAAAAAATAATTACGTATAGGTAGAATATTTTTTCTTTTTTTATGAATACCGGTATATCTTATCTTATCTAGATGAGGGCCCTTTCGGGCGCACTTCGACCCAGTGGGATCTTTTGTGTATTTGCCCTCTCCTTTATGCCTACTCCCAAGCTCGCTCCATCATTTCCACAAAACGGATGATGCAGCTCAGCGGAAGCACCTTGAATTCCTTTGGTTGCGGATAACCGTTACCAAACTAATTCATTCTTTGTCTGGCAAGGGCATAACACTCACACAATAATTATAAATACCGGTATAAGTCTATCGGGTCAATGAAACGCTGCCCGCTGGGCATTGAATGAACGACCAAGTATTATATTCGTTATAATGCCCTAGCTAATGGCGTAACAGTGCCTTGCAAAGAGAGCGGTCTAGTGTCGCGTCCCGGAAGCTTATTTCTAGCCATTTTGGCAATAGGATGGGTCCAGCCAATCAGTGCGACCGCTCATCGACTCTGGCGCATCCGGTGCGTCCTGATTGGCCGGCCGGGAGACAGCCACACAGACAATGCAATAAAATATCCCTGAGGAAGGGATGTGGCTTCGGTTGCGACTGTGGCGCCACAAGTCCTTACACTAAATAATGAGTTCACTGAATGCCTTCTTTTACAGATTGACAGAGGTCAAGAAAGTCCGCAACGCCTACGAGGTCCCCGACATAATGGAGTATGTGTGTGTGAAAGCGGCTCTCGGAGACCTGCAGAAAGGGACCAAACTGCTGGAAAACAGGTTGCGAATCCAGAACATTGCGCTGGCTTCGTTGCAGACTAAACTTCGCTCCATGAACACGAAGTAACTTATGTATCTATTTAGTTCAAATGTGGATATTGAATACAAATTGTGTGGGTTTTTAGTGTTTTTATCACCCCCCCTCTTCGTTTCTATCAACCCCTCTGCGCCTCTTACCCTCTTGTATATTGATATCTGTGTAGGCCTCTATCAATCCCCACTTACCTCTCTTTCGGTTCTTACACACGAAGTAACTTTAATGGATCTATTGTGAATCCGTACTAATATTTAAATGGGAAAGTGTATGTGTGTGTTTGTTTGTTTGTTCGTCTTTCACGGCAAAACGGAGCGACGATTTTTTTAAGTGGAGATAGTGGAAGGGATGAAAAGTGACATAGGATAGTTTTTATCCCCGAAATCATCCCCCAAGGGGGTGAAATCGGGGTAAAAGTTTGTAAACAAGTTCCACACGGACGGAGTCGCGGGCAGAAGCTAGTATTCTATACATTTGTGTAGCATTCTTTATCTTTTTATCACGCTTCTTCTATCTATACCCCTCTAATTCTGTATCGGATTCCCTTTCACCCTTTCCAGAGATATATTTAATAGCAGAGATATAAAAACAAGTGAATAATCTTTGGAATATAGTTTGTTATCAATCAAAGTCGAAAATTATAAAATTATTTTACACGAGCGGGATTTAAACCCGCGACCTCTGGAATCCGTCCATCGCTCTTAGTCGCCATAGTTTGTGAATTAAAAGTATCCATAGACAATTTATATACATACCGCAGCAGTTGGTATGCCAGCATTGAGCTAAACATGCACACGAGGCCAGCGCAGACAGACAGACCGAAGACCCCTCGCAGACATATCAGCAATGCGCCCTGGACTACGCCGCAACTAGTCACCCCTTCGAACACGCAGCGAAGTTCTGCAAAAAGATACAATAACAATCATCATATCAACCGGAAGACGTCCACTGCTGGACATAAGCCTCCCCCAAAGAGTGCTAAAGAGTGTTGGGCCACCCGCATCCAGCGGACTCCCGCAACCTGTACCAGGTCATCAGTCCACTTTTTGGGGGGCCTACCCACGCCGCGCCTTCCGGTACGTGGTCGCCACTTGAGAACCTTTCCACCCCAATGGCCATCGGTTCTACGTGCTAAGTGCCCCGCTCACTGCCACTTAATTTTAGCGATTCGAAGGGCTATATCGGTTACCTTGGTTTTGCTGCGGATAGCCTCATTTCTGATGCGATCACGCAGAGAGACCTCAACATAGCCCTCTCCATAGCCCTTTGGGTGACTTTGAGCCTACAAAAGATAGATTCATCATCATCATCATCATCATCATATAAGCCGGAAGACGACCACTGCCGGACACAAGCCTTGGGGGACCAAGGAGTACTAAAGTGACCGGTCCTGCGCCAATCCCATCCAGCGGACTCCCGCGACCTTTACCAGGTCATCAGTCCTTGTCTACCTAATTGGGAACCTACTTGTAAAAAAAAATCAAGGTCCCATTCGAACCAGTTTTCTGAGTGAATCATGATGGTTGATGGCATTAGGTACAATAAGAACGTAAAAAGACAAATAGCAGGATTAAGGAAGATAAGTACAACTTTAATTCCCCCATTTAATGGCAACAATGACTCTTTTCTGGATAGCAGTGCAGTGTTTTCACACCTTTCACTCGGGAAAGTAAGTTTTGCTCCACGACGAGAGGGATCGAAATGCTACTTTTACAGTACATATGGTGCTACTTTCCCGCACTAGTGCGGAAAAGAGCACTTTCCGTGCATGTGTTGAAACTTTAAAGAGCCATATGTACAGTAAAACGTTGTACGATACACGTGCGAATAGGTAATTCGCAACTCTTGTCGATTTAAAACACTCCCTTCGGTCGTGTTTTAATTTATCACCACTCGTTGCGAATTTCCTATTTTCGGCACTTGTATCGTAAATAACTATTCTGTTCAAGCTACTTTTTTAATTTATTCATTGGCATGTAGAATTTACACAATGTGCCAATTGAACACAGATCTCAATAAAATAATTGATTGTAATTTCATCGTAATCGTTTCAGAGCGATCATATTTCAAGTTTAAACTTTAACAAAGTTGTATGAAAATGTATGATTTTTTCCTAATATTTAAAGATTAGTAATAAAAATTAAGAAAATTTGTTAAAACTTGTAAAGTAATTTTAACACCATCTTTTAAAATGTCTTCATAGTTGGCGTGAAAATAGTTTGTGTCACTCGGTAGTAAAATTATCTTCGTCTCGGGCTTTAACACTGTATCCTTCTCTACGCTCAGGATCCTACGTTAGAATCCCAATTCAGGATTCAATACACCGCCCTCGCCGTAAATATACCATTTTACTCCCTTGTGACACAAACTATTTCACACCTGCTCGGAAAACACCAGTTCGTCACCGCAGCCACTCACCACCACCGACGTCATACGAAGTTCAAAAACAATAGACTTAAGACTTCCGTGGCGTGAAGCCACCTCGATTCCTTTTTCTGTGGCAGCGAATGTGTTAAAGGAGCAGTAATGCTGTAATACTGACCTTCCACTTTGCTGTTGTGGCTGTCTGGTGAGAAGGACGAGCAAGTGCAAGTTCTGGTCAGCTGGGTGAAGTCGCAGTGCTTCAGCTTTTGGAGCCTGGAGACAGGGTTATAATTGTTGAATAATAATGAATATTAGGGGACAGTCTTAAGGCCTCCACACACCGAACGCGGGTCGGGCGCGCCGCGGGTCGGTATATATCTCTCACTTACGTTGGTACGTGGTAAAGCGTTGGCATTTAATATCTCTCTCACTATCTCTACTACTACTTAGACACGCGGCTCTGTACTACTTAGATATGCTGTACTAAGTAAAATAACAAACGACAGATGGTTTTTGATGGTAGAAAACAGAGTGCTGGCGTATTGTGTTAATTAATACCATTAAAGAATTTTCTGGCTTCATTGAAAAAGTCCGGTTCGAAGGACCGTTTGTGCGTATCTAAGGTTTACCTACTTGATGTACTTTAACAAGATTCTCTTATCCTTTATATCCATTGTAATACACCGTGGCCCAATAAAACGTTGACAAAATTAAACGGTAAAAAAAATTCAAATGGAACGCGGTTCGAATTCATTTGTTTTTATATTGCGATTTGACACGTTTTTGCCGCCATTTAAAATAGACAGCGTGATTAAAACTATTGGTTATTAAATATTTTTGCCATGTCTTCGCAACGTGGAGCAATAATTTCCCTACACGAGGCTGGAAAACGACAGTGTGAGATAGTTAGATCACTCGGTGTCAGTCGTCAACTTGTGTCTAAGACTATTAAGCGATTTAATGAGCTCGGCCATATTGGAGACCACCCAGGAAGAGGAAAAAAGAGGACTGTGAGGACTCCCAGGCTCCGAAATGTTATCAAAAAACGACTTGATCGTAATCCACGGACCAAAGTCCGAAAAATGGCTCGAGACCTGGGTATAAGCCGTTCGACGGTGCAACGTATTGTCGCACATGACCTCAATTTGAAGGCGTACAAACTGCGTAAGGCACAACTTCTTGAAGATAAAGATGAAAAAGTTCGCCTCGAGAGATGTCGTCTAATTAAGAGGCGTGCCGCGGCTGAGAAATGGAATCACATCTTTTTTTCAAATGAAAAACTGTTTTCTATTGAACAGGCTCATAATCACCAAAATGATAGAATGTATTATCCTAGTCGTCCTGGAGCAATTGCAGTGATTCCTCACCGACAAAAGCCGGAATCCGTTATGGTTTGGGGTGGGATTTGCTCTACAGGCAAAACACCCCTTATTTTTATAGAAAAAGGTGTCAAAATAAATCAAGAAATATATAAAAGAGATATTCTTGAAGCCGTAGTTCTTCCTTGGAGTCAACAACATTTTGGTAACCAACCGTGGATATTCCAGCAAGACTCTGCCCCATCCCATAGGGCTCGTAGTGTGCAGCAGTGGTGTAGGGACTATTTTCCCGGATTTATAAGCTCCAAAGAATGGCCACCCTACTCGCCTGACCTAAACCCAATGGATTATAGTTTATGGTCAATCCTAGAGTCAAGAGCCTGTGCGTCCAAGCACAAAAATATAGATGCTCTAAAAGCAACACTTACGAAGGAGTGGGAAAAAATTACCTCGGAAGAGCTGCGGCATATCGTCGATAATTTTACCAAACGTTTGCGTCTGTGTATCAGTGCAAAAGGAGGATATTTTGAAGACAGTAATTTTTTATTTTATTTCAAGATATTGAATTTTAGTATTTAATGTTATTTTATGAATTTGGTGTAAGTAATAAAATAATATTCTTATAATTCTATGTCAACGTTTTTCTGGGCCACCCTGTATATAACACAAAATATTTAAATTCCAAAGGAAACGGTTCGATCACTCTTCAGAGGGCTGAAATCATCTCAGTGCCTGGAAATTTCGCATTCCAATAAGCAATGGGCTACCAAACGCGGACCCGCGTTGCTATCGCGGCGGGTCCGCGCTCCTGCGCGATAGAGACGCCGTGCTACTGTAGGAAAGATATAAAGATACCGCCCGCCCGACCCGCGCACGACCCGCGTTCGGTGTGTGGAGACCTTAAAACAAATCGAACTAGTCTAAGGCTTCGTTCACACGCCATTGTCCTGGACGTTTTTTTGCAGTATACATCTTAACGTATACATGGCACATACAAAATGTCGTTTATACGTTTAAACGAATACTCACCGGACTTTGTCAAGCAAACCAAATTAACGTGCAGAAAACGTGCAGGACAATGCCATGTGAACCAAGCCTTACATTACGCTCAATAAGGCTTGTGTTGGGTACTAGAAGACGATAACAACCAAAACTCGGAAACAAATATTCATGCTCATCACACAAATATTTGCCCGGGATTCGAACCCAGGGCCTTCAGCTGTTTTATGCAAGCCGCCACCATGCAGCCACTACCCACTGGGCTAAACGTATTTATGATTAAAAAATGTAAGTATATGATATTATTCAATGTGGCCGTTTTATAAAACTGACATTGGAATTGGAATCTTCTACCTCGGACGTTAGAGTTGCATTTTGAAGGGACTACTTTAATGCAATCCGGCCAACTTAAATAATACATACACGGCTGTGGTCCTAGAAGGGATAGGCAGAGAACAGAAAGGACCATGCGTCAAAATGGTCCTGAAACCAACAGCACTGAGAGTTATGTCATTAAATAGGTCTTTAAATCTACTTTATTTCATTCTATAGGCACAAAGTCGAATTCCATTGCAGAACGAAGATATTCGTATTTTAGCCACAGTCAGTAGTACGAGCTATGAAAAAACGCATTCGGAGAATATTCATATTGAGTATTCTGGAGGGTAGATATGAAAAAATGTACTAATGATGAAGGCACATCGAGAGTGGCATATATTCATATTTTGTTAATAAAACAATTAATTAGCTACAAAAACATGTTTATTTTACACACTAACCTTACCTTAATAATTCTGAATATGTATTCACTGAGAGAACCCGTTTTCTCATAGATCCTACTCACTTTAACTTAAATATGAATATCTCAGTTCTGCAATGGAATTCAACTTAGTGCCCCTAAAACGAATTGAAGTAGATTTAAAGACCTATTTAATGACCTAAGTTGCAGCCTTGTTGGATTTAGGACCAGGCTCCATACAAAGTTGCCAATGGTCCTTTAATACGGGTGTAGACTCGAAGGCAAAAAAATATCGTCTGATTTCTTCTAGAAGTTAAAGTAGTATAATTTTGCAACATCGAAGCATCCTTACTTGTTCATATGTATGTATGTTGTCGTGATGGTGACGAGAACGCACGTCAACGCGCAGACGAGGCAGCACGCTCCAACCACTTTAATCTGGAAAAAAACCTTTGCTTTTTAGAGCAAGACTTGGGGCCGGTTGTATGGTTCACCGTTTACTAGCCGGTAACGTTAAATATGCCGCTGGCAGCTGTTATTTCATAGAAACCTGTCACACTTCCCATTCAGACATATTAATGGGCGTAACTTACGATTAACGACCCCTGGTCTTATAAAGATCCGTTAGACCAGCTATACTCAAACTGCGGCACGCCGAGTTACCATGCGATCCTAATATAAAAACCATTTTACGTCACACCTGGTCATATTGCGAGTTTTACTGCACGCTGCGCATATTTGGAGCATTCACGAATTCACCGCCGCTCTCGTAGAAAAAAGGTTGAGTATGGCTGCATTAGATCTTACGGCGGTAAGTAATATCAAAAGTTCACTGGCCTCTTTTAAGAACAAATTGAAACTCCACCTGCTAAAGGAACAAACGTCTTCTGTCTAGCCGATGAAATTTATACCTACCTACTTTTATATGTTATATTTATACATCTTTTTTATATTTGTCAAAGATACTTCGTACTTATTAATTTTTATGTTTATTTTATTGTTTCTATTATGTATTTATCCCCTTTATTAAAATCAAGCTGTACTGCACTTTCTGTTGTATTTAGATCTGCCTTTATTATTAGTGTTGTGTTATTTGTGGTATGTCACTTGTTATTTGTGTTGAGTGGATTCACTGAAAATCAGCGTCGTGGCTCCCCATGCCCCCGACCCATGCTGAGTGGACTCCTTTTTGAGACCACCCTCAACATTGTACTTTTTTTTATTATTATTCTTTTTAGCAGTTTTAAGCAGTCTGTATGTAATGTTGTGGCTGTGTTTTCAAATAAATCATTCATTCATTCATTCAAAAGAACTAGTAATTTACTAAAATTTTAGCTGACATTTGGTCTAATATTCAGAGAAATGACGGTGCAGTATCCAAGAGGCAACCGGAAGTGTTGTGGAACCGCCCTATGCAACCCGAACTGAGCCAACTTGGACTGGGCGTAAATAGTTTATTATTAGTTAGGAAAAATTTGTCGCGGTTGCCTGAAAGTGTCTACGCCGTTTACATAATGAAATGCTGTTTCAATCGGCTGCCTCGCGACATATTTCTTCTTTATACATTTTCCTATTTCCGCCCCAATCCAAGTCGGCTCATTTCGGGTTGCACAGGGCGGTTCCAAAACAACACCACTTCCGGCGCTCAAATACTTACCGCGAGCCATGCGGTTGGTACTTGAATACTGTAACTAAGCGGCATTGCTTTAACTATAACGCATCTTTGTAAACCCGGGCCTGAATGTTGGAAACAATCGAGCCTTGCTGTTTATCAAGTATTTATTTATTTAATCGTATGGCAAACATTATTTTGGCCTTTAAAGTTTGTCACTCAGTACCACCCAGGGGACACGTGCAGGGTAATCATCATCCTCCTAGCGTTTGCTGTTTTGACACCTAATCACAAGATTTGGCATATGCACTAGTTTTCCGAAAACGACTGCCACCTGACATTCCAACCCATAGGGAAAACTAGACCTTATTGGGATGAGACGGTTTCCTCACGATGTTTTCCTTCGCCGAAAAGCTAACGTATAGCAAGTATTATAAATATTAAGTTTAAATCCAAACTACTCAACCAAGAACCCAAAAAAGCACTTTAAACATGCGATATAAAATATGCAAAAAATATATAACGGTTACATACTTTTCTTACCATATAGCTGTATCGGTTGCGACGACGAGCTAGACTCATGATGCATACTCCAGTCAGGACCAACTGGAACAAAACATAATATGTATTCGATATTGTATTTAAACATGCCAATATAAAGAGATAAGAAAGATCAAATATCAAGCAAATAAAAAGTTTCTGGCAAAAAATCATTTTTGGTACAAGCTTTAATTGCCGACTGTACTTTTCTGTATACCATCATCAACTACTCATTGAGACGATTCTAACGAGCTCAAACTCAACGGGGTTACGTCGGTTAAGTACTGAATTCCCATGGCCACCTTCTGTCTCCATCATCAGATCAGCTCTATGGTACCATAATATTCAATTGTAATCCAAACCAAACTATACTTATACTTACACCCAAAATTTCAGCTCAATCGGTCACCGGGAAGTGGATCAAATTTAACTTGCTAGATTTGATTACAGATAGACAGACAGACAGACAGACAACGGGACAGGTGAAACTAAATAAAAGCTTGTAAAAACACGAATTTAAAATTAAAGAGCGACGAATTTTTCAACTAGTTCCATTTATGTACTTCGTCGACTTTTAGGCCTCTGTTCAACAGTGGACTTCTTTCAGCTGATGATGAGAATGAATGATTAATATTCTCGCCATATGAGCATAGCAGGTGATGCGGGGATGCTGTGTAGTGCACTAAATAGACAAACGTGTGTACGGGCATTTTTAAATTCGTGTAATTTCGTGTGAGTTGTTAAATAAAAATTAACTCAGTGTCAGTTTTGAGACGACAATGAAGTATGCAGTTTGTATACAAATTAAATTTTTCTTTTCAATTTATAAATGCCATGTATACACGGTGTTTTTTTAACCGTCTTAGAGCCGAAGCCCAGTTAATGTATACATTACAAAGAACTTAAAAAAGGTTTTTTTTTTGTTTTTTTTTAATGCATAAAATATTGTTTTTTTTTGTATTAATATTAATTTTAATCATCCAGCTGAGTGACCGCAGTGTCCGCTAGCCGCCATCATATGTAGATAGGTACGAACTCTAACCGGGTGAATGAACTTCGCTCCGTGCGCCATAGAGAATTGTTCAAACTTAATTACCTTTTATTACTAAAAACAACTAAAAACGAAACGAACGTTTTTTCACGAATGTATAGTACCTTGTTGGATACTTTCAGTGGGCTTCGGCTCTAAGACGGTTAAAAAAACACGTTGTATACTCGTTATTTACATGTGAAACAAGTTTAATTGCACAAAATTTTTATGCTTAACTTTCGTCACAAAACTGACACAGAGTTAATTTTTATTTAACAACGCACGCTCATTGGGTACACGTATTTTTAAAAATGCCCGTACACTCGAACTAATATGTTATACACCCTTGGATGCTCAAGTCTTAATACAATTTGTTTACATAATGCATGCAATAATATTTGTTTTTAAGCAGTAACGCTGCTAAAGAAAATTATAAATTTTTAAATGAAAGGAAAAATGAAGTTGGTAGTAGCGACGGGCCATGAATGCCTGTGGTCGCCGGTTCGAATCCGGCTCGGAGCCTTTTATTATTTTTGTTTTTATTACTTTCATGGCCTTACAATTATGTCAGAATGACAGTAATCACCACTGTCAAATAATTGGTAAAGGGACTAAGCGCGCAGAACAATGAAGGAGTCCTCACCGTAGCAGCGAGTAATAATAATACCTTCCTCGAATATCAACTGACCGTTGCAAAAGTACTAGGCGCACAGAAGACAGAAATAGCTCTCATCATAGCACCAGGGACCGCTGCCGGCACAGTCTCCAGATGATGCGGAGACGCTGTGTATTACCATCGCCAACACAGTGAACTAACCATCCGGGCACTTTAAGTGCATTATAATAAGGTTCAATATAAATACAGGATGGTCAGACTGTGTTGGCGTTTGTACACTCGATGTGACCCCAACGATTGCCATTTCGTCTCACACAAATATCAGAACAGCCGGCCATCGCCGTCAAATAACGAACGCCGATATTTTCACTGTGTCAAAAAGTACTAGGCGCCCAGAAGATGGAAGGAGTCCTCGCCATAGCAGCGGGCACTGCGGCCGGCAGTCTTTCCATGCGGAGCAAGAAACAGCCCTCCAAAAAAAGGCCCTCCCATAAAGCCCTCCTATAAAGGTTGCGAAGCGAACCTTGTCTTCTAAGCTGTAGCTTGTCTTGTAGCTTCTGTATACATATTTTTGACCACTTTGTCCGCATGTAACGCTTTTAAGTTTTGAGCTTCTCAGAACAATTTTATCAGTTTATCACCGTCAAACAAACGGCCGCAGAGTTTTTTAACTGTGTCAAAAGTAATAGGCGCCCAGAAGAATGAAGGAGTTCTCACCATAGTAGCAGGTACACTCGAAACTATGATGTGTTGCAACGCCAATTGTGACTATTTTAAGCATCTGTATACATCTTTTAGACCATTTTATCCGCATGAAGTTTTCAGCGCAGAATTTATTTACTGTGTCAAATGTACTAGGCGTCCAGAAGAATGAAGGAGTTCTCACCATAGCAGCGGGGACCACGGTGCTGCAGCGCCTACAGCCCTCCTAGAGCTCCGGGCAAGGTACCATAACAAACCTTGTCTTGTAAGCTCACTATACTCTCGATTTTTCTTGCACTATACCTCTTTTTCTAAGAGTTCTTATACGAGAGAGACGGATAGTGCGAGAAAAACCGAGAACTCGCGCGCCGTCGCGTGATAGCCGTGCTGTTTCACCACTATATTTGACCTACATATACATACAATACGGTCATATGCCTAATGCAATAAGGCATAGCCATCGAATAACAGCTGATCGTTGCAATAGGACTAGGCGCTCAGGAAAACGAAGGAGTTTTCACCATAGCAGCACGTACCGCCGTCGACTGATCGTTACAAAAGGACTAGGCACCCATAAGAAGTCCGCACCGAAGCCGCGTGTATCACCGTCAAATATCAACTGACCGTGGTTAAAGGACTAGGCGCTCATAATAATGAAGGAGCCCTCACCATAGCAGCGGGGACCGCGGCTGGCACAGTCTCCAGATGGTGCGGAGATGCCGTGTACACTCGAACTATGATGTGCTGCAGCGCCAGCAGGCCTCCTAAGGCTGCGGCCAACGCGCCGCATCCGACACACCACCACGCGTACTTGTGTCGGCGGCAGGGGGTGGTGGTGGCGCAGTTGACTGCCGCTGTGAAAGGAAAGATGTAGAATCATTTAAAGAGGTAAAGTTTGTAGTTTTGTATGCAAGGCATATCTAATCATCGATTAAATAGTTATTTTCATACCTTTCATTCGGAAAAGTAAGTTTTGCTCCACGACGAGAGGGACCAAAACGCTACTTTTCTGTTCAAGCTACTTTTTTAATTTATACATTGGCATTGGAACATTTGTACGCAATGTGCCAATTGAACACAGATGTTAATAAAATATTCGATTGTAATTTCATCGTAGTCTATTCAAAACGAACATATTTCAAGTTTTAACTATAACAATGTTGTATAAAAATTTATAAATATTTCGTAATAATTAAAAATTAGTAATTAAAATTAAGATAATTTAGATATATTTTAACAATAGCTTTTTTAAATTTCCTCATAGTCGGTGTGAAAAATAGTATGTGTCACTCGGTAGCAAAATTATTTTCGTCTCGGGCGTAAACACTTGTATCCCTCACTACGCTCAGGATTCAATACACCGCCCTCGCCGTAAATATACTATTTTGCTCCCTTGTGACACAAATAACTATTGTGTCACAAGGGAGCATTACAACATTGTTATAGTTAAAACTTGAAATATGTTCGTTTTGAATCGACTACGATGAAATTACAATCGATTATTTGATTAACATCTGTGTTCAATTGGCACATTGCGTACAAATGTTCCAATGCCAATGTATAAATTAAAAAAGTAGCTTGATCAGAAAAGTAGCGTTTTGGTCCCTCTCGTCGTGGAGCAAAATTTACTTTTCCGAATGAAAGGTGAAATACTTTATCACGCGGCACCGTTTTCATTCTTTGCAATACGCGGACGATGCCGCGAGAGCAGCGAGTAACTTAAAATATGACATTTACAACAGCGCCATCTATTATTAAAATTCCGACTCCAAACGTACCAAAATACGGCGGCGGGGCCACGTAGTGTTGTGCCACGTCTGCCGCGATGGTCGACTGCGGTGTCGATACTTCATATTGTACCAGTTGCATTACACCGCAAGCTTGCATCCCTTAACTATTTATAAACAATTTGGCAAGACTATGTCACTTAAAAAAAACAAATCCGTTTAACCGCGATCACTTTTGAATTACAGTTCTATTGTTTTACAAGAACTTTCAAATCGCGCGCCATTTGTGTAAAATCGATATTTACACCCTCTTAAACGGGTCTTAGAGAACAATGACCTTTCGCTACGAGAATAACAAAATGCATTTACGATATTTATAATGCGAAATCACTGGCTGATTGTAACACCTTTTTAAAATCACTGACGCGCCGATTTTGTTCTAAATTAGATTTACGCTGCATATTTGTGTACACTTTTGTTTATTATCAATTAAGACAATAATTATTCGTGATTTTTTTAATTTCAATACAGTACTTCACAGATTGAAAATGCAAGCACTACATTTTGTTTTTTATATCAATTTTAATTTATAAACAGTGTTTTTAATATTTGTTGTAAGCGATTTAGGTTATGTGGTTTTGACAATGGAGGAATAGCGCACATGCGCAGTAGACACCATACAGGTAAAGCTATAAGGTATTAAAGGAAACGTATAACTTATGGATTTTACTTTGTACTTTTAGTAGGCGTATAAATACTTATAACAATACATCTTATACGTCACGGGCAAAAAATACAGGTAGATTCCTTTGTAAGTGAATCTGTTTGAACTTTTATTGAATTCTACATATCTTGTATCGTTTTTGGTATTCGTGGGAAGGTTTTTTTTGACACCTGCTATAGAATTGATGATTTTGTGACATTTTTGCGACGGTTTAATTGTGATTTGGACGGTTGAAATGAATGAAATGTCTGAATTTATTGGTTTATGCAATGTATGGGTTCGACGGACCGGAAAGTATGATTCTGTCTTTTGCGCTATTGTTATAAAAGTCTTGGATGGACAAGTGAAATTTTGAAATATTTTTAGCAGTGTCAAGTCCAACAAATTGAATTACAAGCTATGAGTTATTTCATTCTATTGTCATACGTTATTCATTGAGAAATCAAAGTGGTTAGTACCTAATTCTGTTTGTCTGACTGTAGGTACGGTGTCTAAGGGTAGATATCTACCTCCCTGATCTGGTGAGATATCTACCAGTCTCTAGTTTATAACTTTGTACTTGCATAATAGGTAGGTACAGTCACGAGCTTTAATTTGGGACCCACCTAAGGGTGAATATCGTGTAGCAAACTAACGCTATTTAGAGCTAATATTTTAACGCAATGTCAATGTCATAATGCTTACCATCGACAACTTTACGTTTCTAGGGGCAACCGTGCAATTACGTCAACTGGAGCGAGGGCAAACGATCATTTACGATGTTTTCCGATTAATTGTTACTTGGGTAAGGGGGTTTTTGGTCCTGTCTTCCATCTGTTTTCTTCACTGACACTGATACGACATATGACGTATATTCGTAATTAGAAAACCGTAGTGATAGCGTTTTGCAAAGAGGTTATTATTTCAAGGGTCGATTCGATAAGACATTATATGTCATAACTAATGTCTAACTTGACATTCAACACTATCAAACTAAAGTTTCGACTTTATTGCATTATGAATGTTCTAACAACATTTAATGGAAATGGGTCCCAAATTAAAGCTCGTGACTGTACCTGCACAGAATGGAAATTAAAAAAATATAAGAGACAGGAAACACTCAGATTACCTAACTTAGTTACGCTGCCAAAGTGACAGTTACCAAAGTCTTAAGACGTTTACAACAAGAAAACGTTTCTGCTTCTCACATGTTCGGTCCGATTTTATTTATTTATTTTTTAGGACACAAAAGTAATGGTATAAAAAACGCGAACTTAATATCAATTAGCATTCTCTACCAGTCAACCAGACTTGGTTTATGGATATCTATGTATCTGCACGGCTATCACAAGACGGCGCGCGAGCCCTCTCTATTTTTCTCCCACTATCCGTCTCTCTCTTATTAGAAAACGTAGAAAGAGAGGTACTTATAGTGCGTGAAAAATCGAGAGAGCTCGCGCGCCGTCTTGTGATAGCCGTGCTGGTGAAAAACCTTGGATTTTATTCCGAAGAGACTTACCATTGTTCCTTCGTCCAGTGAGCAAATTGGTAGGGGGTCGCGGTGGAAGCGCGGGGGGCGTGTCCGGCTTGGCGGGGGGCGGGGGGCCGGGGTCATCGGCGCGGGCGTACGCAACTGAGGGCTTGCATGTGCATGCCACTTGGTACTGGAACAGAGACAGAGAAGACATTGTTTTAGGTAAATCCAGGTTTAGACGAAGCCAGTACTGGGTCACTGGCTTAAAAAATAGGCCGGCGCTCTATTCCCGCCAGTGCTGGCAGACAGTGCTTTACATACAATTTCGTTTCACTGGCGGCCCGCACTGCCTTCGTCTAAACCTGGCTTTATATTCGCAAAATCGAGATGGTCACAAGCTTTATAAGATGAGATAGAGTGAAGCTGGGCATTATTTACCTAGGCGCTGTGCCTTATGAAGTTATGAGCCTTTGAGCCACTAGTGGACGCCACAAGCTGCGGACAAGTTCTTTCAGGGAAGTGGGCAGGACGGTTGTAATACCGCATTTTACACCCGTCTTGCCCACATCCCTGTTCACTTCGGCTGAATGTAAATCGAATATTACATTTGTATAGCATCGGCGCACAGCAAGCGTTTAGTAGCACCGGCGCTACCACGAATGCATCCCTGTCATTCGAGTTGTATAAATGCAATAAAAAAAAGTGCGATAGGGATGGAAATACCCGAACTTCGACTTTCAAAGCTCTGTAGACTCTAGAGGCCTAATGTGCGTGCGGCAGAATGGTCGCGTTTAGTCGCAGCCACTAGTGGCTTTGGTGAGGCGCTTTATAAGGAGAGATGGGGTAATTCCCATGTATACACAGGAAGGGCTATACGTGTTGCCACAGTGAGGGATGGAAAGGCTCCAATGCCATTAAATTAAGAACTGGTCTTAAAATGGCTAGCTAGCAGACGACAAAAACCAGTGGCGGTTACTCCAACGACAAGAGCCTAGCACTTAAATAGATGATGATGAATGGTTTATGTGCCACAAATAGTGGCACTATGACAAGGACAATTATTGACATTTCCCTTTCTGTCACACTTATCGAGATTTGTACGCTACCAGCTCGCTCGCACGTGGTATTATTATTACCATAGCTGTCCTGAGTATCAGAGGTTCATGGGTAATTCCTTAGTCCGGCTGCTCCAAACATGAGATGACAGCGATGCCTGCCTATTTCCCTCAGACGTGGAATAGATTAGATTACTTTATTTCATAATATAATAATACAATATAAATTACACTTGGTCAATTTACACGACTTTATAATATGATCGTCACATAAAAATAAAAAGTTGAATAAATATTTAAATTAAATATTACATAATACAATGTCAATATACATGTTAATTTTTACTAAAATAAGGCATCCCAAAAAAGATCGTAATTTTGTTTTTTTTTTGCATAACAATTTACACTACATTAAAATACAATTAATAAAAATACAAATCAATATTATTATAAAATGACAAACATATTTTATTTTCATAAAGTCATTAACACAGTAAAAACACTAGTTCACCTTATGCAAGTCAGAAGTGACGGAGGCGCTGGTGTCGCACTCTGGGCAGGCATCTGGCTCCGGAGAGCTCCGGGCTGACGTCACGTCCGGGAGCGACATGCCGGCTGTAACACAATGGAATAGGGTTTAAAATCGGTTGGGGGTGTTAGCTTATAGTATGGCCGCTGACAATTCGTTGTACATTTCTGGACCGCTAAGTATATTACCTAGAGGCCATCTTAACTTGTAAAAACAGCAATGTACGACAAATTGTCAATTGATAAGTTGGTGAAAAAATACCGATTTTTTCGATTGACGCCCTTAACGTTTGTAGGTTGTTAAATAGTGCAATAACATTTTTTTTAAGTTACGCACTCTCTCCCACCATCCGTCTCTCTCTTATTAGAAGAAAATTTCAATTTTCGTCTCCTTCAGTTAGAACGAGACGGATAGCACGAGAGAGCTAGACAGAACTCGCGCGCCGTCTTGTGCTAACTGTAACTACATGCTAATGCTAAAAACCAGCTAATAACTAACTTAAACTTAAGTGAAAAGGAACATAATGCATAATTGTAATTAATTATTCTAAGCCAACTTTCTAATAAAAAATACTTCTTTCATATTGCAAAATGAACCCCACGACAACGTTAACTCAACCGATGATTCCATAAACAAAACCATAGAGTTCAAAGCTCTTCAAGATGGCTGCCAAGTAACAGCTGACCGCGTCCACGTCCGGTGAAGTCCAGATGTTCGCGAATTATAGGGATGTGCACTAATCGATGATATTAATGGTACAAATATTTTGATCAAGTACACACGCCTTTATGACATTGACTATAGAGTCCGGTTCAAATATGTATAACCTTATTTATTTATGTCGGTACACATAATACCCCTAACTGTACTTGATACAAATACTAACGCATTGTGGCCAGGTGAAGACGTAAAATTTTGTACTCAACACGGGCGGTAATTCGTAAAGCCCCAGAGCGCATATGGCCCTCACCTTCGGTTCGGGCCACAAACACCTGCGATCTGGGGTATTCACGAATTCACCGCCCTACTTACGTAATGTACTATTTTAATACAGTTGCTCACAAAAAGCTACTTTACGTACCTAGCTGTTTAGCGTGCGGAAAGTTGGTTTTCGCGAACTATTGCTTTTCACTTTTCCCACTCAATAATTGCACAAATTGTACCATTAATTAGGTATGTCAATAAAAAATAACTAGAATAACACTGTATTAAAAATAATGATTTATGACCAACTTCATTATTTTTCAACTGTATTACAATGATGTTACAGAATGAATACTATGAAAGTTTCACTTCCTTACTTGTTGTTTTTCTTATTTTTTCGCAACTGTATTCTCTATAACCGTTTACCTACTCGCCTACGGCTCGTGGCAAGCTGTCATCTCATAGAGGACTGTCAAACTTCCCAAACGTTAACTTCTTGACCGGTATTACACGGCTATCATATTCTCTGCATATCCTTTGAGAACATAGGATGAATATCTTTCGCTTCGACTGTGCCTCAAGCTTAAAAAGCTATAAAAAAAACCTCTTCATTCCATCTGGTCTAACGACTTCATTATACTTAATCATAATTGTGTAATGCCAACTATATTGCTAAATAAAAATACCATGAATGCTTTTAAAAAGGCAAATAACCCTTACCAGCCCATTTTGAATACTCAAGTGTTTACGTTTATTATCGATTGTCGATTTTAAAATGTCGACATTGCATTTTTTTAATACCACGACGCTGGAACTCACACCGTAGCGTATGGATGCTTACAAGTCTACAGCAGACTTAATATTTGGTTGTGTTTTCTACGGCAGTGCAAAAATTTATGAATTGTCATTGTCTTGAGCCCATTCTGGAATCTTTGGAATGGAAATTACGTAGTTATTAGGATATATAATTATTAGGACAAGACCTTTCTACACAAAGATAGAACACAATGGAAACATTTTTCTACCCCGAAGGATTTGAACCTGCATTCCATAAGTCATCTAGGTCTGTGGCTACATTTGGGAGAGGGGGGTGCTCGCCAATAATAACAAAAACACAAACCCATGAAAGGGGCAAGTTCAAAGATTAATGTTTCAATGAAAACAACCAAAAGTCCACAAAACTAAAGACTCATAAATAAAGATTCGTTTGATAATTATACGCATGCGTGTCTCTCCACATGAAAGTAGACCTTAGACATCAGTTAGTAGACCTTATCTCAAAGAAATAAAGTGTACAATAGCGTACTATGAACGTGACTCCATACTCTCCCACGCCGGTCAGTAATCAGTCTAATCTCTTCATCATTGTTTAAGCCGTAAATTTTATTTCTCGGCCTACTTACTCTCTTGGCTGCCAGTAACGTATGTTTGTTAGCTTATTTTAATTTCTAAGAACAATGAATTCATGTATAGTTGACGAAAATGCACTTAACGTGGAATTTTTTCACATTCCTCAATTATACCTATCTACGTGTTTTTGTAGTACGACTGGAATAACAATTATAAAACAATGTAGTATTCATCATTGATTCTGCCCATTAAACGAACAGACTAATTTAAAAAAATATGTTCAATGTTGCGGTCAGAATATAGTTTCCGTCAAAAAATACTTTCAACTTTAACCACACCGCGCACCTTTAGTGATGAGCCACCGCAAAAAAAGGTATCGATAAAAAAATTGAATTGGCCCATAGCTCGCTGTCCATTCATTCAGGTAGACGGAAACCGCTTTGTCTCGCGCACAAGCAAATATAAACTTTAAGGTGAAAGTCTAGAGTATATTTTCGGTAATGAGGGGGTTTAAATTTGTAAACCAACGTCTATTCGTGCGTTACCGATACGCCGATTTTTGAATAAAGAAATGTACGCTCGAACGTTACGAAATCGGAAAGAGTACTGCCCGAGATAATAGTGGGAATCTTCACAGATAAACTGCCTATTCTGTTTTGATAAAACATTTTGAAGTGCAGTCATTCAGTACAATGTATAGCTATAAAATGTTGTTTTGGACATAATGCATTACATTTACACCAAATACCTTCGCACAGTATTTGCTTAAAATAAAAATATTGTCAATACCTAAATAAATATTATTGTGACAAAAGTACAATCAATTTCCACAGCGCAGGTATAGCCTATTGACAATTATACGAAATACTTACAATTATTAAAATTACAATATACAATATTACAATTTTAAATTTGACTTATAAAAATAAATAAGAAGTAAATCCCGCGAGATTTATTTACAAGAAATGAAAGCGCTGATGCTGATAGAGTAAACAAGGGAAATAGGTATGCATATGCAAATACAGCTATTAATAATTTGACAGTTTAATTGATAAGGAAAAATGGTTCCTATTGAAGTCCATACTAGAATCAATTCTTAATGTTAAATTCAGCGAACAGGCTTGGACTCAGGCATGTCTACCCATAAGATATGGCGGTTTGGGAACTCGAAAAATCTCGAGCGTAGCTTTGCCGGCTTTCTTATCATCAACTCACAGCACGCAAGATCTCGCAGGTAAAATCCTTAAAGTCTCAACGACTGCAAACTGCGAGATCGCGTGCTTGGTTGATGCTAGGAACGCCTGGCTAGCAGGACCGAACCCAACTTTGCCATCAAGACCAAAATTACAAAGGGCTTGGGACTCGTTAGCTTCCGCCGCTACCATAAAGTCGTTGATCGACTCTTCGTCTGGCCGGGACCGAGCCAGGCTGTTGGCAGCAGCCAGACCAGAGTCGGGGCAATGGCTTCACGCCTACCCCTCACCTAACTTAGGTAGCTTCATTGACCCAGGCACACTCCGAATTGTAGTTGCTCTCCGCGTCGGAGTTGATGTGTGCGTGGACCACAACTGCATCTCCTGTGGAGCCGCGGTAGATCGCTTCGGTCACCATGGACTCGCCTGCTCCTCGGGCGCCGGCCGCCTGTCCCGTCACGCTGCGCTCAATGACATCCTGAGAAGGGCGCTTGCCAGCGCCTGCGTCCCCTGCGCTCTTGAGCCTCGCATTGTACGAGATGATGGCAAGCGTCCGGACGGGATGTCTTTAATCCCCTGGCGGATGGGCCGTGCACTGGTGTGGGACGCTACCTGTGCTGATACGCTGGCAGCGTCCTACTTGCCGAGCACGTCCAAGCAAGCCGGGGCAGCGGCGGATGCCCGAGAGAGATCCAAGGTCGGGAAGTATAGCTGTCTCGGCGCCCAATACGATTTTGTCGCATTTGGCGTCGAGACACTCGGCCCTTGGGGAAGAAACGCGCGTAAGCTCCACAAGGAGATCAGTAAGCGGTTAAGGGAGGCTACGGGTGACCCTCGGGCAGGCAGCTTTCTCGCCCAAAGAATAGCGATTGCTATTCAGCGCGGGAATGCTGCCTGTGTGATGGGCACCCTGCCTAAAGGGCAAAATTTTGATACATTTTTCTAATTGTAATTTATTATAATTAGTTTAATATCATTTTGTATATGTATACTTTAGTAAATAAAGTTTTATCCGTTGCTTAGCTGTTCAGAATAATATTAAGATGACTACATCACAGTTGTCAAAAAACTTAGTTAAACTGACTACCTACTAAAACGAACCCGTATCCAAACTAGTCCATCCCTTTGGGATCTACAGACATATGCGTATGAGTCAGTTATAACAACATCCCTTTTTGTGTCGACGGTTAAAAAGACAAAAACTGTTCGGAACGGGTTAAAACAAGAATACTTACAAGATTATTGCGTAGGAATGTAGGAAACATGAGTCCGCCTGTGAATCCTTACTAATGATACAAATTAGAAAGTATGTTTGTCTTTCCTAAATACCATAATGGCTAACGACATGCGCTCGCATCATTGAGATAATTGGAGAGTAGAAGTGTAAAATGGACTTTTTACCTGGCTGCCCTCAGGAGAGGAAACCTTTATAAAGTATGTATGTCTGCGCTTTTGTTTCGCTCTGTGGTAAATAGGGCTGGATAGACTTTAATATACCTGCTGGTTGAATCGTCTTAAACAAATGCAACAAAAAAAGGTAATTTATTTATAGCCTGAAATTAAAAACCTGTCCATTTTTTTGGTTTTCTTTACTATTCCTTATTAAATGGCAAAAACACAGATTAGAGATTGAGGATTAATAGAGATTTTAAGAAATCTCTGGCCAGTAAGAAACGGCTCCATAAAATAGTTCAATTCACTAACGGATCTCTAAAAGCAATCGTGACGTCGCCACGCGTGATTAAAGAAATTTCGATGGGTTAACCAAAAAGGAATACCGGGAAACTAACTGTTTGATGTTAAAGATTGATGGTGTCGGCCTGCGTTGTGTACGTGGTTAACTGTTTAGATTCAATTGCTTCTGGTCAATTCAATTTTTAAACTTCTTAGATCAGGGTTCGAGACGTTAAAAGCCTTTCGTAGGCATTTAATTAAGTATCGGCGTATTGAATGGTTTGCATCCTTTAAAAGGTTATACTTAGTTAATTGAGTTAATAAGACGCTGGAGTAATATGCAATAAAAATTTCGTCTATAAAATTCAACGCAAGTATATGTACTAACGTTTAGTTTAGTTATATGTAGTTTCTTAATACCTACATAACAGTTTTTTAAAAAATCAGTACCTCCTTAGAGAAATGTGTAAGCCATACAATAAATAAGTTGATATACCGCGAAAAGCGGCAGGGTACCTTTTGCCTGAAAATGACAGTATTTAAGTATTTCTTCCGATGTTTTCGTGCATATATATATAAATAACATATATGCAAGATGTATGTATATTCTTTACATACGATTAATAAGTAAGTTCAGTAGAGTATCTATTTGGTCTTAATTTTTATTTGATAGCACGCATTGCATATTTTTAAATGTACATTATGTTTAGACAAACGTTTTCCACTGATGCAAATATAAACAAACAAAATACACATGTATATCACAATATGCTGATGAGAATAAAACTCTATATTGTTTATAGACTGTAATCAGTTTACAATACAAGGATATTCATAATGTATAATCAGAGAATTATCGAAATCTTACAAAATAAGCTCATTTTAGCATGTTAACCATAATCAAATTTAAG
This sequence comes from Epinotia demarniana, assembly GCA_945867215.1. NCBI lineage: Eukaryota > Metazoa > Arthropoda > Insecta > Lepidoptera > Tortricidae > Epinotia > Epinotia demarniana. The sequence continues at coordinate 9,423,406 of OX244285.1, forward strand.
GTAAGTTCACTATAAAAGATCTTAGTTTTTTTACTTTTTTCACTATTTTAAAACCATCAGTTTAAAGAATAATATTTTTCTGTGTCACCTAGTAAAGGAAGTGCTTGTCGTAACGTAAGGCACATTTTTCTTGTCACATATTGTATAGACATTACCTGCTGAGGCGGACGGTAGGCCACAAAAGACCGCGTTTAGAAAGTGCAACATTTTGCAAGCATAAAGGTTGCAGTGTGAAAGAGATTTGAGACGTATGTTACCGGGATCGTGGTTAAACTAGTTCTTGTGGAACAGGTAGTATTCGTATAGCTTGTTTTCTTATAAAACACGAAAAGTCCATATTTTGTACAATGTTGTTGTAATACTCCCTTTATAATTTCATCTCGGTTTTAATCCTCATTGAGGCTGAATACATTCACAAATTCACAATACATTACATAAGAAACTCGACACCTTGTCCCCTTGATTCTAGATCCGGTTTAGGATACACGTTATCGACTTTTTATTATCATTATACAGAACCCTCACATCACTAATTATATTCCATGTAATATGATTGAATTTGTCACTGAGGTAGGCGATCCTGCTATAACCTTGGTAACTTTATAATGGGTCCAGGGTGGGACAGTTGGCGAGCTCAACAGAGATATAACCTTGACTTAACTTGGTGGTTATTTCAAATGGTTAACCAGTTAATGATGTGTGCTGTCGATGTTCGATACCGATGTTAACGTTATTTATCGAACTCGGCGAGTTATTTTAAAAACTGTACCCCATATTCGTAAAAAATGCAGTAATCGAACGAGGGCGCGGCGAATGAAGTTCTGTGCTTCAGCTTGGACCGAAGATCATTAATTAAATAGTACCTAATTTTTTTATTAAATGTAATTAACAAAGAAAGGCAGTCTCACATGTTCTACAGCTTACAGAGCCATTAGTAATAACTATTATTTTTCTTCTGACTTTGAGCATAGCTAGCACCGATACATTGATCAACTTATGATAAGTGGTGGTTCTGGGATACTCGCAAGATTAAACAGTGATATATTCTCGTGCTTACGAGGCTGTCACATCGATGTGTTAATTAACAAATCGATATGATAACCAAGGCTCCAAAACTTTACAATTCGACAAAATTGTAATGTCCTATAGAAAAAGTTGTCAATTATGACAAATTGTACGCTTGTAAAGTTTTGTGGTAAAGGCCCCAGGTCAAGTGAATATCGCACTGTCCTAGACCCACGCCCGCGACCCATTGAAAAACGTTTAAAACATATCGCATGATACGTATGTACGTCATAGTAAAAAACAGTTAGCGGCCTACGTTATAAAATCGCTTAAATGTTAAAAGTACACTGACTCGAGTCAAAAACATCATCGCAATAAAAAGCTATCAAAAGCCACGAATTGGCTTTAAAGTATAAGTTATGGGTAAATTGATTACTGTTTCATTGCATGAAGAGTACATATTACATTTTTATTGCAGAGACTAGTGTTCGTCGTTTTATGTGGTACATGGTGTATGACTATGATTGTAGCGTTTGATACTGACAAACACAGTTGTTGTCAATCGTGACAGACGAGGAATGATGCAACGTTTCTCATGCGGATATGTGTTCTATGTGGAACAGAGTGAATTGGAGAATGGAAACAAAGAAGGCAGACCCTACCATCAAACAAAGAGAGATTTAAACGGAGTACCTATCCATTAAAAAAACTTTTTTTTTTCTTTATTACCTAAGGGATTACTGGATCAGAAAACTGAGTAACATTCACTGTTCATGACGTAATGTAAAGTTTGTTTATATTTAGTACTTAATCGGACTTTTCCGTGCCTCGTGTAATATCTTTGCATAACAGAAGAGCTAAATTAGGTAAGTAGTGAAAGTTTTACATGATCATCCACAATTCGTGAGTAATTGTGGCTCGTTTTTCACCAAACAATGGCGATTCGCATCATTTTATGTCGGGGGTCAGAGAAAGTTTACAGAAAAGATGTGATTAAAAAAAATCGATAAACATTTTCACGACACTATTGTGTCCCTTGCACTATTGTCGTACCATAAGAAAGAATTGAATATCGAATAAAAACGAATTATATTCATTACCGTTATGTGTAAGAGCGAGACGAGGCACAGTTTTAATACTTTTAATTTTAATAAATGGAATTAATAGAGATGGCACGGGCGCAGCCTAGTTTTAATTTCGGGGATGGTTCACGTATACATAAAATGACACAAATGTTCAGGTAAGTCAATGTAATATTTTGAACATTTCGGGGGTTGAACCCCCAAACCCTCCTCCCTCTGGCTTCGCCCGTGAGATACGAAATTATTTGATGCAAATGCAGACTAATATTGTGTAACAATTTCTAATGGAAGTTAAACTTCCAACGCCTCAGAGAGTGAGGTCAAGCAAACGATATTAGAGTCAATTGGCGAAATTATGTCGCACCAGACTTGAACCGAAGATAAGCAGTGTCTTTTTATAACGGTCTAGTTTACATACAAAACTAATTTATAACTTTGCCGTCTGTGGTTTACGAATTTATTACACTTTGCATTAGTCAACAATATAATCCTTATCATCATATCATAATATACCTACAGGCGAGCGCGTGTGTGTGTATCTGTCTGACAAAGATTACTCGTAAGTTTCAGACAAAATATTTTTATGCCCACCCCGAATGTTCATTCTACGTCTGTATAGAATACCTGCGTAGAGTGAACCTAAAAGGATTTTGTATACAAATAAAAATAAATAAATATACAAAGACACGAACATAACCTCTTCATAATACTAAGTAATAGATGAGGGTATAATATTAATAGTGAGATGTGTACAATATGAACATCTATTTCTTCTCGGACCAATGCGTTTCGTCAGGCTTACACTGCGTGCTTACACATGATAGTTCTCATGGACAATTGGACATACATAAGCTTAAAGAGGTTAATGTCTACATCGTTTAGTTCTGGGCATATCAGTGGCTTGAGTGTTATTAAGAAGCAGACAAAGAAGAGGTTATGTTTACTAGTGATGCGTACGTGTGCTAAAATTAGTATGTATTAACTTCAAGTTGTATCAATACGCAGGATTTAATTGAGAAAAAAAAATATGTTTACAGCGTGTTGATAAAATAACGCAAAACCTGAAAACAGTTTCTTCAGAATCGAGCGTAGAATGTTGGATATAACATGGGGACGATTTTATTATGTCAGTTGAAGTTTTATTTACCACCTATTTACCAGAACAAAAAAGCGCGACCATTGATACAAATAACGATTAAGGACTTATAGGACTTGTTTGTATAATTTTATGTTTCCCACGTTTTATTTTATTTTATATCGACTCGGTAGTAACACAACTCTAGTTACCATCTACGCAGGCGCAGAAATGTGATATCAACGGTCGCTATATGAGGAATTGCTTCTGAAGCGAGTTTCAACGGAATTCCTGGAAACAGCATAAATAGCAACTTGGAAATGGAGCATCAAAACCATTGACGGAATAAAATAAATATCGACAACACATGGGATGACAGTTCAAAGCTCAATCGAATTGTACACTAAATGTCCTCAACTTGAGTGTAACTAGCTGTTTCACAAGTCTGAAATTACTAATACTCTTACTCAGTCTAGATACTGGTTATTCGACTGGAATACTCTTATAATGGTATTAATACTGTGCTAATTGAATGAATGTTTCATGAAAATCAATTTAGTTTTTCTTGATTACCTAAATGTATAATTCACACATTTCATCTCTCTTCTTTGAACTATGAAGATAAAACCAGACAACCCTTGTTGATGCATTCCCGGTGGCAAGCGTGTTCTTGCATTGCACACAATGCTGGCTTTATTGAATTAATAAGCTCATAATTAATACAGAGCACATGCGATGCATGTGTAAGATTTCCCTTTTTTACCCTTTTCAATTGGAATACAAATGATTATTAAATACCGCGCAAAACATGACTTAAGCACATGTGGGTAAAAAGCACAGGGACGACAAAGCGTGACCACAATGAATATAGCATAATGTTCTTTCTTAAATAAATCGTGAAATACGGAGCAGTTTTTTTTTTCAAATGTCTCAAGTACAATCAATGTTTATATGATTTTTATTCATAAACTTGTCTGAAGCTCAAATCAATTAAAAGTCAGGGTGTGACTTCTCTGGAGTACTTACTGTTCGTAGATTATAGTATCGACGTCTTCTATCGACCAGCTTCACCATACAAACCTAGCCTCTTCTTTCGTTTTTGTTTGTAAACCCCACTTAAGCATATCTGTTACATCCTAGTTATCTTGTGAGCGTGAGACTAGGTCCAGACTATTAAAATCGAGCCAAAACTGCTCTAACAACATCGTTAGAATTCACAAGGAGCATGTTGGACATCCGACTTCGCGTTTAATAGAGGTTTTTATAGTGTTAGCAATTAAAAACCGCTATCTTAAGTAAATTTGTAAAGTTCTATAATTTGAGATATGCGTGGCATCTTTAAGTATAGGAATAGGAATAGGGATATTTTCGTTTAACACATTCACTGCCAGAAATCGCTATGTACTACGCTCATAATAGCCGATCTCGTGAGTTTTCCCATATGTAGCGGAAAAGGTCCACGGCTTGTGTACGATTCTCACCGACCGGGCCGCGCCGGAGCGCGCCTGCGCGTTTTTTGCAAGTTGCCAAAGGAATTTGAAGCTTTGAAATAGACTTATTAAATTTCATATTTGAATGTACTTGCGGCCGGTCGGCTCCTCGCGGATGTGGACGGCTGTGGTCGGCTGTCGTCACATGTGACTGGCTCCGTGCGGCTTTTGCCTACTGCACTCTATTAAAACGCGGTCGGCTGCCGCCGGGTGCTAGCGCACCCGTTGCGATTGCGACGCGGCGCCAGGCGACCCGGCCCGGCCCGTTAGGTGAGAATCGTACATTAGGCGTTGAATTTGTTACATTGATTGCCATTTTTTCATAATATAAGTTAGGCTATAACTAAGGCTAGATATAGATGCATACTACTCTAGATACTCGGTAATTAGCTATCAAATGTTTAAAAATTGTATTGTATTGTGCGTTATTTGGACGACAAAATTAAATATAGGTGTACCCGCACCTACGTTCGCGAGGAACTCGTTTATATCGTAGTTCGACAAACGTTCACACCCCATTTCACCCCCTCAGGGAATGATTTCCGGGATAAAAACTATGCTATGCCCTTCCCCGGGATTCAAACTATATTCATACCAAATTTCATCTCTATCGCTTCAGCGGTTTAAGCGTGAAATGCGTGAAGAGTTAACAGAGAGACACTTCGCATTTATAATATTAATATGGATTCTACTCAACAAAACTCAAGACAATTTGAAAACTGGGAGCGGCCGTCAACGGCTTCCACTTAGATATTTGCAGTAATTTATTGAAATGTAAAACAATTTGTCAATAAAACCCCCCACTTGGGAAGCAATGGTACCAATTTAAGCCCATCTAACAATGCTACAAGATAAAAATGTAAACGATTATTGTCTTGCATTGGCACATACAACTTTCTTAGAACGTTGTCTGCCTAATTGTGGGAGAAATACCGAGCTATTCTCTGAATTAATCGTTTTATTACCACGGCTATTGTATACTCAAATTACAGGGCTTTTATTTGAATGAAATTCCGAGCTATAAGTACCTACTTAGTTAATTGCTTCTTTGACAACAATAACACAATAAACCGGTTGTTGTATTTTTATACCTTCGTCTAGCTATTATTAAGTACTTATTTAAATCTGTGCTATTATGTTTCAGGCAATCTCCTTTTTACAATACACGTTCATGTAACAAATCTTAGGTATATACTCCAAGACATTAATATTTTGTGAAGAATCGTTATCGATAAAAACAACACGTGTAACATCACTATTTAAAACGCCAACGCGATTTTTTTAAAACAAAAAAGGCAACGGTCCTACATCAAACATCCTTAACAAGTTACAGATTTAAATCCGCCTTTCCTTTTCAAACTAGTTAGGCATCTCGCCTTTGTTCTTTCCGGCCGAACGTAACTCATAAAACTTAGTATTAAATCTAGTAAAATAAACTTACAATACGTATAATTGAGCTTACCGTAAAATTATGTCACGAAATCCTGTTTTCAGAACACTGTATGACTTAAAAACTATTTAAAACTCCGATTCTAAAACGAACGAACACCGAACTCACATTCACTTTTCGAAACATAGCCTAAAACCAAATAAAACTGTTAGTTTTGTTTTTAATTTTCAAATATGGAACGTAACTTTTCAAATCTGACGCGACCGCGGCCGCGTCTCGATCCAACTGAGACTTCCAAAGATATTTTTACCTGTGTAAAGCAAAAAGTTCGCCTCGTCAATCGAACTTAATTAACACCACAAGCCATTTGCAACCTTTTCGCATTGACATAAAGTCGTAATTCCTTTATTCAAAGTAATTACATTGGCGTGACCATAGTTACCAAGTATCACAAAGTTAATTAGACCCTATGTGTTTGTAATAAGGTTGATTTTGTATGATAGTATCTGAAAGCTCCGCCGTTGTAATCCTCTGGGTATAGGTATATCGTGGGCAGTTGCTGCGAAGCAAAGTTTCTTAAACTTTGGAAAGTTTTCTTAAGCTTGTTAGTGGTTGGTTTGTGGTTTGCCGGAAGAATTATTAAAGTAATATAATAATGGTACATTACTACAGAGGACGGGAAGTAAGGGTTTTCCAGCCGAGAAAGTAACATATCTTAGACGGCCAAGCGTATAGAGGCCGGATACTTAGTTATGAGGCTGGCAACCCCTTTTCACGCCGAGGTATGTATAGTGCTTTTGTCAAATATGCAATGAAATAAATAAAAAAACTCCAAGAAATCAAACTTGAATTTTCATGTCTGAACGCCGTGATGCTGTGTGCAATTGTGGAGTGGAAATTAAAAAAATTACGATTACCATTACGGATCTCCCGTCTCGCTGCGCCCAAAATCTGACACTTCGAAGCCCATTATGAAGATCACAACGTCAATATTTCATTGCATCTTTTAGATAAGTATAATAAATATATGTAAAGTAGCTGAATTTTGATTTCATGACCTAGTTCTGTATTTTTAGCTGATGCTTATTTAGGGCGTGGTTGGAAATTAACACACTGGCTACATGGATAAGACGAAGATCATGACAAATGCCCATGTAGTACCAACTCCCATTACAATCGGGCACTTTACGCTCGAAGTTGTAGACGATTATGTATACCTAGGACAGACTATCCAGTTAGTCCAACTTCGAGAAAGAGGTCAATAGTCGAATCCGACTCGGCTGGGCAGCGTTCGGGAAGCTACGGCACATCTTTTCGTCCAATATTCCGCATTGTCTCAAGACGAGAGTTTGGAGTCAGTGTGTGTTGCCAGTGATGACATATGGCACTGAAACGTGGTCGCTTACTATGGGCCTCATAAGAAAGCTCAATGTCAACCAAAGGGCTATTGAGAGGGCTATGTTGGGCGTTTCTCTGCGTGATCGCATCAGAAATGAGACATACGCCTCCCCCAAAGAGTACCAAAGTGACCCGTCCTGCGCCACCCGCATCCAGCGGACTCCCGCGACCTTTAACAGGTCATCAGTCCACCTTGTGGGGGGCCTAACCACGCCGCGCCTTCCGGTACGTGGTTGCCACTCCCTAGGATCCAAAATATAGATTTACATTTAAAAAAAAAGGTCGTCATATATCGATTTTTTTGTCGATTCAGCATTACGATAATGTTTTTTTTTTATCCTTAGACAATAAATTAATTTTCAAGGTGCGAACACAGATCTACAGCCCATAGTCTAACTAAAGATGTTCAGCACGTCATACTCGATTTTTCTCGCACCATGGCTATTGTTCTAAGTGTTCTAATAAGAGAGAGACGGATAGTGCCAGAAAAATCGAGAGAGCTCGCGCGCCGTCCCGTGATAGTCGTGCTACACGTTTATCATGAGACGGCCGCATACTCTAGATTTTTCTGGCACTATGCCTCTTGTTCTTATAAGTGAGAGACGGATAGTGCGAGAAAAATCGAGAGTATGTCGCGGCCGTCTCATGAAAGACACAGAGAGTACACATACAGAGGGGCGCGAAGTGTAAACGAACTTCGTTTCGAGTATCTCCCTCTTTGTCGCTCGAACTATAAACTGCAACAGAGGCCCTACCGCGAAACGAAAACGAATTTCGTTCGTGTATCTCCGTCTCTGTCGCACTTGCTAGTTTGAGCGACAGGGAGGGAGATAATCGAACGAAGTTCGTTTTCACTTCGCGGTAGCCCCCATGGTCGCACTACACTTGGCGGTATTTGCCCAAATATTCGTGTTGCATCTTTTTTCTTCCTACGGCAAATGATAGAGAGGCAACGACGCAACGCGAACACGCAACCCCATATGTAGTGCGACCGTATGGGACACGCTGCTAAAATCGTTCGAATTCTTCCCGCATGTAGGGTTGCCAGGTGTCCGGCTAAGCCGGACATGTTTGGCTTTTTAGGCCCGTGTCCGGCCAAATATTCACTCGTCCGGCCTGTCCGGCTTTTTGCCTGGCGGCCGCGTAACCCGCGCGAGTTAAAACTTGAGCGCTAAGCGCAAGTAAACAGTGCCGTGCGTGTGTTGTGTGACTAGTGCAGCCGTTTGCAAAGTATACTTAGGTTTGTTTATATTTGTCCAAAATGGATCTATTTGTTTTTGACTGAAATAAATATGTATAGTCTCTTAGATTGTGAAGAGGTAGATTTGTTTTCTTTTAAATGTTAATTACATTCCTAAGTTTTATGAGAATGTGTAGTAGGTGTGATTAACGAATACACAATTATATACGATAAGAATAAAATACTTTTGATATGCATGAAATCGTAGTTTTTCGTGACTTTCACCCTTTTTACTTTTCACTACCTTAAGAGATGATTTTCGGAATAAAATCTAACTTAATCATCTACTCCGTACTTAAATTCATTCAAAACGGTACGATTATTTCGGCGTGAAAAGTGAATAGATAGACAGACAGGGTTAGTTTTGCATTTATAGTGCTATATCATGATTATTATGAATGGTCCGGCTTTGAAAAAGCTATAATACGCGCGAAAAAGGTCCGTCCGGCCTTTAGGGTAAAATGTCCGGCTTAATTAAGTGCCGCGTCCGGCTTTTGTATTTTTCCTCCTGGCAACCCTACCCGCATGTGCATGCACTCCGAATAGTTGCGCGTAAGTGTAAAGTTTGAGCGCCGCCGGCCGAGCCCCGTACAGCAGAACTGGTTTGTCGTAGGCTCGAACTGAAATGAATTAACTCATTGCCTCGTAATCTGTGTGCCAAAACTAGGCCTTTATGGCCTGGCATTGGACAACGGTATCGGTATAGAGCATTATATTCCGAGCAGTTCCGAAAAAGGGATGTAATGTAACAGCTTCCTTCTCTGGAGGTAGAGTTGGTATTTTAAACGTTGTATAAACACCTTTAGAGATCTCCATCCGAGTGACTGGCAGAATAAGTTTGAATTTGGAATCATAACTGTCTCCGTCTATTTATTTATTAGGCACTTAAATATTACGCATATTACATACATACATACATAGGTACATTCACGCCTTTATTCCCAAAAGGGGTAGGCAGAGCACATGAAACGTACGTTCCAGCGCCACTCTTAGCATAAATGTGGGTATAAAAGATCGACTAAATGTGATATTGCAGTGATAGGTTGCTAGCCCATCGCCCACAACACACTTCAACCCTGGTCCCTTAGTCGACTTTTACGACACCCACGGGAAGAAAGGGGGTGGTGAAATTCTAACCCGACGAAATACGCATATTAGTCATTACATATATAATATTGCTCTTATTAAAACTAAGTACCTTATTAATTACAGAAGGACACAGCATGCAGCAATTAACAGTGAAGATATGTAAAACAAAAGAAAATAAAATCAAATAGAATAGGATTGTACCTAGAGTAGACACGAAATAAAATAATCATTAATCAAAAATGTTGTATTTTCTCGAAATAGGATTAAAAATGTAGTCAAACCATAAATAAAGTGTCAAACGGAGAAAAAAGAAAGTTATGTGTCCAAAGACTCCAAAGTTAGAGCGTGTATGTTTTATCCCTTTTTCGCAAAACCCACCTTCATATGAAACGAATGTCATTAACTATGACGGTCGAGGATCGTGACGTCAAGATCTGCGACCGTTTCCTGTCTATCAGCACAGACCAGTTGTGTGTGTAGTGGTCTGTGCTACTCGTATCAAGCAACGTTTTGAGATATTTGAGTGGGATTTTCGTCACTGCATGTTTTCTGCGTTCTTTCTTTTGAAGTATGTAGGTACCTAATAATTAATATTGAGTCTACACCCCTATTACAATTAGTTTAATTACTCCTATTATTCTACTGAGAAGAACATTATTATTACTTACATTAATAAATGCAATCATCATTTACTTCATCATTTATCATTTACTTTATGATGTAATGTAACATTATCGATAACCCCACCAACCAGACCCTGGCTGGAAATGACCGTACTACTAACGCCATCCGGTGAACAATAGATGCACTAAACCAATGAGAATAACTCACGAATAAATTGTACTACTAAGCGCTAACCAGTGAGGAAAAGGCGCACCAAACAGAAAAACGATACTACTAGCGGCCTCCCTCGACGAGTGGACGAACTAAAATAGTACCGAATACGACAGAAGGTGTCACTGACCGGTCCGATAGCGTTCCTGCATCGCGCCTGCACGTCTCTCATGGGACGGCCGCGACATACTCTCGATTTTTCTCGCTCTATACATCTTGTTCTAAGTGTTCTAATAAGAAAGAGACGGATAGTGCGAGAATAATTTACTTTAACCTTTTCACCGCCAAACACGTGAAATCACGTCATCGACGATTCGTGACACCGACGCCAAAGACGGCATTTGCCGACATTTTTTTTATTTTTTTTTATTTATGAAAACCTACTCTGAAATAGCCCAATTTCATGTAGGCATTATTTCTTTATCCATTATTTATTTACCCTTGTGGCGTGAGGTGGCACGGCAAGTTGCTTTACCATCTAGCGGTGAAAAGGTTAAACACAAAGTTTTAACCAACTTAAATTTAGTACTCCGCCAAGCCACGAGAACATTTCCTATTTTTTTTTACAATTTACCACATGAACTGATTTCCGATAGAAAATGAGTTGATTACTATAGAAAAAAACCGAATCGCTGTATGTGGGCCGATTATATTTGAGGACTTCCATCGATTCCCCAAGATCATCACCAATGGCACTTCATTAGTTCCTATTTCAACGGAATCTTATCAGAACCTGTGACGTACTTTTGCACTTTTAAGTACATAATTGAGGAATTCGATAAGCCATCTGTGGTCTTCATCATCAATTCCTCGCCACCAAATTTATGATTCCGGATGTAAATACACGAGTTATAACAGAAAACACCAAAATCACTACGCGTGCCTAATAAAATTGAGGAGTTCCCTCAATTCCTCGTGGATCCCATCATCTAACAAAATTTTGAAAAAATTGGGACCCACCTGGAAGTATATATACATACGAACAGAAAAAAAATTTTCGTATCGGCTAGGAGCTATCGGAGTTCTAGGTAACAAACATTGAAAATAATAATTAAAAAAAAATACAGCCGAATTGAGAACCTCCTCCTTTTTTTTTAAGTCGATTAAAAATATAGAGAGCTCGGGCGCCGTCGCGTGATAGCCGTGCTGAATTGGTTAGGCTGTAATTAGTTATGTGTCGAATCTTAGGATCCGATTATCACTAGTCATAGTTCAAAACTTGTCAAAAATCGATGAAAACCTCGGGTAGCCCCTTAAAGGGCGAAACGCACTGACAGCGGTGGCGGAGCGGTGCGGTGGCGGTACCGGTTGTAATGTTCGAATTAATACGAAAGGGTCCGCACAGAATACCGCGCCGCGTCGCGCCGCTCTGTGCGGATCGTTTTATATTAGCTCGAACATTACAACCAGTACCGCCTCCGTCAAGATCGCCGCCACCGCGGTCAGTGCATTTTGGCCTTTATGGCTGGGAAACACGTCGTCTCATCGCCTTTGCACTCGGTACTCGTGCAAGTTAATATACGCCTTGCCTTACGCCACGTCTTTCTCTTCGCCCCGCACGCACCCTCGCTAGTATTTAAATATTATTATATAATAGTATATTCAATGTCAAGATTCAATATAAGACAAAACAAAATTTGTGCCAAGTCAGACTACAAACTAAGTCTTGTCAGCAATCGGCCTATGGAAAATAGCTGACTATTCGGCATGCGGCTGTCAAGCGGCGGTCGTGGGTTCGAATCCCGGCTCGTACCAATGAGTTTTTCCGAAGATATGTACGGAATATTTACCGTTAGCTTTTCGGTGAAGGAAAACATCGTGAGAGGAAACCGGTCTAATCCCAATAAGGTCTAGTTTTCCTTCTGGATTGGAAGGTCAGATGGCAGTCACTTTCGTAAAACTAGTGCCTATGCCAAATCTTGGGATTAGGTGTCATAGCGGACCCCGGGCTCCTTTACTACTACTACCAGGAAAAACGCTAGGACTTACGAATTTACATATACGAATAGCTGACCCTGTATCATGGTCGGCCTTATCACACGATAAGTGACAAGATATAGCGTCCGTCACTGGGTGACACCATCTGATAGAACGACACGACGCTCCTATATTGTCACTTATAGCTGGATAAGGCCGACCATGATGATACGGGGTCAGAGGGGCTACCGGGAAGTGAAAACGAACTTCGTTTCAATATCTCTGTCTCTGTCGTGCGAACTAGCAAGTGCGACAGATATGGAGATACACAAACGAAGTTCGTTTTCATTTCCCGGTAGCCCCTCAGGAAATGCAAGGTAAATATATGCTTGTCAATAGTACTACTAACGGTACTATTGTGCTCCAAGAGTTGATGAGCGTAGAGGTGGTGAAAAATAAAACGCGAAAAGCCTTTATAAATAAATTTATTTCATTTTCTACTTAAAACTATAACTAAACAGCCTGAATGTAGTCGTCAGTTGTGCCAAAAGTTTCCATATCATCTTTTTTTAATAGGTTATTGTTTTAAAAAAGAAACACATTTTGACGGACCTAATTGACCGATTTTGACGGACCGATTTACGTTCATCGCTGCAAGTACATGCCGGTGCCCCAACGTTGGGGAACCGGCATGTACTTGTAGCGATGAACGTCGACGACGTCAGAGGGCCATAAATCTTAATGTTTTGGCTGAGAAAAAAGCGCCTTTTGTAAAGATCAAAGGAGTGTCCCTTCTGTACTTGTACTATTATCTATTCTGTGCTATTACCGATTTAAAACAACCGTACCTCAGGGTGGATTGCACCAACAAACGATTACAGACTGATCAATGTCAAAGCTGTCATTCCATAGAAAATTGACAAACTTTCCATACATTCAGATTTTAACGAACACCGCTTACAAATTACAGAAGATTTGGTGCTCTCGAAGTGCAAGCTCTGGTTGAGTTCTGATCTCCTGGTAGCTAATGATCTCGTGCAAGAGTGCGAGGGAACGACCGTTGTTCAAAAAATCGCAGTCATCACATCATCATATCAGCCGGAGGACGTCCACTGCTGGACATAAGCCCCCAAAGAGTGCCACAATGACCGATCACATCCAACGGACTCTCGCGACCTTTACCAGCTCAACAGTCCACCTTGTGGGAAGCACCGTAAACATGCAAAAATTTCAGAATTATATAATAGTAACATGTAGTCATGTGTCCCTGGTACAATTAGAGAGGCTGTAGAATAAAGACTACTCTCAAACTCTCACTAGATGGCGTTCTTTTATAAAGTTACTATGGTACCAAGTCGATCAATGTTTGGACAGACTATAGTGAAACTTTCGGCATTTAAGGTAAATGTCCCAATGTTCGACACTTATATTCCATTAATCGACAGCCCATTCACCTTCAATGCCATGGATTACGGAAGGCCAGTAGATACATGGCTAATACAAGCCGCAAATCACGCGCACGCGTCGATACAGTAAACTTGAGTGCCAGTCGGGGTTTCGGCGGTACATGTCCACGTGCACCTCATAGTCCAGTCAATGAACTGACAACTTGTATGGAAAAAATGACAATTTTGGAAATAATTTATAATAGCCTATTTTTTCTGTGTAACGGATATATTATCAATGAAATAGTCACCCAGCGACAGAATCTGACAAAATTTCAGAAATCAAAAAAAAAAAATTAACTAGCTTTTGAAAAGTCACAAAAAATATTAAGAAATATTTTTGTCTGTATTTTCGTTATAATATTCAAGATAAATCATGCAAAAAAAGACAACCTAGGCTCCATTCAAATCTACTTATTTACTTCCGGGTGGAAAGTTTGCCGGATTCTTGAATAAGGCATCTTAGAATAACATTTTAAAATGAAATCAACAAAAAAAACGCTATTATAAATTAATGTTTTTCAAAACCGTATTTTGCCTGGAGTATCATAGAAATAGTTAAGTGATGGTTTTAAAAGGAGCACAGGTGTAGAAAGGTCTTAAGCGACGCCAGTTGAGATACCACATCAGCTAAGCTTTTTACACATAGATTAGTTATAAGTGCGAGTTCATACGAAAGCTACTCGCACTTGCAACAAATATATGAACTCGCACTAATCAAAGTGTAAAAAGCCCATATTAATATTTACTGTGTCCCCCATGTGGTGTCGGGTTAGAATTTCACCACCCCCTTTCTTCCCGTGGGTGTCGTAAGAGTCGACTAAGGGAGCAGGGTTGAAGTGTTGCGGGCGATGGGCTAGCAATAGCTACCTATCACTGCAATATCGCATTTAGTCGATTTTTTATACCCACGTTATATATATAAAAGTGATGCTGGAACATAAGTTTAATGTGTTCTGCCTATGCCTTTTGGGAATAACGTGAATGTATGTGTCAAAGGTGCCATTATTAGGGCAGTGTCAAGTATTGAGACATTTTCCGTATCAGTTGCTGGTAGTAGTGGGTTTATTCCTTAGTCTTGGGCACCCATGCCTCGACCTTGGGGTTGGTGGTGCTGTATGGAACGTATTGGCCGGTGGTGCCAGAAAGGTTCTCGTTGCCGTAGAGCATCCAGGTGTAATTGGGGCGGCTGGGGTCCTGAAATACATATTTGGGTGAATCAATTTTTTTTGTCTACCGTGGTTACGTATTTTGGGTCACTTTAGAACACTGCATTGTTATGGGTTTAACAACCAAAGGTGGGGTTTTCTCATAATTTTTAACCCGTTCTTATTGACCTAAGACGACCGCTTTAGCCTAGTTGGTAGTGACCCTGCCTATGAAGCAAGAGGTCCTGGGTTCGAATCCCGGCAAGGGCATTTATTTGTGTGATGAGAACGAATATTTGTTCCTGAGTCATGGATGTTTTCTATGTATATAAGCATTTATTTATCTATATAAGTATGTTTATCGTCGTACCCATAGTACAAGCTTTGCTTAGTTTGGGAGTAGGTCGATTTGTGTAAGATTGTCCCTAATATTTATTTATATAAGCATGTTAGAAATCCAAGATGTAACAATTTTTCTGGCATTTTCTGACTGACTGGACAGAAGAACGTCAGGAAATAGTCGATTTTCATTAGGCAGATACTATAATTCATGAGATTATAAGTTGTTAAGTAAAGGATAATCTGTGTAACTACTTATCCCATGTTCTGGATGGCAATAGGCTCAATTTTATACCGCAAAGCCGCGTAAAGTGACGAATATAAATTTGATAAAATAAATACACTTAAGTAGAGAAAAGCAACACTTAATTAAACATGAACAGTGGAAGACAACAGGCGGTCTCTTCCAGACAACCTCTGGGTAACAACCTAAGTTTTAAAACGATTTGTTTTAATATTTAAAAGCAATTCAAGGTCCCTGTCTAACCTATAGAATAAATATATATGTGTATATATTATGATAACTTGCTATTTTCCGAACCTCCTTTGATTTTGAACCTTAATTGATTTGTGTTTACTTTCGATTCTCAGCATTTAGGATCCTGCACCGCTAAAGTTTCTGTTTGACCCAATGGTTGACTGGTGGTGAATGCCTAAGTCTGCCAATTGCCAGTGTCCGGTTCACTACCGCAGAGACACACTTGTTTCATGTTTTATGTTTTTTGTTTATTCAACTGTTTAATGTGTGTGTCCTGTGTGTTTGTGAATAAATGTACCTATCTTTCTTTCTAATTTTCTAATTACCTGGTGTGGAGGAAGGTCGGTCTTGTAGTGCAGCCAACCATACCATTCAGCGGGTACCTGGAATAATGATATTAGAATAGAATAGAATAGAATCGTTTATTGCATATCACATTACAAAGATTGGATGGAATTAACACATAAGTAGGTATACATGTGACACCCTGCAAGGGCACAGCAATATCAGAGCAGAGGGCTAACTAATTTTAATAACTAAGCTTAATAAAAATATAATACACGGTTACATTTTTCACTTGCCGACATTATTAAAGTATTCCTTTAAACTATAAAAACATTTGTTTATTAAAAACAATTTCAATTGCTTGTTAAATAGTTTTGGATTTTCTAGATTTTTTATATCATTAGGAAGGTGATTATAAATTTTAATAGTCATATAATGGGGGCTACTGGTGACTAGTTTTAATTTCGAAAATGGCAGTATAAGTTGGTTGACGTTGCGTTTATTTCTTTTAATTTGGGTTGTTGCTTGCGGTGAATATAAATTTAAGTGTTTCCTAACAAATTTACTAGATTCGAAAATGTACATGGAAGTAACAGTAAGTATTTGATGTTTGATGAAGTAAGGTTTGCATGAGTCCATTTGGTCTATATTAACTAAAATTCTGATGCACTTCTTTTGCAAAATAAATATTTTATCTATGTCACTGCTGTTTCCCCAAAGGACTAGGCCATATGATATTCGCGAGTACGCGTATGAATAATATGCCGTAAGGGCTGTCTTTAGGTCGGTCGCTCGCTTCAGATGTTTGAGGGCGTAGATAAAAGATGACAATTTTTTGGTTAGTTTTTGGATATGGCATTTCCAGCTCATATTTGGGTCTAATTCTATACCTAATAAGGTGGCAGAACTCGCGGTCTCTAATTTTGAGTTTTTGTATGTGTAATCTAATGGCATTATTAATTAATTAATAATAATAGCATTTATTTAACGACTTTGTGTTTCATTACATGTAGTGTGGACAGGTTTCAATGTCCTTGCTATCTTTTTTTAGTTAGAGACCACGTTTGGCAACCATATGTCATACAGGAAAGTATGCATGTACAGTCAGCCTCAAAAGTAACTGGGTAAACGAAGACGTAAAAATTCCTTATTAAAAGGGAATAAGAGCTTTTGATGTCTTCGATTGCGGAGTTAGTATTGATGCTGACTGTACTGTAGACTTTCCATTTTTCTTTTATGCTTATTACTAATGATTAGGGTCAGCTCACACCGAGACGCGACGCGACGCGACGCTGCGCGCACATTTTTAATAGGGCGACTCAAAATATACTTTATTTACTACACGAAAAGGTACACATTTCATTGTGAGAATTCAGAGCATGTTGCGCCACGCAGTGTTGCGCCTCGAGATACCTCACGGCGTGGCGCGGTGCATCGCGACGCAGCGCTGCATCGCCGGCACGCGCGGTGTGCAAGAGCGGCGCTGCGGCTCGCGACGCCGCGAGACGCAGCCTGAGGCCGCTGTGGCAACCGTCTCTACTATATAGCAGCGGGGCGGGTGCGCGCACGCGGCGAGTAGACACGTTCGGCTGCACCGCGCGGCGTCTCGCTGCGCAGCGAGGCGATGTATTGCCAACAATTTTACGATGCGCCTCGAGACGTTGCGATGCGGTTCGCGGCGGCACAGCGCGAAATCACTGGCCTCTTTTTGCATCGTCGTGTTTCGGTGTGAGCTGACCCTTATGTAGCAAAAGTGTTCAACAATGACGTTATAATCGCTGACGCCTCTGTTGCACTGTCTGTCTCTCCAATAATGGCAGGTTAAAACAACTAGCAGGACTTCATAAAGAAATTACAGTCCTGTGATATTGTACAGGAATCTTTGCGAAACAGGTCAAGACGTTAAAGAATCTGACCGTACAAGACTTTGGCAGGCCCAGAAAAGCCGCTATCCAAATAATAATGGTTAAATTACCTGACTGCCATCATAGTTCATGTGGTAGTCCGGAGAGTACTCCACCCATCGGTTCCTGGAGTAGAAATATCGAGGGTTCTCGAAATACTTGTTCCCGAACCTGTCTTCGCCGACCAGAGTACCATCCTTCAGTTCATCCTGGCTGGGGAGTGAGATAATAAGTGAGTATTATCTATGTGGAACTCATTTACACGCTGGACTTAAAATTTTTGTTAATTATTTTTTTATTTTGTTTTCCTATCATTAAAAATGCTTAAAAATAAGCATGTCTTAATCTTTAAACTTTTTCTCTTAGATCAATATTTACCGAGACATTTGGGTTCAAAGGTCAGTCATTTAAATGGTTCTGGGACTTCTCGGTATTGTGACCCCACTTGGATGGTGGATAGGTTAGAAGAGTGCTCCCGCTGCCATCTTCGTGGTTATTTTTATTATAAAAGATCGGAAATAAGTTCTTTAAAGAAAAGTTTTTCAAGCAAAAGATGCTTATTTTGATGATTTCTAAATCGTCATCATCATCATTAGCAGGCTAATTTGACAAGTTAAAGTGGCTTGTCAATACTATTTACTACTATTGTATAGACATACCCAGCATTGTATAGTTTTTTTCAATACATCACATCAACAAGGCTATTGCACACATTGGCAAGAAAACAAAAAATAGAAATTATTTCACGCCTATATTTATTAACAGCACATATAGAAAATATTGAAATTATACATATATTATTAGAACTAGATAGTACTAACAGTTGTTGATGAAATTTGGTCTTTATTTGCAGCTACATTGCACAAAAATATCCAGACATCACTAGTTCATGTGAATGAGTAGAAGACATTCTTTACATTAATCAAACAAATGTAAGTAACAGTACAACTATCTAGCAAACAAAATAACATAACCTATAAGAGTGTAATTACATAATAAAATATATACTTACCGATACAGTTTCCACAGGGAGCCCCTAATGCCTCCATTTTGGCGTATTATTGTGAACAAGTTGGCTAGTTTGTCCAACGCTAATATCTTAGCAATCGACATTTTTCAGCCAAGTCTACTTTCGTTTCGCTAGCAAAATAGTATTTTTTGCTATCAATTTAATTCAATTTGCTATTGACGTCTGACAGATAAGTGAAGTGTTGCTATATTAAAACTTCGAAAAACTTCTAAATAGCTCATACTATTTTTTTTAGGGTAGAATTTGTAAATGTATAAGGGGTTACGAGCGAAAAAAAGATTTGAAAGTCAATGCCCACACAAATATTCGGAAAACAATTAGGATCAGGGTGAGCTTCAATACGCGATTTAATCATAACATTAACTAAAATGCCCGAATAGCGTCAAAACTGTCATTGGAATTTGAATCTTTTTCATTGAAAGGTAGAGTTGCTTTTTGAATGGATTAATTTAATGAAATTCAGACGAGTAAAATAATATCAAGCAGAATAACACCATTCCATGAGTATGTAATGTAGTACATGATAAGCTCATAATAAATTGTTCCGAGATGCCAACAACCATCCTCGTGCCCGTGCAATCTGAATTAGTAGTATCGATAAAAGTAGAATGACCTGTTTTGAATAGATGCATTTTGTCTAAATCATAGACTGAAATTTTGTTGTAAAAAGAACAATTTTATTTATTTACTTTTGGTAAAAGAAAAAAGAGTAAAATTACATTCTATTCACATTAACACAGTAAAATTACATATAAATTGTGTATATCACCGTCATTTATCCTTTTTATTTTTCTTCCTAGCTTTCCGAACTACACCATTTTCGAGAAACTCGTATTTTGCACCTGTTTTCAAGAAATTCGTAGATTCAGCTTCATTACTATAAACAATATGCGTTTCATTGCGCTTTTTCTTTTTCTTTGATTTTGACAAACATCCAATGTCAGGAGAAGTCACATTTTCATTTAGGCATTTATGTTTTTTCGATTTTCTACCATAACCTTCTTCGATTTCAATGGCAACATTTTCATCTGTCAGTTTGCGTTTCTTTTTATTTTTCTTAGGCTCAGGTTCCTCCGATTTAGCCACTTCAATATCACCATTTCCAATTTCTATTAAATTTTCGCTATTTGAGCAGCGTTTTTTCTTCTTTTTTTTCTTGGTTTTAGGAACATCAGCGTCACTGTTTAAATTTAAATCTTCAACAGCCAGATCGTTGGCAGGCTTGTTTTTATTTTTCTTTTTCTTGGCATGAGAGTAACCTTCATACTGAGGTTGTTCAAGCAAGTTTTGTTCTTGTTGTTCAATTCTTGCTAATTTTCCCAAAGCTCTCAATCCATGCCTTGCACCTCTGAAATAATAAATGAAATGCTGATAAATACCTCTACATGCTTTAAATTCAAATGTATGCCTGTATCAAAAAAGGGAAGTCTGTGAGATTCTAGATCTGTAAGTTTATATATATGTAGGGATTAATCTCTGGAAGAGAAGTTGTAGAAAAATGGTTCCAGAGAGGACAAGAGAATCCAAATTTAAGGATCAATGGCACTACATTGTCTGGAAGAGTTCACTTTTTCGCAGTACAACCGCCTATTGTTTACCATTATTTGAGTTTTTTTTGTTTTACATTTGCATCATATTGTGAACTGTTTTTGTCCATACTTATGTGCCGTCCGCCCTCCACAAGCCGCAAACAGCTCCTCATCCGTCATCTTAAGAACATCCTTTTTCTCTTCCTCGTTATCCGAGTCTGACCCTGCCAATTGCTCCATTTTGACTCCATCATTTGTCAATATGGCTTTCTTCACAAAATAGTCGGCGTATTGTTCTTCGTCAGTTGTCTGTTTGGTCCTATTCAGTTTCCAGGTACTGTTCGATATTTGGAAGTCGTCTGTGTTTGTTTTTATCTTTTTCGTCTTGCCTTTTTTGTCTTTCACCTGTAAAAATGGTTGTGATGATAAAAGGGAATATATTAATTGCTTGCCAAAAGAAAACTGCGCAACAAATATGACTTGCACCTCAAATAATTGGTTTACTTTTGCTTTTTATGTGCATTTATGTATGTATGTATGTATGCAATTTACGCAAAACAGGTTAAAACATGGTCATGATGTCTAAGATTAAGGTACAAATACTATCCATCCATTTTAAAACATCACATGTTTTGATCTAATAACAAACACAAACGCGTTAGAATAGTTCTTTGAACCCTTTTATATCGAAAAGTCCTGTGAGTCTCAGACATATTCAAATATAATAATACTTTTGGATACCTGACCATTTGGTTATATTTCATGAGATGCTTGTGGCAGCTGCCTGACCCTATTGATTTGAGAATTCTGTGTTGATGGTTAGAGACTAATGCAGATTCAGAAGTTTCCTGGCTTTCAACATGATACATCATGCATCCTTGGGGCTCTGGTAACCTTACCCATAAATAAATTTATTCAATAATTTGTGAATGTACCAACCACCAGATTGACCTATTACAAAACTACATTATAGTATAGTATACATCTACAAAGGAAAGTAGTTTCAGTAATATGGTATCCACTTTTCTATGGACTTTCTATGATAAATTGGGGCTGATAAATCATGACATGTATACACCCCCTGACAGTAACTAAATTCAAAAGTTATAGAGACATCAGTCATCTGAGACCATGGAGAGCCAGTTCGTTTTTTGAAAAGGTAAATGAATATTGCATTAGTTGCACGTAAAGTAATCACAGGTGCTTTCCTCTACATAAAAGTTGCCCTTTTTATTTGCTACAAAATCTTTGTCAATGTGATAAGTGTTATGATACGGTATTCACCTCGACATTCCCAGCCGCCTTGTTATACAGCGTGGTCCACCAGTGCTCAGTGAAGTCAGATGCTGCGTCGTGTCCGACACCGGTCACACTTCGCTTCAACTTCGGCTTCAATGGTTGTGATATACCATTTTCATTCTTACCTAATCCTTTACCTATAAAAATGATAGAAAGATAAGAACGGAACGTTAATGTCTCTAAAATAGACTCAAATTAAAAAGAAGGAGAGGCATGGAAAAAAGCTCTAGAATCAGGGAATCAAAAAGCTGGCGTACAACAGAGAAAAATGGAAAATACTCCACCAACAAGAGGATAACTCTTAAATTTGTGATGATAATGGCAAACAATAGCTCAGCCAGGTGTCGGAGCATGTGAGGTGCCTTAAAATGCAGGTTAATAATAATAAATAGCTTTCTTTCAGCAGCAAGGGATCAATTAAGGGGCATTGAGGAGGAATGACAGATTTGATATCAATATACGAGTAATGAGTTGAATGTATGCTTTTGGTTGGAAAGTATTATGAAAGATATTACGTAGTAAAAAAACATTGAGTTTTACCATCGGTCCAGCCGTATTTCTCGAGTTGTTTCCTAGCGAAATCCATTGTATTGCTAATAAACACTTATTGAACCTTAGAAATAGTTAAAACGACATGATTTTATGTAATCTTAATGAATTTAAACTATTTTGACAACAGCAGAAGATTAAACATAACCTACAAAAAACAAAAATCACACGAGAACTGTCATTTGTCACAGGCGTCACAGCGTTTTGTTGCGTGTTGCGTTCGGAATTTAGTTGGAAATAATGAGGCTGCGTTCCAAAATAAAATGTTACCCCGATGTTAAAATCTCCACCACGAGAATCGATGTTCGTGTATCAGCATCTCTGTCACTCAACGGGAATATCCGAACTCTGAATATCGATGTGTGTGGTTATAGCTCCGAGAGCTATGTGGTACGGCTCCTCGGCATTGAGGGAGATCGCACACGGCGACTTTTAGCAGCGATTCAGTCGCGCGTGTCGTGAACGCGCGACTGCGTCGTGGACCCTTGTCTTGTCGCATTTGCAGCGCGCGACAGAAGCGATACAAACGCTGTTTTAATTCAGCATGTGTTCAGCATAGGTTCTGCATCGATGGAAACGCGTGACCGTATTTGTACTGTGGGGACATAAATAAATAACACAGCGATTGACACAGCGTGTTATCAAGAAACAGATTGATCGTCTGGTACTCTGCGGTTAAGCAGGGAAACACATAATTTGCTCTGAGAAGGACAGTTTGTATGTCCGGAGCCTGAAGCACCCTCGTCGGATTCTTCGTGTCTTCCAGCACCGAGCGCGGAGAGCGGAGCACGGCGATCGACGACGATGTTCACTCCACGGCGGCCGACGAGCGAAAGGACTGGCGCCGGCGCAGAGCGTAGTTTTATTCACCCGACCTATGACCTCGCGCATGCGCCGTGGCAGGCGCACTTTCCCCGCGCGGGGGGGCTATCTCTGTCTCACTCGCGCGGATCCGTCCCGCTCTAATTTGTTGCGGATTAATGTAGTAACTAGTTGTAAGCTTTTTTGTTGTATATAGTTAGGCCTATTTGTAAATAAAATTCATTCTAGTATCCAGCAGTCTACAGTAAACAACAAGAGTTTCACTACAAGCCTCCAGCCTAATATCCCTGAAGCAACCTCAAGCTAAATCAGCTGAACCAACATCAGCTAAAGTGGTGACCTGCCGACTCAAGAGCACAGAAGCAACCAGCATCAAGACTCAAGCATGGCCGGAGGAAACGGAGACAACACAGGAGCTCTGAACGTTCAGCAACCCGACGCTGTCGATCAACATGAAGCTCAGCAACTACCAGCAAGCCACGACGTGTCCGCGATATCTCTCTCACTCCGAGTACCACCATTTTGGCGCGACCAGCCGTTATTATGGTTCTGCAGTTTCGAAGCCGCCACCGCCGATCTGAAGAGAAGCCAATCACAGCTCGCGCAAATGGTCATCGCACAGCTCGAGAAGCAAGACACCCAAAATATCGCAGATCTCATCTACTCGCCGCCGGAACAAAATTACTACCAGGCCATCAAGGATCGTCTCATCTCGCTGTACGAGGAATCAAACAGCGCCCAGGCGAAGAAATTGCTGTCACAGGTCGAGCTCGGCGAACAGAAACCTAGCCAGCTACTCCGCAAGATGCAGAATCTCAACCGCGAGAAGTTCCCCGAGAGCACCATACAAATGATGTGGCTCGATCATTTACCGCCACACGTCAGATCTGTACTTACCGTCAGCAAAGCATTTAAAATCAAGACCACGCTCGACGACCTCGCCCTTCTCGCCGACAAAATGATGGAGCACAGGCCGTCATCCCACGTCGCCGCCATTTCGTCGCCCATCGCGTCAACATCAAAACAGCCACCACCGCTGCTACCTCCGTCGCAACCTACCTACCAGCAACATCCGCATCTCGACACACAATATCTCATCGGCGAGATAAGAAGATTGTCGCTCGAAGTCGCCGAACTACGATCAAGGCCGCGCGAAAACAACGATCGTCGCAACAGCCGATTTCGCCGCCGTTTTCCGTCACGTTCCCGTCCTCGCAGCGCATCACAATCGCAAGACCGAAACCGCAACAACTCTCCCATGCCGTACTGCTACTACCACCGTCGTTTCGGCATGGACGCGATTAAATGCACGCCACCGTGCAATTTCAAGCCGGTCAACACGCCGTCGGAAAACTAAAAGTAACGCTGGCAGCGGCGGAAACCGGCGTTACTGATACATCTCACCGCCTCTTCGTGACCGACAAGACTTCAAAACTTACCTTCCTGGTCGACACTGGAGCGAACATATCCGTGCTACCACGAAGAAAAGGCACGCAAGAGCAGCCTCTTCCGTTTCAACTTTACGCCGCAAACAACACCGTCATACCTACCTACGGTGAGAAAACGCTCGAACTCGATCTCAACCTACGACGAGCATTCAAGTGGAAGTTCATCATCGCAGCCGTATCGAAGCCTATCCTGGGAGCCGACTTTCTCAAGTTCCACCACATCATTGTGGACATCAAGAATCGAAGACTGATCGACGGCAAGACGCTACTCACGACTAACGCTCAACTCTGTGCCGCTAACATACCTACCGTGCGCAGCATAGACGTGCAGCAGTCGTATCATGATATACTAGCCGATTACCCCGGGACTACTCGACTTACATCTATGAAGCTTAGCCCGAAGCATAACGTCGAACACTTCATAGAAACTACTGGCCCGCCCCTTCACTGCAGGCCACGCCCCATCGCACCACACCGATACGAGCTAGTGAAGAAAGAATTTGCCAACATGATGGAGCAGGGCCTATGCAGACCAAGCAAGAGCCCTTGGGCATCACCTCTTCACGTCGTACCGAAGAAAAATGGCGATTTACGTGTGTGTGGCGATTACCGAAGGCTTAACGCAATAACCAAGCCCGACCGGTACCCAATCCCACGCATACGTGATTTTACCTACGAACTCGCCGGCAAACAAATATTCTCCACATTGGACCTCAACCGTGCCTACCAACAACTACCAATAGCAGAGCAAGACGTCGAGAAGAGCGCCATCATAACACCATTCGGCCTATTCGAGTTTCCGAGAATGTGCCCAGGACTCAAAAACTGCGGACAGACATTTCAACGATTCATTCACGAAGTACTGCGAGACCTTGACTTCGTGTTCCCATTCGTCGACGACCTACTTATCGCATCGGCCGACGAAACAACGCACGAGAAACATTTACGCGCCGTACTAAGCAGACTTGAAGACTACGGTATCACTATCAACCCGTCGAAATGCGTATTCGGACAGCCAACGGTCAAGTTCCTGGGATACGAGGTCAGCAAAGACGGCATCCGACCACCTACCGAGAAAGTGCAAGCAATCGTCGATTACCCTAAACCGCAAACAATAGACGAGTTACGACGATTTCTCGGCATGATAAACTTTTACCGCGAAAACATCAAGAACGCCGCAATACTTCAAGCTCCACTGTGTAAATACCTACACAACGCGCGGAAAAAGGACAAAACACCGATCAGCTGGGACGACGAAGCAACGCTCGCATTCGACGCGTGTAAGGACAGCATCAAAAACGCCGCCTTACTCGCTCATCCATGTCACCAGTCAGCGCTCGCGATATTCTCAGACGCTAGTGACAAGGCCGCAGGCGCATCGCTCAATCAGTTTGTCAACAACGCATGGCAACCACTCGGCTATTTTTCAAAGAAATTCTCCGACGCACAGACTCGCTACAGTACCTACGATCGAGAGCTACTCGCATTGTACATGAGTACAAAACACTTCCGCAAGATGTTCGAGGGACGAGAACTCATCTTATTCACCGATCACAAGCCCTTGACCTTCGCGTTCACCAAAACAAGCACCAACAACGAGTCGCCGCGCCGCACCCGTCAGCTG
This sequence comes from Epinotia demarniana, assembly GCA_945867215.1. Lineage (NCBI taxonomy): Eukaryota > Metazoa > Arthropoda > Insecta > Lepidoptera > Tortricidae > Epinotia > Epinotia demarniana. The sequence goes on from OX244285.1 coordinate 9,449,826, forward strand.
TTGTATATCAGTGAATTTACAACCGATATACGACACGTCAGTGGGTCACAAAATGCCGCCGCCGACGCGCTATCCCGCATAGAAACGATATCCTGCCCATCGCCGATTGACTACAAAGAACTAGCCGACGCGCAAGAACGAGACAGCAACACCATTCGAACACTCGCACAGCAAACCAACCTATCTATGAAGCAAGTCGCAATTCCCGGAACCGACGTCAAATTGTACTGCGAAACAACGACAGACAATTTACGCCCTTATGTACCCGAACAATACCGCCGTGCCGCATTCGACTCTGTACATAACATCAGCCATCCTGGAATTCGAACAACAAGAAAACTAGTCGCTCAACGCTACTTTTGGCCTTCGATAAATACCGACGTAGGTACATGGTCGAAAGTATGCGTACACTGCCAACGCGCGAAGATTCAACGCCACACCGCAAGTCCGATATCAAGTTTCCCGCCAACTCAACGATTCGAACACATCCACATCGACATAGTTGGACCTCTACCTACCGCCGCAAGTGGACATCGATACTTACTCACAATGATCGACAGAGCAACACGATGGCCCGAAGCAATCCCACTTACCGAGATCACCGCCGAAGAAGTCGCCAAGACTGTTTACGACGGTTGGATTTCCCGCTTCGGCTGCCCTGCTACTATCACTACGGACCAAGGACGGCAATTCGAGAGTCGAGTATTTGCGTCACTCACCCGCTTACTCGGCATCGAGAGGACCCGAACAACACCTTATCACCCGATCGCTAACGGATTTATTGAACGATGGCACCGTAGCCTCAAGGCCGCACTCAAGGCCAGACTACAAACCGAGAAGTCATGGATCGACACAATACCTAGCGTTCTACTCGGACTACGCGCCGCACTACGCACAGACACCAGTGTAAGCCCAGCCCTACTTACCTACGGCTGCAGCGTGCGATTACCCGGCGAACTGTTATTACCTACACGCGATGACGTCACCATGGACTCCGATTTCGTCGAAAAACTACGTGCAATCATACAAAGCCTGACGCCGAAGGAAATTACCCCGCATGGCAACAAGAAACACATCTTCGTCCACCGTGACCTTCAAACCTGCGAACAAGTATTCGTACGAGTCGACGCTGTAAAGAAGCCATTACAAGCACCTTACGACGGACCCTACCGAGTACTAAAACGCAACGACAAAATATTCACTCTGCAGCTACCTACTCGCCAGGCGAATATTTCGATAGACCGCTTAAAACCCGCATTTATCATCGCCGACACTGAGCAAGATATACCTACAACTTCGATCGCAACAAACATACCTACAGCTACGAGTTCAACGACCATACCTACAACTACGAGTTCAACGACTGTACCTACAGCTGCAACTACGAGTATAAAGACGCAACCGACCGCACCACCGAGTTTACCGACATCGAAACCAAACAACAACAACAAACAACAGAGAAAAGACATCCTGAAACGAAGAAATGAACCAGACACAACCACGACCATTCAAGCTGGACCCACAAGGACATCCCGCCAAGGCCGCACCATTCGCCTGCCGGTACGCTTCGCTTGAGGGGGAACCCTGTGGGGACATAAATAAATAACACAGCGATTGACACAGCGTGTTATCAAGAAACAGATTGATCGTCTGGTACTCTGCGGTTAAGCAGGGAAACACATAATTTGCTCTGAGAAGGACAGTTTGTATGTCCGGAGCCTGAAGCACCCTCGTCGGATTCTTCGTGTCTTCCAGCACCGAGCGCGGAGAGCGGAGCACGGCGATCGACGACGATGTTCACTCCACGGCGGCCGACGAGCGAAAGGACTGGCGCCGGCGCAGAGCGTAGTTTTATTCACCCGACCTATGACCTCGCGCATGCGCCGTGGCAGGCGCACTTTCCCCGCGCGGGGGGGCTATCTCTGTCTCACTCGCGCGGATCCGTCCCGCTCTAATTTGTTGCGGATTAATGTAGTAACTAGTTGTAAGCTTTTTTGTTGTATATAGTTAGGCCTATTTGTAAATAAAATTCATTCTAGTATCCAGCAGTCTACAGTAAACAACAAGAGTTTCACTACAAGCCTCCAGCCTAATATCCCTGAAGCAACCTCAAGCTAAATCAGCTGAACCAACATCAGCTAAAGTACTATCGCGCGACTTCGGGTACCTATAGGAAGTGGGGGGAGGAGCCCACGACTGCATCGCATCTGAATTAATTCTGTATCGCGACTGTTATGTAGCGATGCAGAATCGTATTTACGTGTGCGAGGGTACATGACCAGGGAGTGTACCTATCGCAGCCTTTTTGCAACTGCATCGCTACAAAAAGGAGTGCGACTTCCCTAAGGTATACATGAGGTTCCTTTAAAAAAAATATATGGGTACTACCCTTTCCTGTACCCCTCGAAATTTCTACTGGGCGTCTTAAGGTTTAATTCTCTGGAGGTGAGGCGTAACTATGGGCTTCTGACTATTGCGTGTAGCGTCCTGCGAGGAGATTCAGATTGTCCTGATTTAGGCCTACTGTCCACGGACGCGTCATTTGACGAATGCATGCAGCTTTCATACAATAATCGACGTACCAATGTATGAAAGCTGCATGCATTCGTCAAATGACGCGTCCGTGGACAGTGGGCCTTAGTTGAGCAACTGGTGCGCCTACACATTCCCTCTCTGTCGAAATCGAAGTTCCACCTTCGCCCGCGCAAGCATCTCTTGCTGGCAGTACCAGAGGCGCGCACTGTGTCTCGTGCTCTCTCTCTCTAACTCACCGCTTGTGCGTGCTCTGAACTACCTCAATGCCCTTCTCGCATCAACACCAGACTGATGTTTTTGGGAGTAAGTGGATGGATGTATGTGGTGAATGTCTGACGTACTGTGAGGCGACGGATGACCGGATGCCCCACTTCTGTTTATGTTTGATGTGAAACAGTTATTGTTATTATCTTTTTTTTTGTGTTGTAATGCTGTGTACTTCGTTGAAATAATAAAAAAATTAATATATGAATCATTAATATGGATGAGTCAGTATGCAATAAATAAACAAGTTGTATACGTAAAATATATTTTTAAATACAATTTGTATGTGTATTTACAATTTTACATTGAAGTTTACCTTCAAACCAAAATAATGTAGACACGTTATTTACATTTACTTTATTTTTTTACATCGTCCAAATCGTCTTTCGTAGACTCATTATTACTGGAACAAAATAAAAATAAAAAAAGTTTATAAACCACTCACTTGACGGTCGAAACACAAAGAGATTCTTCATTGTCGAAGAATTTTATTAGCGTTTTATTTTGAGTAGAGTGTGTCACTGATGAATGGGGGAGTTTATGATTCACGAAAAAACAATTTACTATTTAACAAGTTTTAACTGGCAGCACAGGCCTAACGGCCCCACTGTCACGGCGCCAAGTTTTTGTGATTTTTAAACGTCAAACAATTTTTGCTAAAGATATTTGTTTGATGGTTGTAGAGAACTGCGCGTCGACGGTGCGCGAAAAAAACGCAGTCTGCATAGGCCTCGCCAGTGTGGTTTAGGCCTTACATGTAAAGGCTCCTATACACAGTGGATCATCAGGCGCAGGGCAGAAACGCAGTTATGCGTTGTAATATGATGGAAGTGTCTTTCCCCGTCGAACGCATAGTTGCGTGCTGTATGATGTTACATGACGGCCTAATAAGTAGAGAAATCTTTAGATGCTTAAAACCATCGAAAACATTGGCGCAATGGACGCGGCTTTAAGCATCTCACACACTGGCGCGGCGGACAAAAGTAAGTCATCATTAGCTGTCAACAGGTGTGTTGCAGGCCTTATGCAACGTGCCCTAGCATGGTTATCAGTTATTACAAGACGGCGGGCGTTTCTAATCGTTGTAATCTACACGGCTATCACGCGACGGCCGCTAAGTGTTCTAATAAGAGAGAGACGGATAGTACGAGAAAAATCGAGCGAGCTGGCGCGCCGTAGCGTGATAGCCGGGCAGAAAGACGGGTAGTTTATCTCGCCGCGACACAGATCGCGCGCCGTTTGTGATAACCATGCTGTACGTTAAAGTGACAATATTCATCTCCCCTCTCACCCCAACAACGCATTCGTCAGTGACTTGTCATTACTATTCAGGAAGTTGTAATAAGCTTTTTTTCAAGGTTTGATCTCGGGCTTATAGTCATAATTAGGGTCTCTATTGCACCTTTCCATGTAAATTAAGCCGTGGGAGCCGGTGGAAGAATAGTTGCTCATCATAGGCTTCTTGAGGAGTTCAGGTCTGAAGCCCTTCATGAAATACACCCAGCATTTTGTTGTTTTTGAGTCACTCCTGCAATTAAGACAATTTATTATAAAAACAAACTTTCTACCGACTTAAATTCAGTACTCCGCCAAGCCACATGAACATTTCGTTTCCAGTTCTCCACATTACCACATGAACTGTTTTCCGAGAGCAAATTATGCGTTCACTATTACAGAAAAAAACCAAACCGCTGTAGGTACTTATGCGGGCCGATAATATTTGAGGAGTTACGTCGAGTCTTCATCATCAGTTCCACTTCACCACATTTCTGATTTCCGGGTGTAAATACACAAGTAATAATAAAAAATACAGAAATTGCCTAACATATTTGAGGAGTTCCCTCAATTCCTCATGATTTCCATCACCCAACTGGAGTTTTGATAACAATGGGGCCTACCTTGATTCACATCATCATCATCATCATATCAGGCGAAAGGCGTCCGCTGTCAGAAATAGGCCTTCTCCAAAAAGAGCCATCATTACCGGTCCTGCGTCACCCGCATCCAGAGGTCTGCTCCCGCGACCTTCACCAAGTCATCAGTACACCTTGGTCTGCCTACGCCGCACCTCTCAAGTTCCAGGATGTGGCTGCCACTTGAGAAACTACTCTCAAAGACTATCGGTTCTACTTGCAATATGTGTTCGTTTTTTTACGTTGGTGGAATGCTTTGACGCACCGTCCACCCGGTCCGGCGGGACCGTACGGGTGTGATGGGCAGAAGGCGCAGACTACCCACTTAACCCCAGACGATGTTCCAACCTTATCGGTGGCAAAGAGGGCCGAAGTTCACTTGACGCATTCTACTTTTACCCTCGTGACTGGCCCGTTTGTGTAGGCAAGACCTGCACGGCTATCATGGGACGGCCGCGACGTGTTCTCGATTTTGCTCGCAGTCGAGAGAGCTCGTGCGCCGTCTCGTGATAGCCGTGCAGGGAGAGCCCCCCGGAACAATTTCAGGGAGCTACAGTATTGTGCGCTTATTGGACGGCCAGGGTGATATGTCTTACCCCGCCTTAATAATGATGTCATCTTTTTCTCTAATGTAGTATTTCGGATGGTCCTCCAGTATATCCAGGTTACCCAGCATTTTCTCGTCAACATCGTATATTTCACCTAAAACATCACATGCTATCACAAATCGAGGTTATGGTCAGCAAAGTTGCTGTGAACAGCTTTATAGAAACCTGGCATACACCCTTATAGTATGTGGACAGCATTGGCTATGGACACTTGCAACTACCAACCCACTATTGATTTGGATTCACTGTGTCTTCAGCAAGAGACGTATTGGTCCCCTCTCTCAACACAGCACATGTCACAGCTCTGGTGACCTATATACAATGCCCACCGAACGTGCCGACCGCATTTTAATAGCGTGCAATAGGTAATGCCGGCTGTACACACTCGTCGAGTCCTTGCCGCCGAGTCTAGAGCGAGACACTCTCGACGAGAGCACAACATGTACACACTCGTTGCGTCTTTTGAACAGCAGAACAACCCTTTGACTCATACGCAAACACCGACACGCGACCGTGGCGTACCCAGGCGAGACCCGAGCGGGCGAGACGTTCTCGGTCTGTCTGGGGGTGTCTCGACGAGTGTGTACAGCCGGCATAATAGCTGGACGGAGCCGGTCAGATGCGACGACAGCCGTCCACATCCACGAGGAGCCGACCAGCCGCAAATCCAATAACGTAACATCCGTATTAAACTCTCAAATTCGTTTGACAACTTGTACAATGCGCTCAGGCGCCCTCCGGCGCGGCCCGGTTGGTATATAACAATCCTCCATTAATCACCTGCAGATCAAGCAAGTAGATAACATTTGTTGTGCCGAACTCTCTTACGTACTCAACTTACTTTGCAGACGATGAATAAGTGTTTGTGGACAATAATTTAAAAGTGACTTCAATTCAGCACTCCACTTCAAGTGAGCCTATAAAATTTGAAGAGTTCCTTCGATTTCTACAGGATTACCATGATGATCATGGGTACATCAGAGAAGGATACCCATCCATACAAAAAATAATTTTCCAAATATGTCCAGGCGTCTTTGAGTAATCGGGGAACATACATAAAATATTCCAACGAATTGACAACTTCATCCTTTTTTGAAGTCAGTTAAAAATACAACACATACTTCTAATTTCAGAAATCAAATCCTTAAGTGGCGAAATCATCATATCATCATCATCATATCAGACAAAGAGGCGAAAAGTATGATGGAAATTGGAGTTCTTTGCAGTGCCCATGAAGTTGTGGTTAGCCTTTGCTTGTTGCAAATAAACAAGAATGCAACCATCATACGTAAGTGTTCATATTACCTTCAACATTGTGCCCGATTCCCGGACTGTACAGCAGGAACGGAATGTTGTATTTTGTCCCTATGATTAATGGGTACTTCGTCTTAGTGGTTCCTTTTGAGATGAACTTGCTCACTCCGTTCTCCGCCTTTGTCAGCCAGTGGTGGTTAGGTTCGTTGCATTTGAGTGTGCCATAGACAAAAACTTGATGCGTCATCTGAAAAAAAACAAATTCTTATTAACATTACTCTTTTTAACAAGCTATTTTACCACAGGGCGAGGGGTGGAATTTAAAGAAATTAAATTTATAGTTAAAACCAAAAGGTGTTGAAAAGGACGTTTTAGATTACATAAAATCAAAAGATTTATTTATAAACTTCGTATTAAGTATTTTGCTAAAGTATGAACATATAAAAAATCACGTTGTCGTTGTTATTTGTTTAATAAATGATTGATGTTTGACTTCATATAAAACGAGATACAAAGTAAAAGTATGTTCAGATTAAGTTAAAAATGTAAAGACAATGTCTTTATTTGGTAAACTTGGAACTCTTGGAAGTGAACCTATTTCGCATGTAAAATTATTGTTTCACAAACATACTTTGCGCATACAATATAGTAACGGATCTATCTACAAACAAATAGCAATCATTATTTGTTTTAGAGACAAGAAATGATTCCGCGACGAAACGTTTTCCAATGATAAACTGATTGTACCTTTCTTATGGAATGCACGAGGACCTGGTTTAGGTTAGAGAGTATTATCACATTCACTGGCTTTATCATTAAGCTATACAAATATAATTATATCTTTAGGAATACAAAACGCGAAACTGTCGCGAGAAAATTATTTGAAAAATATTATTCCCTCTCTTTCCTTCGATTTCGTCGATTGTCAAGATGATGTTTTTTTTTTTTTTTTTAAATTCGTCCATTCGGACAGGCTAAGACCATGGGCCATACTGCCTAGTCTTCAGTAAGTCAAGATGATGAAGGTGATGTCAATTCTGAGAAATCGTTTGAGTAGACGGCATGGCTAGTTTCTCTATCTTGTTTAAAATTAAAATTGAAAAACCAAGGTTAAAAGTTCCGAAATTTATTTACATTACTTTTGTTTAGAGGCGAAAATGTAAAAGTTATAAAAATATGATAATTGAAGAATTGATTCTTGAACTCACTTGAACTTTTTTCTTAAGCCGTTTTTCAATGCTAATTAGCAAGCGCGTGTACAAGCCTATAATGATAAAATTGAACCACAGTTTAGTTTTAAAGGAGTAAAAATAGCACCCTTTCGCGTCACTTGACGTTTGATTGCGCCTTGAGTTACGTCAGATTTCTATTTCTATTTCAGTGAGCTTGAAAGTAAATCTTGACGCCTGTTAATAAGGTCGCTTTTATATTATCAGTGTTATAAGTGTGCTCGAAACTCGTCGGTCGAAGGTTTGTCGGTCGATCGGTCAATTCATCAGTTTTATTTCATTCATTGCAGGATTCGGTCGTTGTTTTGTGGAATTCCGACAATGGTGTTTGAGTGTTTTTATATCGTCAATGTTTAAAACATTTCATCTATTTTATAGACCCGAATTATACATCACTATGTTGTGTGTTATTGAGCTTTAGTGCCGGTGAATAATTAATTGATACATTTTTGAGTACATCGTGAAGGCAAGACTCAAAATGAGGTTGGCAGGGACGATTTTCTCAAATGTGACCAAAATGCTGGACTTTTATTCGCAGTTTAATCCTTCGCCTTTGTCTATAAAGCAGTTTATAGATTTCGGTAAGTTTTTTTTAAATTTTATCGGCGGAATTTTCAAGGTTAACTTTCATTTTTGAATTTGTTTTTGTTTTGTTTACGTAAAACGAGTTGAGATGGAGCGTAACAAAACATTATCTAAACGTTGTTTTATAAAGCAAAAGCCTGTTTTTTTTATTATACTCGTTTGGCAAGATTCCGTGGTTATTAGGATTTCGTACGGTACAGTTAAATTGGCACAATCGCCTTGCCGCAAATCGTGGATACATACACGTTCTTTATCAATGTTTTTCTTTTGATTATAGGATATTGTAAATTACTCTATCAAGCTGTGTCAAACTGTCTTGATAACAATTTTAGTAGGTACCTATAGTTTCTTTATAGCATAGCTTTGTTAAAAAAAATACTTTTACTGTACTTATTTATACTAGTTGTTAATCAAAAATTATAGTATTGTCGTAGTCAACAATACATGTATTCGTTATTTTTGTATCTATAGGCCTTATTAATTAAAAACATAATCTGAACTAGTGTTTGTCATGAGGCAGTCAATGAACTGAATCAACCTCTTTTTATACCATGAGCTATACATACATGGTAAATAATGAATGAGGACCTTACGTCATGCTGTTAAGAACTATTTTCCAATGGCTATGTAATCATGTAACTTGGTTGTACCTATATAGGTTGTTTACTTTAGACTGCTTCTTGTATAACTGATAGAGGTATCTGTATTGCAAAATAAGCCCTAAGAAATTTTTTTTTAAGTGATATTAATAATATATATGATGACCGCTTTAGCCTATGGTAGTGACCCTGCCTACGAAGCAAGAGGTCCCGGGTTCGAATCCCGGTGAGGGCATTTATTTGTGTGATGAGCATGAATATTTGTTCCTGAGCCATGGATGTTTTCTATGTATTTAAGTATTTATTTAGCTATATATAAGTATGTTTATCGCCGTCTAGTACCCATAGTACAAGCTATGCTTAGTTTGGGACTAGGTCGATTTGTAAGATTGTCCCCTAATTTTTTTTTCTTTTTTATATTTTGTGATCGGGGTTATAGAACGCTCCTATCTGTATCTAAATTGCATGTTCTAAATGTTCCAATTAAATATAGACAAGTAATCAAAATATACGACCCCTATGAGCTACTAAAGTTTTTGTTTAGGCCAATGGTTGACTGCCGGAGGATTTCTGAAGGCATTACCTCCGCAAATTGTACTTTTATGTACATATATGCATTAAATAAAATAAATAAAATAAAAAAAATTCTCTTCAGTCATAATAAATCACACACTTGTCAGTATGTGCCCCAAGATTTTTTATTAGACAGTCTAAAATGCTTCAATACAAATGTGAAACTTCCTTCTGAATGACACATTAGTTGCTGATTATATAACATTGTGAAAGTCCATACTTTATAAAGCTGCCTCCACACACTTGTTGTTTGCCACAATCACCAAACAAGTGCCGAACACCAAACACAAACAGATCCCCTCACTCTATGAATGAATGAATGAATGAATGAAGCAGACACAAACAAAAACAGGCAAACACATATCAGCATCAATCACAGTGATTGCTGTTTGCCATTGATTGCCAAGCATGTGGAGGCGGCTTTACACACTGTATATATGTTAAGCAATTTATTTTCCAGTACATTCTAGACACTTGTAAGCTGATATGTCCTGTATGGTATAGAGTTACATTTTGTAATCACTAACCAAGGTGATGCCAGGCTATTGTTATATAAAGCTACTGTTACTACAAGACTGAGTCGCTAACTAACTCGACGCAAGTCGACTGTGCATACAAACATAGTTTTCATCACACTTGCTCGTCAATGGCGTTATTACTTGCGAACGTACAGAGCAGTTATAGCCGTTTTACCGCCCACGGGCTGTTAAGTTTAGTTTTAAAATATAAAACCCACTCATACTTCACTTCGGACTGAGGATGTTTCCAATCAGCCAAGGTGTATTTCATATCTTCAAAAGTTTGCTACAATCAACATTTAATAAATTTAAACTTAAAAAACTACTTATACATGTTTAGCAGAATTATTTACAGATTTAATATGTAGTTATTTAGTGTCTATGTAAAATGTTTTTAAGTGTTTTAAAATCGTGGCTGTATACCGAAGCCACCGAAGGGTCTTTGCCATGCGCGCTTCACGTCAAATTCAACAAAATGGACGACTGACATGTTGCAGATTTTATTACGATTTGTATTAATTTCATCTAAAATGTATAAAATCCTCGCAAATGTGATGAAAAACATTGTGTATAACACGGGCGTAAGTGGAATATTGCAAACTCGAGTCATCAAAAGCCGTCCGCCTCCGGCGTCGGGCTTCTGATAGACTCTTGTTCGCAATATTCCCCTTACGCCCCTCGTTAAACAATGTACTATTAGCTCTCATTCTAAAAGGGTATGCTGGAATAATACCATTGGGCAAATGTAGTTGAGTGGTAAGGCAATTGAGGAGGTTGTCGGTTCAAAATCCCGGCCCATTGAGTTTTTTTAAAAACGTATACAGAGTGTACATAAAATGGGGTGTGGACCGAACAAGGGCATAACAGCTATGACGTTCTGATAAGAAAAAACAAAAATAATTTTTGCACGCGTTTTTTTTTACATTCGTATGGATATACAAATGTTCTTTTAGTTTTCAGGGTTCCGTACCCAAAGGGTAAAAATGCGACCCTATTACTAAGACTTCGCTGTCCGTCTGTCTGTCACCAGGCTGTATCTCAAAAACCGCAATAGGTAGCTGTTGTTGAAATTGTCACAGATGATGTATTTCTGTTGCCGCTATAACAACAAATACTAAAAACAATATAAAATAAATATTTAAGGGGGGCTCCCATACAATAAACGTGTTTTTTTTGCCATTTTTATAGATAATGGTACGGAACCCTCCGTGCGCGAGTCCGACTCGCACTTGGCCGGTTTTTTTCTTATCAGAACACGATACCTGTTATGCCCTTGATCGGTTCACACCCCATTTTTGGTACACCCTGTATACCTGATATCCATTTATATTCAGGGACCGGAAAACCCGTTCTTTGGCTTAAGCCGTTCGAAAGGCTTAAGCCGTTCGAGGATTAATCGTTTGTTTGGGTTACCGTATCCTCAGCTTAACTTATATACGGGTAAGCCCTTCAACAGAGTTAAGCCAAAATAACCTGAGGGTTTTGGGTTAGGGTTTTGATAGGGTTATTTGAAGGGTTTTTGTAGGGGTTATGAAAGGGTTTTTATTGGCTTAATTTAACCGCTTACTTATTGGTATGACGCCGGCACACTTCTTTACCCCTTCCTGGGGCCGGTGACGAGCGAGTAAAAAAGCGGCCAAGTGCGTGTCGGACCACGCACAACGAGGGTTCCGTGCCTATTAAAAAGGTCGTACCGTACTTACGTCCTTTTCTTTAAGGCGCCGTAGGTTCAGCGAAGTGAAGCGAACAGAGTTTTTGAAAAAATATAATGCGTCTGTTTATATTAATATGGTTTCAAAAAGAAAAACAATTGTAATCTTGAGGCTTTTCTTCAGGGAGATCAGTGATTCGAAACATGCAGTTTTAAGCAATTTTCGCTCTATAGAAAAAAACACAAACATAGGTCTAAAAGGGTCTAAAATACACTTAGAATATTCGTAAAAAATTAAGCACAAAAGCTAAGAATATTAAAATGGCTTCTGAAAATCGGCAATATCATGTTTAAGAGAAATCAGTGATTACTTTTTTATTTATTTAAACGGCCAAAAAATTTAAATTGAACAACATGATATCCGCGCTTCTGAGCACGCACTTCCATCTCGCTCAAGCTTATGCTCAGTGAGAGGGAGAGAAGACCATGAACCTACGGCGCCAGGAAGGCAGTTTTTTAGATATATATCAAAAACTTTTTAACCGACCTTGTTCAAAAAAAATTTCGCTGAAAGAATTTAATAAGCTATGTCCATGATTTTTTTCATATTTTTAAAATACACGGTTCAAAAATTAGAGGAGAGGGACACAATTTTAGTGACTTTCGGGGCGATTATCTCCGACTCTATTCACTTCATCAAAAAAATCCTGATAAACCTTATATTTATTTTGAAAGGCCTATTGATTGTTGTGCTACACGTAAGCTTGGAATGAAAAAAAATTTTTTGATTTTCAGTTTTATGTATGGAGAGCATTTTTAGTAATTTAATTACGAAACTATGTAGGGGCTAACAAAATACACGTATCCTCAAAATTTTATTCAAATACACCTAATAGTTTTCGAGTAAAATGCCTGTGACATACGGACGGACAGACGGACAGACAGACAGACATGACGAATCCACAAGGGTTCCGTTTTTTGCCATTTGGCTACGGAACCCTAAAAAACAAACAAACGAGGACAATGTTTTTTTTGGCCTCTTTAATGACACGCGGGTGGCTGGCTCGATTCGGCGAAACTCATTTAAAAATTGAATCGTATCTGTATAACGCTTAGGACCAATATCGATTACGTTTAATGCTCTATACGTCAAAAACCCTGGAAAGGGTTTTGATAGGGTTTCGAGTTAATTTGAATTAATTCGAATGAACGGCGCGGCCATTTCAAGCCAAAATGAACTGAATAACTATGTCGATAAAGATACATTTAGTTTACGCTCAGTCCGGAACCGCTTACCGCTAAAACCCTTAAACAGGGTTTTGATTGGGATTTGAGTTAATTTGAATTAACTCAAACGATCGGCTTAGCCGTTCATGCAATTAACCCTTAATAAGCCTAACCGGAATGATATGGTTTCTCAAAACAAGCGTTAAGAAAACCCGCTTAAAAACCCGTGTAAGGGTAAGCGGTTCCGGTCCCTGTTTATATTTAACAGCAAACTTTTCGGTGAAAGGAAACATTGATTGCGGGGAAACCGGTCTAATCCCAATAAATGATAATGATAAATGATAAATGATTTATTTCACAAAACACTTGTTACATGATATAGGGTATATCCATCAGACTCCAAACTAGGCTAAGCCTGTATCTTGGCAGTCTGCGGGTGCGAATAAACAAAAAGTACAGTAAATAGTGTTAAGGAAAGGTAGGTAGTTGTTAATTATAAAACTAAGTTCTGTTGACATGCAGCATGTGTGTGTGTGCGCGTGTGCGTTTGTATGAATGCGCGTGTGTGAGTGTGTGTATGTGTCAGTATGGTGTGTATGTGTGTGAAATTCCACATCAGCATTAAAACAATTCAGTTAGTATGCGGTATTCTGACCAGGCTCTCGGTTTGAGCATATGACAATGTTAGCAACCATTTCTTAACCATACGTCCAGCTTGAAGAGTGGACAGCCTTTTAATGTTCTGGTAATTGCAGATGTTATTGTATACGTAGGGATGCGAAAAAGCTGGAGATTTACGAGCCAAAGCTGATTTTAGCGGTGGCAAGGGCGCTTTATATATGCGTTTGCTTAATATTTCCGCATACAGCCGAGAATTGAGTAAGGAGCTGTGAGTCCGCGAGACCGCTTTCATGATATAAAGCTGGCGAACTCTCAGAAACCCACATTCTCGGTAAAGTGTATCCGTAGGATAACGAAACGGTCTCCTCAGCATCACCTTTAACACAGCTCTCTGTGCACGCTCCACCTGAATAATGTGGCTCTTGGCTGCACTGCCCCAGATGGCGACACCGTACTGTAGTATAGATTGGCATAAGGCGTGATACACTAGACGAAGCACACCAGGGGCAGCGCAGTCTCGGAGTCGCTTCACCACATAAATAAGTTTTCTTACCCTAGACGCAAGCAGGGACAAATGTTGTTTAAAGGAGAGATGTTGGTCAATGAGGAGCCCTAAGTACTTTACATAGTGGCGCCTTTCAATTTCTTGACAGGCACAACCATGCAAGTGACAGAAAGATGATGCCGAAATGTATTGCGCGCAAGAGTGAAATTTAATAGTTTTATTTTCAGGCGGGGATGAAACTGCTGTCTTTGAGAAGGCTATGAAGTTAGTCTTACCAACATTTAGTGTCAGCAAATTTCTGCTCAGCCATGAAGCCACACCAGCAAGCACACTCTCAGCCCGATAATAAGTTTCATCCCAAGTTTTCCCATTTACGACGACCACTGTGTCGTCTGCGTAGCAGACAAGCTTTGCATTAGGTAAATCTATGTTTAGGATATCATTGATATAAAGAGTAAACAAGGTAGGTCCAAGTACGCTCCCCTGCGGTACACCAAAGCTGACAGGAAGCTGTTCACTCACGTGTTGTCCTATTTTTACCACCTGAAGTCGATCAGTTAGATAGCTGGTGAACCAATTCAGCGCTGTGCCTCTAATGCCCATGTACTCCAGCTTTCTCAGAAGTATGGTCACAGAGACCGTGTCAAAGGCCTTGGCCAAGTCTAAAAATATGCCAATGCACTTATTGCCACGGTCTAGGTGATCAGAGATTTGATTGGTGAGTAAAATTGCTGCATCCTCCGTCGACAAACCCGCTCTAAATCCGAATTGGGTGTCTGAGATCAGATGATGTTTCTCAATGAAATTAATCAGCCTAGTGTTGACAATTTTTTCGAGGATTTTTGAGAAAATACACAGGAGGGATATTGGCCTGAAATTGCTCGGCATATCCTTGGAACCGCTTTTAAAAATAGGAGACACGGAAGCAGTCTTCCAGCAATCCGGGAAGCAGCCAGTTTCGATGCTCAGATTGCAGATGTACGTAAGTGGCTCTAAAATCACATCCTTAATTTCCTTTATTAGTAAAGGTTTCATCTCGTCAGGCCCAGGGGCACTGTGTACTTTGAGTTGGGCGAGAATTCTATCCACTTCATGAATGTCGGTAGGGTGTATGTAAAACGAGTTAGTAGCCGTTTTTAGTGGTTTACATTTAGAAGCAAGAGTAGCTTGAGTCTCTGAAATGTTTTCAAGGATCTTGTCTGCGAGCGTCTTACCGATAGTTGAGAAATACTGATTGCACTCTTTTAGTGATTCCTGTATGTCTTTACTATTATTGTGGATTAATTCCTCCGCATCATTTTTCCGTACTGGGTTTTGAGCTATATCCTTAATCGATTTCCAAAGCTTACTAGGGTTATTGCTACCGTCCATCAATTGCTTGTTCTGGTATTCATTTTTTAGAGTGTATAAAATATTATCAAAAAAATTCCTATACCTAGTATAGGTAAGTTTTAAAATTTCATTGTCTGGCGATGCTCTTACCTGTGCGTGGAGCTTGTCTCTGTGCCTCATAGATCTCATTAAACCAGGTGTAATCCATGGTTTTAAATTGAATTTGGTTCTACTAACCTTCAGGAGGATTGTGTTTCTTTTTATAGCTTGTGTGATCAAATGGCTAAAGTTCGCAGCGGCCACGGCTGCGTCACTCTCGCTAGTAATTGGCGACCAGTCTAAAGCTCTAAGCTCGTCTGCCACTTTCTGGTAATCTGTTTTTTGCCTGTAACGGTTAAGTTTCGCCGACTTTCCTATAGGGTGACCTATAAGACCCGCCATTATCATATCGTGATCAGTAACAGAACATGGTACTACTGCGCCTACTGAGACATTGTTATATTTTATAAAAATGTGATCTAGACAAGAGTCTTTTCTTTTCTTTTTTAATAAGGTCTTTTCCTTCTGGGTTAAAAGGTCAGCAGTCGCTTTCGTAAAACTAGTGCCTATGCCAAGTCAAGGGAACTTTAGAACAAGATTAAAATGATAAATAAAATACTTATAAATATTATTGGGTGAAATGTCTTGTATTGATTGTACTGTTTTCATTTATGCATGCACTATCTAGTGCCCAAGTTCACATTTGACCTACATCCAGTTAGGTATATAAAGCATGATACGCTATTTACGCTATATACGCTATTAGCATTGTTGTTTTCCTGAACGCATCCATTAGCATTCATGTAGCTTTGCCCGCGTTTTGCAAAGAAGGCACTGAGGGGCAACCGCACTTGCTAGTTCGAGCGACAGAGACGGAGATATTCGAACGAAGTTCGTTTTCGTTTCACGGTAGGCCCTATGGTCCCACCGCCGGCGAGTAAGCGAGTGTTACTACGTGCTACTTGCTCAAGCGAGTAAGGCGGATGTCATACTGCGCCGCATCTGCGGAAGGAGGTGCGGAGCTCGTTGTATGCAAGTGCCTCAGTTTGTATATAAATTCCGTATGATACGATATACCACTCCACCTGCAAGTGCAAAAGGAGGCGAAGCAGTGCATCTATAGGATATGCGCACTAACAAGGCCAAAATGGCGCTCGCAAGCGCTTACCAAACTTGAGGCCCTTGTTTTTGATAACAAAAAACTAAACATGCCCACTGACGACACTTACGAGGAATGCAAATTCACCAAACTGTATACAGTGGAAATACCTCCGAGAGACAAATGGTTAAACGACCAAATGGACTTCAAGGAGGGAAGCCACATTGGGTATACAGATGGATAAAAAAAAGGTGATGATGTTGGATGCAGTATCTACGGTGAGAGGCCAAAGCTCAAAGCTAGCGTCAGCATGGGGAAAGTGGCCTCAATCTATCAGGCTGAACTCTTCGCAATAAATAAATGCGTAGAGATCAATCTGGAAATAAACCTAAGAAACCAACACATCTACATCAACTCGGACAGCCAAGCTGCTCTGCTGGCACTATAATCCCTAGAATCCTACTCGAAACTAGTCCAGAACTGTAAAAACAATTTAAATGCCCTGGCCAATACCAACAAAGTCATACTTAGATGGGTACCAGGACACTCCGACATAGTAGGCCCAGAACCGTTCTGTGGTATCACACAACGGAAAGCATATTCTCTTCTAAACAATACAGAAAAATCAGAGGCAATAAAGCTGTGGAAGTTCACCAAAGGACAAAAACAAGCTAAAGCCTTAATCAAAGGGTTCGATAATAAACTGTCTAAAGAGCTATTACAACTCAAAAGGCACAAAACCTGCGCAGTGACGAGAATCCTGACAGGTCACTGTAAACTAAACAAACACCTGTTTCAAATGGGTATGAAACAGGATGCAACTTGCAGGTTCTGCCAGGAGACAGAGGAAACAGCAACGCACATTCTCTGCTCCTGCGGAACACTCATGCAAAAAAGAAGTATCTACCTAGGGCGACACGTCGTGCACCCAGAAGAGGTACAACATATCACCGCCCAAAGAAGCTGGAATTTCCTAGAGGCAACGGGTCTTAACGGTGAAATCTAATAATAAAAGGGCTGCCACAATAGATCACCTGCTGGTCGAAACGGCAAACAAAGGCCCATAAACCAACAATAATAATAATAATAATACGATATACGACACACTGCACCGCACCTCCACACACACAACACAACGGGTCCTCAAAATCAATAAAGCGCCGGCTACGCGCTTGTGATTATTCTGGAATCGCAAGCGACCATAGTCTACGGTGTCTGCTAACCATCTGGCACACCATCTGATGCTTCCGATGGGTGTCTTGTTTACATAAACGCCGGGGCCGGCCTATACTGATACGGCGTTCGGCAATACTGATAAGAGTGGTATGTGATAACCGAATGTGACCTATGTATATGTACATATTATGTACAATAGACACCGCTGTTTGAACGTCTCTAATAACTTCTTATTAACAACAGTTTTTTAGATATGATGGCGGAACAAGCAACCGCATTCTCATTACATATGGACAGATTTTTAATAACTTAATCCGTTTTCAATCATGTATTTTTTTGCTTAATCATGACTTTCCGGCTTTCGTACTTTTTTATTATCATATTATACGAAATGGATGATTACTTCGATAAACGATAACAAACATAGAAACTAAAACAATCAACATTTTGGATGTTCAGTTATGTGGTACGTCGACAGCCCTATCCCACTCTATGATTGTCTATTGCCAAAAAAATACAGCCCATCACTTAGGCAGTGGACCTTCTGTACCTTTAGGTTCTATTCATTATTCTGTGCCTCAAGTATCAATCATACAGTATTATCGAGAGGGTCTACCTCCAACGGCATTCGAAGTTTTTCCTCTCTGTCGCACTTACGTACGAACTCCCATGTCTGACGGAGAGGGAAAACTTCGAATGCCTTTCGCGTTAGGCCCTCAGTTTTTTCCGGTCGCCTTGGTTGAAATCAGCCAGCATGATGATGATGATGATGATGAATTGATGAGGATGACAGTAGTATTATCGGAGTTACCTACTCCGATAATACCTACTGCTACCGGAACATAACAGCTGACGCGTCATATTTATGAAAATAGAGTTATTGACGTCAAGATTATATCCGTTTTTCCTTCAAACTGCATCCAGAGCAATTCATACATTCACCAACAACTCCAGAACTCACCGCGTTGCATTTTAAACCCAGTCTAAACGATTTAAGGTTGCTATTGCAACACCGTTGACCGTGACATAGGGCACTTTGATGTGAGAGCTACTGATAACTTTCGAAAGATCGTAGCGAGTGAAGGTTGTAAGCGCAGTTACGACTTTTATTGAAGCGACGTGTTGATGCTACAGATAACTTTCGAAAGGTCGTAACGAGTGAAGATTGTATGCGCAGTTACGACTTTATTGAAGCGAAGTTTATACGACATAGTCTAGGTCAATGTTAAACGGATATCTGCGACTATATTTAGACTTCCTCGCTTCCTGTAGCTATATTAAACTAGAAGATGGTTTGCAGAGAAATCTGTTATGTGTACAGGTACGCAGTCAAATGCAAAAATATGTAACTATTTAATCCTCTAATAAATATATGTTGGTATTATTACTAGCTCCGCTCTCAGTATTGAATTAAAAAAAACTTGGCCTAGTGTCCATTTCTAGGGCTTAAGTAAGGTTTCTTTACGTGCCAAATTTCATCAAAATTGGTTCCGTATTTTAGGAGTGAAAAGGTAAAAGAGTACTCAGCCGGAGCCGCTAGATAAAATAAAGCTAATGTTCAAAAAAGTACTTACTGTAAAATTCAATTCTTTAATATGGAATCTATATAAGTATTATTATTTTATTGTACGAGTAGAGCATTTGTTCCTTC
Organism: Epinotia demarniana; assembly: GCA_945867215.1. Lineage (NCBI taxonomy): Eukaryota > Metazoa > Arthropoda > Insecta > Lepidoptera > Tortricidae > Epinotia > Epinotia demarniana. The sequence continues at coordinate 9,469,205 of OX244285.1, forward strand.
ACCTGTCAACACGGCGAATCCTCAAACATATCAAGGGTCCGCAACGCCCCCGTTACTCCTTTGGAGTTGCATGCGTCTATAGGCTGCGGTGTCCGGTTACCATCAGGCGGGCCGTACGCTTGTTTGCCACCGTCGTAGTATAAAAAAAGCAAAAGGCGCAAAGCTATACCCTTAGTCCCTCACGGCTCACAAACTCTTTATCATATAAGTATAGATGCTTCTGCCCGCGACTCCGTCCACGTTGAACTCCTTTACATCGTAGCCCTATACAAACTTTCACCTCCCATTTCAACCCCTTAGGGCAGGGGTTGGCAAACCGCGGCTCGCGAGCCGCATGCGGCAATTTGCAAGGTTTGTTTCGGCTCTTTAGGTTCCTCAAAAAAATTGTGTTATTTTTCTTTTAAATCAGACAAAAGAATTCGTAAATAGCGCGAGGCAAATTTAATTATTTTTATTGAACCCAAACAGCATTTTCCCTAAAATTTGGTTGGTAACTGTGGCTCTTTGAGCTTCCGAAAATTTTTAATTTTTCCGGGGTCCAGACCCCGGAAAAATTAAAAGCTGCTGGTCTAAAAACTTTGCCGACCCCTGCCTTAGGGGATGATTTGACTCAAAACTGTCTCTATAACAAATTTCATCTAAATCGGTTCGGCGGTTTGAGCGTGAAGAGGTCAGACACGACAGACACACTTACGCATTAATAATTTTGAATAGGTAGCTAATGTTCATCCAGAAATTAAAATCTAACACTTGTAAAATATTTTTTGAAAATTGTACGTTTCGTTTCGGAGATTATGCCCTTCATACAAACTCGCAAAGCTATGCCCTCACTCAGTCCATCACAGACTTAAATGTATAAGTATAGATAATCGATTGTTAGAACATTAAGAATTTAGGCTTATACAATTGTAGGCTTATACAATTGTAGGCTTAGGGTGAGTTGCACCAAACCGTCTGTAATCGTAAGCGGTGTTCGTAGAAATCTGAATGTATGGAATGTTTGACAAGTTTCTATGGACTGACAGCTGTCAGCGCCATATTTAACGTTGATCGGTCTGTAATCGTAGGTCGGTGCAACCCGCCCTTATACGTCATATCAATTATTAGTTAACTGAAAATTGTTCCTCGAATGCGGTTAGGGAATTTAGAATGAATTATTCGTTTAAATTAATATTTATTAATGCTTCCTCACAATCTTCCTCATTATGATTATGAGCATAATAAAAATTAGATCATTGCCATAAGCATAATCTATTGAATTATAACAAAATAAGGTACAATTGTTTTTTCCCGTGGGTGTCGTAAAAGTCGTCTTAGGGACCAGGGTTGAAATGTGTTGTGGGCGATGGGCTAGCAACCTATCACTGCTATATCACATTTTGTCGATATTTTATACCCACTTACCGGGATTCGAACCCCGGACCTCTTGCTTCGTAGGCAGGGTCACTACCAACTAGGGTAAAGCGGTCGTCAGAAAATGCAGGTAAACAAATACGTATAGTCTGACCTGTGAATAGTAATTATTAAAATACGTAGATACCATTTAAACACGTATAGATACAAGTCAACCCACGTAAAATGAGCTCTGGCGGCCATACATTTTATATGGCACTCGGAGCTCTTTTTAAATGTGTCGAGGTTAACATCCTTTTGTTTTAGCACGGCAGAATGTAAAACAAGCCGTTTCCGGTTAGCGAAGGGCATTCGTATTTTACATTGTGGAAGGTCGCGATACATCGTGTCCTGTGTGATAACTGATTGTCGTCATTCCGAGGAGCCCTTGGCTGTTAATCGCTACGCGCTAATGCGGCTCACCCCACCTGTCACCCGTCACGAAACTAGACCTCTACCTACGCTTAGTTACTACGCATCGCGGTATCAAGATATATTTGTGGGTGAGCGTTGAGGTGAGCTTGAAACAAGTTACTGAATAGTGCAGTGCAGTTCGCAAAGGGAATCGAGCAATTATCGTAATTGATAGCAAATTTTTCATCTGGGTCTATATCGGGTGGCATAAAATTGTTGATCCTAATATTTTGTCGTATACCAACTTTGTGCCGAATATCGAATTGCATAAACATTGTTGCGCATATTTTTTATTTGCCGAAATTGTTGTTCCTAATATCGATTGTCCTAAATATTTATTGTCCGAATGTTTATTGTGTCGAAGGTTTTTTTTTAGAATGATTGATGTGCATAACTTTGATGTTACTAATATTTAATGTACTAAAAATGTTGTGCATACATTTTGTTACGCATACATATCTATTAGAATTGCCTATTACTTATGACCCGCCCTCATGTCGACGGAGCCCCGCTTCGCGGGGCCCCTATTTCTACTCTGAGGGACAAAAGGCAACTAACGAATCTATCTAATTTATCTAAATGAAGGTTGGCTCTGCTGAGAATTGCCTAATACTTGAATTACTTATGATCAGCCCTCATGTCGACGGAGCCCCGCTTCGCGGGGCCCCTATTTCTGCTCTGAGGGGCAAAAGGCAACTAACGAACCTATTTTATACATCTAGATGTAGGTCGGGTCTGCTCAGAGTTTATAAATAGTAAAAATAAATGTTTTATTTGTGGTTACCTAATCTTTCCTATTTAGGTACGTACTTTAAGAACTTATGACCCGCCCTCATGTTGACGGAGCCCCGCTTCGCGGGGCCCCTATTTCTGCTCAGAGGGACAAAAGGCAATTAACGAACCTATCTAATTGATCTAAATGAAGGTTGCCTCAGCTCAGAGAATTGCCTAATACTTGAATAACCTATGACCCGCCTTCGTATCGACGGAGCCCCGCTTCGCGGGGCCCCTATTTCTGCTCTGAGGGGCAAAAGGCAACTAACGAACCTATTTTATTTATCTAGATGTAGGTCGGGTCTGCTCAGAGTTTACAAATAGTATAAAATTTTGGAAAAAAATGGTATAGGTGGTCTAATTTTAGCACGTTTAACAATAGGCAAAATAATTATTATGATAATGAAAATTAGGACTTTTACTTTTTAGGTAATTCGATGTTCGAGTAATCAATATTAGGATAAACATACTTTAGGACTTTTAAATGTGTATGCGCAAAAATGAATAGGCTAAATAAGTAGTATGCCACTCAACATTATGCCAAACATTCTCGGCCAAAAATTTTTAGGACGATCAACATTATGCGATACGACAGGCACCCGTTTCATCTCCAAGAGCTAGCAGTTCCACAGTTTCATAATTGATGGCATTCAGTTTGAACGATTAACGGTAATCAATCACGCAATATTTATTTGTATTTATTAAAAGACAACAACGTGGTCCAATCAGGGTTAGTTGTTCTTAGCCTACGTTAGTATAGAATTGACAATGTGGATTTGGTCCTCTGGCTGAGTTTCCACATCAGGGGACCAATCTGCCTTATTGGCTATGACATGCAGAATGCTGTTGCCACTGCCTTGCACCCTCTCTAGTAGCTAGGCAGTTTTTTTGCGCCAGACAGCATTAAAACCGTCTGTGCGCGCCTCGGTAAACATTGTTGACGCACTGCAGAAACGCGGCAATGCTGAGGGGCTAATACCGCGAAACGAAGAGAGGGAGATATTCGAACGAAGTTCGTTTTCACTTCGCGGTAGCCCCTCTGGATTGCACTCACATGCACCCACTTACGATTACCGATCAACGGCAATATGGCGCCGCTGGCAGCTGTCATCCCACAGAAACGTCAAACTTTCCGTACATTCAGATTTTAACGAACACCGCTTACGATTACAGACGGTTTGGTGCAACTCGCCCTAAGAGAGGTTTCGCACTACGTCCGATCCGAATCCGAGAAATCATCCGTCTCAGAAAATTAGGGACGACCTCCGGATTAGGATCGGACGTACTGCGAAACCGTTCTAAATCTATCGGTAGTCCGTGTTAGAACAACAAGGTCGTGGAGAGGGAGCGTAAGGTGCTCTCAGTCAGGAGCAACATGTTGATTCGTAGGATTTCTAGGTGTACCACCGACGTTCAGATCACCCTTTTTAAGGCGTTCTGCCAATCCTTTTAAACCTGCAGCCTATGGATCTACTATACCCAAAAAGCTTACAGCGCCCTACGCGTCCAATATAATAATAGTTTTAGGACGTTGTTGGGGCTGCCGCGCCATTGCAGTGCATTAGGGATGTTTAGCGATGCGTACACGGATGGGTTTTCACGTTCCACGCCAATGCGTAAGCGTGTCGCATCCCTGCGCGGCAGTCCGAACAGCCTCATGACCCCGTATCATGGTCGGCCTTATCACGCGATAAGTGACAAGATAGGAGCGTCGTCTCGTTCTATCGAACGGTGTCAGCCAGTGACGGACGCTCTATCTTGTCACTTATCGCGTGATAAGGCCGACCATGATACGGCGTCTGCAAACGGTGGCGGCGCACCTGGATGGTCCCTTCCTTTTTCACTGGAATAGGTTGCATAGCATAGCAACTGACGACTGGCGAATAGTAATATAATACCTACTAACCTAGTTTTTAAGTTCTTTATTAGTAACGAATTATGGAAACACTTCCGAAATAAATGATTTGATTCAATAGGGTTCGGCCCACGAATATAGGTGGAACAGAGGCCGTGTTCCGCTGTCTCGCTCCTTCGTATGGCTATTGGCTACTTGGCTAGCCGCTGCCGCCGCCGCTGGAGGTCGTGGCCGAACCGTTAGATCTGTGTTCGGGTTAATGTATACTTTATTTTGTTTCGGCATAAACGTGTGAAGAGCAAGCGAGATAAACGTACTGACACGAATCCTGATTATTTTAAATGCTTTCATTCGGACGTAGATACATCCAATATCCTTGGTTAGTAACAATAAGAACACGAAATACACTAATGTTAGTGGACACTGGACACAATTACAATTATTTAATAACTATAGCGCAGAAGCTATATATAGCTCCGTCCGCGTGGGACTCGTTTATATCGTAGCTCCATACAAACTTTCACCCCCATTTCACTCCCTTGGGGGATGATTTCCGGGATAAAACTCTACTGCCCTTCCCCGAGACTTAATTGATCCATACTAATATTAAAAATGCGAAAGTATGTCTGTCTGTCTGTTACCTCATTTGGTACTTATAGAGATAGGAGGTAATTAAGTCCCGGAAAAGGACAAATGATAGTTTTTATCCCAGAAATCATCCCATAAGTGGGTGAAATGGGGGGTGGTGAAAGTTTGCATGGATCTACGATATAAACGAGTTCGTCGCGGGCAGAAGCTAGTGAAATATGAAGCCGGGTATGTGACTAGACTCACTGTTATGCCGGTATTCAGCATTTAGGCACATGATATTGATTACCGTAAGAAGCGTACTTAAAAGACAGTCAAATTATCTAAACATAATCCTCGGTCAAGGACGTCCGACACGTTGCAAGTGTAGCAACGCTTTACCTCCCAAGCACCATCACACTATTATAGTCCATAACCCTTATACATTAGACGTATATAATCGCCTGTAGTCAACCGCGACTTACGCCTGTCCTCAGGCGAAGCTGAATATATTGCAAAGAGCGTAAGTGTTATTTAAACGTCGAACACATGCTTTTTTTTAAAGCGCACGCTCATAGCAACGGATTCTAAACAGCCAGCTTCCCAAACAATCCGGGGAAATTCTGGCGTACACCCAAGAGCTCAATGTCTGATTAGTTGCGTTGGATATTGACCTAACTTAGGTATCAAGGTCGGGAATGTTGACGTGCAGTAATGACATAGTTTAGATATCTATACTGATATTATGAAGAGGAATATTGGTGAGGTCTTGCGTTGCTAGTTTTATGTATGCAGGCTCGGTGAAACGTTTCATCCGATTTTGAAAATTTCTTCACCAGTACAAATAAAGGATCTTCAGGATAAGACAGTAGGTACTACGTACCTACATATTTTTTAAAATATATTATCTAAGAACTATGTCCGTGCCACGGACACACGGTTACACGTGTTATAATTATAACAACGCTCTGTGTCAGGTGTTAAAAACGATGTTACACTTATCATCCCGGAAAACATTAATAAGGGGGTGAAATGAGGGTTGAAAATGTATATCGGAGCGCGAAGCTTTTCTTTCACAACCTTCTCATTCATAATCTCTCAAGAACACATCCTCTTTTACGTCGAAAAAATATCTTGTTTGATTATCTAATTAAGTTTCCCATAACCCTTAGTAAACATTTCAATTCAAATCAATAATCACTACATACTATAAAACTAACTCGGTTCCCGCTGTCTGGCCTTATGTATGCTTAGATCTTTAAAACTACGCAACGGATTTTCATGCCTTTATTTTTTATTGATAGAGTGATTAAATAGGAAGGGAGTTCGAGCGGAGCCGCCGTGCCGAACGGACGCACGGACCCTTACCGTCCTCTGTCATTGTTTCTCCAAATTGCATAAAAGGCACCACGAAACAAAAGGCGCCTATCGCCAGATGTTCTAGTAAACGCTCGCCGCGATTCCTGTCGGAGCCTAACCACGATATATCCGCTCCGATACTCGTATATACATCTCGCGATATATACCGGTCTACACAAATGTGCAGTGCGTCCATATATTATATAACAGTGAGTGCGACTGATGTGAGGGTGGTGCAAGTCTACGCCAGCTACAACGACGCCCAAGCTCAACAAACAAATCCGGTGAGATCAGACCATTTTTCACTTACTGTATTAATGCTAAAATTCACAAGAATGTGGTGTTAATAGCCCACTAGAGGGAATACATAAAATACAGGACGTAAAAACAAAGAACTCCTAGTACATATTTATAATGAATAGTTAATGTATCGACGCACTGCACCCGCGCCCGCGCAGATATTTCATTTTTGTATTGTATTCGGTGTTGCTTCCTTTGTAACTTAGTAAGATTTTACGTTTGATGACAGTAAGTCAACAAACACTTAATTTATCTTATGTTACACTTTAATGAACCCTGTTATAAGCGCCTGTCTAGGCATAGGGACGCTTCTGCAGTGTCATACGTATATGTTTATAAGTAATAGTATCTAACTCGTGACGCCTACAGAATAGATTCATTGATGAATGAAATCTAGATCAGTTATAAAAGTAATACGCTTGGCGCCCCTCCTAACGCTAAGAGTAGTGGATAGGGGTTAGAAGAGACTTAAACGGGGTTGAAGCGTGTTAGTGCTTTAACTCACCGCAAACCTACATATATTAAAACTAAGGAAACTTAGCCCATGATGTCCGATTTCTAAAAGAAATAACTCCGGCGACGAGCAAAGAATAGCGATACATCTGCCTAACCCTAAACAATGGAACTCAAAAACAACCGTTTCTACCTGCTCCGCGTGAATGCACTTTCTTGAAATGACCAGATTTTATGACTGTATGTACCCACGCCACGCCAGATGGGCTCAGATAGGCGGGGGATATTAAAAACATACAGGATAAAAATGCTAGGTTCTTAAACTTGTAATAAGTAAAACACCGGATCAAAAAGAAAACCAAATTTCAATTAAACTATATGGATGCAAAAAATATCTAGCCCATACGCGAGGAGAAAAAAAGCGATGAATGGTTATACGAGCCTCAGAAGACTGGAGAACCTTACAAAAAATACGAGTTATGCTTTTGTGACATGACGAATAGGTACTTACTCTTCTTCCGTAGGAAGATAGCTTGCAGCCACGAAAACAGGCAAATTAAAGGCTGGCTGTCGGTCATCTCTCCTAGTGACAGTGCTTGTTACACTTTGTTTTGTTGTCCAGTGAGCAGTGTTAATATGTTGGTTAAGTTTATGTAAATAATTAATGTTGGGTCGGTGGCTGCAGCTAAAAAACAGTGGTATCGGTGAAGTCAATGTTTAGTGTGTAGTGACAAAATTTAAAGTAATAGTATCTATATCACGGATCGTTGTTGCGAGCCATATTATAACCTCATGACAACATGACAATACAACCACAGAAGCAAACCAATAAAGAGATCTTTAACAACACTGCACGAGAAATCGACGCAATGGAAGAAAGTGACTGCGAATTAGAGGAACAGGTAGAAGGATCGCCTGAATCTAGAACGGATCGCAGAGAACACCTTCAACACAAGAATTAAGACTGTATATTTATAAGCAACGTGCATCATTTTGCGCCCCCTGGTATATCCGGCTGGTCCGGGTCAGGCTTGCTTCCTGGCTGGGTGTGGTGCCTATGTTCATGTTCATGGTGCAGTGCCAGCTCAAGACCGGTTACAATGAAATATGCCCAATGCCCAACTGCCTCTACCGAGCTATTGCGGAACAGCTAAAATTTTCACTCACTAGAACGAAAAGAACTCACTGTTTTAGTGTTCGACTGAAACTGGATGAAAAAAAGGCTTAAAAGCTGAAACAAAAGGTAAAAGAGTTGAACATCCACGCCTCAGAAACGAAAACGGAAAAACTTAAGAAAGAAAACGCGTTATGCTCTTCGACGAAGACGAAGACTTCTCTCCAGGATGGTCGCCGAACCACGAAAACCAGCAGAGTAAATACTCACCGCCGGTCAACTCTCCAAGTCACAGTGTTAGTGACACTCTGTTTTGTGGTGCAGTGAGCAGTGTTCATTTTATTAATATCGTGGTTGATACTGGAATTAAGGAATTTTGTGTCTTTGTCTGGTAACTACCTAATAATAATAAAAAACAGTGGTATAGGTGAATTTAATAGGTCACTTGTGTAAGCTTATATGTGTAGTGTGAAGGGAAGAAATGTAAAGTAGCAGTGTCAGTATCACGTATATTTTTGCCAAGCAGCAAGTCCTTCACCCTCAATGATAGTTACTGGAAAATATAAGCGGTCAACATCTTAGGACATGATAACCAAATGCACCAGAGACTTCGAAAATGTCAAAGCATCAAACAGAGACAAACCAAAGGAGATCGAGCAACAGAAGCGTAGGAAACGACACAAGAACAGCAAAGAGCTCAGATGGCATCGCAGCATAACTCAATAGCAGTCATTTATCCTTCTGTACATATTTACACAATTATATATCCATGCTTCCTTTCACTGGGCACGATGCTAGTATTCGGTCTGGTTATCTTCTCTCGCTCCTCATCCTGACTGCGACAGCCCCACACTCCCGTCCTGTACTTATTGGCTCACTGGTTTCTCGGATAGGTGGGTCAGTTGACCTTGCCAGGGCGGCAGAGGACGAGGCAGCACAAGAGAGAGCCCGAGTGCACGCCCTGTCTCGGAACTGGTAGTTCCGGACAGGGACTGTTAAGGTTCCCATACACCCCTGGCTGTGTCTGCCCGTATCGTGCCAGCGCGTGCTCTCGAGCATTGTCTAGGAGCCTCCTCGTCGCTCCCTCCCGGGCATGGCCAACGCCTCCGCGTCCTTGCAGCAGAACTGCTGGCTGGCTGAGTCACCGGAACGGAACGGAACGGAACGGAACGGATAGAGTGATTAAATAGGAAGGTATACTCGTATATATGCATATGTATAATAGTACCCATGCGAAGCCGGGGCGGGTCGCTAGTTAATTCATAAAATTGTATGTCAATTGTTTATACTAACTATATAGATGTATTCTAGTTACATGAAGGTTACCTTAGAGATTTGGGAGGCGAGGCCGAGTCATCGAACCAGTAACGTTTGATTTGTTGATCAGTTTTGTATGCAGTGCACATGCAAACTCAAGACAATACCCGACGAAGCTGCATGTTTAATATTCATGACTCATAACCAAAACAAACAGTTTCGCTTTTCCTCTTTAAATTGCCAAGAAAATATTCTCATTAGTACAAAAGTACAAAGATCAACAATGCTATTCACAAATGAAAAGCACAGTAAACAAAGCATGGCATGAGTATATAAATATACTCGTAACAATAGTTTTTTGTCTGGCCAAACAAAGACTGATCTACACATTTGGTTGACTGTGGGTGGACTTTTAACTTAGATAAATAATATCGTAGAGAAGCCATGCTCAGCTGAATTGAGATCTGGTTTTAAAATGGTAGACGTGTTACCAATGTTACCATGGTGAGTCGATGGATGATAGGCTGTCCAGTATTTTTGTTTGATGTAGGTAACCTATGTAGATGTTGTCCATACTGAATGTGTTTTTGTGTACTGTTATTTTACAATGTTTAATTTCTCGGTGTATTGGCTTGTCTGTAACTGAATCAATAATAAATAAATAGTAATAAATAAATGACCTACTTAATTTAGGCGGGTAATCGATTATTTGCCGCTTTGCCGCAAACTCTTATCTAATTCGTTCATGGCAAAGGTGCAACTATGACAAAGACAAATTATATATCTCTCTTAGTCAGCGAACGAAAAAAACCATATAGTCTATTTTTTCATTCCGTAGACTAAAATGACATTTCATGTATTGCTAGTTTTTTACGTCTTATAAATAGTGATGTGCTACAACCGGTACTAACCGAAAATAAACGATTGGGAGGAACTTATATTTGATGATGAAGCGTCTGTAGCAAAGTGAATGGATAATCCGTGTCGTGCTAAAAACGAGAGAACACGCACTGAAAACATCCGATCACTATACGAGTAAAATAACGAATGCCAAATACGTAAAACAAAATGACGTCGCGTCAGGTCGGTGATACGTCAATGTCATTTTAAATGTTTGAGTACATTAGTAGTGAGTAAATTTTATTTATTGTTTATTTCATATCATTTTGAGAGTAGATTTTATTTATTGTTTATTTTGAATCTAAAATTAATTCAAGATTTTATCGGTTATTCACAAACCGATATCAAAGATCAGCACTGTTTGTATATAGCTGGTCACATTATTTCTATGTTTGACATTTGTGGTTGTCATTTTAGTCTACGAAATAAAAAAATAGACTATAGAAGTCCTAAGTTAGCGCCGTAAAATGGCCCCACAGAATGGGTGCCATTTTCACTATGCGGGGTTGGGGGTGTGGCGTCAACGATGCCAGGCAGCAGTTTAGTTCGAACATTGCGCATACCGGGTTTTAGGCACGTGTTCAAATTTGTAAGAAGCTAGCAATTATGGTTTTTTCCATTCGCTGCTTGTTCTTCAAACTTTATTATTTGTCAGACTTACTAACAAGATGGCCACATGACAACAACGAACGTGTCCGCCTGTCTGACAGACTGTACGTATTGTTTATTTACAGCCCATACTCATGTCACGTTTTTTTGTATTTCTTAGACAGTTTTTTGCGATATAATTGAGATTTTTTGTGTTTGGCAATATTCCTAGTTCAGCGAAAATACGAGATGAATCAGAAGTAAATATCGTATGTTGTTCTGGACTTTGTACATCGTATCTTACACATATTTGTCAGTCTTGATAACACCTATATCTGATAAGTTTGTTATTGTATCTGTTCTCTTATCTTACAAATGGAAAATAAAGAATGAGAACCTAAGCAAAATACGATGTACTCGTATATTCCTATAAACTTTTGCGCCTGAACCTTTGAAATAAGGGGCTATTCATTTATTACGTAAGACAAATATAACTACTTTCAGACGGATAGACTTTGATGAACATTTTCTTTGTAACTTAAGATACATATCTTGCTATCATCATCATCATCATATCAGCCGAAAGACGTCCACTGCTGGACATAGGCTTCCCCCAAAGAGTGCCCAAAGCGACCGATCCCGCGCCACCAACCAAGGTAACCGATATAGCCCTCCGGATCGCTAAAATTAAGTGGCAGTGGGCGGGGGAGGACTAAGTCGAGCATGTCTTTCGGCTGATATGATAATGATGAACGCACACTATCGTTTGCCCCCGCTACTTCGACCGCATGAAATTTTATCCACAATTTCACTCATTTGCGGGGTTGATTTTTGGAATAAAAAGTATTCTATGTTTTAATCCAGGTTACCTTCTATGTCTTAATTACACGTACCTACACCATTAATTCAGAATCATATTAGGTTAAGGAATTATTGAATGAGAACTTCAGGATATTTTCTTGATAGCATACGTGAGAGTGAGACATATACTCAACGATATACTGTGATACATACATTCACGCCTTTATCCCTAAATGGGGTAGGCAGAGCTCATGAAACTTGTGTTCCAGTGTTACTTTTGGCATAAATATGATTATAAAAGATCAACAAAATGTGATATCGCAGTGATAGGTTGCTAGCCTATCGCTCACAACACACTTCAATCCTGTTACCTTAGTAAGACTTTTACGACACCCACAGGGAGAAAGGGGGTGGTGCTTTTCAAAACCGACAACACACTGGGAACTACTACCCCACTACTTATACTTTTACTTTTTTCATAAATGTTCTCCATTATTACAAATTTTTCACAGTTCTCTTTAAGTGCTTATCAATAATGACTACATTGACAACTTAATTTAGCTAAGTATTTGATTGTGTAGTAAGTGCATCGCAGCAAGGTCACCCGATGATCAATGGTGAGCTGATGACTCAACTTGAAAAGTAAGCATAAACATATTGCTTTTTTATCAGCTGCTAGCTTCTGCCCGCGACTCCGTCCGCGTGGAACTCATTTATATCATAGCTTCATACAAACTTTCACCCCCATTTCACCTCCATGATTTCGGGGATGAAATCTATCCTATGTCTTTCCCCGGGATTCAAACTGTCTCCATAACAAATTTCATCTCAATCGGTTCAGCGGTTTAGGCGTGAAGAAGTAACAGACAGACAGTAAGATTATTTCTGTAACTTTAAACCAATGGTAGCTTCACAAATATAGCAATGACAGTAAATAATAATCAAATAATTAATTTCGGAAACTGTAAAGGTGAATAAACACCACAGATGTGCGAAGATGTGCTTTTGCTAGTATGCTCAGTCGCCCCAAATCCCTGATACGCCGTCAGCAGGCCCAATACCATTCTGAGAATGATTGCACGGGGCTGCATTCTATTACCAGTGTCGTTCAAGTGGTAAATGTTGTTGAAGTTTGTGCTTAGTTTTATTTTTAACCGCCGACGCAAAGAGAGGGGTGTTATAAGTTAAACGTGTCTGTGTATCTGTCTGTGGTATCGTAGCTCCCACCCGGTCCGGACCCGGACCCGGATGGACCGATTTGAAAGCGGTTTTTTTGCGTCATAGATAATTTTATCCCGATTGTTCTTAGCCATGTTTCATGAAAATCTGTTCAACCGTTTTGGAGATATTGGACTTTGAAATGAAAATGTCGGGGGTTTTTCAACTTTTCATGACACTTATATATGTGTCATTCATTACAGGGACCCGCCCGGTATCCCCTTCGAGGGTTTTTGAAAGGGTTTTTCGTAATGCTTTGCTTACCAAAGCCGATGCTCCTCTTAACCCATTCATTTGGCTATTAAAGCGCTCCAAATTCGGTATCCCCTTTAAAGGGTTTTTGAAAGGGTTTGCTTACCAAAGCCAATGCTCCTCAATACCCATTCATTTGGCTTTTAAAGCACAATAAATGGGTATTCAACACGAGGAAGCGCTTCAACCCTTTAAAAAGCGCTTAAAAAGCCTTTCTAAAGGGTTTTTCTATCAGTAGCGGTAGCGCCCCGTAAGGGAAACTCCTTCATACGGGCTAAGTTAACTGAATGAGTTGAAGGACAGCAAGTGATTTGGGCTATTAAACGAACGACTAACCCATTCAAAGGCTTTTTTCTGGGAAGGGGTTGGCAGGTCCCTGATTCATTAATCATTAGTTACACGAATTTTGAATTTGAATTAGTGAAATATGTAGTTGAAGTTCCAAAGACCGAGTAAAAAAACATTCAATGTATCAATAGTCTTTGGTCATACCACGAGAAGCCAGAAGGCCACAACTAATCGATAAAAGCGTATAGTTATTGTGTGTTGTCCTCATTGTTTTTATGGTCAGTTATCTTGTCACGAACGCAACTCGTTATCCAGGCACACAAAAAGTGCAGGATAAAATATAAGTTAGTCATCAGTGTCATCACATCCATACTTCCATACTATCCATACTAATATTATAAATGGGAAACTGTATGTGTGTGTTTGTTTGTTTGTCCGTGTTTCACGGCGAAACGGAGCGACGAATTGACGTAATTTTTTAAGCGGAGATAGTTGAAGGGATGGAGAGTGACATAGGATAGTTTTTATCCCCGAAATCATCCCCTTAGGTGGTGAAATGGGGGGGTAAAAGTTTGTATGGAGCTGCGATATAAACGAGTTACACGCGGACGGAGTCGCGGGCAGAAGCTAGTATGTCTATATGAATGTCTATGTCTATATGAATGTGTTTGTCATACGCAAGCGTGATACAAGTGGTTGTGCGCTGCACACTGTTCAAGCACTTGCGATAACTGCAATATGTGAATTAGGTTAGGTCGCAATGACGCATATTCATGATATATCCTATATCACATTAAACTCTAAATGGGGTTATTGCTAAAACTGTTGATGTTAATCACATCATCAGCCTATATACCGTCCCACTGCTGGGCACGTATGAGAGGGAACGGGCAGTAGTCCCCACGCTGGCCCAGTGCGGATTGGGGACTACACTTACACCTTTGAATTTCTTCGCAGATGTATGCAGGTCTCCTCACGATGTTTTTCCTTCACCGAAAAGCTAACGGTAAATATGAAATCATATTCCGTACATAAGTTCCGAAAAACTCATTGGTACGAGCCGGGATTCGAACCCACGACCGCCGTTTGACAGCCGCATGCCTGAACCACTGGGCTACCGTAGCTTAATAATACAGTTGATGTTAATAATACGTTGTAAATTAAATTGACCAAATGGTTGAAAGAAAAATGTTTTTACAGCGTCAAGGACTATTTGAATTGTAAAAACGTTTGACATACGAAATTATTACAATCCTAGCTTCTGCCCGCGACTCCGTCCGCGTGGAACTCGTTTACATCGCAGCTACATACAAATTTTTACCCCCCATTTCACCCCCTTAGGGGATGATTTCGGGGATGAAAACTATCCTATGTCACTCTCCATCCCTTCAACTATCTCCACTTAAAAAAATCACGGCAATTCGTCGCTCCGCTTTGCCGTGAAAGACGGACAAACAAACACACACACTTTCCCATTTATAATATTAGTATATGGATTAAATTAATACCTAATTGATATGTTATTTTAGCGTATTTAAATCTAATATTTGTATGCTTGCTTGCCTGCTGAATACGAGGACTTTTACAATATATATTAAGACATTGTATGTAACTGTTTTTTTAATGATTATACAGTGAAATTCGTGAGTATTCCGCTTCTGCAATAGGACGGGGCGGAATCTGTATGCACTGTACCTTACCGAGGTCATACTAATGTCGCCCAGCACGTATTACAGGACGGCTTGCGAACTGTGTCGCGGTGACATATCAGTGTTGGGCAAAACGTAATTGAATTACAAATTACTAATTGCAATTACAAAATGTAATTTGTAATTTCAATTACCAATTACATTTTGTAATTAAAATTGGTAATTAATTACGTTTTCAATTACAAATTACTTTTTTCTAACACAATATTCGAGTATATTTTGGACTTGGAGATTTTTCATAAAAATATTTCCTCACATTTTAGTGTTTTTTTAATTCGGTCGTACAAAATGCTTAAAAATAATCACAAAATGTCATATAAAGTTGTCCCCAAAATCACTTCTTTCAACGATATACTTCAACTCGATGTGTTAGACGGCGCGGTGCTATCTAGGACTTAGAGAAATTTCTAACAATAATTTTATTTTAACGTTTTGCTGTTTTTTTTCAATTGCGTCGTAAAGTATGCCTAAAAAGAATCATATTATGTCATATAAACTTTTTCCCAAAATAGCTCTTTTTCAACGATGTACCTACTTAACTTCGATGGATCAAAGGACAGAGAAATTTCCATCAAAAATGTTTTTGTTAGTTTTCGGTTTTTATTTTTATTCCATTGATAGCAATGCTTAAAACAATCACAAGATATCATATAAAGTTTTCCCCTAAATCGCTCCTTTCAACGATATACTCGATGTGTTTTAGACGGCGGTGCAGGTGCTATCAAGGACTTAAGAGAAATTGCCATAAAAAAAAATTTTCTTACTTTTTGGTTTTCGTTCCGTTGAAACAATACTTAACCCTTAACATGGCAAGACATGAAGGAATGTAGCCAGCTATCACTCGGAATGTTTTTTGTGATAGTTATTGGTTAAAAAGAACTATAGTTAAGAAAAAAAAAAGAAAACCATTCTGAAAGTTAGTTTTTCAGGACGTCCGTTAAAACGGACATTGCCACGAATCGTAAAAAATGATTGCCTTTGATGTTGTCCTAAAAAACGGACAATACTGTCATGCAGGTCACGAAAAAAAAATAAAAAAAATGTCGTCAACCAAAAATAAGCTTGAATACACTGAATAAAATCATTCTGAGCATCATCATCATAACAGCCGAAAGACTTACACTGCTGGACATATGCCTCCCACGAAGAGTGCCAAAGTGACCGGTCCTGCGCCACCCGCATCCAGAAGACTCCCGCAACCTTTACCAGATCATCAGTCCATCTTGTCGAGGGTCTACCCACACTGCATCTTCCGGTACGTGGTTGCCACCAAAGTATCTTTCCACCCCAACGGCCATCGGTTCTACGTGCAATGTGCCCTGGCCACTGCCACTTAAATTTAGCGATCCGGAGGTCTATATCGGTTTCCTTGGTCCTGCTGCGGACAGCCTCATTTCTGATGCGGTCACGCAGAGAAACTAACAGCATAGCCCTCTCCATTGCCCTTTGGGTGACTTTGAGCCTTCTTATGACGGTCATAGTAAGCGACCACGTTTCAGTGCCATTAGTCATCACTTGCAACACACACTGGTCAAATACTCTCATCTTGAGACACTGCGGAATATTGGACGAAAAGTGAGATTGGTCGGTAGCTCGTCAGCAGGGTGGTGTAACCTTTTTGAGGAATAGCACCACCACACCTCTGTTCCGTGCTTTTGGCATTTTCCCTTCCAATAAGACGGAATTGAACAAATGCTGAAGAGCCGTAGGGACCGGGTTTCCACCCGCCATCAGCAGTTCGGCTGTTATTCCGTCTTCACCTGGTGCCTTGTTGTTCTGGAGCTGTTGAACAACCTTTACAAGCTCATACAGGCTGATTTCCGGGGTGTCGTTGGAATAGAGTTGGGTTAGTCGAGCTAGAGGGTCCTCCACAAGACTAACCTCGGGTCCGCGAGTTGATGTGTATAGCTGTCCGTAAAAGTGCTCTACCTCAACCAAAAGCTCAGGTTTAGAAGAAACGATTCTACCATCTTCAGTTTCCAACTTGGCGAGCTGGCTCAGTCCAGTAGCCAAATCTCTCCAAAACACTTTAGCGTCCTCGTTACACGGGATAGCCTCTTCAATAACTTGTATTGAATTGGCGCAGATCGCGGGTAAAGCAATTGCAGATCTCTTTATTGAGCTACTGGTGTAAAGTGACATCGGATGAAGACCTAGGCAACGTTTCGCTCCCTTCCTTTGTGAGCTTCTAACAACTCGGAGGCTTATGGGGGAGGGGAGTGAGGTGTTGTTGTGTGAACAGAACATGTGAACACAACTGGAGGGCTCTCTAGCTCAACAGCTAGAGAACCTTTTAGTTGTGTTGGTTCATTGGGCGTTGAAGAACTTAGACCCAAAGGCACGGCGAGCTTCCACAAACCCGTAATTGAATTCGTCTAAATCGCCGTCTAGGAAACGGAAACAGTTTTGCAGTTCCACATGAAAGCTCTCGGTTTTGAATTTTGATTGGTGCTGTATGGAACAACTTCATCAATCGAGAGAGTTCTTGCTTGACACATATATTAAATGTGCCTCTTACCAGACGGTGATCGCTCCCGGTTTTAACTGTATTGATGATCACAGAGACAACATTTAATGTATCCCTCCTCGTCGACAGGATGAAGTCAGTCTCGTTTTTAGTTGGTCCACTTTCTGTGCTCGCGTTACGTTTAATGGCAAGGTCCGTTTTCTGTCACAATGTGAAACAACCTATGTATCCATAAAAGTCGGCACTGTCCGTTTATTATGACATGCTCAATGGTACGTAGCCACCTATACAATCGATCGATTTTATCTGCTTTGCCTTAAGGTTGACTGGTAGAGAATGCTTTATAGCATTAAGTCCGCCTTTTGTACCATAAGATATTCTTTTGTGCAATAAAGATTAAATAAATAAATAAATAAAATAATGTCACAAAAACAGGACCAGCTTTAAATCATCCTTTTTGACTTAACATTAATTGAATATTTAATTAAATTTATATCAAAAACGAAAGTTTAACTCCCCTGAAGGTTAATTCAACAAAAAAAAAAGTTTTTTTTTATTCATTATTGTTTTATGGGGCCAGAAACAAACGCCAACGCAAATTTCGAAAATCATTGATTTCAAGTGACGCTCGCGCACAAATTGAACGTTGCACACTATTGGCGTATTCAAGAAATATATAGTCATATTCTCGCCATTTCGTTTGGCGTATTTACTTTTCTAGCCAGAATGCGCGTTCAAACTTTGCGCGGCATTTACTAACTGTACTAAAAAAGTGACAGGAAAGCGTTAAGGGTTAAGGAGAAGCGCAAAACGTCAAATAAACTTTTTACCTAAATCGCTATTTTCAAAGATATACTCAGTCACAATGTTAGAAGGAATCGATTCCAGGACTTACGAAGAATTTACGAGCAAAAAAAATATTTTTAATTTTATTATTGGTTTCCAGTTCATCGTAAAAGACACACAAAAAAAAAAAAAAAAACGTCAAATAAACTTCTTTCTACGATGTATACATAGATTATATACATAGTATTACAGAGATATCGAAGTTTTAGTGAAAAGTAATTGAGCAGAAAGTTGCAATTACAAATTATATAACTAAGCAATCGGCATACCTAGTCAATTACAAATTTCTTTATCTTAATTTTTATTTTAAGTGCGCATCAAAAGAATCACAAAATTGTAAAATTATATTTTAAACAAATCTCTCTTTTCAGAAATATGCAATACCAACTCTTAAACTATCAACTGCCATCGGCAGTATCGGCACACGGTTTTTAGGACTTAGAAAATTTCTGTCAATAATTTTTTTTGACGTTTTGCTGTTTTTTTCAATGTATATTACGTTTTATAAACTTTTTCCCAAAATGGCTCTTTTCGATGATATACTTAACTTCGATGGATCAGAAGCGAAATTCTCAAGGACGAGAAATTTCCATCAAAAATGTTTTTCATAGTTTATGGTTTTATTTTTATTCTATCGAAAGCAATGCTTAATAAGCATCACAAAATGTCATATAAAGTTTTCCCCAAAATCGCTTCTTTCAACGATATACTCGATGTGTTAGACGGCGGTGCTATCTAGGACAGTGAAATTACCATAAAAAATTTTTTCTTAGTTTTTGGTTTTTGTTTTTTTCTATCGAAAACAATGATTAAAAACAAGCACAAAACGTTACATAACTTTTTTCCCTTTAAAATCGCTCTTTTCATCGTTATGCTCAACCACAATGGTCGAACGAATCTATTTAAGGACTTAGATAATTTTGGACGAAACAATATTTTTTTTTAGTTCACTATAAAAAACGCGCAAAAATAAGCACAAACTGTCAAGTAAACTTTTTTCTAACATGTGTCGTTAGAGAGATATCGAAGTTCCAGTTAAAAGTAATTGAGCAAAAAGTAATTGCAATTACAAATTACATGTAATTGCAATTACCAATTACAAGTAATTTCAATTACATGAAATTTTAATTACATTCAATTGAATTAACGTAATTGAATTAATAATTGTGTAATTTGTAATTAAATTACAAAAAGTAATTAATTACGCCCAACACTGTGACATAGACTAGCCGTCACCTTCTAAACGTTCTAATAAGAAAGAGACAGAGTCTGTCTTGCCGCGACTCAGCTCGCGGGCAGTCATGTGATAGCCGTGCAGATTTCCTTAAGGCCTCCACCCACCGGACGC
The DNA here is from genome assembly GCA_945867215.1 of Epinotia demarniana. Classification (NCBI taxonomy): domain Eukaryota; kingdom Metazoa; phylum Arthropoda; class Insecta; order Lepidoptera; family Tortricidae; genus Epinotia; species Epinotia demarniana. The sequence continues at coordinate 9,489,107 of OX244285.1, forward strand.
GTGTCGTGCGCGGCGCGTGTGCTGCGCGGCACACGCGCAAGTTGTAAAGCATTGAAACTACAATTCAAACACACATCGAACGCGTTTCGAAGGCGGGCCCGCGCGGCTCTAAAGATACAACTCGGCAGCGCGGCCGCGTGTCGTGCGCGTCGCGTGTGCTGCGCGGGCCCGCGCTGCTAAGTATGATAGAGATAGTAAGATACATATTAAATGTGTTGGTAGTGAGAGAGATGGCACACGCGCAGCACACGCGCAGCAGCCGCGCTGCACACGCGCGTCACACGCGTTGCTATACGCCGCCCGCTTCCGGTGTGAATATACCGCTTCATACGCGCCCGGCACGCGCAGCACACGCGCGGCACACGCGTCCGGTGGGTGGAGGCCTTTAGTTGTCGGTATGCTGCCAGTATTATATTTGCGCAGTTGTATTGTGCTGTGTAGTTGTATTACTTGCGTAGAACCGATGGGCATTGGGGCGGAAAGATTCTCGAGTGGCGACCACGTACCGAAAGGCGCGGCGCGGGTAGGCCCAGGACCGGTCACTGTGGCACCCTTTGGTGGGGGGGGGGGGGGGGCTATATGATGGCTACGTCTTTCGGCTGATATGATGATGATGATGATGATGAGTTGTATTATATTGCACGGAAGCGGCCGGTTACTGTATGCGTATTATTATCAGACTAGCACCTACTAATTCTAATATACTCCATTGTCTTATTGACAGTTAACTGCAATGTGTCTATGGCTACGTTACGTTTTGACGTCTCTATGTTAGTTTTAGACTAATTCACACTTATTTCAGAACAGGCGCTAAATTTTGTAAACACACAATGTGCACTCTGTATTTCTAGCATCGTCCTGTATGTGCGAATATGTTCGTCGTGTATCGGTGTGGAAACCGTCTCCCTTTGACTAATGCGTGTGAGAGTGATAGAATGTCTCATCCAAAGCGATAATACATCAGCTGGTCGATAGCGTAGCGCTTTGTATTGTCAACAGCCAAAGTTGATGATCATTTTAGTACCTAGGTACTATCGACAAAATTGAATCCTGACCCACCATGGAACCTTGTTACAATTAACTGACATATTAACGGCATATGATCGTACGTATTTTCGTTAATTGTAACAAGGTTCTATGGTGGGTCATGATTCAGATGGTTCATTAGTACCAAACTCAAACTCAAACTCAAGTGCGACAAGGGACTAAAAATGATCAGCTATATTTTCAGTTGACTATATATACATCCGGTAGATCTAAAAGTATTTTTTTGTATGGGAATATGAGAATTGATGTCCTAACACGACTGAAAATTACATAATCAAGGCCCAGACTACCCACTAAACCCCCAACGATTGTCCAACCATGTCGCTGCCAAGGAGGGCCAAAGGTTCGCTTGACGCATTCTACTCTGACCCTCGCGACTGGCCCGTAAGCGTGGGCACGACTAGGGCGAGCGCCCCGGGACAATTTCGGGGCGCTGCAATCCCGTGGGCTTATTGGACAGACAGGGTCCCCCGACCCTGCCATCCAGACCACTTCGGCGGGGGGAGTAAATGCGCATAGCGACGGCGTGCGCGCCCCGCTCTCCGTCTGTGGATATTTGGAGCGGAAGGGTCGTTCTCCCGCTCTCTCTCCGCAGCCTCCTTCAGTCTGTGCCATTAGGGACTTGCAGAAGGAGGCCATAGCTTCCCAGGACCTCTCGCTGTCGAGCATTTTTGATACAATGGTCGGCAGCGAGAGGTCGTTACCCACACTATAGCGACCAAATTGTGCCGCTGTGGCCCCCACGCCAAACATACCTCCAGTGTGTGGCGCACATCGTCTACTGCTACACCACACCCATGGCAGCGGGGGCTTTCCTCCCGACCAGCGACTCGGTGCAGATACCCCTCGAAGCAACCATGTCCTGTGAGTACCTGCACCAGGTGAATTTCAACCCTGCTTGACTTAGCTACTGCCTAGTATACCGCAAAATATTGAAATCAGTTTTTTTCTTAAGGCAATGGATTCAAGATATTTGGTAATTTAGGTTTTTCCCCATTCATAATTAGTATTTTTATTTATTTATTTATTGATTTAATAAACATGCATTTAATTATTAACATGGTCTCACAAAACTGTCGGGACAGTTTGTCTGTGTGATAATTTTATGGTACAGAGTTAACTAATTTGTTCAGTAAATGTTACATTCAGCTATATGCCTTGGGTGTTAATGTTATTAATGTTAAGTAATGTCGTTTTAGTTTCCTCTTAAAGTCTTTTTTTATACTTTCACGGCTGATAGTTTCTGGTAAACTGTTCAGAAGATAGGGGATACGTTTTTTTAGTGTTCTATCTCCATAATGGTTCTTAACCTTCGGTACGCACAGTTTACCGGACGCCATAGCCCTAGTTACATTTATTATCGACTACTTTTAACAAGCTATTCTCCGAGCTAGGCTCCAGACTGCTAGTATTGGAAAAGCAGTTTCTGATCGGATTCATCATAAGCCTATATACGTCCCACTGCTGGGCACAGGCCTCCTCTCATGTATGAGAGGGAACGGGCAGTAGTCCCCACGCTGGCCCAGTGCGGATTGGGGACTTCACATACACCTCTGATCGGATTAAATCGAAGGAATTCTGTTGCCACATATTATTGAAGCTTCTTGTTATGTCTATATACTTACGTGTTATTTGTTTTCAAATAATGTCAACGCCTTATTTGCACTCCAACATTGATTGACAGCGTATCGAGTTTGAAGTATTTACTTCGTCCGTACTTTTCCGATTGTATCGTAATCAATGTCATTTTATATCTCAAGGTTTCGGGATGATAATGATTGGATTATGCGATTGCTTGTATGTAGGTACTTATCTGTTTTGCAATGAATATTTACGAGTCTATTGTCTTATCGGACGCCCTTTTTTCGATGTCGTAAGAGTGTGTAGGGTTGAAGTGTGCGATAGGCTAGCAACTATCGATCCATTCGTGTATTTCTTGTCTGGGAGTATAGACGCAGGATTATTACCAACTAGGCTAAAGCGGTCGTCAACATGTTTCTCAATTTATTATTATTTACCTGATCGTATTTGAATTTAAACTTTTGTGAGACATGTTAAAGTAATCCTAATAATTACACGGTTCAACTCATGTATCAAATGGCACTACGGGCGACATGTTTCGAACTCGTCGAGAGTTCCCCGAAGAGTTCGAAACATGTTGCCAGTAGTGACATTTAATACGTGAGTTGAACCGTGTCATTATTACCATTATAATCGTAATTGTTTACCTATACGTCACAGTTTGCTCAAAGTATTACTTTGGGATTTGCCAAAGGCAACAAAAGTGATAATTGCTGTAAATGTTATTTATGTACTGGAATGATTATGTATTGTAAGGATTATTGAAGTAACCTCTTACTTACTACATTTGCTACATCCACTCGTCGATAGTATTCCCATACAAACTTTCACCCTTCATTTTACTTCCATAGGATATAGGTACTCGTATTTTCAAAGCGTAGAGGTCTAGATTAGTTAGGCGTGAAGGTTGAGATGCAGTGGTCTAATTAGGGCACACTACACACACACACTAGCTTTCGGAATAAAATCTCGTCTAAGTATGATAAGTTCTTAGACATTTTCGCATTTATTATATTTATTACTAGGTTTTTCCCGCGACATCGCCTTAGGGGATATGACTTCCCACAGGCGCAACTTCATTTACCTGACTCCCGTAGACAATTCCACCCCCTTTCATTTTCTTTCATCCCTTTAAAGGATGATTTTCCGGATAAAAACGCCACCGCCGTGTCCGGATAAATAGTGCAAGCTTATGAATAAAAAATGACAGTGACATAGGCCACGTTCAACAAATAAAATGTGATTATTATCGACAGAAACCTTGAAATGACGGAACCGAAGAAAATACAATTGCGATAAGTTCTTTCAAAACAGTCTTATCATTTCATTGCATACGTATGTTGTAAAATTACTTAGGTACCTCGTACTACTTACATTTTATATATGTTAAAGTGACTCTGTTTGTCTGTCTTTTACCTTTTCACGCTTAACCCTCTGAACCGAAGTAGATAAAAACTTTTTAACAAAAAAATAAAAAACGGCCGAAAAAAACCGAAAAGCAGAGAATAATAAAATAAACCTTTTTTATTTAGTTAACTAAGTTCTTAAATTAATCTAAGTCTACCTAAGTAATTTTGAGTCGGCGCCAAACAAGCATAAATAATAAACCTTTTTTATTAACCTTAATAACTGAGTTCTTATATTAGAGTTGGCGCCGACTCAAAATTACTTAGGTACACTTAGATTAATTTAAGAACTTAGTTATGGCTTATTATTTTCGCGGCGACAGAAAAATTAAAGAGCAGCAAACTATTTGCAAGTAAAATAATAACTTGTCAGCGATTAAATATTTTGGCAATCATTTATATTAAATGAGCTTTAAACTAAGGATATTTTAAAATTAAAATAATGGCAGCTACTTTAAGGTAGCAGAAATAATAAACGAGATTACTGAAATCATAGGAGAGGTACTATAAATAATGACTTGGCGACTAATATTAGCAGAAGGATAACAAACTTTATATTAGTGGCAACTTCAGGTCTCCATCTAAAAAAGCATTTTGGGCTTTGATTTGCTGGCAGCTTAAATATTAAAATGGGTACTGTATAAAAGTAATGGGGAGTTATTTTTTTAGTCTTCGAAACCATAATTTAATGAAAACGGCGATAAGCCGCGGATAGGTTAGAATTAGAGCCGCGGTTATTTTTTTTATAAAAGAGCGGAAAACCAGCAAATTAACAAAGATGAATCCGAATGCATGTTTAGTAAGGCGTTTAAATATTATTTATACGGGCCATAATTATTATTTATACATGCAATTTTCAACTTTGATTAAAGCTCTTAAAGTGTCGCACAAAGTATTTTTTTTATGACCTTGATTTATTTTATATGCAATCTCCATTGAACAATTAGAGTAGGCCATTTTCAACTTTGTATCCGCTGTCATGTTTCCGCTTAATTAGTTAATTCAGTCGCCAAAACAATAACTCGATGCTAGTTTATATTGAAACAAAGCCGAAAATTGATTACTTAGCTGCTACTTTTTACTTTATACTAGTCTCCGCAATTAGTCGCCAACTTATTATTTTTGCTACCCCCTTCAATTTTTTATAAATCCCTACATCAGATTAATTTGTCGCCGCGTTAAATACATGCCCTTAGTTATTAAACTAAATATGTTTTTTTTTTTGCTTTACAGTTTTTTTTCGGCGGTTTAATTTATTTGTTAAAATGTTTTTATTTAACAATTTTCTGTGGCTTACTTTAGTTAATTACTAACGTAGTTACTAGTTACATGCAATATTTTTGATTACTTGCTGCATATGTGGTCATACATTTCAATCAGTAAGTGAACAAATCATCCCCCGTTTTCCGACCCTTGGGGTTGAAATTTTTATTTAAAATTTAGGTGGGCCACCTTCGAGGCCCTTTCTAATAAAAAAAGAATTATCAAAATCTGATTACTCTGTAAAAAGTTATGTGTCGTCAGACATAAAAAAAATACGCGTTGACTTGAGAACCTCCTCCGCTTTTTTTTCGTCGGTTAATAAGTAGCTTCTGCCCGCGACTCCGTCCGCGTGGAACTCGTTTATATCGTAGCTCCATACGAACTTTCACTCCCCATTTCACCCCCTTGGGGGAGGATTTCCGGGATAAAAACTATCATATGCCCTTCCCCGGGACTCAAACTATCTCTATACCAAATTTCACCCAAATCGGTTCAGCGGTTTAAGCGTGAAGAGACAGACAGGCAGACACACTTTTCCATTTATAGTATTAGGTTGGATTTATTATTTACTATTCCGGGGAAGGACATTTTTATTCCAGAATTCAACCCCTTAAAGGCTGAAATGGGGACGAAATCTATGGTGGTACAATATGAAAGAGTTCCTCGCGTAGCAATAAATGATTGAGTATTGAGTATTGAAGTCGCGGGTTGGAGCACACACATTATCATGAATTTTTTAATCAATTCGAACTGGTTGAGAGTTTAGTTGCGAAAGATTGCATTGTTACTATGGTTACATTTTATTTTATCGTATGCATACTTTATTTCGCCTTTAAAGTTACATGCCAAGTTAATATACCTCCGGCTTGTAAAAATAACGACGTATAGAATCAATAAAATGGCACGATTTTATCGTAAATCCAATGTTGTCCTTTGCGTCATTTAAAGTGACGTAAAGTCGTGCATCAACAGTATCAGCAAACATGATCTCGTTAATAGTGTTAGGACGTAATGATTTCTAGAAGATTTATTAAACTTCATGTTGGGGGTAGTTTTACAAATAACGTTGAACTATTCGACTAAAATCGCGGCATCATGGCACCGTTATCGGACGATAAATGCGAGGTAAAAAGAGTTCAAATAATTTCATGTGGTGACATAAAGGCTGATGCTTTGTCCTGTCAGAATGACAAGAGAAACGCAATCGTAGGTTCTGGTTATTCATTTTCTCAAACTGTCGGCCAATTTTAGGTGCGATAATCTGATTCTTGATCAGCAAAACATTCTCGGCCGTGTGCCATGCATTTTATCGTGTCGTCATGAAACGTAGGTATATTGAGAGTGGGCTTACGGACTATTATGTTAATTATATAATTGGTATCAATATGAAAAAGTAAACGTTTACAATACCAATGATGTAGCGACCTGGATTGAATAATTTAATTTTTGTGCAATTCTTCATATGCACGTCACAAATATTCTTTGCTTCTTTAACTGTATTACGTTCCGCATTGAACATTCAAATGTAAACATACAACAAGACTTTTCACGCATTATCGTGCGATGTCGTGCTAATTTGTCACGGAGTTTTCATATTATAATAAATGATTGTTTATTTTTGTGATGTAGTGGTTGGACATACAAACTCTACAATGTTATTTGAATTCAAATATTTAATTTAAATTCAATCAAACTGGATGCTTGTAAAAAGCAGATTGTGTCTCAAGAGAGCGAAATTATATATTTACATCGAGGGTGGTATTTTTAATTCTGAGTGATGCGATAGATTCTACAATAAACTCCTGAGCGAAGCAGCTAGGGATTTAATGCAGTATTTGACATCAAATCAGCTTCTATTTATGAAACGTCAAAAATGCTCCGTTAGTATGGAATTTGTAGTTAGTGTGTTTGTGTGTTTGTATAAGGACGTGTTTGATTGTGACGTCACAATCAAACATCGTAATCGTAATTACTAAGGAAAAAACAAATTATTTTCAAGGTTGTCAAATACCCTATAGTAGAATCTTGAGGGTAACGAGTGATTGAAGTGTTTACGCCCAAGAAGGACATAATTTGTCACCGAGAGGCATACAGCACACATGTCGTCTACATAGCACCACGAAATCTTTGGCATTGGTAAACGCAGTTGCCATGCGGGCAAGCCGTAACGGAAAATTACAATGCTAACTTGACCCCTGGAAGGTGGTGACGATTATATAGTTACTCGCTTGATGCATGTGACTAACCTTAACGAACATTTCCTACTATAAACGTCAATCTCCATCAACCCGCGTGCTGCACGCCAGTGTTGGGCAAAACGTAATTGAATTACAAATTACTAATTGCAATTACAAATTACTTTTTTCTAACACAATGTTCGAGTATATTTTGGACTGGGAGATTTTTCATAAAAATATTTCCTCACATTTTAGTGTTTTTTTAATTCGGTCGTACAAAATGCTTAAAAATAATCACAAAATGTCATATAAAGTTGTCCCCAAAATCACTTCTTTCAACGATATACTTCAACTCGATGTGTTAGACGGCGCGGTGCTATCTAGGACAGAGAAATTTCTAACAATAATTTTATTTTAACGTTTTGCTGTTTTTTTTCAATTGCGTCGTAAAGTATGCCTAAAAAGAATCATATTATGTCATATAAACTTTTTCCCAAAATAGCTCTTTTCAACGATGTACCTACTTAACTTCGATGGATCAAAGGACAGAGAAATTTCCATCAAAAATGTTTTTGTTAGTTTTCGGTTTTTATTTTTATTCCATTGATAGCAATGCTTAAAACAATCACAAGATATCATATAAAGTTTTCCCCTAAATCGCTCCTTTCAACGACATACTCGATGTGTTTTAGACGGCGGTGCAGGTGCTATCGAGGACTTAAGAGAAATTGCCATAAAAAAAATTTTTCTTACTTTTTGGTTTTCGTTCCGTTGAAACAATACTTAAGGAGAAGCGCAAAACGTCAAATAAACTTTTTACCTAAATCGCTATTTTCAAAGATATACTCAGTCACAATGTTAGAAGGAATCGATTCCAGGACTTACGAAGAATTTACGAGCACAAAAAATATTTTTAATTTTATTATTGGTTTCCAGTTCAATCGTAAAACACACACAAAAATAAAGACAAAACGTCAAATAAACTTCTTTCTACGATGTATACTTACAGAGATATCGAAGTTTTAGTGAAAAGTAATTGAGCAGAAAGTTGCAATTACAAATTATATAACTAAGCAATCGGCATACCTAGTCAATTACAAATTTCTTTATCTTAATTTTTATTTTAAGTGCGCATCAAAAGAGTCACAAAATTGTAAAATTATATTTTAAACAAATCTCTCTTTTCAGAAATATGCAATACCAACTCTTAAACTATCAACTGCCATCGGCAGTATCGGCACACGGTTTTTAGGACTTAGAATTTCTGTCAATAATTTTTTTTGACGTTTTGCTGTTTTTTTCAATTGCGTCTTAAAGTATGCCTAAAATAAAGTATATTACGTTTTATAAACTTTTTCCCAAAATGGCTCTTTTCGATGATATACTTAACTTCGATGGATCAGAAGCGAAATTCTCAAGGACGAGAAATTTCCATCAAAAATGTTTTTCATAGTTTATGGTTTTATTTTTATTCTATCGAAAGCAATGCTTAATAAGCATCACAAAATGTCATATAAAGTTTTCCCCAAAATCGCTTCTTTCAACGATATACTCGATGTGTTAGACGGCGGTGCTATCTAGGACAGTGAAATTACCATAAAAATTTTTTTCTTAGTTTTTGGTTTTTGTTTTTTTTCTATCGAAAACAATGATTAAAAACAAGCACAAAACGTTACATAACTTTTTTCCCAAAATCGCTCTTTTCATCGTTATGCTCAACCACAATGGTCGAACGAATCTATTTAAGGACTTAGATAATTTTGGACGAAACAATATTTTTTTTTAGTTCACTATAAAAAACGCGCAAAAATAAGCACAAACTGTCAAGTAAACTTTTTTCTAACATGTGTCGTTAGAGAGATATCGAAGTTCCAGTTAAAAGTAATTGAGCAAAAAGTAATTGCAATTACAAATTACATGTAATTGCAATTACCAATTACAAGTAATTTCAATTACATGAAATTTTAATTACATTCAATTGAATTAACGTAATTTAATTAATAATTGTGTAATTTGTAATTAAATTACAAAAAGTAATTAATTACGCCCAACACTGCTGCACGCGTTACAGACGGTTTTTAATACGTCCACACTACCTATATCGTGTTGTGTTGTGCCGTAGAGCAGGGTTTCTTAAAGTTTTGTCTGCGACATGATTGCTAGGGGTCCACGGCAGTTCGTTTACCGTTTGACACATTTTGTGTGGCGCTAACCTTTTTCTTGCAAAATAGGCACGTGCTGAACGCAAACAAAGGCTATTCATTAGCTCAGTACAATGGCCATTCATGAGCCCAGTTTAAATAATTTAAACTATACAGTGATTACATATAATCACGCCTATCCTCGAGGGGTAGGCAGAGATCACGGATTTCCACTTGTTATGATCTTGACAAACCTTTCTTGCTTCATTCACTTTCATTAAGGTACTGAGTAAACTGACCTTTCTTCAGCAAAGACCCTATATTTACAATGTGGCAATGTGGCAAGAATGTGGACATAAAACAGTGGAGACATGACCCTGTAAAGGGATCGGTTGGGCAATGGCTGAAGACCTGTTTGTTTTTGTCTCAATAAGTATGTTTCTCAAACTTGCAATGAAATGTTGACGTATCTTACTTCAAATTACATTCGGAAATATTACGTATACCCCAGGAAAATTACGTTTTTTTCAAAAAATAATTTATATCAGCGTTTTTTTGTTTGTTTAATTTTCTAATGTTATCCTAAGATGCCTTATCCAAGGATCCTACGAAATTTTCATCGGGAAGTAAATATATAAAAATAAATGACACATCCATTATGTTTTTTTTGTGTGATTTATTTGTTATTCTTGAAGAGCTCCTGTAAATTAACCAAAACATGAATTAAAATATCTATTAATATTTTTCCTCTTTTTCAGGAATTGGTTAAATGACGATTTTTTGATGACTAATATTTTGGTGGATTTTGAGTCTACGTAATTACTGAAATGATAATATATCAGTTACATACTGAAATGCTGCTGTTATGAATTATTTCCAAATTTCCATTTTTTTTCCATACTAATGAAAATAAAGTGCTGGGGTTAGTATTCGGTGCGAAGAGTGAAGATGATATGTAAAGGAATTTCATACAGCCTTACACATGCAGGCCAGTAAAGCAACCTTCTTTTGGTTTTAAATGGGGGCGCGGCGGAGGGCGCGGGCCCGGAGTTGGCGGCGCGGCGGCGGCGGTGCACTTCAGAAACGTATTTTTACTTGTACGAATAAAACAAATTGACTACTTTATATTTTTATTTCAATGCAAGTTTGAGAAAAGCACTATACAAATCTCGGCGAGAAACGGGGTTGCCGGCCGCGTATCCCTATCCGGCCTCGCTACGTACTATATCTACTTGGCCTGCAAAGTGCAAACCTTCGTTTCCCAGCCTCTATGGTAATGTACTATACCCCTTTTAGATGTCAACTCTGTTACACCCAAAAAATACCTGTTTAACTCACCGGGGTAATAAGTAGTACGGTTTTATATGCTTTATATTACAGCTGGACAGAAATCTCCTTGAAACACCCAAGCACTCTGACCTACTTCTCCACTGCGTTTCTGAATCATACCTAAGTTTAGACTTTGAACAAACTGAATTAAATCGCATGTTTTATTCACCTCGATCTTTCGGCGTTGTTGCGAAAGGTTTAGCTGTGACTGAAAATGTACGAATACGTATAAAAGAATGTAAGAGTTCGGTCACGACTTTGTGTGCGCTTGGCGCGCCATACTATGTCATGTGACACTGAATTAAATCGCGTGTTTATTTGCCTCGATCTTCCGATGTGATTGCGAGGTCTAAATTGACCTTAAATGTACAAAAATACAAATACGTAGGAGAATGTAAGAGTTCACGACTGCGTGTATTTGGCGCGCCATTAGTGTGACAGCATCAGATCTTCCCCGCGATTCTGTTAATTGTTCCTGTTGTGTTATTGTCTGTTAAGTCACCCACAAATATATCTCGACCCCGCGATTCGTAGTAACTAAGCGTATCTATATAATCATAGGCAGAGGCGTCTCTAGCTCATGTAGCGCCCGTTTGCAAACATTACTCTGGCGCCCCCTAGTAAGAGCGTGGTCAAAATGGAATAGTAGCGGGCGGCGCTCGGCGCCCCCTAGGACCGCTGCGTCCGTGTGCAACGCACACCCTGCATCATAGGTAAAAACACCTCTGATCATAGGTCCAGTTTCGTTAGGCGTGACGGGTGTGGTGTGGTATTAGAACGCAGCTTTTCGTTGTTTATTCAATGGCGCGCCAATTATCTGCGCAAATGCATGGATGGACGTACGCAAAATGTGGAAACCACCCTAACCGTAGAATTTTGAAATTCGCACCCGTTCCATTCAGATGGCGCGTTTGCGCATGTCGCTGGTGGTGCTATCTGTCTAGGCCTCCACACACCGAACAACGCGGGTCGAGCGCGGGTCGGGTCGGGCGGTATCTCTATCTCTTTCGCACAGCAGCATGGCGTCTCTATCGCACAGTAGCGCGGGCAACTGTGTGATAGAGACAGTGAGAGAGATATTAAATGCGTTGCTAAGTGAGAGAGATATACCGACCCGCGCCGCGCACGGCCCGACCCGCGCCGCGCCCGACCCATGTGTGGAGGCCTTTATGGACCGAATATGGCGAATGCATTCGTCTTGTTCGATCAGTCATGTTATCGTGTATGATGTTTTAATATTGCATAAAAACAACAACAAAATCATTGAAAATAACGTCAATGACGTAATATAATTACCCTTGGACCACTTACAGTTCATCGAACTGAGCGTGATTAATTGCATAATATTTACTAACTAGTAATACATAATATTAAACATTAATAACGCTTACGTTTTCATGTGGACGTGATTTTTGTCATGCGCATGAGTTGATATTAACACAAGTCTTAATTCATTCATTTCTAGCCATGGACCTGTTTGACCTATAATACTCTGGACAGGTTATGTTGCCTCAATGAGGAAGGGAAAAGCTCCTATGCAGCTAAATTAAGAACTGTTCTTAAAATGGCTGAGGGCTTACCATAAACAACATACTTAATTTGGACGGTTTATTTGCTACAATTGCATACGAAATCAGCTGTGGCCTTCCTCGGCCTTCTGCCAATACTGATGTAGCTGCTGCTCTGTACCAGGGGAATGCTTATTTGATGGCGTTTACTCGCCCTGTCGCAAGGTCGTCATAAGGCCTATGTAGCTTTTATTGAGAAGTCCGTCCCACCGTCTAACCCAGTACGCCCTGTTATCCCTGTCGCTGATTGATCGGGGGCTGCTTACACGTTATATTCGCAGCTAACCACCATATCTGATGGCCGTTCACTATCCGTCACCTGTGACCGCGTTGGTAGCCTGTAGTTCAGCCCCAACAACATAAGTTCATTTACCCTTTTAACATAAGTTCATTCAGATCGTCGTTTATTTTGTCAATATTTGACGAGATAATAATGACGAATAATTTACTTTAAAAACAAAGTTTTAACCGACTTCAATTTAGTATTCCGCCAAGCCACGAGAACATTTCCTATTTTTTCTACACTTACCAAATGAACTGATTTCCGATAGCAAATGCGTTGATTACTATAGAAAAAAAACCGAATCGCTGTATGTGGGCTATATGATAATATTTGAGGACTTCCATCGTTTCCCCAAGATCATCACCAATGGCACTTCATTCGTTCCTATTTCAACGGAATCTTATCAGAACCTGTGACGTACTTTTGCACTTTTAAGTACAGGAAGGAGGAATTCGATAAGTCATCTGTGGTCTTCATCATCAATTCCTCGCCACCAAATTTATGATTCCGGATGTATGTAAATACACGAGTTGTAACAGAAAATACCAAAATCACTACACGCGTGCCTAATAAAATTGAGGAGTCCCCTCAATTCCTCATGGATCCCATCATCTAACAAAATTTTGAAAAAATGGGACCCACCTGAAAGTATATACATAAGAACAAAAAAAAAATTTCGAATCTGCTCATCAATGACGGAGTTCTGAGGTAACAAACATTGAAAATAATAATAATAAAAAATACAGCCGAATTGAGAACCTCCTCCTTTTTTTGAAGTCGGTTAAAAAAGCCGTAAAACGCTGAATTCACCCAACTGTAGGTGCCGCTTAATGGGCAATATCATCACGCGCCGTCCAATTATGTCCGCCGCGTCACTCGACTGTGCACTAATGAACACTCCCACAAATATAATAGAGACACCACACGAAAGACAGGACATAGGCCTCCCCCAAAGAGTGCCACATTGACCGGTCCTGCGCCATCCGCATCCAACGGACTCCCGCGACCGGAAGTTACACTTTTCCGAAGTGAGTGTCGCGAAGAAGTTTTGTGACGCCACAAATATAATAAGGACACCAGTCGTCATCATATAAGCCGAAAGACGTCCACTGCAGGACATAGACCTCCCCCAAAGAGTGCCACAATGACCGCGGTCCTGCGCCATCCGCATCCAACGGACTCCCGCGACCGGAAGTTTAACTTTTCCGAAGTGAGTGTCGCGGAGAAGTTTTCTGACGCTTTTGATACAATTTATTATATTTATACTGGCAGATATTTAATTGGTGATACAAATTGCAAAATGTGAATCTATCCATGATTCTGTATTGTATTTGTTGTTGTTGTTATAGCGGCAACAGCAATACATCGTCTGTGAAAATTACAACTGTCTAACTATCACGGTTCATGACTTTCATTAGATACAGCCTGGTGACAGACGGATAGACGGACGGACAGCGCAGCAGAGTCTTAGTAACAGGGTCCCGTTTTTACGGAACCCTTAAAAGATTAAAAGGAACACCTGAAGTGAAATAGTTATTTACGATACAGAAGTGCCGAAAATAGGAAACGAATTACCTATTCGCGCGTACAACGTTTTGGCTCTTTAAAGTTTCGATGCACGGAAAGTGCTCTTTTCCGCACCAGTGCGGGAAAGTAGCACCATATGTACCGTAAATGCCTTAATAGGTCCCTACCCGGCTAAACACCTATCTGTTTGGTTCGATACTCCAAGAATATTGATTTTGTCCCTTGGATTGTCCACGTACTGGCTACCCTTGTTCCACTTTGCGGTGCACGGTCAAATCCATTTGAAGTAGTTCGACACTTTTTCTTCAAAGATAAGGCACGTAAACGTATTCCAATACTTAACGACGACAATTATTATGCCAACTGGCTTTCTGGCCCCTGACAACGACAATTCTCTGTACATTGCTAGATCCGCAAGTAACCTAGCAACCACCAAAACTTCTAGAACAAGCAATGCATGGTGTATTGTCAGTGTCTGGTGACAATTGTCAAGTTGGTGAAATGGGGCCTGGTGGCTTGAAACCTCGGGCACAGTCGCAGGAAAAGCGAATGTCCATGTATCCTAGCCATTCTATATAGTGGTGAAAGTTATTTAAATCGGATTAGTAGTTCTGGAGACTACACCCTACACAAACAAACCTCGCAGAATGTTCCTCTTTATAATATCCCTAATATACGTGTGTTAATCGAAACGCAAAAAATATATTATGTTTGGAAAGCACTTTGCTCTAAATAAGTAAATTAAAACTAGTACAATATTTCCCTTTGATATTCTAGATACTCGATACGAAGAAACGTATAATAATTTGTCCATTAATCTAATGTTAAATAAAATATAGGAATGGGGCCGAATGGGGTACAAATGTCATTGTGTGCATGGGAAAATAACAGTTGAGTTGTGTTAACGCTTGTTTGAAAAGTTTCGCAACTGCTCTCTGGAATGTATAATTATATAATTAATCTACCTGATACATGAACCTATGATTACCTACTCAATACAAGCCATGGTAATAATAATACAACGACTTTGCGAGGTAGTACAAAGATGTCAAAAAGTGTGACAGAAATATAATCATTCGTTGTCCTTGTTCATAGTCCCACTTTTTTTATTTACCGCAAAATTATGAGGTTGCGGCAAATAAACCGTTACCCGCCCAAATGAAGACCAGTTCTTAATTTAGCTACATAGGAGCCTTTCCGTCCCTTATCCTATACCTGAGACCGGATACTTCAACCGACGGTAAAGGTGTCCCCTCAATTCCTCATGGATCCCATCATCTAACTGAATTTTGAAAAAAATGGGACCCACCTGGAAGTATATACATACGAACAAAAAAAAAAATTTCCGAATCGGTTCATCAATGACGGAGTTCTGAGGTAACAAACATTGAAAAAAAAAAATAAAAAAATAAAAAAAAAAAATACAACCGAATTGAGAACCTCCTCCTTTTTTTTGAAGTCCTTAAAGCACCCATTACTGGTAGTAGGGCGCGCGTAGACTTTTTATATTAGATGCCTAAACCGAGAAATCGCAAAGGTCCGCGCAAACTTGCCTATACACCAGGACCTCGACACACTAAAGACTCTTAGATTCAAGTCCCGAAAACCCCCCGCATTAAAGTTTCACGGCCCAGTGCCAACTGAAAACTCACTTTCTTCGTGGATTAAAGAATGGGAAGCCGGGTCAGTTTCTGGGGTCCTGTTTGAGCTTGATGTTCGGGCCCGGCCTATGGGTTTTGAGGAATCTCGGCGGGTCTGGTGTCTACTAAACCGGGTCAGGACAGGGGTCGCAAACTGCGCATCTCTTTGGTGCAGATGTGGATGGTGCGAGTCAGCGTAATGCCAGTGTGGCTGCCCAGATCAGACGGTACACCATACTATCTTTGAGTGTCCCATCACTAAATTTAGCGGGAACTCGGCTGATTTCAAGACTCTCTCGACGGATGCATTTGCTTACCTTAAATCTAATATCATAAACATTTAAGTAGATATTTTTGGTGCCATACGACAAATAAATAATTAGATCACTAATAACTTGTATTTCTTCTGTTACAGGTTTAAATGCGTGTGAAAAGAAATCATTCATATTCCTTCGGAAGGAGCTGCCAGTAAGGTAAAACATTGTTTAGCAATTCATATATTATATCGCCGGTGACTACGCTTCCACGAAATCTTGATTCAGCAGGCTAAATTTACTCTTCAAGCAGTATACGTAAGACTAAGTAGATTCTCCCACGTATTGGAAAAAACGCAGACATACCCGCGGAACAACACAGGTGAAAGAATCTTTGAAATCGGATATGTACTTCCAGAGACACACTTTACAAAACTATCTCACAGATTTCAGAAGACCCTGCCATTTTTTATTTATTTAAAATAATTACACAGCATTGCAGTTTAAAACTAAGTCACTGTGAATTACAAATAGTATTATAGGATGATAATTAACTAAATGAATGCTGGCGGCATTTCGTCGATGAATTGCAATGCTGATGCGAGAATGCGCGCGAAACCCGCCAGCTCTTCGGTCACCAGTTACGTCAACCAGACGTTTCGCGATTTCCGCAAATAACTTTTGCGCACTGGGTGGGACCCCACGGAGCGAGGGTCTCGACGCCAAATGGAACAAGTTTGTACTCTCTGCCGAGACCTATATTTAATGCGTTTCAGATTTTCGGCATTTTCTGCCGCTGCACCCGCTTTAGGTGTAGTCCGTTGAAGGTGGAACGGTGCCAGTGTGTCTACGCAGGTAGCGTCCCACACAAGCATCCGTCCCAAACTCCATTACAAATTAAATATATGACAGAAGATTTACATCCATCCATACGATACACAATTCCACAAATACTTCCAAAGACGTTCGCATCCGGTGCTGATGCAAAAAGCGCATTAAGGCTGTGTAGAGCAAAGGAGAGTTTTTGCGCGCTATGGTGGCCTCTGGCGGAGCTAGCAGTAGCCGGGTACGCGGGAGAAAATTGATCCTCGACAGTCAGGGGACTAGCGGACGCACCGCCTGACCCACCAGCTCTGGTCAGTCTGAACTGCCTCGCAAGACTTTGCAAGCGCTCGTTAGTAGCACGCATTATAGCATTGCTACTTGCTCTGTAGGTATGGTGTTGTGTTCCTGATGATTATTAAGGTCCTAAGCAGTTGATCCCTGATGTCTATGACAGTAGTCGTTAGCCGAGTTAGACGCCTTCGGGCGGCTTAAGAACTTCTATAACAGTCGAGTTGCCCACTCAGTTGATAAAGGGGGGACAACTGTTACTCGCGTCCGCACGCTGCCTACCACAATACTTCACGTATCCCCTGGGTAAAGAGTGACAAACTTTAAAGGCCAAAATAATGTTTGCCATACGATTTAAATAAATTAGGGTCCCCAGAGCTCCCCAAGATGACCTGCGTTCAGTGGGGCACCTGCATTTGTCTTGAAAACAGCGAATCCACAAATCAATTAAAAGTCGGCAATGCTGTTACTCCACAAGGTTAAGAGTCCCTTGCACACTCGTCTCAAGTAGACTCTACATACAAACGTAGTTTGGTTATTACTGTATGAGTGTTTTTTAAAATGAGAAGTTTATTTTGCTATAAATAGAAGTGTATAAAAAGTTTCATGCGCATGAAAATTTTCTATTTATAGCAAAATAAACTATTTTCCGACCTAGATATGGTGGATCCCATTGTGTATACAAAGTATCACGTTATTCTAGCATTTCGTTTTAGAGTGAGAACCAAATTACGTTTGTATGGAGAGTCCAGCGTCCTGGCGACCCAGGATTCAGGAATTAACAACTTAGAAAAGTTGAACACCCACACGTTGAAAAGTTTTTCATTTCGATATCTCAAAAGCGCCTATACCGATTTTGTTGAAACGTAGCTAAACCCATCTCGATCACGTCAGCTTTTGGACTAATCCGCATTCAAATCGGTCCATTCTTTTAGGAGCTACGAGGGCACAGACATACACACGGACACATCAAACTTATAACACCCCTCTTTTTGCGTTGGGGGTTAAATATAGACATAAATCTATTTGATACTACTGTTTTTCACTACTATCTTAACGTTGTTTTCAATTGATATCTTCTGTATGATATTGATATTTATTGTTTCGGCAGTTGACATTTGATTAAATTTATCTTATTTACTTACCACTTAGTACTAGTATTATACATGTAATAGTACTAAACATATTTTTTTAGGCTTTTGTTACGATAAAAAATGGTTATCATAAAGGGCTTCTAAATATACTTTCTTTTGTTCAGTTGAGTAATCTAAAGTTTTTGAAAAAACAATTTTTGCATTTGATTTCTACAATTTCAAGGAAACATTCCTTAATGATCGGTAGTGTAAACCTAGTGACACTATCTACTGACCTGACGGTCCTGGGTTCGAATCCCGGTATGGGCAATTAAATTGGGCGAATTCGCACCATGGCAGACAAGTCGTAACATAGAGGGCAACAGAAGTGTCCCTTTCCCACATATTATGGCCCCGCAGGCAGGGAGCGTTTGATCATATCATCAGAGGAGTCTCTAGCCCATGTCGCGCCCGGGTGCAATCATTACCGTGGTGCCCTCTAGCACTAACCTCTCCTAGTATACGCGCTAGCGCCCGAGTCGAGGCGAGTGGCTCTCGGCGCCCCCTAGGACCGCGCGCCCGGGTGCATCGCACCCCCTGCACTATAGGTGCCGCCCCTGCATATCATAGTCATTAAAAATACAAGATATAATTATAGCTGGACAGTACAATTATGTTTCATGCAGTCAATTAGTAACACAATGAGTTTGCCCTCTACCCAGCATTCCAATTGCATGTGATTATTTACGTAACGCGACGCATCCGTTTTAAATATTCATGAATGAAGGGGCCATGTGGGTGTAGAAAATGCAATACCTACTACACCTAGCTAGAGGCTCTGTGAGATAGCGATGCGCGACTTCGAATGATTTTCCTCATTGAATAATTAGCGATTACTAATGTCAATATCGGATGGTAAGAGAGAGCCGATACTTGGTAAAAACAATAAAAATAGAAGAGGCAAAATGATCGGACATCTAATACGGCACGACAGCTTCTTTTTAAACATCTTGGAGGGCAAGATCGAAGGAAGGAAGGGAAGAGGAAGGCCCAGACATACTTACACCAGCCAAATAAAAGAGAATGCGGCTGTCGAGTCATATGAAGACGTGAAGAGGCTAGCAGAGGACAAAAATCAGTGGCGGTTAGTCCACCGACACGAGCCTAGCTCTTAAATAGATGATGATGATGAATGTCAATATTCGAATTGGAAATTAATTAGTAGTACCTATACTAAGTTCCAGTCCTAAATGTGACTCTCCCTTCACACTATTGACTATGATGGGCGAGTGGTTCGAATACACTTGTATAAACTAGAAAAAAAATAGAAAATTAGTTTTCCCAAAGTCCCATCTCAAACTAATTTCTCAAAGCATTCTAGTTAATACAAGTTTATTCTAGGAAAAGGGGAAATAAATATCACGCCGTAGCCTGCCAATGTCAAAAGACGTTTTGTATGGAAATCGAACCACCTCAACATACATACCAATTTTACAAGCTTTTATTTAGTTTCACCTGTCCCGTTGTCTGTCTGTCTGTCTGTAATCAAATCTTGCAAGTTAAATTTGACCGACTTCCCGGTGACCGATTGAGCTGAAATTTTGGGTATAAGTATAGTTTGGATGACAATTCAATATTATGAGAGACGAGGGAGACGGAAGGTGGCCATGGGAATTTAGTTGCGTTAGTATCGTCTCAATGAGTAGTTGATGATGGTATACAGAAAAGTACAGTACAGTGAAATTTTTGACAGAAACTTGTGTTCTATTCCAGACTGGCGAACATAATGAAAGAGATAGCGCTACTGCCCGAGAACCTGCTTCGGATGCCGTCGGTGGGTCTCGTGAACCAGTCATACGAATGCTCTTTCGCTGAAATCATCAGGTTTGAGAAAATGGACCCTGAACAGAAAGTGCTTAGCGAGTGAGTATTGCCGTCTAATGTACGATTCTCACCGAACGGGCCGGGCCGGAGCGCATTCTATTACATGCAAAGGAATTTGAACCGTCTATACATCAGATGCTATTCATATTTGATTACAATCCTCACCGACCGCGTCGGTAGCCGACGCCTCGCAGTGGATGCACGATGCATTAAAATATGAAATGTAACTACAGTACGGTTCAAATTCCTTTGCATGCGCTCCGGCCCGGCCCGTTCGGAGAGAATCGTACATTATACATGACTGTCTACTGCGCATGCCATGGACAGCGTGGACCAATTTTTCGATCATGGAAGAACTCAAAATTATAGAGAGATTATCGTCGACTGAAAAGCTGCTACCCAATATACCATAGTCCATGCAGTGTTCCAGTGAAGCCAAATACTGCTTTATCCATATGATGACAAACAAATTAATATAGTTTTCAAATCGGATGAGTATTTCCAGAGATTACCCTCTACATTCAAACATGCTTAAGTCATCTGACCTTCCAACTAGAGAGAAAACCACAGACCTTGTTGGAATCAGATCGGATTCCTCACGATGTTTTGCTTCACCGAAAAGCTATGTACCTACAAAATATCATTTGATATTTTACAGCAGATTTTTAGTGAGAAAAAGTGAGGAAACCGGTCTTACCCCAGTAAGGTCCAGTTTTCCCTCTGGGTTGGAACGTCAGCTGGCAGTCGCTTTCGTAAAAACCCAAGCCTACGCCAAATCTTGAGACGTGCCTCGAAAACCGATCCCGGCCTCCTTTAGGGTAGAACCAGGAAAACGAGATTTATTTTATTTATTTATTTTTATCTTATTCATTTATTACGAACCATAGGTCCATATTGAATAACAAAATAAAGTACATTATTACATTAAAATAAATAATATAAAATAAAATCATTAAATTAGCAGCATTAACAACACAATACAATAACTAGCTCCAATATTCAAGGAGTTCCAGTGCTCCACCATCGGGCATTCCAACCAACAATTGGTAGGCTGTTGTCACTGTCTCGCACACGGCGCATCAGAGAGGCAACTCGTTTACGAAGTATAGCCTGAAAACTATCAACTCTAGCCTCTGCAAACATACCTGATGCGCTGAAAAAGCGAGGCAGCCCCAACAACATCCTGAAACCATTATACTGGACACAAGATTAGAGCTCTCTGCGTGCACTTGATCCCCAAGCTACACGTGTAGAATGTCTGACAAAATGCCTTAAAAAGCGTTATTTTGACATCCCTCGACCAACATGTTGCTCCTCACTGCCAATGCCCTACGCTCCCGCTCCACATCAAGATCATCTGAGAGGTCCTCGGTGATCCAGTGCCCCAGATATTTGAAGTTCGTAACTAGTCAACTCCGTTCCTCCAAGTTTAAGCGGTGGTACAGATTTCGGTTTTTGCTGATGATGATGCTTATTGGAAGACCATATTTTTCAGGTTCTGCGAACGACTAGTCCACATCCGGAACCGGCACGCAGATGTAGTCCAGACTATGGCACAGGGAGTTCTAGAGCTGAAGGAATCCCATGAAGTCGACTGCGGGCTGGAGCACTCCATACAGTACTTCCTCGACCGGTTCTACATGAGCCGCATTTCTATACGGATGTTGATCAACCAGCATAGTGAGTCTCTTTCTGACCAGGATATTTTATCTATTGGTGTATGCTTAGAATAATTAGGCTCTAATAGTGTCCGTAAATCTAGTGTCTCTAAAGCCAGACTTGACGACCTCTTTAGCCTAGTTGGTAAAAAAATAAATAAGTTGTTTATTTCAAAATAAAAACATTACAGATTTGCCCTTATACTTAGCCTAATCTCCATTGTGATAGATTGTATGCTAAGCTTAATTATATATTTTTCTTATATTTATATCTTTACATCTTTTTCTTAGTGACCCTGCCTACGAAGCAAGAGGTCCTGGGTTCGAATCCCGGTAAGGGCATTTATTTGTGTGATGAGCACGAATATTTGTTCCTGTCTCATGGATGTTTTCTATGTATTTAAGTATTTATTCATCTATATAAGTATGTTTATCGTCGACTAGTACCCATAGTACAAGCTTTGCTTAGTTTGGGACTAGGTCGATTTGTGTAGGATTGTCCCCTAATATTTATTTCTTTTATTTATTTATTTACTAGTAATACGGGTTCCTGTAGATTTAGAGACTTTAGAGTCTCTTAAAACCTTTTTAAACCTGCGCTCCATTGAAAACCAGGTCTGCTTGGCACACGCGACTGATGCACCACCGAGTCTAAGTTTATTGTAGTGACGCATCTGTGTGAGAGCGTCAAATTGGACGTCTGTCTGGATATGTTTTCGTTATTTTCTTCGCGTATATCTACTGTGCTTTTGCGAACTATACCCTCCAAGACCTGTGACCAACGCAAGGCCGTCTTTTATCTACCACTACATGTTATTGTTTATCTTTAAAATGGCTTCGTTTGTGTGCATTAAGTACACTAGTAAATCTTCCTTTCCAGCCATACTTTTCGGAGAGCAAGCCCTCGGTGCCAAACCGGCATCGGTGAACGGCATGGGCAATGGTGGCCGACACATAGGCTGTATAGACCCGGCCTGTGACGTGGTAGCTGTTGTGCAGGACGCGTACGAAAATGCGAGGTTCCTCTGCGACCGATACTATCTGGCGTCGCCCGACCTGGTGTTGCTTCAATGCGGAGGTAAGATTGATAAACTCGGGGTGGTGTTTGACGCGTCGGCGTTGTAACGGCGGTTTGAGTGATGTGTACGAAAACGCGAGGTTCCTCTGCGACCGATACTATCTGCCGTCGCCCGAGCTGGTGTTGCTACAGTGCGGAGGTAAGACTGATAAACTTAGGGTGGTGTTTGACGCGTCGGCGTTGTAACGGTGGTTTGAGTGATGCGTACGAAAACGCGAGGTTCCTTTGCGACCGATACTATCTGGCGTCGCCCGAGCTGGTATTGCTACAGTCAGGTAAGACTGATAAACTTAGTATACGTCGCCGGAGCTGGTATTGCTACAGTGCAGAGGTAAGACTCATAAAATTAGGGTGGTGTTTGACGCGTCGCTAGAGCTAGTGTGCTACAGTGCGGAGGGAAGACTAAAGGAAAATCAAATTTTTAACGTAACAAATTAGATATCAGATCTAGATCTTTCCTTTTTTGCGTCTATGTATGTATGTATGTATCTTGGCGCCGTGCATGACAGGACACAATTCATGTGCAAAAGAGAGGAATCGAAAATGAAGTTGAGCAGGAGACAGACGGATGGTCGTGTGTGTGTGTCATGCAGTGCATGATAAGGGTAGCGGTGTCAGGCGAGGCTGTGTAGACCCCGCCCCCATTCAGTTCTGGCAACAGCTATATCATGCTGTCATCAATCCTATAGGACGTATTATAGGATATATTTTATCCCGGAAAGAATATGATATGGGCATAGGGATAGTTTATACTTTTTTATGACCAACATCCAACGAGATGAAATAAGTAGAAAATGCCAGAAATAAGAGGACACTAAATAAAATAATCAATAGTGTTTTATTTTCTCGAAAAAGGATTAAAAATGTACTCAAATGGAGAAAAAATCATGCAAAAGGTTAAATAATCACGAAGTTATAAGTGTCCAAAGTATTAAGAAGGGGTATGTTCTATGCCTTTTTCGCAAAACGCAATTTCATATGAAACGATGAGTACGATGACTCTGGAAGATTGTGACGTCACACTAATATACGGCAACGTGCCGCGCCCCGTCGTGTTCGACGCGCCCCCCCGGCAGCATCCCGTAATGTGACGTCACACACTGTTTGCGTGTTCTCTCTCTAACAAGCAATATTAAAACGGTTCATCATCATCATCATATCAGCCGAAAGACGTCCACTGCTGGACATAGGCCTCCCCCAAAGAGTACCAAAGTGACCGGTCCTGCGCCACCCGCATCCAGCGGACTCCAGCAACCTTTACCAGGTCATCAGTCCACCTTGTGGGGGGCCTAGCCACGCCGCGCCTTCCGCTACGTGGTCGCCACTAGAGAACCTTTCCGCCCCAACGGCCATCGGTTCTACGTGCTATGTGCCCCGCTCATTGCCACTTAATTTTAGCGATTCGGAGGGCTTTCGGTTACCTTGGTTCTGCTGCGGATAGCCTCATTTCTGATGCGACCACGCAGAGAAACGGTTGTAGCTTCGTAATTCTTTGAGATATCTGAATGGGATTTTCGTCACTAGGCATATTTTTTGTCTTCCTTCATTTGGAGTGATAATAATTTTCGAGGCTACACCCCTATTTATAAGCTTCATATCTATGTTGACAGTGCCCAGCGAGCGGCCCATGCCTGTAGTCTACGTGCCATCTCATCTCTACCATATGCTCTTCGAACTCTTCAAGAACGCGATGAGAGCTACTATGGAGAGTCATGAGAGCTCCCCGCCCCCTGTCACTGTCAACATCGTGCCGGGGAAGGAAGATGTATCTGTCAAGGTCAGTAATGTGTCAAATTCAATTATAACCAGGGACTGCATAACCGAAAAATACCGGTATGTTTTATAACCGATATGACCTTAATTTTTTTCGGTACCGTAACCGCTTTTTAAAGGTTACCGATACTTCGATTTTAGCGTCGTTGCCTAACCGCCGGCGCTGCCGTTTTGTCTTTCAGTTTTGACGGTTCTGTTCTGATACTTTTCTGATTCGTTCGGTCCTTCTGGAAGAAGTTGTATGTGTAAGTTCGCTTATTTTTTCGGTATTCTTTTTAATACTGCTTTCGAACCGGTATTACAAAGGTTTCGGTTGCCTTTAAATCGATAACGGTAACCGATATTTCAAAACGGTTACTGTACCGTGATGTTGGCGCAGCGCGCGTAACCTTTACACCATTACGGTACCGTAATGGAATACCGGTTTCATACCGGTAAAACCGTAGCCGAAATCAGTCCCTGAATTTATAACATGCCGCCAAAAAACAATTAAAAAAAAAATAAAAGGCTGTCTATTCATTGACCCTAGTTTCAATTGTTGATAAGCGAGGACAGACCCTAAGATGAAGCTTAATGGTTCAGTAATAGCCTGTTCACTCTTGTTTTGAAGGCACCTAGATAGCAGTTCTCAGGATATACAGATGAAGGAAGCGAATTCCTTTTCGTATCAGTTAGACTACTTTATATTTAATATATATAAATAATTATACACACAAAACTTTCTTATGTGAGATACCAATATTCATGCATCATCTTCTATCAAGCAAATATTATAAACTCGTAAAACTCTGTGCGCATACCGTACCAAAATTGGTCCAATGGAACACACGTTATCATAGACCTATCCCGGCTGCTGTCTATGACAGTAATCGTTAGCCGAGTTAGAGGCCTTCGGGCGCCTTAAGAACTTTTAACAGTGGAGTTGCCCACTCACTTGACAAAGGGGGGACAACTGTCACTCGCGTCCGCAGGAGCTACCTACAACAACCCTGCACGTGTCCCCTGGCTGGTACTAAAGACTGACAAACTTTAAAAGATGGCCAGTCGCGAATACAATGTTTTGTTTGTCATTGCAGATGTCAGATCTCGGAGGTGGTATACCCCGTAGCGTGTCAGATTTCCTCTTCAAGTACATGTACAGTACAGCACCGCAGCCTTCCAAATCTGACTCGCAGACCGTGCCGCTGGCTGGTAAGTAACGTTCATGTCACTTCTCACTCTTATAAAGTTCGCCTTTATGTTGCATGAGCTAGGGTAGCCTAGTAGGAGCTACGGTAGCCTAGTGAGTTTCACGGCTCGTACCAATGAGTTTTTCGGAACTTATGTACGGAATATTTACCGTTAGCTTTTCGGTGAAGGAAAACATCGTGAGGAAACCGGTCTAATCCCAATAAGGTCTAGTTTTCCCTCTGCATTAGTAGGTCAGATGGCAGTCGCTTTCGTAAAACTAGTGCCTATGCCAAATCTTGGGATTAGGTGTCAAAGCGGACACTGGGCTCCTTTAGAGGCATTACCTCGTTATATATATATACCATATAACATGTAATATATATAGTAAATATACTGGGTGTTCCGTAAATGGCACTCACATTAACACCGAAGGTAGGTCAGCTTAAGCGGCCATCCAACCTAACATGACCCCAGTAAAAGTTACACGCGGAAGGGAAGCCTGGCGGTCTTTTTTTTAAACAACGACGGAGGCAAACTAGCGTACGGCCCGCCTCATGGTAAGCGGACACCTCAGCCTATAGACGCATGCAACTCCAAAGGAGTAACATGGGCGTGGCCGACCCTTGATATGTTTGAGGATACGCCGTGTTGACAGCTGAAGGAACAAGTTCCCTCGCTCTCAACACAACGCATCCTCGGGAGCTCTGGCGACCTTGCTCACCTCCAGGAACACAACACTACTACAGAGCGAGCAGTAGTGTTATTATGGCTGTGGTCTTCTGCAAGGCGGAGGTACTTCCCCAGTTGGGCTGCTCCACATTTGAGCGGGATGACGTTTCCCTGTGCCCAACCTCACCATGATAGGTCTTTAGTGTCGTTGCGATAAGCTGAAGTATATGTTTAGGTTTCTAAAATGTTTTTTTTTTCAGGCTACGGATATGGGCTGCCGATATCGCGGCTGTACGCGAGATATTTCCACGGAGACCTGCTGCTGATGTCCTGTGAGGGGTACGGGACTGATGCAGTCATCTATCTGAAGGTACGCCGAGCAGACATTACTGTTTTGACCCGTAGTAATATTGATTTAATTTCAGCCCGTACTGTCCCACTGCTGGGCGGCTGCCTCTTACTTCCATGGGTCTCGGTCGACTGTTAAGGGGCTCCACGCGCTATTTGGCTAGTTTTGACGAGTTTTGAGTGGATTTTCCTCCGTTAAAACCATAGATATGTTTATGGCACAAACATTTAGGGGCCATTCATAAATTACGTCAATAACAGGATTTAGGGGGGTGTCAAAAATTTATATATAGCCTATCGGTTCTTCAATCTTTTTTTAAAAATAATTTATTTAAACATGGTCCAAAAAGCTTTATTTGCGATATAAGTTAGTTCTTTTATGCACTGTTTGTAACTGTTCCTTGTTGACGTCTTTAACAACTAAACTTACGTCCAAAAAACTGGTTTAATGGCCTGAAATCGCCCAAGTTTGGTGCCATATATCCCGAAAACTGTGGGTTTTGAAGTAAATATGAAATACTATTTCGAATACGATAAACGGTAAGCCACGACGACACGAAAATACCGACAGGTACCGGTTGAAGGTCATTGGGAGCTAGGGGCCCCTTAAAGAGTCCGCAGTAAGCTCGATTCTCCATACAAACGTAGTTACGCTCTCATTTTAAAACTACGTGTTGGATTGTAACGAAACTTTGCATGTACAACGACATGAGGTATGACTATTTAACCTCTTGCTTTGCTTTTCTCTCTATTTGACTTCATTCGTAATCCTAGAAAATGACATCATTATTCCCTCTCATCCATGATAGGAGGCCTGTGCCCAGCAGTGGGACGTATATAGGCTTTATTATTATTTATTTAATAACGTGTTTAAGTGTGTGTTGCCAGTGATGACATATGGCACTGAAACGTGGTCGCTTACTAAGGGCCTCATAAGAAGGCTCAACGTCACCCAAAGGGCAATGTTGGGAGTTTCTCTGCGTGATCGCATCAGAAATGAGGCTATCCGCAGCAGAACCAAGGTAACCGATAAATCCCCCGGATCCCTCCGAATCGCTAAACTTAAGTGGCAGTGGGCGGGGCACATAGCACGTAGAACCGATGGCCGTTGGGGCGGAAAGGTTCTCGAGTGGCGACCACGTACCGGAAGGCGCGGCGTGGGTAGGCGCACAAGGTGGACTGATGACCTGGTAAAGGTTGCTGGAGTTCGCTGGATGCTGGTGCAGGACCGGTCACTTTGGCACTCTTTGGGGGAGGCCTATGTCCAGCAGTGGACGCCTTTCGGCTGATATGATGATGATGATGATGAACATGTTCAAACTTGTTTCCAGGCTCTCTCGAACGAAGCCAACGAGCTCCTCCCGATCTTCAACAAGACCTCGAGCAAGTTCTACCGGCCCTCGACTCAGCTCGCGGACTGGTCGGGAAGCCTGCAGACCGCAGGAACACCTAAGGGCAGTCGTGAGAAACTTTCACCACTCACTTACAGTCTATAGACTGGTAATAGAGCCGATTTCATCTTGACATCTGTCACTTGAGACTAGGCTACTCCAGTGCATGTATTAAGGGGGGATGGTCTTAAAAAGTATTTAAGACTCTAAATTGCCTAGCCCTAATTTCAGCTCGACATCTGTCACTTGACACTCTACGTCACGTGAGTGACAGTCACGTAAAATTGTCACCACTCTCACACAGTCTTTAGACTGATAATAGACCTAATTTCAGCTTGATATTTTCCTTTTGACTCTCAACAGCACGTGAGTGGCAATCACGTGAAACATCACCATTCTCATACAGTGTTTAGACTGATAATAGCCCCAATTTCAGCTTGACATCTGTAACTTGACACTCTACAGCACGTGAGTGACAGTCAAATGAAACTGTCACCACTCTCACACGTTCTTTAGACTGGTGATAGCTCCAATTTCAGCTTGATATCGGACACTTGACACTCTACAGTACGTGAGTGGCACTCACGTGAAACTGTCACCACTCTCACACATTCTGTAGACTGATAATAGCCCCAATTTCAGCTTGACATCTGTAACTTAACACTCTACAGCACGTGAGTGACAGTCAAATGAAACTGTCACCACTCTCACACATTCTTTAGACTGGTGATAGCTCCAATTTCAGCTTGATATCGGACACTTGACACTCTACAGTACGTGAGTGGCACTCACGTGAAACTGTCACCACTCTCACACATTCTGTAGACTGATAATAGCCCCAATTTCAGCTTGACATCTGTAACTTAACACTCTACAGCACGTGAGTGACAGTCAAATGAAACTGTCACCACTCTCACACATTCTTTAGACTGGTGATAGCTCCAATTTCAGCTTGATATCGGACACTTGACACTCTACAGTACGTGAGTGGCACTCACGTGAAACTGTCACCACTCTCACACATTCTGTAGACTGATAATAGCCCCAATTTCAGCTTGACATCTGTAACTTAACACTCTACGTCACGTGAGTAGCACTGACGTGAAACTGTCACCATTCGCACAGTCTTTAGATCGATAATATCCGTAATTTCAGCTTGACATCTGTCTCTAGCGCACATATCAAGGGAGGGGATTTAAAACACTAGACTCCCTTGACAGTGCTTTAAGTGATGATGGCCACCATTACTGCTACTGTCCTGGTACTATCTTCTAGAAGCTGTCACCACTCACAGTCTATAGATGTAGAGCGCACGTATTATAGGAGGCGTTCATAAAAAGTCACCGCACTCTTATGCCGATGTCAAAATTGTCCAGTCAAATTATGACTTTTGGATGTAAAACAATAGGTCCAATGTTTTATAAATTACGCAATAGTTGTACAGACTGTGGTGATATTTTCACAACTTTATTTCTATAATCATTGGGCCCGTTTCAAAAAAATTGAGGCGGTACAAACGCCAACACAGTTTACTGACCATCCTGTATTAGTATAGGACCTTCCCCTAAGGGGGTGAAATGTGTGACAATTTGTATGGAGCTACGATAGAAACGGACGGAGTCGCGTGCTTTATTAAGGAGCTTCTGTTTATTAATAAAGCGCATCAGAGCCATATTTTTGTATGGAAGCCCTCAGTTTTGTAACAAATATATCACATGAATATTACTTATTCACGAGCGACATCTATTGAAAACATAGTAACTAAACGGACCGTAATCGCGCATAAACTCCGCGAGCTTTTTTTACCTTATTGAGCGTTCCCGACGTTTCACGAGATTCAAAATGGATTATTACTCCAAAAGAAAGAAGGCAAACAAAAATGCCTAGTGACGATAATCCCATTCGGATATCTCAAAGAATTACTAAGCTACAACCGTTTTAATATTCTAATCTAAATATCGACACTTATAACTTTGTGATAATTTAACATGTCGCGTTTTTTTTCTCCATTTTTAAAAGCTTTTCGAGAAAATACAACATTAGTGATTATTTTATTTAGTATTATACGCGATTAAGGCCCGTTTAGTAATGTGTGGGAAACTACACGTTTCAATCGATATAACTATTGTAAAGTTACGGAAATACTCAGAAATTTTACATATTATTTAATATTAGGGCCCAAGAGTTTTCGTTAATTTAAATGTGATATTCGGTTAAGGACGCGATTTATTTAAATTCTAGGAGAAATGCCAAACACGGACTGAGCTTGTTGACTGAGTTGTTTCATAGACTTGGGCTGAATCGTTTCATTTACGGTAGGAATAGGCATGATGACACATTTTGAAAAACTGTTCTATAATGTTTCGAAACATTTATTATGTACAACGAATATGATTTTTCAAGAGGATATAACAGTTAAGTAGGAAAAAAATGAATTTTAGTTTTTAAATTTCAAATTGGCGCTAAGACGCTTGTCAGTGTCATGGCGTCCCGAGTGACGTCACGTTTGTATAAACAGAATGCAAACCTTTTTGCTACCTAGGTGCTCCAAGTCTTGCGCGGCCGTGCGAGCGAGAAAGCGGACACAATGACGTATGAAGACCTGTCAGATAACATTCTATTCTATCCCTGTCTTACTATTCGTTCAGTACGTAAGTTTTCTCTGTAATCTGTGGTAATGGCCGTTATGGGTATTTGTTCATACAAGTGTGACGTCATGCGCTCTGATTGGTGTTTAACATATCATGGCGGGCGTTTATTTTTGGGTTTAGTTTTATCAAAATAAACAATAATCTCTTACTTAATAAAAAAATCTGAGCATTTTTCGAGCATTAAAATTTCACTAAGAAAATACCATATTTTAGTGATTTTCAATTACTGTCATCATGCCTATTTCAAGCTTGAATACAGACTTTAACACTTTCGCAACCTGACTAAAAATTTAACGATACACCAGAAACCGAGAGAACTCGCCAGGCGTATAGGTTCATATTAATGCCCGCGTAGTGGGCTCAGCCGGCTCTGAGCAAACATTACGAGTGCCTACCAGGCGGGTTCTTGGTTGCGAACGTGTTAAGTTTCATATTTGACTGGATTTGCGGCCGATCGGCTCGCGGACGCGGACGGCTGCGCTCGGCTGTCGTCGCATCTGACCGGCTCCGTCCGGCTTTTTTCTACCGCACTGTATTAAACGCGATCCGACCTGGCCCGTTCAGCGGAATCGTACATAATCCATACTAATGAAACTTGGTATGGATAGATATTCCGAAATCCTGGAGGGCATACGAGACTTTGAATTCCTTAAGGGGGTGAAATGGGAGGTAGAAATGTCTATGGCCACTACCTACCACTTCCTTGCTAGGGGAAACGTATAATTTTGTACCACGGGCTGTAATAAAGAAAGCTCCACGCCGCATACTTCGGGACGTTTTTTGTTTTACCGCCTGAGTTACGTACCGTTATTACATTTCAAAAACAATGCTATGAAACAACTCGATATGTAGGAACCAAATGTATAAAATATACTATATTACATAATTATTTGTAAGCAAAATATATCAATAATGGTAGATAATTAGATATAATTAATTCACAGTGAAACGGAATGGTCGAATGTTACAAAGCATTTTGTACTTTACTTACTTTAACAAAGTATATGTTTTTAGTAAATCCAGTAGTACATAGTACATAAGAACATCAAATGTGATTGGTGTATTAACTTTTATGTCACTGGTTTTCATGATTACGTTTTCAAAGGTCGCTAATAAAAATGCAATCTTACGGGCTAAACCCACAGTCAGAATGTGGGGTTTTCTTGACAAGTTAAACCCCTTTTTTATGGACCTTCTAAGGTGGAAACTCTGTGAAACCATGATTTAATATAATTTAAGATTTCCCAACGCGGTTGACTCAAGTCGACTACATTAGTACAGCAAATATAAGTTACAACGATGTGCCCAGAAAGCATTTTTGAACACACTTTAACCAATCATAAGGCAGCGCGTTTGCGCGGATAAAATCCTCAACGCCCATTGGCCAAAATTTTGCGCGCGACGCCGGCAGCTCCGGCGCCCGCCATCTTGTCTGGCGCCATGAGCGGGAAAGCACGAGTTCACCTGTCATTGCATATTGTACCTTACGGGTAGTGCAACAAGGTCTTTATTAAATCGTTCGATTTCATTCGGTTCTTGTCAGCACTCGTCGGCGTGGACGAAAATTGCCGATGTAACTTATATTTGTGGTACTACTGGATGCAAACGTTTGGTTCTCATCTTAAAACGGAATAACATGAAACTTTTTATATGCAATGGTATCCGCCATATCTAGGTCAGAAGCTGTAGTTTCTTGCTATAAATTAGATTGAAGCGATAAGAGGCTGTATCAACGCTCTACTCGCTCTATTTTTGTTCTATTTTAATTTGTAGATACAGCACGTCTATCATAGCACGGCCGCGACATACTCTCGATTTTTCTCGCACTATACCTCTTGTTCTAAGTGTTCTAATAAGACAGAGACGGATAGTTACCGACATAGTTATGGCGTACCTATCCCATTTTGTATACAAAGTTTGATGTTTTCTAGCATGTCGTTTTCAAATGAGAACCGAACTACGTTTGTATGGAGAGTCGAGCGTCCTAGGGGCTGTCCATATATTACGTCATTTCAAAACAGGAGGGGGTGACAGTAATTTTATAAGGCGGGGACTTTTCCATTCAAGTTATTAAGAGGATGATGATGTCGTCGAAAATCGACAAAAAACGATGACGTAATATATGGACGAGCCCCTGGCGACTTATCAACAAGAAAAGTTGGTTGACCCAACCGTCAAAATGCAAGAATCTTTGCCAATTAGTCTCGATCTGTTGTAGTTTTTGACCTAGCGTAATTTTGTAGTTACTTAAGTTCCCGTTTTAGGTTATAGCCGAGGGTTAGTCACGTAACGTTTCGAACAAGCTTTAGGACAGTCGAACTGTCATTTTTCCATAACGAAATTGACATTTAGATCTACCTAACTTATAGTGCGTTAATTGATCGATCTGCTGGTCTACTTAACCGGTTTTATATTAACTTATCTGAGCTATGGATAATACTACTGTATAGTTGAAATTATTTAATGAGCCGATTAAAAAAAAATTGAACCTTCTATCTATGACGTTAGAGTTGCTTTTTGAATAGACTACTTTGAATCAATACTCATATAATCTCAAGTATACCAATATTGGTCGCTGGACATTAGCTAGTGAAGTCATCGCTTGAGTAAGTATTGGCATTAGCTCGGATAAGTTCCACAGTAAAATATGAGAATTTTGTAATGAATTAAATGTGACAGTTTTCTATTTACTTGTTTTATTTTTGCGGGATAACCTAGCGCGGTAGGGAAAATACTTTTTAATTAAAACATCGTTCCAAAAGTACATCATCATAATCATCATCATATCAGCGGAAAGACGTCCACTGCTGGATAGGCCTCTCCCAAAGAATGCCAAAGTGACCGGTCCTGCGCCACCCGCATCCAGCGGACTCCCGCAACCTTTACCAGGTCATCAGTCCACCTTGTGGGGGGCCTACCCACGCTGCGCCTTCCGGTACGCGGTCGCCACTCGAGAACCTTTCCGCTCCAACGGCCATCGGTTCTACGTGCTATGCCTGCCAAAAGTACGGTAAGAGACTATATATGTACGAACGAGAGTCTATTAGAAGTCCGACGCCGAAGACGATGACTCGACTGCGACGCGTGTAAGAAAGACCGTACGGCATACAGCCACGATTAAAAAAAAATTTACACAGACTAGGTTACTACATATATATTTTTTAATCTGTATAAATATTAGAAGACTTCCTGACAGATCATTGACGCACAGCCGATACGATACGTATTACTTAGTAGTAGTATCACATCACACATCATCAGCCTATATACGTCCCACTGCTGGGCACAGGCCTCCTCTCATGTATGAGAGGGAACGGGCAGTAGTCCCCACGCTGGCCCAGTGCGGATTGGGGACTTTACATACACCTTTGAATTTCTTCGCAGATGTATGCAGGTTTCCTCACGATGTAGTAGTAGTATAGTATGTATGTATGTAAGCACTTTATTGTACTTAATAACAGGTTAAAGAATATACATGTGTCACATTAGATCAAAGTACAAAGGCGAACTTATCCCTATAAGGGATCTCTTCCAGCTAACATTTGAGCAATTGAGAGGAAGGTAAGGTAGAACGAGATAGGCAAAGTTATACCGTGTACAAAAACACACAAAATAAAAACAAAACCTTATAGGTAGGTATTATTTCTAGAAAAATAAAAACATGCGATATAATACACACTATCATATGAAATATATACCGCAAATATACAATGAATAAATAAATACTATATTCAACCAATTCACATTGTAAAGCCACAATTTCTTCAAATATAGTCTGGTCGCTTCACGAGGCCTCGCCTGCGCGGTGCGCTACCGGACTTCGTCTCCCGCACGACAACCCAGTGAAGCGGTCCGACTATACTGAGTAGTAATTAGTTTAACAAAACGAGACCAGCCATGATTTAATGATAGGACGAAGTCTACGAGAGAGAATATTTGTATTTACTACTTCTTACTTCACCCTTATTTATCCCGAAAATTTGCCCAAAGGGGTGACCTAGTATAAAAATAAAACATCGAAAAATAGACAATAATACTCATACTCATAATATATTTATTGCGATCATGTTCATTACATTTGGTATGTTAGTGGTCTTTTGGTTAGTAGGTTCATGATACCCCGTTAGGGCATTGCAATTTTCTTACTAGCTAGGCAAAGGCAACCTAAACATAAAATATTTTCAATTAATATTAGCTGAACAATCGACTTACATGCAATAGGTGGTCGTTACATAATTGGAATTGATGTGATTGAAATTATTAATGCGACGCCAAGATCTATAAACTAAAACTTATTATACATGTAAATGTTCACACACACACACATCATCACATCATCAGCCTATATACGTCCCACTGCTGGGCACAGGCCTCCTCTCATGTATGTAAATGTTCAGTCGAGATTAATTTTACAAGCAATTACAAGCTATTAATTTTAAATGTATGTTAGGTAACTTATTTAATGCGATGTCATTAATTTATAATTAAAAATATGAAAGTACCTAATGTCAAAATTAATACTAAAAATATGAAAGTATGTAATGTCAAAACTTAAATTATACAAAACAATTATAATATAAATTTGGAAAGGGAAAATGTCTGTCTGTCTGCTTATTAATGAAATGTCGTGACTTATAGCTAGGTAAATAAATAAGTTACTTAAAATTATTCAAATTTGTCATTCAAGTATTCATTAACATTATAGTAGCATTTGGAAAAGTGTATTGTAAAGCTTAGTAAAAAAAGCATAATAAAATGTATTGGTAATTGTTTACAAATACAAGTAGCTACTATACTGACACTGAATCCTGCACCTTATCCTCGTTATTCATCTGACCCCGAATTCAACAAGGAAAAAATGATAATTTTCGGTTATGGCGCTTCGCCGGACGCTACCGTGTCACGCTCGCTTCGCTCGCTCAACAACCTAACTACCTAACCTAACTGTTTTTTTTTCCCTGGGGCAAAGGGATTCTAGTGGACAACAGCGACACCAACGATGATTTTTTTATTTAGTGATAGGAAGAAGTCTACGAGAAAGAAGTTTTGTATTTACTACGTTTTTCGTTTCACTCTTATTTATCCCGATAATTTGCCCAAAGGGGTGAAACTGGGGACGAACAGTATAAAAATAAAACATAAAAAATAGTCAATAATAAAATATAAGTATTGGTAATTGTTTACAAATTCAAGTACTAGACTGATATTGAATCCTTATTAAGGGTCTCCCCACACCTGTCGACGCGGAATCGGCGTTAGCCGATCAAAAAACTCTTTATGTTCACGCAATAAGAGCGAAAAAGACGTTGATTGGCTCGGCCGACGCGAAGCGACGTCCATCGACGGGATTACGAACAAAACGCGAGGAATGTGGTACAAACCACTCGGCGAAAGCGGATTCCGCGTCGATTGGTGTGGGGAGACCCTAAGTTTATTTAGGAATGTTTTTATATGAGTACTTAAAAACCCAACGTTCCTAATGTTAGCTACTGAAGAAGATTAGTCGAATCTTGTCCACATTCGTCCCCCTTGCAACACTTTTGTGAATCTATGTACTCCGTGTACCCTTGCATCAGCAGCGATTCAACCACCTGGCTGTTCAGCTCCAAGTCAGGCTGGTAGTGTTCTGAACACGTATTCATCTTCTTGATAATTCCGTCCTTAACCACCATCTCTCCTGCCCCCGCCATCGGGTTACCGGCGAAGAGGCTCGACGTATGAATCAACCCGGTTTTATGCAGGTTTGACAGGAGTATTCTACCGTCCGGCCCCATGGCAAAGATTGCTGCGGGCCCTGAGGTGCCTTCGTCTGCGTTGCTGGTGTCCACCAAAAATTTTTTGGAATTGTACAGCCGTCCGTCTTTCACGTGTATTTCTAACATTGCTCTCTGTTGTTCATCAAAATAGACAACGTAAGGTGGACACTTCGAGTCGCTCTGCCATGTGCATGTTGTGTCTTCGTTTCGGAATCGGCTCTGCATTCTATAAGTGCTGTATGCAAACGCCATACTCCTAGAGTCTTTACGGAGCGCGTACATTCGACAGCTACCATTTACCCAATCGCAAATATGCACACCTTCTTCATCAAGAATATACAAGAGGGTACCAAATGGCGCAATTTCTCTCGAGTTTTTCAGGTGTACAGCCTTGGACACACAAGAGTCAATCGCATCTTCAGATGTACCATTACAATTCCACAATAGACCGTCTCCTGTCACTGCAAAAAGATTTTTCCCCATGTGCGTCAGACCGAAGACCGTCGAAGCCATATTGTACATCACTGTGCAGCTATTTTCAGATCTTAGTGAACAACGCACTAGTTTTCCATTGCTTAATCCAGCATAAATGTTTTGTCGAACTGAACGACGGAATAAGCCGGACTCTCGTTTTTATGGAGCGGTTGGCAGCTTTTTACTTGGTTCAACTGGCACCGCCAGATAATGTTACTTGGGTATCCAAAATGCAGATGCTCACCTCCAGCAGCTAATCCGACGATCGGGGAATCGGACGTATAATATGTCTTGCAGGACATCTTCTCATATAAATCACACTTTAATATAGTGCCTGACTCTACACTGGCATATAAGTACTCCCCAATAACTACCAAGGAGTTAATCATGGAATTTGCTTTATAGAAGACTTCGCACTCGTTGGGATCCTCTTGAAGACAGCGCAGAATCTCACCATTCCGTTACCCGATCAGCAGTACTTTCGGCGTAGAGTATATCGCCTCCCGCGCTCGGATGTCGTCAGTCATGACTACCTTGACAAATGTTGTGTTGTAGTACGATGGCCGATGATGATCATAGTTGTAGACTGAAATGTTTTTGCTCCTTGCAGAAACTGCCACTAGCAACACGGACCCGAATATTAGGAGCTTCATTGTTGCTTGTGTGCACGATTCGACACCAAGTCACAAACTGAATGTATCTGAAGCGCCGGATGGAATGTGGAGATAATGTTGTTTTTTTAAACGAATTCGTTGAATAGTGATAACTTCAACCAAGCTTTATTATCAACTTGTTATGTTCGTATGTAAATAAGTACCTAATATTGTATGCTGTGCGTACCTACCACTTGCTGATATTGAGCTAAGCTGCCTTATAGTTAATAGTTAATCCCTTCCCGTCAAGAGAGATGATGGAACGTGGAGGATACGGATAAAATTCGTGATCGAGAATTTGGTGGTCGAGCCAAACATCATTGGCGAAACGAAATCCCACAGACTTCGCTGGTTCGGTCATCTACTGCGATTGGGAGGGGATCAGGCAGTCAAGAGAGCGTACTTGGGGCGACCGACTGATCACACACGCATCGCTGGGAGGATAGCGTGCAGGCGGATCTGCGTCATATTCTAGCTGAAAGCGAAGTGGCGCAGGATCGGGATAAGTGGCATGCTCTCGTTTCGGAAGCCAATACCCTTTTTGGATCACTAAGCCAAAATAGTTTAATAAAAGGGGAAAATTGGGATGAAACATCTTTTCGTCTTTTCTTTGGACAGCGTAGTAAGGTTTTGGTGAGGTAGGACACAGCGAAATGGCATGCCGCTCGAATTTGGAGCAGCCCAACTGGGGAATTAACTCCGCCTTGCAGAAGACCACAACCATAATAACACTATTAACTTAACAAGTAGAGGACATGCAAAGGAACCAGCGAGTCACTTCTCTGGAGATAAGAAATGTACCAGAGATTGAAAATGAAAACTTGGAAGAAGTTGTTCATAAGATACATAATTTTTTAGAGGTCCCGGTTTCTATTGGTTGTATCAAGCAGATCAGACGCATCAAGACCAGCAAAAACAAAGTGATCATTGTTGAATACCCAAATATCAAAACCAGCACCTTAGTTATGCAAAAACTGAAGGCGTACAATACCAGTCATAAAGATTATAAGTTCAATAGTAAATGCCTGAACTTGCCAGGAGAAACCACCCCTATTTTCATAGCAGAATCTCTAACCCCGACAGCAAGAAAACTGCACTTCCTTGCTCGTGGTCTACGTAAGGATCATGGCTACCAGCACTGCTGGACTTCGATGGGACGGGTATTCGTCAAATATGCTGATGGGACCCCTGCAATCCAGATAAAGTCTACCCAGCACGTGGAAACTCTGAAAGAACCGGCAGCAGCCAGTTCATCCATCAAACACTTCAAACATACCCCTCTTGCAGCCGGTACAAGTTCCTCGCAACCAGAGGATGCTACAATGACATCACCACGAGCTAGAATGTGACTATTCTTTGCTATTCGAATGCGGTTCAGGCTAAGATTTTTATCTGTTGCTATTGTTTGTCAATTAGATTTAGTTACCTTTAACTCCATTTATTACACCTACCATAAAACACATTACACAAAACCTCACAGTACATGGACATACTACTTCACCCTGCCGTCTAAAAATATCATGTTCGTTATGCTCTGGAGTATAACTGCGCCGTTGATGCTTGTTCACATTATCAACGAAATAACTTGACCATGAGTGACATAGAAAAGTTGTCATGCGATATTGACAAAAGTGTTAATATCGGTTATTCAGCGGTGCTGAGTACTCCAGAGCAATGCAAAAGTGTCTTAGTCAGTTCAGGAAACATGCTAAAACTCTTTACATTAAATATTAGAAGTCTCAACCGAAATTTTTATGATTTACAAGTCCTTCTCACTAGACTAGATATTGACTATGAGATTATTGTACTGACGGAATGCTGGTTATCTAAGAATACTATACTACCTAAATTACAAAACTATCAAACATTCGCAACTAGTCAAAACTTTAATCAAAATGATGGGATTGTTATCTACACAAAAGAAAATATGCTGTTTAAAACAATAGAACCTGACGAATGTATTCAAGCTAATTGTTTAGTAACTACTTACGGCTTAGAATATGCTATTGTTTCAATCTACAGACCCCCTTCTTTTAAAAACACGGGTACTTTCTTAACTGGATTGGACAGTATCCTGTGTAAGCTTAAGCACTATAAAAACATAATCATGTTGGGAGACATGAATATTAATATAAAGATTGGTAATCAAGATAATCGTGCACCAGAATACCTGGATATGTTAGCACTAAACGGACTCTTACCAGCCCATACTCTACCAACTAGATTAAATAATTGTCTTGATCATTGCTTTGCTAAAACCAAACTTCCAATATCAACAGTCGTTTGTGATACTACAACTACAGATCACTCTTGTGTTATGATCTCACTCTCAGGCCACCAAACACCTAAGTCTACCCTACGAAAAGTAAAAAAAGTCGACTATAATGCTGCCATTAAAGAACTCGAGATAATCAATTGGGACGAACTATTGATAAACAAGGATGCAAATAAAGCCACTAATATATTTATGTCTCTCTTAATAAAAACACTAACTAAACATACTCGTTACATAACTATATCTAGACGAAAGCACAATATCAAGCCGTGGATCACGCCAGGTCTAATCCGCTGCATTAGGAATAGGGATAGTCTACATTTAAAACTGAAAAAAGATCCGAATAATACGATTCTCAAAATTATCTACCGTCGATATCGTAACACGTGTAATAATATGCTCAACAATCTTAAGAGGGCCCATTTAAGGGCTCTAATCAAAGCAAACACTAGTAATATTAAAAAACAATGGGATATTATCAAGGGTATCTGCAAGGTTGATAATCCAGAACACACTACACATTTACTTAATATGAAAACCAGCCCACTAGAATCAGTTAATTACGCTAATAAATATTTTACTAATGTTGGAAATGATTTAGCTATGGACATCATTAAAAAATCTCAGCTAACGGAACAACAGAGGGCCAATGCTATAAAAATGGGGATATCTTCTACTAACTCAATGTTTATGAACCCAACTGATGAAACAGAAGTCAAACAAATCATTAATACCTTAAAATCCAGTTCAGCTACTGCATATGATGGCATATCTTCCAACTTTTTAAAATTGAGTGCCGTGATTATTAGTAAACCTTTAGCTTTTATTTGCAACCTCTGTTTCCAGGAGGGAAAGTTTCCGGATGCCTGGAAGAAATCGGTTGTCATACCGGTCTT
Organism: Epinotia demarniana; assembly: GCA_945867215.1. Lineage (NCBI taxonomy): Eukaryota > Metazoa > Arthropoda > Insecta > Lepidoptera > Tortricidae > Epinotia > Epinotia demarniana. The sequence continues at coordinate 9,530,185 of OX244285.1, forward strand.
TAAGTCAGGGGACAGAGACTGTATAACTAATTATAGACCAATTTCACTTTTACCGTCACTTTCTAAAGTTATTGAGAAACTTGTAAATAATAGACTCAAATCATACCTAGAAAAAAACAACATTCTTTCGCCTAATCAATATGGTTTTAGAACACGTAAATCTACTGGAGATGCTGTTAATCATGTAACCTCTTACATAGTGGACAAAATTGATAATAAAAAGAAAGTTTTAGGTATATTTCTCGACATAAAAAAAGCTTTCGATACAGTCTCTGTCCCCATCCTTATAAAGCGACTAGAAAGCGTTGGTGTACGTGGCGTACCTCTATCACTCTTGAGCGATTACTTGTCAAATAGGACACAGACTGTGAGAGTGGGAGAACACCTGAGCTCTGAAGAAAATGTAATTTACGGTGTACCGCAAGGAAGTGTGCTTGGACCTACTCTTTTTCTTATCTACATTAACAACCTTTGTCGACTTACACCAATTAATGGCCAGGTCGTAACGTTTGCTGATGATACGGTCTTAATTTTCCAGGATAGCACATGGGACAGCTTAGAAAAAACAGCCCAACACGGTTTTACCCTAGTTACCAAGTGGTTAGATTACAATCTCCTTACCATAAATTCCTTAAAAACCAAGTACATTACGTTTAGTATGCGTAACAGTACTCAGCCTCTTCCTGGTGCTGTATCGATTAAAGTCCACTCTTGTTCTCAGGACTGTACGTGTCCCTCGATTGAAAGTACTGATTCGATCAGATATTTAGGTGTTGAGCTGGATAAAAACCTCAACTGGAATACTCACCTTGCAAATGTAACTGGCAGAGTACGGAAACTTATTTATATATTTAGGAACCTCAGACATGTCTGTGACAGTAAGTTGTTAACTACAATATACTATGCACTCTGTCAGTCCATTGCATCTTACTGCATCACAGCATGGGGAGGCGCTGCAAAAACTGCATTACTAGCACTTGAGCGTGCCCAGCGCGCGGTTCTTAAAGTAATGTCATTTAAAAAATTTACATATCCGACTCAGGCCCTATATAAAGATAGCTCAGTGCTTACAATTCGGCAATTGTATATAAAGAGCCTAATATTGTCCCAGCACCAAAAGCAGCCTGACTATTCTTCAACACGCCGCCGACTTGACTTTGTTTATACTATCCCTACATCCAAGTCAGCATTCTCTCGTAAATTCCAAAAAAATCTCGGGCCTAAACTATATAATCGTATAAGTAAATACATCAAATTGCGTGACTTAAATTTGTATGAATGTAGAAGGGTGTTGGATATCTTTTTGAACTCACTCAGCTACGACGAGACAGAAAAACTGATAAAGTAAATGGCACTCACATACACACACACACCCACCCACACCCACACACACTCAAATACACATTCCACATACGCACACATACTAGTACTTAATAGTAGATAAGAATTAAATATATTTGAAAGTAGAATATTAAGTTGCCCAAATGCATCTGTCTTTTTTGCATATAGGCTACTTGTTTACGCATTAAGCTAACTCTTAATAATCATGGTTGAGATTATTGAATATGGCCAACTTGTAATGAAGCTGTCATCGGACTTAGTATCTTGTGCCTTGAACTCTAGAGTTGATTTTTGAATGGATGGCTTTGATGCAGTTCGGCCAACTCACATAGTCTCAAGTACCAACCTACCTACATTGTTAATTATCTAAGTTACCAAAAAATAGTCTAAACTTATGTTCCACATCCTAAAATGTTATCTAAGAAAAATAATCTACCGCATATAATGTAAAAACATTACTTAAGTATATTATCAGTTAAATGCCTTTTGATGTTGGCTGACGAATCTTACTTCACCGTGATACAGTTATAACTAGTACGGGAAGTAAAGGACTTCATTCTGCACCAATAATGCAAATTACAACTAGATAACGGTGTGACTAGGTTTAACTACACTTTTGTTGTACAAATAACTTCTGTTGTAACTAAATAAAGTTTTTATTATTATTATTATTATTATAACTTGCTCTGTAGTAGGTAGTGATGTGTTCCTGGAGGTGAGAAAGGTCGCCAGAGCTCCCGTGCATTTATTTTGTTGAGAGCGATGGTATTTGTTCCTGCTGCTGCCAACTCGGCAAATCCTCAAACATATCAAGGGTCGGCAACGCCCATGTTAGTCTTTTGGAGTTGCATGCGTCCATAGGCTACGGTGTTCGCTTACCATCAGGCGGGCCGTACGCTTGTTTGCCGATCTCGTTGTATATCCCCCCCCCCCCCTATCATCAGCCTAATAAAATGACCAACCCCCCCCCCACCCTATTTTGAAATGACGTAATTTAGGTATGAATGGCCCCTAACGGTCTATGTAGGTAAGTGCCTGTAAAGTACCAGACCTGAGCATTCATTATATCATTGTAAAGAAGTTTATTTCAGGCCAGTTGAGTCATATTGGGACGGGATGCGTCGAGTCATTCATCTGGCGCATGAGTGCTCTGTTAAACGCATTTCACACTTTCATGACGTTTAGCACGTTTCGCATAATAAATATTAACACCTAGTTCTCAGTAAAAAGATATGGTTACATTACAGGTCACAAAATAAACAGGAGCATTTTAGCATTCCAGCGAAACGACAATCAAATTTTAAAGCGAGTCAAGCGGCCATAGGCTATGAAGCTTGCTTTCCGTCAGGTAGGCCGTATGCTTGTTTACCACTGTTGAGTTATAAATGAATGAATCAAATAAAACAGTCAAATTAGCTGATGAAATGGATAGGTTGGAGATAACCTCTATATACATGTCAGGAAAAACATAACATTGACAGTAGCTAAAATTATGTCAATAACTGATATTTACCTAATCTGTATACTTATAATATCATTCATTTTCTAAATTATATATATACAAGATGGTAATTAAGATTAACTTAAGAGGCTGACAAGACCTAATTTCGTTGAAATTGATGTTATTTAATCAGTTTAAAAAAACTATTTGTCCAGCACATCAATTTTTTTTTAATATTCACCATATTTCAAAGACCGTGGACGGACTCGACACATAATTGGATGAGATCGGCTCGATAGTACCTAAATAAATGATAAATGCAAAGATTGGTCTTAAAATGTTCTGGTTCTGTCTTTATTTTTTTGACATACGGGTCTGCATTCAAAACATGAAGTCAACATACTTATTCAAACCTAAACCGCTAACGAATCATATTTCATAGATAATCCACACTTTTTTTATTTCAATATATATTTTATTCTGCCGTCCTAAGCAATAAGGACGCATCCGACTACGAGTCTCATAGTCAGATGCGTCCTTTTTGCTTAGGACGCAGTATTATTATCTTCAAAAACCGGGCCGCTCACACTCACTCTCGTTTACTCCGATTTATTTATTTATCGTATGGCAAATCAGTATTTAGAACCGTGAGATCTTGGAAAAGACAGTACGGTTGCCAGGTTTACTCCGATACAAATAGACATTGTGCGCGCCATCCCAAATCCTCAAGGGCCCTAGCGCCGTACCACCTGTGGTCGGCCTTATCGCACGATAAGTGACAAGATAGAGCGTCCGTCACGGCTGACACCGTTCAATAGAATAAAGTTTATATAAAAAGCTTAGCTAGGTATATGCTCATCCGGTCCTCTGCTCTGGTGAACGTACGGCTGGCTCGTTCCTCGCACAACGTCATGGCTTATTAGTACGGCGGAAATTGGCCAATATTGATAAAAGTCGTGGACACGTCTTCTATATACCTAAAACTGGTATGGATGTGTTCCTTGTTGTCTCCAGAGTACGAATCTACCGGTTTTAGTTAAGGGAGAGGGGGACGGACATAGCTGTGACGTCATAAAGATGGCGGCATGGATATGGTTTTTGTTCAAATCTCGGGTTCTATTTTTCTGATCGGTTCATGTGAGGTGTCATTTGAATGCGTATTAAATGTTCTATAATTCATTCTTTGAGATCTGTAACGTACATTCAACCGTTTGGAAAATAATTAAAAAAATAGATTGTTTTACCTTAGACGTACTGCTTTCTTACCATCATAATTCGAGAAAGAGGTACTTTAGCGTGATAAACGTCATAATAAAAAATATCAAACATTTTATTAGCTTTCCAATAATATGCAATTTGTTGTCGTTAAATAATAAACCTGTCATTTATGGCCAATTCCGTAACGCAAGTCCGCGGGAACCGGCACGATGCGTATGATTGAAATACTATGAGAGTTCAATTTTGGTGTTCCCAAATGAAAGGTACTGTTGTTTCTATTGGTGTTGCTGTTGTTGTTGTTGCCCTAGGGTATCCCCGTGGTGCTTAAGGCGGTGCATTAGAAATTATCGCGTGCTTAGAAACGCCGTTCTGACTAGATTAAGAAACAATAAGAGGTTTTCAGATAAATGATTCTTGACTATATGATTGTTCATCTGATTGTATCGATGCACGATTGCTTAAAATTTCGTCGATAGAAAAAAAACCAAAGTTTGGTCTGTATTTTCCTTTTTTTATTCAGCCTACTCAAACGATGCATTATTTTTCGACGCAATCAAGTTATTAGTATTTTATTCCATCTGAAATCTCACTTTATGAAATTTTAATAAAACTTCACCAACTTAGATATTTATTGTGTTAAAAAAAAAGTGAAAAGAACGAAAAAGTGAGAAGAAACGGAAAAGTGTTTCATCTCTTTTTCTCGTGAGCGGAAGGCATCAGCTTTCTAGCAACAGCTATATGTAAACATATTTTTTCTCTAGAGATGCGTATAGATATTTTTATATATAGCTTGTCGACTGATTTGTGTTGCGAACTATGAGCTCCATAATTCATCAGCTGCAAGCAGTAGCAGTTTCGCAGGCAACAAGTTCGAACACGGCCCGAAGGCGAGCGGTGAGGCTCGCGGGGCCAAAGGCCCGGAGCATCCCTCAAGAGCGTGCTCTTCACGCGAGTACTAAAGCCAAAGACCCCGAAGGGCGAGCTCACGCAGACATTTTACTACAGGTCGACACATGTAAAAAGAACCCTGGCGGCCATACATTTTATATGGCCGCCAGGGCTCTTTTTACGTGTGTCGACCTGTACTCCTAAATGCATTACAAACAAACCTGAGGGCCGAAGGACCGAAGCATACGTTCAAAGCCCGCTTCGGTCCTACGCTACGGTCCACGCAAACCAGAGGGCCAAAGGCCCAAAAGGCGGGCCCACATGGACACTTTACTACTGCTAAGTGACCTACAAGCAAACCTAAGAGCAGTATGGCACGCAAGGCGGCAGGCCAGGCTCTGCGTAGGACCGAAAGCCTGAATCGTTCCTTCAGAGTGGGCTCTCGATGCAGGCCAAAGGGCCAAAGGCCCACAGTACTCCTATGTGTCCTACAAGCAAACCTGAGAGCCGAAGGTCCGAAAAAGCAACATGGCACGCGAGGCGGCAGGCCGAGCTCTGCGTGGGGTCAAAGGCCCGAAGCGTTCCTTCAGAGCGGGCTCTCGACGCAAGCCAGATGGCCAAAGGCCTGAAAGGCGGGCCCACGCGGACACTTTGTTACTCTTAAGTGTCTTACCAGCGAATCTAAGAGCAAGGCCCGAACCGTCCCTTCAGAGCGCGCTCTCTACGTGAGTCAGAGGGCCAAAGGCCGGAAGCGACCCTCCAGAGTGCGTGCGCTCTCGGATACTTTACTCCTGGGCTGGGCTCCGTAGGGCAGCAGGTCTGAAGCGTCCCTTCAGAGCGCGCTCTCCACGCGAGCCTGCGCGGACAACTTGAGGACCGAAGACCCGAAAGAGAGCGGCATGGTAAGCGAGGCGGCAGGCCGAGCTCTCCGTATAGGGACGAAGGTCTGTAGCGTCCCTTCGGGGCGCGCTCTTGGACACCATACCCGCCGAGTGTTTTACAAGCGAACCTGAGGGCCAAAGGCCCGTACGGCAAGCCAACGCGGCCACACACTCCCCTTACTCTATCACATAAAAAACTCAAACACTCACCAAGCGGACACACACTCGGTGCGTGCAACGTTTCAGTTACAAATCTCTCTGCTGCTTTTCCTATTGCTGTTTTTCACTTCTCTTTTGCGAGGAAATATACATAACCAAAACAAGTCAGATTTGGAAAGTACAACACAGGTAACCTCGGGCAAAAACTAGTCCTACTAATAATATAAATGCGAAAGTTTGGATGTTAGATGTTTAGATGTTTGTTACTCAACCACTCTTAAAAGGCTCAACTGATTTGGATGTAATTTTGTACGAAGATAGTTTATAGCCTGGATTAAAATATAGGTCAGTTAGGTGATCAGTTTATCCCGGGTCCACGCAGACCAAGTCGCGGGCGGAAGCTAGTTGTCTAATAAAGCTGCTTGCGTTCATTGATTTATTGTATATGATTTATTGTGAATGTAATTATAGTTTTACCTCCATACATATGTGGTGCTCAATTATACAACTGCAGGGTGAAGTTGTTTAGCCATCTTCTAAGCCTAAACACTGCTGACCTCAAACATGTTTTTATAATATGCCTATATAGACCTCCGCAATCAAATATTGCTCTTTTCTTTGAAAACCTCGATATTTTGCTTAAAAAGATTTGTAATAATACAAATAAAAGAGTTATATTATGTGGAGACTTTAATATCAATATTTTAAGTCAAAATAATAACACCCTGAAGTTCGAAAGCCTCCTGTTAAATTATAATCTTCGTCTAGAAATAAGGAAACCGACGAGAATTTGTAGTGGTACATGCCTGGATAATCTTGCACACAACATAAAAGGATGTAAAGGAGAAGTTGTTGACCTCGGCTTATCAGATCATACTGCCCAACTACTAAAATGTCCAGTCAAAAAAACGTGCTACATTAACTCCTGGCGTATACTGAAGCGTGACTATAGCTCAGAAAATTTAGATTTGTTTAAAAAATGTATTAGTAGCCTTTCTTTTTCTGAAGTAATGGAATTCAGCGATGCTGACTTGGCATTTGGCACCTTTTTAGATACGTTTTGCTGTTTTAATAATCTTTGCTTCCCAACTATAAGTATTAAACTAAAATCTACTAAGAAACCTAAATGGATATCACACGGTATAAAGGTTTGCAGTAAGAAAAGGTCAATGTTATGGAAGTATCGTTTGTGTCCCGATGCGCGGAATAAAGCTACCTTTAAAATGTATAACGCTCGATTCAAGAAAATTTTGACTCTTACTCAACGTTCTCAAAATGACCACTTTATTCGATCTGCGTGTAATAAATGTAAAGCAACGTGGCAGGTTATAAGTAGGACGAGGCAGCAATTTCCCAAAGAGCCAATCCTAAAAATTATTACAGATGATGCTACTACTATTACAGATCCGACAGATATAACGAATACGTTCAACAACTTCTTCATTGATCAAATACAATCCCAAGGCACGAAATCTCTTTCTGGCTCAGAGGCTCTTCATTTGAATGTAAACTGTGTTAATTCTATGTACATGAAACCAACCACCCCTCATGACATTCTCAGGGTAATTAAGTCTTTGAAGAACACTAACAGTGTTGGGCATGACAGCATATGCACCAAAGCCGTAAAAGAAGTTGCACACATTATCGCTATTCCCCTAAGCTACATCATTAATGTAAGCATCACAACTGGAGTATATCCCGATAACCTAAAGCCGGTTATTGTAAAACCCTTACATAAAAAAGGTGACAAGTCCTCTGTAAAAAATTATAGACCGATTGCTCTGGCGACAATCTTTTCAAAATTTTTTGAAAAGGTTATATATGAAGCTCTGTACACTTATCTAGAGAAATATAACCTACTTGCAACAGAACAAAAAGGCTTTAGGAGACAGAAAACAATAAACATGGCAATATTCGATCTTGTACAACCTATTCGATCTTGTACAACCTATTATAAAAAACATGGACAGGCGTAATAATATTTGTGCAGTTTTCATGGACATGACCAAGGCTTTTGATTATGTAGACCACAAGATTCTCTTAAAAAAACTCTATGCATATGGCATACGAGGCAATCTGTGGGATCTGTTCAAGTCATATTTAAGTAACAGAGATCAACACACAGAGATAACTCAGGTGTGTTTGCAAACCAAACAGCAAAAAACGTACCGTTCCGAAAAACGGAGAATAAGGTGTGGTGTGCCGCAAGGAAGTGTTCTTGGCCCTTTGCTGTTTTTACTTTATATCAACGACCTTCCACGGCACATCAAATACCCTATGGTGCTATTTGCCGACGATAGTACTGTAATTATTGAATGTAAAGATACTTGTCAATATGAGTCTGAAGTTAATGTTACTATTTTGGACATAATTAAATGGCTTAATATTAATAATTTGTTGATAAACCTGGACAAGACTAAGATAATACATTTTTCTCAACGTAAATCACCTCTCCAAATCAATTGCAATTATGAAGAGAAAAGTATAGATTCTGTGGCTGTTACAAAGTTTCTCGGAGTGCATATAAATGAACATTTATCTTGGAAAGTTCATGTGGAAGATACATGCAAAAAACTTAACCAATATGCCTACGCCTTACATAAGCTTGCCAAGCAAGCAAGCCCTCACGCAGTACTAATGGCATATCATGGATTTGTAGCGTCAAAACTACGGTATGGCATTATTTTTTGGGGTAACTCCACAAGTAGAGAAGTCGTTTTCAAGGCACAGAAGAGGTGTGTTAGAGCCATGTATGGTCTCAAACCGACTGACAGTTGTGTACCTTATTTCAAGGACTCAAGAATTTTGACGATGCCTTCTCTATACATCTATGAAATAATTATGTTTGTCAAGAACAATACAAGCTTATTTAAAAGGCAGAGTGATGTCTCTAATAGAAACTTGAGAAAGAAACATACTTTAAATCTTTGCATAGTTCCTGCAAAGACAGCATTAATGCAAAAAAGTGTGTATTGTCTGGCCAGTAAAATATATAACCACTTACCCTTTAACTTGAAGTCATTAAATATGTTAGAGTTAAAAAATAAATTAATGACATTATTAATACATAAATGTTATTATTCCATTTCAGATTATATTAATGATAAAATAGATTGACATTTCTTTGATTCCTGTTATTTTACTTGAAATATTTAATGGACATTCTTTAAGACCGGACATGCACTAATACTTTCATCTATAAGCTATATAATTGTTTTAACACAGATTGTTTAACTGCCATTACTGACTTTAGTATAGAATATAATTTGTATAAAGGCACCTGAATTTAGTATGCATGATAGTAGCTATAAGGTACTTTAGTATTAAGTTCAAAGTTTTTGTACGCCTATTGGCAAACATAGTGAAACTGTAAAAAAATACCACCTCTGTAATTACCTATGTTTACAAATAAAACACTTACTTACTTACTTACTTACTTACTATTAATTGTTTTCAACTTAATACTAGGAAATAGACTAATTTTACATCAACCGGGCGTAAATTGGTAATAACAATCTCACTTGTCAGCCAAAAGAAGACGTAAAATTGTGTGTTGGGGGTTGGGGGTGAAAAAGTACGCTTCAGTGCACTCGCCTCGCCTTCGGCTCGGGCTACAAGGTTCATGAGGTGGCCTTTATTTTACTGCTTTAGGTGCGTATCATGACTGTCTGAGTCGTATAATTACTCAGAAAACAAAAAAAGAATTTCTAAAGGCGCGATGTGACGCCAGCGATCGCTAGCAGAGACGAGCGTGGTGATAGTTAATTGGTGCGTAATTCACAAAATTTATTATTACTTGGTTATTTATTAGTGTACACCAAGAAAATCTATATTTTTTGGAAAGCTTATAAAATTACGTACCTTTTTTATAATAACTTTTATTACACTTAAGTTATTATTTATTGAGTTACAAGCATGTTTTATCAGTACTCGTTCAAACGCGCGGGGTAAAAAAAACATATTTTTTCTAATAATTAAAAAACTATTGATTGTACGTCAAAGCGTTCTAAAAATCAATTATAGTACGTTTAATAAGCTTTCAAATGACACCTCACACGAAGCAATCAGTAAAATAGAACCCGAGATTTGAACAAAATTCGTTGACCGTAGGCGGCCATATATGTGACGTCACAGCTATGTCCGTCCCCCTCTCCCTTAACTAAAACCGGCAGTTTCGTACCCTGGAGACAATAAGGAACACATCCATACCAGTTTTAGGTATATAGAAGAGATGTCCACGAAAATCGTGAAGGAGACGACTTTTTGCGGTTTTGCCACCGTACTATATGGGCACTCTGCCTAGTGACAGCGATTTGACATTTAAGGGGTGATCTTAAGGTGCCGATAGACTTCAGTATTCACATTGTAACAGAACAAAGCCATCAATGTTTTTAAAGTCGAACTAAACAACGAACACAGCCAAGCATAGAGCCAAACATCGCTACGAACATTTTCGCGGTCATTCTTGCGAAGGCTCCAGACAATGCAAAAAATGTTTTCAATACGACGATGACTTGCCGGTCGAGTATTTTACGAGTCCCAGTATTTTAGTTATTTATTTAAATGAGTCGTTTCATGTAATTGAAAATGTACGATTCATACAAAGGTGAAAATACAGAATAAACTATATTTCCCACACACGACTGAGCTAGATCGATTTTTCGCCGTAAAACCCTATATTCGAAATTTCGCTGAAGTCGTTAGAGCCGTTTCCGAGAACAGAATTACAAGTATATATAATTATATACAAACGTTGCTCGTGTAATATTATATTTAAAGACAGTATCATATCATATCATATGATATCATATCACATTAAAAACCTTGAAGCAATTTTACTATCGCTTCACTAGAATGCTCGCTAACACGCTCCCGTTTATTTCGTGAGCTTTTTTTATACCCGTTATGAAACATTCACTAGAATGCTAATTACAAGTGAATGCTAGTCTAACATTTAAATCATAGTCATGGAATTGAGGATAGCCCATAACATTCGTAAAAGAAACAGTCCGTGTTTTAAATAAATCGTTTAATTAAGCTACATCTACAAAAACATAAAACTACAAACAAGGCGGCGGTATAGGAATCTTCTTTAAATACTTGCATCCGCAGTTGCACGGGTTAATAGGGGGGTATAGCGACGAGACGGTCGGCGCAAGCGCAGATATCGGCGACGCTGCCGGCAGGAACGGGTTAATCATGCCCAGAATACCCAAATCGAAGGGAGGGGCGGTGATGGCCGGCAGGACTTGAGCTGAGACGGGGAGGGTGGGCAGAGAGGGACAGTTGCAGCTGGGTAGCGCCGTGGCAGGTAGGGGCTGGTACTCCACAGTCAAGGGGGCACATGCTGGAAAATATACTGGCTTGGCGCAGCCGCAACTCGCTTGGGCGTGGACCTGAAAAGTTTTATTTTTAGTTACATCAACATCATATCAGCTGAAATACGTCCATTGACCTATCCCTCCCCCAAAGAGTGTCATAGTCGATCGAATCCAGCGGAAAGCAACATGGTACAACGCATAAAAATATACAGTAGGTATTGAGCTACTGGCTGCTTGGTTGGGCCATTTTACGTAAAGTTGTACAGTATACATTTTGTTTAAATTTTAATAAAATCAGATTTTTTCTACTCAGAATTTATACTTTCGACATTAAATGTATGTATTATGAAGCAGAAACGTCTGCTAACAAAATTCCAAATTTCGATCATATTTAGTGGAAAATTGAAAAATTATTCGTCGTTATTATTATATGGACGGATTCCAGAGGTTGTGGGTTCAAATCCCGCTCGTGGCGAATAATTTATCAACTTTCCACTATGATCGAAATTTATACTTTCGAATGTAATACGAGCAAAAAGTGTCCCAAGATTTTATATTCCATTCCGTTACCGTTTCCATATTAAGCTTGTATGGTGTAAGGGAACGGAAACCCGAAAATGATATCTAACATTTTGGACAGTTTTCAAGTGCTCTTGATTGTGAATAGAAAAGACCCGATTATATCAAAATTTCAAAAAAAAGTCGATTGGACAACTTTTCGTAAAATGGCCCAGTTATGTCCGCGTATTACATTAGAATACAAGCAAACGCGTAGTATAAAATAAAGCTTAAAATACACCCAAAAAATATCCAGAAAGGCCATTCTAATCACATGTTAAAGAACTTCTGTGACGGGTAGTTCCAGAGACCCCTCTTACATACAAAGTTACAAATCTACACTCCCAAACTTTACCAGATGAATTAAAACAAGCCACTGGAAATTTTTTTATGTTATGATAATCTTGATGTTATAATAGAAATCTCATACAAAAAAGTGACTAGAGATTTTGTATGAAAAAAGTTATGTTATTTTAGCATGTCCTTTTAAAATGGGAACAAAACCACGTTTGTATGGAGAGTTAAGCGTTGGCAACCCTTGCTCGTATTTTGGCGCGAATCTCATACTTGTCTAAAGTGACCTCTCTATGTAGTTCACTTCAATTATTATGATATAAACTAAAACTATTGAAAGTTTCAAGTATTGGTGCGTTTACCCTGGATAATAAAAAATATACTTACATGAGCTAATACAGCGCAGACTAAGAAAATCGTTCGCTTCATTTCGCCCTAATTCAACTTATCTTACTGACCCACATTCAAAATAATACTCCTTTAAGTATAACAGTTTTATCTAAATTTGGTAATTTTTAAGAATTCCATCGAAATACTGATTGCAAGTTGCAGTAGGTAGATTATGAAAACTTAACATTACTAAATGAAAATATTGCACTTAAACCGAACTAGACGAATGCTAGTTTCATCACTCACCTATTTTATATCTCGATGGTGGCAAACAAGCGCAGGTCCCGCTGCAAACAATCACTGTAGCCAGCCACATATGTACGTGGCTCTTTCATTAACACTAGTATCTCTGTGAGCGGTAGGTTTCAGCAGCCTTTTTTTATCAACATCATCATAAACTTAAGAGCCGGGCTCTTGTCGGTGGAGTAATCGCCATTCTGTTCTTGTCTCTGCCACTGTTTTGAGCTCTTGATACATTGCATTAACTTTATCTTTAGCGTGGTCCATAGACGCACGTCTTGGTCTTCCCCTGCCTCTCCTTCCTTCTATCTTTCCTTAATGTATATATTTTAATTCGACATACTTACTGAATCGCCAAAAGTACCATATTCTCACGAGAATCAGTTGAGAAACAGAGGACAGATTTTTGGACCAAGCTAAAACGCTTCGTTCGCTCCGCTCGCTAGTTCAATTAAGTAGGTAATTTTAATGAGTCCACAACTCAGTCGATATACAACATTCGGGTGCTCCCCGCAGACGGGATAACGGCTAAACCAGCAACACAATGACTTCTCAAATAAATAAAGGGTCGGCACGCTTGTGCTTCTTCTGAGGGGCAATTGCTAACCTTTTGAACGAGTGTTGTTATTCAGATCTGCCTAACGTACGTTCGAAACGTTACGTGAATTATCCGCTGGAATCACAAGCGCCCACAGGCTACGGTGTCTGCTTACAGCCGTATACTTATAAAGTTATCACCGTCGTAGTATCGAAAAAGTTATTCGATTCGACTCAATTCACACAAATTGACATAGGTTTTAAAGATACCTACGGCTACAGACGCAACAGTGTCACTTGTTTTTTTTAAATTATATAGCTCTTTTTATCTGAAACACTGTATTACTAGACTCTACTTGTAATGGTAAGTTCATAGCTCTAGTTTTTTAGTTTGAAACAACGCTTTAGTGGAACTGCCGTTGTCAAAGTATCACTTTTCCTATAAGCGTTTCTCTAACACAACTTTTAGGATTAATTACTGCGTAGTTACTTATTACTAAAACCCTAATTATCAGCATCTTGAGGACAATGCCGAAAGGGCCCAATTTTTTAAATATTCTTTAGTTCTTCTTTAGTCTTAGTTTTAGTCATTGTGTATATTATAACTAAATGGTAATGTGTTCTTTAATTACCAAAAGACCGCATATTTACATTCAAATACTAATTACATTCAGAATACCGAAAATTTATTTATCAACTTATTTTAGTTATTGTATTATATTTTGTTAAGAGGTATATGTAGTACAAACCGTGTAAAGAAATAATAAAGGTTTATCGATTTATAACACTTTCTGCATACATAAACATGCAAAGAGTAGGTAGTCAATAGTTAAGTAGGTATTGCTTTATCCTTGTTATGGTGGCAATATCTTCTACATTAAATGACGCATAGGAATAACACAACCATCGATAATTTCACAATCAAAGACACATAATACTATAATCATTTAATTAACCAATAAATTACTTAATTACAAGCAAGGCGGTGGAATAGGTATTTTCCTCAAGAACTGACTCCGAGTCAAGCTTGGATTAGCTGGAGGCAGCAAACTTGAAGTTGGTGGGCAGAGCGCTGAAACGGGAGAGGCAGCTGGTAGGAAAGGGTTCACCATGGGAGCTGGTGAGCAGAAGGGACACTTCGAAGAAACTGGGTAAGTCTGTGTTTGCTGTACCGTAGAATACTGCGCAGGGTACTGCGTTTGCTGTACCGTTTTCGTTTCCTTCGTCACCAGCGGAACTTCCTTGACGTTCTGAACTTGATATTGAGGGTTGTATTGATATTGAGCTGGATACTGGTACATTTGATTCTGGCTTTGGATGATAGCGGCGTTCTGTCGGACCGAGGGCACATTCTGGACTGGATAAGAACCGTATGGTGTAGCGATTCTGTTGGATACCATTTTGAGGAGCTGCGGATTGGATGATAAGAGACCTTGGAGGAGGGACGTCGCAATGCCTCCGCCGCGTGCGTGGCATAGCGATTGCGATAGAAATAAGCTGATTATTATAGCTTCTCGTATGCCCATTGTACCTGAAAGGACAATAGACAGTATATTTAGTAAGAACGTCAAATACATACAGGCTGCTCAGTAGATATGCGGCTAGAAGCAGTTATATAAATCGGTGGTCATTTCCGACGCCACAAAGTTACACAGGCACGAATACAGTAAACTCAAATGATTAGGAAAATCGTGCGATTTCAAGGAAAACCATTTCGAAACGCTTAAAGCACTTAAGTACCTAATGATCGAAATAAGTAAAACTACCTTGTTCAATAGGAGTTCAGCAGGAGGAATTCAATGTATATAAATAAAGAACCTATAGCCGAAGTTTGTCCGTAAATTAAAATTCTAATGTTAAATATGGAATGGAAAGGTAGTTAAGTAGTAGCCAAAAGGGGTATAGGCAGAGGCACAATGAACCTATGTTTCAGTGTCACTTTTAGCATAAATGTGGGTATAAAAGATCGACAAAATACGATGTTGCAGTGATAGTTTGCTAGTCGATCGCCCACAACACACTTCAACCCCGTTTTCTTAGTTGACCTTTACGACACCCACGGGGGGTCGAAAAGTTGTATACTCAATGAAAATGCTACACTGCTATAGTTTGGTAGGTAATGCAGGGTATCCACCGTACTTTTAGGGTGCATATTCATCAGGGATGTACGAGGAGCATGTGTGGTGCCAAATATATGAAAACACCGATTCGTACAACTCTGATGGTCATTCACCATGCGGATAATTGTAATTTAGGTACTGGTACAAACAATAACATTACATTATTCGTTAAAAATATTCGTGCAAACGAATGACGATTTGACACGTGACATTTTACGTAGCAAAAAATTGTGCAATGCTTTCCTCACAAAGCAGCAGCACATTATAAGTATATACATCGTTGCAATGATGTAACAGCTATGTAAAGAATTCATATTAATCAGCATTTTATAAGCGTAACTTTGTATTACGAGAACAATATTTCTTTGCTATTCCGCTAAAAAAAATCAGCAATTTTTGTCAAACGTTAAATATGCTCTTTTGTACCAAGTTTGTAGGGAAATAGGAATAGAGACTTCAAGTTTTTCTACGGTCATAAAAAAAATGGTAGGTATGGTGGTATAAAGATTCCGCTCAGAAATAAGTTCTCAACTTACTACATACATACATAAATTCACGCCTATATTCCCAAAAGGGGTAGGCAGGGGTTCCAGCACCACTTAGCATGAATGTGGTTATAAAAGATCGACCAAATCTGATATATAGCACGGCTATCACAAGAGGACGCGCGTAGTGCGAGAAAAATCGAAAGAGCTCGCGCGCCATCGAGGTATAATATCTCTCTTTCTAAGTGTTGTAATAAGAGAGACGGATAGTGCGAGAAAAATCGAGAGAGCTCGCGCGCTGTCTTGTGATAGCCTTGCGGGAACACAAATCCACCCCAGGTACAGTCAAAGAATTTAATGTTCAACCCACCTAAGTTTCAATATCTTATAGCAAACTGTCACCAAGAGCTAGAGCACGGTGTTACTTTGACATATTTCATTGTTTTATGTTAGCAACCAGGCAACAGATTAACTACGTTGACATATTGAACTGAACTTGTTATTTCATGAATCCCTATTCCTTCTGTTCTGACTCCACTATTTATAGCTCTTAATAGTTCCCGGTTAGCGGAAAGCGTTTTAGTTTTCAAATTCAAAGCAAATGATAACTTTCGATAACTTATCTGTGATGAGAATTGACAAATAATACTCATTGACATTTCAACTCTATTACTGAAATATAATATTCGACCTTAAAGGTCACAGCTCACTAGAGCCACCCGTCGCCCGACCCGCGCCGAACCGAACTACGGAGTTGATGCAGTGAGCGCATGCCCGTACAAATCCATATAAAGAATACCTAACCGCTCGAGGCGCAGCGGCGCGGGTCGGGCGACGGGTGGCTCTAGTGAGCTGTGACCTTTATACATTGCGAGTGTCTAACGACATTTCAACGAAATGCGTGGGGAATTAAATTCCTTGACTGTACAGCCCGTCTATCATGGGACGGCCGCGATATACTCTCTATTTTTCTCGCACTATACCACTTGTTCTGAGTGTTCTAATAAGAGAGAGACGGGTAGTGCGAGAAAAATCGACAGAGCTCGCGCGCCGTCGCTTGATAGCCGTGCCGTGCTGCCCCCTATCAGTAACTTGTTTTAAGCTCATCTCAACGTTCAGCGTTCACCCACAAATACATCTTGACACCGCAATGCGTAGTAACTAAGCGTCGATAGAGGTCTAGTTTCGTGACGGGTGACCGGCGAGGTGAGCAGGGACCCGCCCGGTATCCCCTTCGAGGGTTTTTGAAAGGTTTTTTCGTAATGCTTTGCTTACCAAAGCCGATGCTCCTTAAAACCCATTAATTTGGTTATTAAAGCGCTCCAATACGGTATCCCCTTCAAAGGGTTTTTGAAATGGTTTGCTTACCAAAGCCGATGCTCCTCAATACCCATTCATTTGGCTTTTAAAGCACAATGAATGGGTATTCAACACGAGGAAGCGCTTCAACCCCTGCGCTTGAAAAGCCTTTCGAAAGGATTTTTCTATCAGTAGCGGTAGCGTCCCGTAAGGGAAACCCCTTTATACGGCTAAGTTAAATGAATGAGTTTTCTATCTGTTTTTGACGACCGCTTTAGCCTAGTTGGTAGTTTGGTAGTGACCCTGCCTACGAAGCAAGAGGTCCTGGGTTCGAATCCCGGTAAGGGCATTTATTTCCGTGATGAGCACGAATATTTGTTCCTGAGTCATGGATGTTTTCTATGTATTTAAGTATTTATTTATCTATATAAGTATGTTTATCGTCGTCTAGTACCCATAGTACAAGCTTTGCTTAGTTTGGGACGAGGTCGATTTGTGTAAGAATGTCTCCTAATATTTAATATTTATCAATAAAGGACAGCAAGTGATTTGGGCTATTAAACGAACGACTAACCCGTTCAAAGGCTTTTTTCTGGGAAGGAGTGGGCGGGTCCCTGGAGGTGAGCCAAATTAGCGGTTAGCGAATCACAGCGCTGGTTACGGTATATCTGTCACTGTTTGGCGTCATCATACTCCTAGCGTTATTTTCCTTGAAGTGCTCTCTCTACACGAGCCCGGGGTCCGATTTGCACCTAGTTCCAAGATTTAGCGTAGGCACTAGTTTTACGAAAGCGACTGGCATCTGACCTTCCAAACAAGAAGGAAAACTAGACCTTATTGGGATCAGACCGGTTTCCTCACGATGTTTTCCTTCACCGAAAAAATATCGATGCCGGGCTTCGAATCACCTTCACATTGTAAGTCGCGCACCTTACCGCTCGGCTACAGCGGCCCTCATACAGTATACAGAGTGAGCAGTAGAATTACTATGGGTGCGGTCATCTGAGAGGCGGATATAGGTACCTACTTCCACAGTGGGGCTGATCCAAATATGAGCGAGACAACATTCTGCTGTGTCCTCCCTCTTGAGCTAACACTTAGGCTGGGTCGGATCAAACCGTCTGTAATCGTAAGCGGTGCTCGTTGAAATCTGAATGTATGGAAAGTTTGACATGTTTCTATGGAACGACAACTGACTATTTGACGTTGTGCAAACATTACCGTGAGTGGCGCTCGGCGCCCCCTGGGACCGTGCGCCCGGGTGCAACGCACCCCTTGCACTATCGCTCCTGAATGCATTACGTCCGACATAGTCGCGATCATTTTAAGGCCGTCCAGCTAGCGCGATAGGTTTTATCATGGTAGAATACTCGATAAGTAAATCCCGAACATATATTTTGTGTCTACGTCACACAAATGTTGCCCTGGTGTAAAGTCATCTTCAATATAATCAAGGAATTTTGATAATGTATGATAAATTAAAAAAAAATAGTTAATTAGCCTTTTTTGCGGCAGAATTACTGGCCACCCTTCAATAAGTTATTCTAAATTGAATTTAATTTAATTTAGTTAATGTTATAGTTATCATCTTGTATATACCTACTTTAGCAAATAAATAATTTTTATTAAAAAAAATTGAATTCTGTTTGTAGGGGAACAGAGTTCATTTTTAGTTCGAGGGGGCCGGTTATCGAAGGGTGGTCGATTTACCCTACTAATTGTATACAGTTGTCTTTTCACCCCAAATAAATAGTTAAACTAAGTAACTATTTTATTTATTATACATAACAAAACACTTTGTATGGAAGATGTCTTTGCACTAGGGCAACATTTGTGTGACAACTTCAGAGGTTTAAGTGAGAAGAGGTAACAGACAGACGCACTTTCGCATTTATAATATTAGTAAGTATGGATGGGTTTTATGGACAAAAATAATATGTCACGTAAAATATGACCGTAAAAACGATCATGCTAGCTACCTTGGTGTGATGATAGTAAGTATGTATAATTAGGACTCACCTCTAGCTATGTAAAACAAATGAACACAACCAAAAGGTAATACCCTTTTTAAAATGTTATCCTTATCTATTGCATTTAAGTATGTTAATCGATTAGTTTGGTATTGGTAACCGATTGTGAAGATAACGTTATGTCAGCGTTATCGTTTGATCATGAACTGTTGACATCATTAAGTTTTATTGTAACACATATCATGACTGCTCAGTTTGTCATTTTTACTGCGGAAGCGGTCTAAGTTTTGTTCCAGGAGAGTGTCGTATTTGTGAAGTCCTTTCAGTAGAATTCCAGCGACATCAGCGTTCAGTAAAACATGCATAGGTCACTGGTTCAAGTCCGGTTCGAAGGACCAATGTTTATTCACTACGTCACTGCGCTTAACACCTTATTGGACGAAACATAACCATAACCTAGCGGAAGCCTACGCCGTAGTCCCTTTCCGCTACATACGAGGGAAACCACGGGATCGGCAACGAGCGTAGCGCGTAGCGATTCTTGGCAGTGAATGTGTTAATGGTAACCAGTTACTGCTACGGGTCTGCTTCAACGTATTTTCATTTCCTAGGTTTACTGGCGATATCGATTACCATTAGGTACTATTTGTGCGAGTACAAAATCTGTAGACAGGCTTAAAGGCCCACCCTGACCTTAGCTGAGGTTGCTTAAGGGGCTCCCATAATTGGCGTATGGGATCGTACCTTCGATCTGAATCTCTTACTTTTCTTAGGTTTTTTGTAGCTTATTATGTTAACAACAACGGCTTTAAGCAATATAATATCCCATATTTACTTCAAAGTTCATTGTTTTCGAGATATTTGGCATCAACGTTGAACAATTTTCGACCAAAAAACCGGTTTCTGGCCATAACTTTTGTTTTAATTGGTTTAAAATGAAAACCCTAGACCAGTTTTTAGGGACATCACAGACGAACCCAAATATGTAGATTTCGTATGTGTTAGATCTTTCACGTCAATAGAGATACAAAATAAGTGTTATTTTAGACAATGTTTAAAAAGATCATACAAAATTAAATACATTTGTTTCGAAATCCGGTAGACCAAAATGGAGATAAAAGATTGAAGAACCGATAGCCGATTGACTTATACTTCTATCTGTATTGCAAAAGTAGGAGATCGATGTCAAAATCGATGAAAACCTCAAGTAGCCCCTTAATTACTAGGTATGATTTAATATGTATTTTACATAATTGTCATATTGAAATCAGACACAATAGTATTGGTAATGTTTTATTATTTTATGGAGCCCGTAGTGTCCCACCACTGTCCCACCGCTGAGCAAAGCAAAGGATCCCCCTTCCTTTTCCATTTATCGCGGTCTTGAGTAATATCTGATGAGTCTTTAAAAAAAAAGTCCAAGATATCCCGCATCTCCAATTAGTTGGTAATTTATTATACTATAATTTACTTTAAACAAAGTTCTAACCGACTTCAATTTAGTACTCCTCAAGCCACGAGAACATTTCCAATTTTTTTTTACAATTTACCACTTCAACTGATTTCCGATAGCGAATGCGTTGATTATTATAGAAAAAACCGAATCGCTGTATGTGGGCCGATAATATTTGAGGACTTCCGTCGATTCCCCAAGATCATCACCAATGGCACTTCAATAGTTCCTATTTCAACGGAATCTTATTTAAACCTGTGACGTACTTTTGCACTTTTAAGACATAATTGAGGAATTCATCTGTGGTCTTCATCATCAATTCCTCGCCACCGAATTTATGATTTCCGGATGTAAATACACGAGTTATAATATAAAATACCAAAACTACTACACGCGTGCCTAATAAAATTGAGGAGTTCCGTCAATTCCTCATGGATCCCATCATCCAACTGAATTGTGAAAAAAATGGGCCTCAACTGCAACCATATACATACTTACAAAAAAAAATTTTTCGAATCGGCTCACCAATGACGGAGTTCTGAGGTAACAAACATTGAAAAAAAAAATATACAACCGAATTGAGAACCTCCTTTTTTTGAAGTCGGTTAAAACCGCGGGCGGCAGTGGGCTCCCCTGGAGTTTCCCACGTAAATCACATTACATCTGTTTTATCACCTGTCTACTGTAAATTTGAAACACCTGTACTTAACGCCTTGTTTCGCGATCTTTTCTCAAACACAATGTCAACCCTTCCGAGAATGTTTGAGTAAATGTATATTCATGGTTATATAAGTAATAGAAAAAATCCGTGTTTTTTTAACCTGTGGGTCGCTAGCGCAACACCGTCACCCTAGAGCTAGGGACTCTAGCTAGAAGCCTCTTGAGTTGAAATGAGTATTATTTTACGTTCATTTAATTGATAAATAGTTCTGCAATTTTGCCCAGTAAGTTGCCCAGCTCTCTGAACAGATCCAGGAATGTTGTAAGTAGATTCCTTCTGGTTTTTTTATCTTTATGTAATATTTGACCAAATTAAAGTTATCTAAGAATCTCACATTATGTAATTATAATCTAAAACATTTTTCGTAGGCCTAGAATTACCAATTTTTTGATATAGGTAGGTGTTATTCAATATTGATAATCGATATCTGATTGTATTGATAGATAGCACAGTATAAAACTAAAAGACTTTGTTTTGGAATAGTATTGTCTAGGGTTCAAGCACAATGATCGGTAGTCTTCTCTTTTCGTTTCTACTTATCGGTCTTGTAACACAGGTATGTATTTTATTAAAAACTAGCTTACTAACCCACTAGACTCAACTATGCGTCCACACTAAACATTACTCGCACACATTTTGAACAACCATGTTGCCGCGTATCGCGTAATTAGGGGTGTTCGTTCGAATTGTATTATCACTCCAAAAAGAGCAGGCAAAATATATGCCTAATGACAAAAATCCCATTCAAATATCTTAAAAAAAACGAACGACCGTTTTAATGTTAAGGGAAAACATGGTACTTAAATGACAATATTTTCATGTGAAGGTGCGTTTTAAGGTAA
Source organism: Epinotia demarniana (assembly GCA_945867215.1). Taxonomy (NCBI): domain Eukaryota; kingdom Metazoa; phylum Arthropoda; class Insecta; order Lepidoptera; family Tortricidae; genus Epinotia; species Epinotia demarniana. The sequence continues at coordinate 9,552,343 of OX244285.1, forward strand.
AGGGGCAGAATATGCCCCCTCTGAAAACTTTAGACACATTAAATTTTGTGATTACGTATTCTCTTGTGTTAGTTTTTTCTCCGTTTTATTATAGTACATTGTGATACAAGTGAGGTATGTTGATAATTACATCAGAGGCGAAATTGTTCACGCGAACCGCAGGTGAGCGTGATAAGGAAGCCGAGGATGTAATTATCAAAGCTCACGCGTATCATACGACGTTTTTCAACACATTTTGCGAGGAAATAATCATTTTCATAAGATGAAAATGTTATAGGCCTGCCATATTATTTACTTTACATGAAGCAAATCATTAAGATGACAACAGGTTTTTACTCACAATTGCACATCGCCAAGAATTTCCAGTGGCGTCCATTCTATTTATCACTTTTCTAGTCACCACGAGTCAACATTTTTGATAATAACCAAACACGCACAAACAAACTTTACAAATATTTGTGGAATGATAAAATTAAAAAAAAAGCTGTACATTCTGTACAACCCGGTTAATTTAAGAATGCACCGTTTTCATGCATATATCTTGCTGCAAGGTGCCAACGTGACTTAATCGGGATATAACCATAACACACAAGTGTTGTAATGTTATAAAACACGCGTTTTTAATATCCAGGATTATGAGCCTAAAAGCGACACAATAAGAGGTACGTTCCGAGCAATTGTGTTGAAAAATATATTTTACGTCACACCTGCCCATAATGCGAGTTTTCCTGCACGCTGCGCGTACGGGAAAACTCGCATTGTGGCCAAGTGAAGACGTAAAATTTTGTACGCAACACGGGCGGTAATTCGTAAAGCCCCAGAGCGCACATTTATGGCCCTCACCTTCGGTTCGGGCCACAAACACCTGCGATCTGGGGCATTCACGAATTCACCGCCCTAGTTACGTAATGTACTAATAAATACCTTTCCGAAAAATGTGACATTGCGATTTTATTTGGTGTTAACGTTAACATCACTAACGGGTTCAATTTGCTTTTGCTAGACAATAATGAATACGAACTAGCTTAAATTATCAGTGACTACTAAAATTTTCAGTAAAACACTGATCACAAAAGAGCTTAACGCCGCCATAACGCCGCCTTTTCGCGGCGACGCGTCTCATGCGTCACGATTTCGACATTGTCCTGTATTGAATCATTTTTACTGACAAGCTTTCATCTAACTTGACTGTTAATATGTTAGTGTGAGACAAATCTAGGAAAATTTCGAACCTGTTAACACCTCAACCGATTGAGCTCAAATTTTGGGTATAAGTAAAGTTTTTTTTGTCATTTCTATATTATGGTAACTATATACCACCGAGCTGATCTGATGATTAAGGTAGCCATGGGAATTCAGTAGTTAACCAACGTAACCCCGTTGAGTTTAAGCTCGTTAGAATCGTCTCAATGATGACGATATACAGAAAAGTACAGACGACCACTTAATAAAATTTATTTTTCCAGAATGTTCTCTGCCAAGTACCACCTATTGGCAGCGGCTGCGGGTGCCAGCAAGTGCCATTGCAACAGAACCTGCCAGTGCCAAACTTCCAGATGGCCAACAACTGCGGCTGCCGAAACAATTTACTAACCAACCTACCGAATGGCATCCAGATCAACAACAACCTCCAGGTTGCCAAAAGCGGCCCATGTGCCACAAACAATGTGCAATTGGCAAACCTGCAGGACCTACAACTGGCTAATATCAACGCTCTACAACTAGGTAATGGATTACAACTGGGAAATCCGTTGCCTCAAGATTTCTTGGCATATGCCAATGCCCTGCCATTGCCTAGTTGCCAGAACGCTCTACAGCTAAGCTTGCAAGCGCTTATGAGCCAGTTAGGCCAGCAGCCGTGCCAATGTGGTTGCCAAACGGGTCTGGCACCGAATGTAGGAAATGGTATACTTAATGCCAATTTGAATATGCTTGGTGTAAGTGGTATCAGCGGAGTGACCAAGACGATTGGCAATTTGCCGTGCCAGCCGTGTGGCAATCTGCAAGTGGTGTCAGGGTCACAGGAGGTGGTTTTAGGCAATAACCCGTGCCCGTGCCAGTCTCGCCTGAATATTCTCAATAACCCTTGCCCTTACCAGAGTATTGTAAGCAATCCTTCTCCATTCCAGAATATTGTGACGAATTCTTGCCCATACCAGAGTATTGTAAGCAATCCAGGCCCTTCCCAGAATATTGTCAGTAATCCTTGCTCATGTCAGAATATTGTCAGCAATGCTTGCTCATGCCAGAATATTGTCAACAATCCTTGCTCATGCCAGAATATTGTCAGCAATCCTTGCTCATGCCCGTCGTGCCAGAACCCTTTGCAGTATACTATTTATCAATAACGAATTTATGAATAGGTTAAGAGGTAAATTATTAAAATTAAATTATTGAACTTGAATAGTTTTTTTTTATTTGTTACCCAACAGCTGTGATAGTTGATTGCGTTCTTTCAATACGTACTTACGAATCTACCCGGCGAACAGTTTGTTTTGCTAAAATTACGAAAATGAAATGAACGTGGGATTTTACAACATCTTTGATTGCAAGTGAATGGAAAAGATAACAAACGTCATCATTAAACTGACCGAAGTGTGGCACGTTACTGTGGAGCGTAATTGTTTCACAAACCTACCCTTGAAGTTAACAATTAAACAAAAAATGTCGGTAATGGTTGGTTTAAATTAATCATCATCATCCTCCTAGTTATTCCCGGTAATGCCCCTATAGGAGCCAGGGGTCCGCTTTGACGCCAGGTATATTCGTACTAAATGACGTTTTTTGTGTGGGAAAATGAGAGTTGTTTTGACCTCACGCTTGTACGCAATATTACATAGTAACCGCTGGGTCAGAGTAAAAGAAGCGTCAGATAGCTCATCTCCTAATGGGGTGAAAAGGAGAGAGAGGTTGTATAGATGGTGTACTTGGAACTGTTGGCTCGGCAACTGCATCTACAGATGATGTACTAGAACTTTTTTTCGGGGAAAATCCTGGGGAAGCCTCCGGCACGACCACGCGGGGAAGTTTGTACACTGGAATACTCTAAGAGTTTGCGCTCCAGAGAGATTGGTTAAACGGTATCAACCGAATCTGGGGTGTAAGTGGTATCGAACTACTGGGAGTTTTATCGCTGGTTCTCTAAAACCTAGCCTAGCTGAGAAGAGTCCAGCAAGAAACTCAGCTAGTACTTGGAACTGTCGGGCCGGTGACTGGTGCTCCAGACGGTGTACGTGGAACTGTTGGGTCGGTAACTGGAGCTACGTACGGTGTAATTCACACTGTTGGCTCGGTAACGGTGCCACAGATGGTGAACTTGGAACTGTTGGGTTGGTAACTGGTGTTGTAGATGATGTTCTTGACACGGTTGGCCCAGTAACTGATGTTACAGATGGCGTACTTGGAACTGGTGGCAAAGACGGTGTACTTGGAACTGTCGGAACTTTGATGTGAGTGCGATAATGAATCGTATGGCGATCTGTATAATAGGCGAATATTTTTATAGGAGCGTCTATTTCGCCGAAAGTTATGTCGCTCATTTAGCACCATCCAGGGGACACGTGCAGGGTAGGTAAATTCTGCGGATGCGAGCTACAGATTGTCCCCTGTGCCAGCTGTGCCTTTTGGAAGTCTAGTATCATATTGCTATTCGATTCTATGCAGGTACTTATTCCTTCAGATGATTAACCTAAGACGGTTGCCAATTTATTAGTTATCTTTGCGGATAATGTATCCGTAACTCTTGCAATCGCATTCTTGTTAGAACGTGAAGGATGTCTTATCGACAGGGATAAGTGATAAAATCGACAACCATGCTACGCCCGCAGTTTACGTATACGGTAAAGCCAATTAATAAAGGCATGACCAACCGCACTGAAGTCCGTTGTTACTCGTCTGCCTCAGAAGGAATATATATACCTTTGTATACCTATGAGATTAGAAAAATCGTGCGTTAATACTCATGCGACTTCAAGGTACTTAAACCATTTTGAAACGCAAAAACATTAGTATCTTTATATATGAAAGGAATAACCGAAATATGCAATAATTGAAAAACTAGTTCCATTATTTCCTGATATCCTAGATAAACGAAGAAACTTAGTCGAATTTGTTTGTAAACATTCTATATTTCTATTACTGCAAGAATATTTCTATTTCACGGGCAACAGTCCAAACGGCTTGATTTGATGGATTTCGACATATGAGATGATGTTGGTAAAAACTACGATCAGGTAGAAGACCTGCTAGAATACATAGCCTAATAGCCAAATTAAGCTTCACACACTCACGCACCCACACACCCACACACCCACACACACACACACACACACACACACACACACACACACACACACACACACACACACACACACACACACACACACACACACACACACTCACACACACACACACACAGCCACACACACACTCACTCACACACTCACTCACTCTCTCACACACACAGAAAGAGATCAAGAAATCCTTGCTTATTTTATAAATAATACAGTGGTTCTCTGTTTTTGGTATTAAGACTAAATTTGTTACGATATTTATTTGAAAACTGTAATTTTATTCGTCTATCTTGGAAAATGTACCTACTCATTAGTTGTACGCAAACGCTTAAAGTTTTCTTTACAGTGTTTTACAATATAAATCAAAACAAGGTCACGTTAATATTTATTTTACCGGCAACATTTCCGGAATCACAGCTATATTGCCGATAGCAGTATTTCAAGGAATGAAAATATTGACAACGACACATCATTAAAATTATCACTACAGAATACACAAAATGTTTTTACTATCTGTCTCGTATTTGCAAAGATATCAAGGCAGTACAAGGTACTTAGTTTTTGTATCGTTTATATCACATCGATTGTTATTAAATATACAATTTGTATTTGTTTCAGATACTAGGTGTCACACTACCATTGGACGCCGTAGCAGACGTTGCAGGAGGATTAGTAGGAGGGGTCCTTGGTAGTACAGCACCCTTAGTCGAAGGTGATTCTAGCGGACTAGATGGCTTACTTGAAACTGTTGGCTCGCCAGTAACTGGTGTTTTAGATGGCGTACTGGAAACCGTTGGCTCTGTAACTGGTGGTAAAGATGGTGTACTTGGAACTGTCGGCTCGGTAACTGGTGTTGTAGATGATGTTCTTGAAACGGTTGGCCCAGTAACTGATGTTACAGATGGCGTACTTGGAAACGTTGGCTCTGTAACTGGTGGCAAAGATGGTGTACTTGGAACTGTCGGCTCGGTAACTGGTGTTGTAGACGATGTTCTTGAAACGGTTGGTTCAGTAACTGATGTTACAGATGGCGTACTTGAAACCGTTGGCTCTGTAACTGGTGGCAAAGATGGTGTACTTGAAACTGTCGGCTCGGGAAGTGGTGTTTTAGATGGTGCTCTTGAAACGGTTAGCTCTGTAACTGGTGCAACGGACCCGGTAACTGGTGTTGTTGATGAACTGCCGATAGATGTTACGCCTGTAGGACCAGTTGTAGAGACCTTCGGGGCAGTCGGTGGAACACTTGCGGGTAACACGGTTACATCTACAGTAACTAAACTTACTGTGAGGACTGTGCTAAGATTGTTGATCTTGCGTCTTCTCGGTCTTTTAAGATTTTGAGATCTCATAAAATATGATAGGTGTCACAAATTTAAATACTAAAATTAACATTCTATAAAATTTAAGTATATGAATTGTATAAATGAAGGAGATTTAAATATATTATTAAACACACATAAAAATATATAAAATACAAAAGTACATTAAAACTAGATTTAAAATTAAAACTAAAACTAACTTAAAAACGACCTAACAAAAACTAAATAATTCCTAAATTTGGACCCTTTGGCAGGGTACCCATCACGCAGGCAGCATTCCCGCGCTGAATTGCGATTGCAAATCTTTGCGCGAGAAAGCTGCCCGCGCGAGGGTAGCCTGTTGCCTCCTTCAGGCGTTTGCTGAGCGCCCCGTGAAGCCCACGCGCGCCTTTACCCCACGAGCCAAGAGTCTCGACACCAAACGGAACGAACTCGTACTGGGTGCCGAGACAACTGTACTTCACCGCCTTTGCTCGTTCCCGCGAATCTGCCGCTGCGCCAGCACGTCTGCTAGTCGAAGGAAGATAGGACGCAGCCAAGGTGTCAGCGCAAGTGGCGTCCCACACCAGCGCACGTCCCATCTTCCGCGGAATCAACGACATCCCGTCGGGGCGCTTACCATCGCTCCGCACGATCTGGGGCTCCAGAGCTGCGGGAACATTGGCACTGACGAGCGCCCTTCTAAGGATGTCGTTGAGAGCGGCATGGCGGGACAGGCGGCCGGCGCCTGAGGAACAGGCGAGTCCGTGGTGGCCGAAGCAGTCTACGGCGGCCCCACAGGATGCGCAGCTGTGGGCGACACAAACCTCAGACCCGAGCCGGAGACCGACGGCTATACGGAGTGTGGATGGGTCTATGAATGTTCCGGTATTAGGCGATGGATATGCATGTAGCCAGTGTCCTGACTCTGGACTGGATACAGCCAAAAGTCTGGCTCGATCCCTGCCTGTCGCGTCGTCGATGAGTGAATTTCTGACTGAAATAGAGGCTATGGTATCCCAGGCCCTTATGTAGCTCTGTGAAATATTCTCTTTTATATCAAAGATGAGCCGAGGCACCACTATCTAGTATCCATTAATTGTCTTCACCTTAAGTTCATACAAATTGTTACTTTGCAAGGAGGCGCACATTACCATTTCATTATTCTTGTAAATAAATGCTTCACTATCCTTTTTTACTATTTCATAGCCTTGTCTAGTAACAACTCCTTCCGAGAATAGATTTCTTTTGAGTTTAGGCACATAGAGAACTTCTTTCAAGATACTAGTCTCCCACTGACCGTCGACCCATTTCGAGATAAGAATATTTCCTTGACCAACCACCTCCACAACTTCTTGGTTTCCAAGTTTCAAGGGTGTTCCATTGTACTTATGTAGCTCTGTGAAATATTCTCTTTTATATGAAAGATGAGCCGAGGCACCACTATCTAGTATCCATTTGTTGTCTTCATCTTGCTCCGTCCACTCGCAGTGTGCAACATTGAAAGCCAACATATCTTTTTGTCCTTGACTTTTCTTCTGAGCACGGCATTCCTTGGCAAAATGCCCTCGTTTACCACAGTTATAACATGGGTAACGATGACCCTGCCGCTCTTTGTTTACATCTTCTACAGGCCCTAACACTGCGGAACTGGGTGTTTTTATGTTATTTGGTTACATAACAAACGAGTAGATCGATGCGCAGTCCAGGGTTCAGGAGACACAGCCACTCACAGGCACACACACGGATTCAGACGCGGAATAGATTAGGTATGTGACGTCACAGGTGGAGCGACATACACCTTATTCAAATGCAAGCTAAGGGTCATCTGTCGGTCATTGCCATTAGGTATGCGGGATGCACCCGGGAGATGGAGGGGATGCAACACAGATATAGATATACATAGATCACGCAAATGCATGTACTTCGCGTGTCCGAATTCGGTCTCCGAGTTGACACTCCGACTGACATTGCCCGCGCGTCTGTTTTGTCTTATTGCAGAATCGATTTTGCGCAGACAACGGGGAATTCATATCACTAATTCGCCCGTGTGACGTCACAGTAGGTATAGAAAAAAGTGACACGGTCGGTTTTCATTTAGATTGGGGTGTTTAAGTTATCTAGTGTATAACAACAAACGTCTATGTATACCTTTAAATAGCTCTTCAAAAACTGTTTTATTAAAGCGAAACCGACAATATATTATGCTGAAGGTCAATCGCTTCATCAAAATGAAAGTGATTTGTTAAGTTTTAGTTAGTGGAAACAGTTTTCTCCCGAAATTTAAATTTCATCAAAAAAGTTCAGCTGAAAAGCTATTCTTCCCTCTTAAATTCATTTAATTTAGAGAAATTTCAACTTTATTGTTTCATATATTTTTCATCATAACATTCTTAATGCTCACTTGTCCGTTTTATTTAAATTCATGATTATTTTATAGTTTATTTCAATTCCAACTTCACTAGTATTTAAAGTGAGAATTTTGGTGCATAATTAAGTACAAAGATATGTGCCTTTATGTTGTACAATCTAGTGCAAAAATATCTATCCTCTCATAAATATGTGCCGAAACGTGCCGAAACCTTAATCCGTCAAAATGACAATATCTGAAATTCGAATGAAGAAAAATCCTCCTAGTTCGAGTTTAACCCAATATGGGTTTGACTTGACATAAAATGCACATGCCATATTTTAACACTTGACTGTATATCTTTTTGTCCACCGTACCTATCTACCTTATACAATGTATCCATATTGTATTAAATAAATGAATCAAAACAGCAAACAGCGACAATTTTATTTCTTCGAAAAATGCCATCACACCTGCATCGCTCCGCACACATACAAAAGCTACGGCAGCCTAGTGGTACCACTAGGCTGCCGTAGCTTTTCATCATGCGGCATGCGGCTTTCAAGCGGCGGTCGTGGGTTCGAATCCCGGCTCGTACCAATGAGTTTATGGAACTTATGCACGGAATATTTACCGTTGGCTTTTCGGTGAAGGAAAACATCGCGAGGAAACCCTAGTCTAGTTTTCCCTCTGGGTCGGAAGGTTAGATGCCATCGCACCCTCAGAACAATTTAGTGTTTTCTGATCAAAACTGATGTACAAAATAAAAGGGAAAAAATATTATTTTTCATTTGTGTGCGATGTATCTTCATGATATCGTCAAATTGTGAACTGGGATCAAATTGGCTTGCTGTGAAAGGCAACTTGCCTTTTTCCTTTTCCCAGTGTCAACGACGCCCCCCTGACGCGCGCGATTTGTATTTCTGGGCGGTTTGCCTTTGGGGCAACTGAAGTTAGGTACCTAAACTAACCTACCTATTGGAGATAGGGGTGTCAAAACGGACCCCGGGTTCCCTTAGGGCAAAAGGCACAACTGAGAATAACGCTAGGAGGATCATGATGATCTATATATGTTTCGCGACAGTCGCGTGTTTGTATTGCTGCTAAAAGTCACCGCTCCGATAATGTTACCGCTCTGATGCTTTTAAAAGGCAGGTCGCAGGTGGCATATTCTTACATATCACTTTATGACGTATTTCACCAATCAAACAAAGAAGCCAAGTTAGTAAGGTGTCCAGATAAGAAAATGTTACTATATATTACTTTAAACATTATTCTATTCGTTCACAATCGTAAAGTGTGTTGAAATAGAAAGAAATGACAGTCCGTAGTGTTGTGTGTGTGATTTTAATTCGAAGTTTGGTAGTTGCTGTAAGTATTATTTTAAATCCATTTACCTATTCGACGTACGGCTATCATGAGCTGTCTCGCGGCGACACAGACTAAACGTCTCTTTTAAATTAAAAAAGGAGGTTTTCAGTTTGTTTGTTTTTATTAAGTATGTTAGATATCTCGGAACTCCGTCACTTATTAATCGTTCGAATTAGAAACAGACAGATATTCTATCTCGCCACGACACAGATCGCGGGACGTCCTGCACGTCTATCATGGGACGGCCGCGGCATACGTCTACTCTCTATTTTTCTCGCTCTATAAATACCTCTTGTTCTAAGTGTTCTATAAGAGAGACGGATAGTGCGAGAAAAATCGAGAGAGCTTGCGCGCCATCGCGCTGTAGCTGATGTAAAGTTCAGACGAGCAAGCGTGGCGGACTGCGTGCCCGAAGCGTGATTTCGGCCCCGTCTGGATGAGGATGCAAGGCGTAGGGCAAACCCAAGGTCACTCCGTACTCTGTATGGAAGAGTAGCTAGGCATTCACCTAGTTAGTCTGTCATAATCATCCTCCTACCGTTATTCCCGTTTTCGCTCTTAATGAGCCCGGGGTCCGCTTTGACGCCTAATCCCGAGATTTGGCACAGACACTAGTTTTAAGAAATCGACTGCGATGTGACGGGGTTGAAAAACTAGACCTTATCGGAATTAGACCGGTTTCCTCGCGAGCTAAACTTTTCGAGTACATGTTTCCATCTGTGTCGGAATGGCAAGAAGTTTTTATTTGTTGTTATAGCGGCAACAGAAATACATCATGCGTGAAAATGTCAACTGTCTAACTATCACGGTTTATGAGATAGAGCCACGTGACAGACGGACGGACAGCGGAGCCTATTCAAATCGATTTGTAGTTTTGACTACATTCACGACCGCGCCACGTAGCTGTCACGGGCGTCACGGCGCGCCTTTATCTCGACGATATGGATACAAATGGATGGCCGGAATATCATTCCAACGTTGAATTTTAACAATCCAACAACAGTTGTCCATCTCACAAGAAACGGGACACTATTGTACGTGAGGCGCACATCACACTGCCGCTGATTACCGCTACGGCGTGCGGCGCGTCGGTTCGCAACTGTATCGCTGTAAAAAGTCGCGGTAGGTTACCGGTCTAAGTCATGTCTGAACTGCCATACGAAGTAGAGATGGGCCGACTATGGGTTTGGCTGACTAGCCGACTAGTCGGCCGCCTAGAAGGCCGACTAGTCGGCTAGGCCGATCGTGGACTTCACCTAAGTTCGGGTGCAATCGGGAAACTTCGTTTCGCGTTGCCGTCGCTCTGTCTGCATTGTGCAAGTACCAAATGTGATATTATATCTGTATTTGAGTAAAATATAAGACGAATGGCAAAAAATGGCAGTTTACTTATTTCATGTCTCGTTTGCCTGTGATCGGTAAAGTGCCGCCAATCGGCACATTTTGCCGACTAATCGCCGACTACAAAATGAGGCCCGATAGTAGGCTTTCCCGACTAGTCGGTACGGTACATCTCTAATACGAAGTTGACATGTTGAAAGCGACAGTATCAAAGTGTTCTGCTAGTCATGAGTTCGATTATATACTGACAATATTTATTTTTTATAAAAAATCAATTTAACTGCAATAAAAATGTAGCAACAGGTCTTAAGGCTTTCTTATTCGAGTAAAGCTACTTACGCGACACAATATATCCGCTAGGCGGCGCAACGTTATCGTAATTCTCCCCAGTAACGCACACCATTACATTTCACGCACACTATCTCACTTTAATGAGACAGGTCACTGACCTAGGATTGATTATTTTTTTGGTGACATTAAGAATAAAAACCAGTCACCAACCTCCTTAGAGAAACTGAAATTGTCAAAACATATTACTGGAAAATGACAGAGACCTGTTGACATTCCGTATTTTATTCCAAGTATGTTTCTTAGATACATTTCGGTGATTTCGGTAGGTGACATACAATTAAAAAGGCAATAGTACTTACGTTAGATTGACAACGTTATAGTAACTCTATGCGTTTTCCACTAAGGTGCAAAATCGCATGAATATAAGCAGGAGAACATTGATGAAATTTTCCTATATGGATCTTCCTATCGTATAACTTAATTTCAAGAGAATCCAAGAAAAATGCAACTGATTTCAATAAATCACAGTCCACAAATAAAAATGTTAATGACTTTAGAATTTATCTTGCACAAGTGTGCGCTGTCTTTTACAACCCGAATATCCACGGTCCTACAAAATTAATTGCTACACCACATCATCATCACCACCACCACCACGCATGTGCATAAAACTGACCCCATATCACAGTATGCTACCTTCATTAGAAAAATCCACAAAGCTCTCAGACTACTAGCTGCATTTATAGATGGACTAGTATAAGTTGCACCACCGAATACTCACATATGTGCTACAATTCTAGGGGTCAAATTACATTAGGGACTAGATGTCAATCAATTCAACGGCTCCTTATGAATATAAGGCTCAGAAACGCAATATTAGGCCCATCTGACAATTTTGACTTATTAGCAATTCTGTCAAATTCACGTTTTAAATCGTGAGACGGCGATATCCAATGACAGGTTAATACTCTTTTCAAGAAGCGTCAAATAGCTTTGTTCAAATTACGACCGTCAAAGCTGATAAAGTTCATTTTTGCAGAATTTAGATATATTTTTTACTGCCAATCGTATCAGATATTTATGATGTCGTTACGTGATCCGATGTTTATGCTCCTACAGCGGATAGATGATTACGCTGGTCAAGTATCAGATATTTTTACGTGGTCTGATCTGATATTTATGCTGTTACAAGAAAATAATTTATATGCCGGCTGTAAATCATCACATATTTTTACCGCCTTTGTATCGTCATGTTTTTCGGAACTTATGTACGGAATATGATTTCATATTTACCGTTAGCTTTTCGGTGAAGGAAAAACATCGTGAGGAAACCTGCATACATCTTCGAAGAAATTCAAAGGTGTATGTGAAGTTCCCAATCCGCACTGGGCCAGCGTGGGGACTACTGCCCGTTCCCTCTCATACATGAGAGGAGGCCTGTGCCCAGCAGTGGGACGTATATAGGCTGATGATGATGATGATGATGTATCGTCATATAACTATACCTTCAATTGATGATCAGATATTTTTGCAGCGTTGCCCATAGTCATATATTTATGCTGGTGACGCTTAAAACATACAAAATCATGTGGCAATCTTGAAGCTGTGTAAATTCAAACAGTGATACGAAGATACGAAGACACCACGCCGTGCTTCCGACACATAAATAAAATAGTCCATCCACAGTATATAACCAGTATATAACCAGCATATGTTATAATGTTCTAGAATTAAGAGAATTCCTTAGCCTCAGAGTAAATAAAATGAAACAATTACTTGCCTTATCATATCATACTTATACGAAAAGTATACACAGTATATAGGTACCTACGTAACTGCCTGCAAGTAAACTACACCTTATAATGACACAATTAAATTCGAGAATAAAATAGCTTTATTCTTTGGTTTATGAGTTATCAATGTTATCATAGGTAACAAAATACAAATTAAACAGATGTATACGCCATACTGTTTTAAGTGATTGTTGGGGTCTTCATTTAACTTTCAGTTTAAAAAACGCCCAGAGGTTGAAGTGTGCTGTAGCTAGATTAGTATTTAGAAGATTGGTATCCAATAGTGGTCGCGTTGTTCACAATTTGTTCAATAGCATCATGACGGGGCGTGCTATACCTACTATGTCATCGATAGTTATTGCAGCAGCAGTATTAGCGGGAGACCAGTGGAACGTCCAACTGTAGAGGATTACAAGTTGATCTAATTATTGTGACTATGTCTTTCTCGATTAGGATCCAAGTCGTTGGCACTGCAGCACTGCACTTCACTGGGTGGCGTAAACATAATGGCTGGATGACAATTACAGCATCATAAATGGCAAAATCTGCATTTCTCGTAGGTACAAGATACAGTGCTCCTTGTACTTCATAATATTTATTTAGAATATTAGCTTTGCAAAATCAATAATTACGTAAGACAACATGACATATATGTCAAATGTCAGACGTACTTAAATATGTCACGATAAATCTATCACAAATACACACACATACTCCTATACGGCGTAAAAGACAATGTGGCCTGTGCAATAAAGAAATACTCCTCATACTAAAGAAACTAATTGAAACTTTTTACATTAATAAAGGGCTCGAAGAAGAAAAATATGGAAAATTGCGTTGTACTGGCATGTTTTTTGAACTTTTATATTAGTGCGTTTGTAAAAATACCATATTATCTAGTTTGAGTGCTTATCCAACCAAATCACATCTCATATTTTTTCCCTAAAATCATGTTATTATCTGGTTGCTGGTATTAAATTTTCGAAAATCACGGTTGCCAAAATGAAAAAATCGCTACAGACGTCCGTCCAGCCTGAGGCCGCGCGGCCATCTGCCTACTAAAACGAGACGCGCAGGTCACTTTCCCAGATAAATTGTGTATAGAAAAATTTAAAGCCATTTTTAAAGAAAGTGTCCGTAAAAAGATCTTCTTTACATCATTGTCTATTTTTTGTCATTATTCACTTGAGTCAATTTTGCGCCCACTTTATGTATGACTAGAAATAAGATCAGAATATTCCCTTTTTTCTAGGCATGATATGATCGAGCGAAGTTTAAAATTTCGTATTTTGGTCCGTAAAAGTAACAAGGGCGATTATTAAACTATAACATATCCCAATATCCCATCATTAAACTCAAGATTTCAGTGTTTATTATTGAATGTAAAATAGCTCGATTTCGGATAACGTGCCCTTAATGATACTTAATTGTATCATACAGTATGCCCCGCGTTGCGTATGACGACAACAACCAATAGGAAAAGCTTTTTGAAACATTGTTATGTTTCGTAATTTCTGATGTGGAAAATAACGATCGACGCTGTACTGCGACGCGACATGGGCAGTCTATGTCAAAGTAACATGTCTTAAATTCGAGTGGAGAAAATTCCTCTGAGTTCGAATTTAACCCGTATTGCATTGACATAGAGTGCCCATGCCATATACTAGTACAGCGTCGAGCACTCGGACGTTTATACACGACACTTTTATTGTACCTTTTTGATACAAAGATCAAACCTCTCCAGCGCTTATCTATCCTCTATTATGTCTTTGTCATGGAGCTAGGAGATACGACGTATTATGGGATGTATACTGGTCGTGATTTGTCAGCCCCAATTTATCAGAAGCTGACTAATTGTTATCGTCTGGAGGCATCTTGCGCTGCTGATCCAACTGTCAAACGAGTTGTACTGAGAAATTGCATGCACATGTGGTCGGTTAATTTGTTACATCTGCACCCAATTATGACTTAGACATTTTGTACTGACAAATTGGGATAAAATGACATTAATCTGTACCTATACCCCATTAGGGCTCTCTTGACCGCCACCGCAGCCTCTCACAGATTGGCGCGTCCTGCGCTGGCGGCCAGTTGTTACTATCATAATCAAGGCCGCGTGTGTGTGATGTCACTGATAGGATCATCTTTACAACTGGGCGGCCACGGCAGGCCGCGCCTGTATGTGAGAGGCTTTAACACATTCACTGCCAAGAATCGCTACGCGCTACGCTCGTAGTCGATCCCGTGGTTTCCTCGTATGAAAGCGACTACGGCGTAGGCGCCCGCTAGGCGGGTTCCAGGCAGTGAAAGTATTAAGTCTGGAAGTGAAGAAAATCATTATATTGAAGGTAACATAAAACGGTGCACAATGGATCCAGCGGGTGCAGCATGTTTGACATTTGATCACTCATCACCGTGGATAAGACATCCGTCACGTTCTGAAGTATGCGAGTGCGAGGGTGACATGTCTTATCAACAGCGATAAGTGATAAAATGGCGATCATGCTACGCCCGCTGCATTATGTACTATACAGAAAACTACAGAGATTTATTAGATATTTTACATCTGCTATTCAGAAAAGAGTCATTGTTGCTCCCAATTAAGAGATCAAACTTGTAATTTTCTGCCTTGATCCCGCTATTCACAAAAAAAACAATTTTGCTCTCACATCAGGGATTTCATTTCCTCATAGAAGGGTTGAAAAACAGCATGTGCCGCTTAGTAGAAAAAATTATCCGTTTTAAGCATAAACACTGGAGTCCTTGGTCACGCTCTAGAACACTTCAGAATCTTTTCGTTTCACTCAGGATGGTGTGGGCATGTCCCATACCATCCTGAGCACCATCGTTTGCGGTGCTGTATCGCAAACACATTGGGTTGATTGGCCACGATCTTATCTTATCTTATCTAGATGAGGGCCCTTTCGGATACACTTCGACCCAGTGGGATCTTTTCTGCATTTGCCCTCTCCTTTATGCCTACTCCCAAGCTCGCTCCATCATTTCCACGAAACGGATGGTGCAGCTCAGCGGAAGCACCTTAAATTCCTTTTGTTGCGGATAGCCGTTACCAAAGTCATTCTTTGTTTGGCAAGGGCATGACATTCACACAATAAAAAGAGCGTACACCCATCTTAAAGGCCGGCAACGCACTCACAACACCTCTGGTGTTGCAGGTGTCCATGGGCGGCGATCCGATGGGTGTCGATGTCCGTCTGCTCGTTTACCTCCTATCACATAAAAAAAAAGTAATTGGCCACGATTGCAGCGCCTAAGTTGCGGTCTGAGAGACGCCACTGCCATAGCTGTCCACGCCGCAGCCCATTGAGCATCTTGTATTTGAGGAACCTCGACATTAGTAGAAGAACATACCGCGCTTGCCGTAAATATATAATTTTGCTCCCTTGAGATATAATCTACTATTTTCAGGCATTTCCAACGAGCGACAATGACGGTGACCCAGTGTTGATGGAACTGCCAGTGTCGGGCGTCGCTGAGTTCAGCGGGACCGCTCCGGTGACAGGGTCTGTGGCCATAGTTGGTCATGCTCCATGTGAGTACATCGTGCTACAATCCTCCTTTATCACGCTATCCACGTTAATCACCTGACCCGGATCACTCAGGGGAACCTAGAGGCAATTATTTTATATTCAACGAGAAAAAAAATATAATGTTCGGTTAGGTGCTTCGCCGGACGCTGCCGCGTCACGCTCGCTTCGCTCGCTCGGCTCGTGAGCTGTACGGTCGCAGTTCCCCTAACAACCTAACCGTTTTTTCCCCTAAGGGATCAGGCTAGGGGATTCTAGTAGACAAGCTCCTTTATAGTTAGAAAGTACTACGCCTACAGTAGCGTGGTTCAGCATGCGGCTGAGAAACGGTGGTCGTGGGTTCGAATCCCGTCTCGTACCAATGAGTTTATCGGAACGTATCTACCTTTTCATTACCTTTTCCAGGACTCCAACTATCTGTATACCAAATTCCATCTGAATCGGAACAACTCTTAAACCAAGCGTGAAGTGGTAACAGACAGACATACATTTATATTAGTAATTAGAATAATATGGATTAAATCACGGGATTAAATGGTTAGGCTGGGTCGTTAATATATCCTGAAAAATCAATAATTCCTTCAGCGTCGCATGGTTTTTGGAATTCTGAAATTTGGAAAAATATTATTACGGACAATGGGTATTAGGAATAAGTATTCGGAACGGATTTATGTAGTACAACCCATCGGAGTGACGAAATCGCTTAGATTTCGGTGGCTCGAATGGGAGAGGATCGGGTAATTTAAATAAGAGTCTACGAGGGTAAGAGAGGGGAAGACGGCCGCTTGGTCACCCCATTACGTCTACCATGGGACGGCCGCGACATACTCTCGATTTTTCTCGCACTTTACCTCGTGTTCTAATAAGAGTGAGACGGATAGTGCGAGAAAAATCGAGCAAGCTAGCGCGCCATCGCGTGAGAGCCGTGCTTACATCGATGGGTTGTTGAGGTAGATGCAGATCTGCGCTGCAAGCTGGAAAAAACTGGGAAAGTGAGAAACCATCCCGACCTAATTCCGAGAGCTTTTCCAGCTTTGACTTTGTGCTCCGCTAAACACGACGATGTACATACGTATACAGAATCCTAACGTTCGCTCGAAAAGTGGCGCAATTACCCTGCACTAGTCTCAGTTCCAATATAGTATACCTCCTCGGGAAGTCTGACGGTCGTATTCACCACTAGGAACATAACACAGTTATGTTTGACAGGTAGAAAATGCCTTTTGATATTAAATCCGCCTTTATTACTCAATTTATTTAATCAGCAATCTTTAATATAAATAAGTAACTCTATATATACCTTCAGAGCAAGAAGTGGTGTAAAAAGCTACTACTGTTTATAATTTAAATCTTACAGGTCCAGAATTTCTACCCCCCTCCCCCTCTAACTCTAATACGCCGATTTTAACCCAAGCTCTTGAAAATTATGAAGCATCACAGTTAACAGAACTTGATGAACCTTCTCCACCAGAATTACAAGATAACGATGGAATGAACAGCAATGACCCAATTCCGAAAAAAGTTTTATTGGGAGCTATATTAGCTGACTCCTTTATGGCAGAAAAAGGAGCAGAAATAGACGCTAAGTTGGCAGAATTTGACGCATTTGTAGAAAAAGAGCTAGGAACGGTAGGGCCAATTATACAAACTGTACTGGTTAATGCAGATACATCTGAAATAGACAGCACTGTGGACTCCACTATTCTTGAAATGGAATCTCAAATTAGTACAGAATTAACGATGCTTGACGAATTTATAGAATCTGAACTGGCTGAAACCGAAGAGCTAGTTGAATCAGTCATACGAAATGTAGAAACTTGTACAGCAAATAATGCAGAATATGTATCAGCAGAAAAAGATCCGCAGACAGAACTGGAATTGGCTATGCTAGAATCATTTGTTGAATCTACACTTGAAAAATCAGAAGCTTTAGTTGAATCTGAATTAGAAAAGATTAATTCATTGATAGAATCAGAGCTTGCAAAGGTGGATTCTATTGTTGAATCTGAATTACATAATGTAGATTTATTTATAGAAAGAGAATTGGCAAAAACGGATGCTGTTGTAAAATCTGAACTGTCAAAAATGGAAGCAATAGTAGAAAATGAATTGGCAACAGTTGAAAATTCTATGGAAGATATTGCTGACTCTGTTACAGCAAGTAGTGATCGTAAGTACCAAATAGATTGTATTTATAATGCATACTTTTTCGGTTTGTACTCTACGTACTTAACTAAAAAAGCACCTTTTCGCGATTGAGTTACGTCATTGTGGAATTACTGTTACAAAATATTAATTAATGCCCTTAAGTAAATTAATGAATAAACATAATTTTTTAGCTGTTTGCCTAATTTCTAATTCAGATGGAAATGAAAAGGAAGAAATTAACGAAGATCAAGTGCGTACTATAGCGATTGACGGTACTTTTCATGTCACTGGAAGAACGTTAATCACTGGAAACACTGGATGTAAGTTCTTTCATTCTATCATCCTTAACATCACCATCGCCATCATTAAATCAAACATCATCTGTGCTAATGACTGTAACCATCATTAAGTGACTAATCATTTTCGTTATTTCGGGACAACCATCGCAACAAATCTCTTGCTTTGTTCGAATTTTTAGGCACTTATCTCACGTGTATGATAAAAATGGATAAGTTTATCTCCCAAACTGAATAACCGATTTTTGTGCTTTTCACCTGACTGCCGAGGTTAATGTTTTTCGAGCGTATTGTCTTATTCTTTGACACGCACTGCAGACTTACCGTTTGATGGATTTCTACATATGAGGTGTCGTTGGATTAATCTTAACCGTAGGAGCGACATTGGCTATGCCATCCTACCGGCTGCGCCATGTCAGGATAAGCGTCAATGATACTAGAGATGTGCTTCAAGACTGTTTATTAAGTAATACATTCATATATGAGGGTGGATGTGCATTAACCAACTACCGACAATATGTCTTTGTAAAAAAACCGGCCAAGTGCGTGTCGGGCTACGCGTAGTGTAGGGTTCCGTAGTTGCCTGTCTGTCTTAGTTACATCCAAGTGCGGTGCGGATGCGTCGGCTGAATTTGTACGAAAATTGGCCTTTCCAAGTACACAAGTTGGTCGACTATTACTCGCTAACTACTTATGCCTAGGCTGTCCGTGATAGTTTTCCTTTTAAATTCATTATGCCTACAACTGCCACGATTTTTTTCACACCCTCAATAGTAGCCATTTATCTGACACAAGAAGGGGCGAGGGGGGGGGGTTGTGGATGCTTTATGGACAATCGAAATAATCATTAAATTTTGACCAATCACGAGGCTCGAGTTACAGAAAGACTTCAGCGCGGTTTTAAAAAAAAGCGGTTGGTGCACTTCAGCAGGGCGATGAAATTTTCAATAGATGCCAAGTTTGTTTAATAAATTATTATTTCCGTTGACTCATAGAAAAAGTATTGTATACAGTAGTTATACCAATTAGCTTTTTAAATCTCGTACCTTAATTAGGCCACTCGGCAAGCTTCGTGGCCTAAACGTGGTACTCGACTGAAAAAGCATATATTATATAACGATTGCATAAAATACTAAATTAACAAGCTATCCAACGATAGCCACACTATGGGTTTAACGAGAAAAAATACCCAAAAGGAAGGAATATGATTTCAGCTGTCTATGTTTGTATATACAGGGTGACTCCTAAGTGGTGAATAGAAATATTTTTTTCTTATTCTGTAGCTTTAATTTAAACACTTTTAATTAAAATGAATATCTATTACTTTTTTTTCATAATAAAATCAATAATTCGTTTACAACTTACCAGATCTTGTGGTCACCCTACTACAGTACACCCTTAGTACAGTTAGCTGCAGAGGAATGTGACACATCTGCATACTAAGTTTCTACGTTCACGTTTATCTGCGGCTGACTGTACTTTTAGTACTTGTCATGTAGAATAGGGTGACCACACGGTTGGATATTTTTAGACAATGAAATTAATTAACGTTTATGTATTACAGTTCAATTGTTTGCTTTTAGACCTAATGCACTGAACTTGCTTTGGAACGCTGCGTTAGAAACTATGGTTTTTGTTCACCACTTAGGAGTCACCCTGTATATACGTGTGTTCCACCGTAGCGTCTAAGTTACTGAACTGATTTTGATAAATGAGGTATATTATTCGACTCGAAATTATACCTGGGCGACATAGGCTACATTTTGCGTCTTTTTTTTTTGGTTACCTACTTTTTTTTCCTTAGTCGGGTTACAGCTTTTTGAACTTTTTATGCTTTCTTCATATTTCAGGCCCTTCTCCGTTTAATACGGGCGAACCACTTCCATTATACGTGGAGAGTTTCCCCGTATTCGAATCTGTGGACGACGAAACATGTAAGTATTGATTACTAGTAGGTAGCTCTTTGTTCTGTAGATCTGGAAAGTATAGGTGCTATTTTTATTCTCGCCAACAAACTGTTACCGCGCTTTGGCGAGTAACATAACATTATTCATTGATTTTTACTTTAGATAAATAAATAAAAATAAAAATATATAAAAAAATCCAAAAACTGAGAAGACAAAAAAAACTATATAGTTATCGAACATGCTCATAAAATTTCAAGAAAATCGTAGTGGATAACAGCGGGACAGAGGGCCATGACATTTACATCCACGGCGTACTGTGTTTCCCGACAGTTAAATAATTGATTGTTTAACCAAAAACCTTGCGATATGTGTACAGATGCCATTATATAGGTATTATGCTAAATATCACGTCCCTGATGTTTAGTTCCACCAAAATGTGTTGCTACTTTTTTTTGATGTTTACATACCCCAGGTCCGTTGCAACGTTCCATT
The DNA here is from genome assembly GCA_945867215.1 of Epinotia demarniana. Taxonomy (NCBI): domain Eukaryota; kingdom Metazoa; phylum Arthropoda; class Insecta; order Lepidoptera; family Tortricidae; genus Epinotia; species Epinotia demarniana. The sequence goes on from OX244285.1 coordinate 9,573,470, forward strand.
ATCTACCATCTTTTTCGGTACTTTTTTGTCAACATTAAATGTAATGCTATGCATAAAATGTTATTCTTTGTAATGACTGTTTGTACCAAAATAAAGAGATTTTTTTTTTCAAAAATGAATCTCGGCCCAAGCTGCAACATGGAACTTCGTTCGCTTTGCTCGCTCGTTCAGATTCGGACTCAGATAGTTTTATTGATAAAAGTACAGGTACATTTTACTAGAATAGGAGACGCTATACGTACCAAATTATCAGATGGCCAAGCTAGGTCACAGGAAATCATGCTTCCGGCGCGTGTCCACACGGGTATGGGTACGGGTATAAGATTGTAATGCCTCCCAAACCTAAGCTACAAATGTTTCGAAATAGCCCATATTACAGATCAATCCTCATATACAATAAATTACCAAAAAGCGTAACTAGCGAGCTAAAAACAAATCTTCTTATCAATAAGCTTAAATCAATTTTAATACAGAAAGCATACTACACAATTGAGGAATTTTGACGGACAAAACATTGACATAGATACTGAGAAACCTACCCTATTTCAATAATTTAGATGATCATCAGTTGTATTTATATTTATTGGCATATAGATTGACATGTAAAGAATTTTTGATGTATTAATATTATATTGTATTGTATAAATTCTAATTTCGAGCGTGACTGTGTTCATTTGTATTATTATTTTAAATTAATTTATTTTCAATGACTTAGTAAACTTAGTATGTAAGACAATTGCAATACCCTTACAGGGTCTTCATGTAACACTGACAACTGCTATACTAACACCTATTGTACATATAATGAACATGATCGCAATAAATGAATATGAATAACAAGTAACATCTTTGCTTGGAGGGTCCTTCGAAGTTTTCATTGAACGGTTTGGCAGTCGGCAAACGTGGCCAGTCCAGTTCTATTTCAGCCTGGTGGTCTTCGCTGCAACCTCAGCAATACGAGTCTTTAAGCGTAATGTAGAGTTCTAGACCTCATCGATCCTAGAAATGGGACTGGGCTGGCCACGTCGGACGCATTGCATCTACAGAGCTGAATTAAATAGGACGACCTGAGCCCTTTTCTCAACAGCTATTGCTCCAGGCCGGGACGATAGGAAGTCATGGAGGGAAGGCCTTGCCCAGCAGTGGGTCATGATACAGGCTAAGAAAACATTTAATTGTTTTATCGTTTACAGGTGATTCCTTGCTTCCTTCAATCAGCAGTGATATCTATCCACCAATGGTTGGAGAGGCGAATCCAATAATACCCTTAAAGCAAGCAGGATCTTATAGTAAACAATACTTCACAATCTCTGAAAATGACGAACCGAGTACTGATGCAGGTAAATCATTTATTTATTTATTGCATCCATAGTTGGACAGATCTTAAAATATGTACACGAGTTTCATATGGTATTATATATCATTTATTAACAGCTACAACTTAAAAAAGTTGAAAAACCTCCGACATTTTCAGTTCAAAGTCCAATATGTCAAAAATGGCTGAACAGATTTTCGTGAAACATGGCTAAAAACACTTGGGATAAAATTATATCATCATTTATTTAAGAGCTTGGCTGTTGTCGGTGGAGTAATTTCCATTCTGTTCTATTCTCTGCTTTTTCCTTCAACTCTCTATAAGATTCAACTTCAATGTTTTCCTTTAGCTGCTCCATGTAAGCTCTTCGTGGTCTTCCTCTTTTTCTTTTTCCTTTTATTTTTCCCTCTATTATAACTTTAATGAAGTACCCGCGAATTCTTCCGATGATTTGTCGTCCGCCTTTGTAAAATCTAGTAGCTCGTATGCTGTTAGACCGTTGTATGGCATAACCATAGTAACTTCCACTCCCGTTTTCACTGCTTTCAGGGATGATTTCCAGGATAAAAACCATCCTTTTGTTCTTCCCGGATCTCAAACTGTCTCCATAGTTTGTACCAATTCTGTCGCGGAGTTTGTCCACCTATCTGTGGTAGGGCCCCTTATCTTATCTTATCTAGATGAGGGCCCTTTCGGATGCACTTCGACCCAGTGGGATCTTTTGTGCATTTGCCCTCTCCTTACGTCTACTCCCAACTTCGCTCCATCATTTCCACATAGCGGATGATGCAGCTCAGCGGAAGTGCCTTGAATTCCTTTGGTTGCGGATAGCCGTTACCAAAGTAATTCATTCTTTGTCTGGCAAGGGCATGACATTCACACAGTAAGTGTTCCATAGTCTCATCCTCCTCGCCACACATTCTACAGTCTAAGCTGTCTGATAGTCCCATCTTGGCCAAGAGATCCTTGACCCCGAAGTGACCTGTGAACACCCCAGATATGATTCTGAGCTGCTTCCTACTGGATTTCCAGAGTTTGTTAGTCCAGCCCGAGTCCACTCCTTCTATGAAGAGCTTTGAGTGCCTTAAGCCCGCCTCATTCCTCCACTCGTATTGGTGTTTGGTTTTGGCGTAGGCTTTAAAGGCCGAAATTATGGTTCCCTGCGAGAGTCCCACAAATGGTTCTGGACCTACAAAGTGGTTTGTAGACCCCCCTCTAGCAAGCTCATCCGCTCTTTCGTTGCCAATGAAGCCCTCGTGCCCTGGAATCCAAACCAGTTGCACCTTATTGTGCTTTCCAAGCTTGTTCAGTGCCTGGACGCCATTATAGACTAGTCTAGATTCCACTTTCGGCGCCGTAAGTGCCTTAAGCGCCGCTTGACTGTCACTGAGTATATAGATGGTCTGCCCTCTGGTTTGTCTGTCTATATTCTCTTGTGCATAGGCAATTATGGCGTATGTCTCCGCCTGGAAGACGGTTGCCAAGTTACCCATGCTTACACTACTACTGTAGTCATTCGCATAAATGCCTGCTCCCGTACCGGATCCCATTTTTGATCCGTCCGTGTACCATATACTGTCTTTAATACCAGACCTCGGTGGTTCTAGACCTTCGGCCCATTCAGCCCTGGATGGAACTTTTGTTGTGTAGTTCCTATGGAATACAAACTTGGGTAGCATTTTGTCGCTTCCCATGCTTGTTATTCTGTCTAAGAAACCATCAGTCTCCTTGTTTGTGTGCTTAGTCTTTGGCTTACTGTCGCTCCACAGTTCAAGGGTTCTTAATCTGTAGAGCGATTTGCGTGCCTCTGACTTAATCACCAAGTGAAGTGGCGGTAGGTCCAGTAGGACTTCTAGCGCCGCTGTGGGCGTGGTGCGAAACGCCCCTGTTATAGCCATGCATGCCGATCTCTGTACCTTCATCAGAGCATCTCTGCATGTGCTCTTTAAAGTCCTTGGCCACCATACCAGGCTACCGTACAATAATATGGGCCTCACCATCATAGTGTAGATCCATCTAAGTACCTTTGGGTTCAAACCCCATGCTTTTCCATACGCTGATCTACACATTCCAAATACCCTCAGTGCCTTTGTAATGGTAAGATCTGTATGCTTCTTCCAATTCAGTTCTTTATCTAGTGTGACACCTAGATATTTCACATCATTAGACAGTTCTAGTACCCTCCCGTACAGTTTTAGCTGCTGTACGCCTCGAAGGGTCCTTTTCCTAGTAAAGGGTATTACTACAGTTTTGCCTGGATTAATGGATAATTGGTGTCGGTCGCACCATCTCTCCACTGTCTGCAGTGCCTTGTTCATGATTCCCGATACCGTGCCTGGAAACTTCCCATTAACCAGTATCACTAAATCATCAGCATATCCTACCGTGTGGATGGGACCTTTATTGAGTTCTACCAGGAGTGAGTTCACCACCAGACTCCAAAGAGTTGGTGAGAGAACCCCACCCTGTGGACATCCCTTTGTGGCCGTGGCCATTATCTCATCCCCCAAGAGTGATGACTTTATTAGTCTGCCATTTAGCATATTGCCTATCCATTTACATATGGTGGGCTCTACACCATGATTAACAGCTGCTTCGCTGATAGCTTTATACGTGGTACGATCGAACGCTCCTTCCACGTCTAAGAAAGCTGCAAGACATAGTTCTTTATTCTCTATAGCCTGTTCAGCCCTGGTTGTCACCAGGTGAAGTGCGGTTTCCGTTGACTTCCCTGGCTGGTATGCACATTGTAGTTCGTGCAGCGGATGCCTTCTTAATGGGCCATCCCTTATGTGTCTATCTACCAGTTTCTCCAGTGTTTTGAGGAAAAACGACGATAAACTTATCGGCCTATACGATTTGGCTTCACTGTAATCCGCCTTACCCGGTTTGGGTAGATAGGTTACTTTTACCATCCTCCACACACGCGGTACGTGTGCTAAGGCCAGGCACGCCCTGTACAATCTGCTAAGATGTGGGATTAGTACATTAGCGCCTTCTTGTAGTAGAATGGGGTAGATGCCGTCTGGCTTTGTATGGTTGGAATGTTGAAAGTGCCCACTTTATCTTTTTATGATCTAACTACCTTTTTGGACGTGTCCCAATTGTGTCTCGTTGTACTTGTGGTCTGTTCCAACGCACTAATTGCTCCATCGTCTGTTACGCTGTCGTGTATTACTGAGCCTGGGAAGTGCATTTTACACATTACCTTAAGGGTCTCCAGCCCCGTTTTCGTCATTCTACCGTCATTGTCCCTGATGGATGTGAGCGGGGCCGACTTTGTGGTTGCTAGTGCCTTTGTTAGTCTCATACCTTCTGGTATTGACTCAATCTGATCGCAGTGGTTCCTCCACGCTCTCCTCTTGGCTTTCCTCACAGCCTTGCTGAGTTCTGTGAGTTTTTGTGCATAGTACCCAAAGTCATTAGATGCCTTTGCGTCATTGAATATTGCCCTAGTTTCCCTCCTGAGCTTTACTATCTCTGGGGTACCATGGTAACTTTTTAGCCAGGGTTTTCTTCTCCGGGCAGTTATTAGTGAAGGCCTTGTATACAGCTTGTACTATTTTGTCCGCTTCGAATTCTATGTCTATAATAGAGTTTCGCTTGCCTTTTGGGTCTCCTAGGTCTACTTTTAGATCCCTTCTAAAGCCCGACCAGTCCGTGTACCTAGGATTCCGTTTACGTACCGTATTAATTTTTATCTTAGTTTGGTACCTGAAGCAGATGTATCTGTGGTCCGAAAGGGATATGTCATCAGATACGTGCCATGAGTTGATTTTGTTACTAGTGGTAGGGCCCCTAGGCCCATTCATGTTGTATGGAGCAAATACCGTCGGAATCGGCCCAAGGGAAATTCGGCGACGGAATTCAATGTATATGTGGCGATCGTTAAAGTTTTTACGAGATAAAATCATACAAAAGAATCTTGTTGACTCTAGCGTTAATATTTTGCAGATTCCGTCATGTATCACAAGAAACAGCTGCCAATGGTAATTCTCAGGGATTTGAAAGCTGGTCAGAACCCAATTGGAGCCGCCATTATTAAAGGAGATGTGGAATTCAGTGGCAACGCTGACGCTGTAGGCAGTACCAGATTATCTGCAGACTTCCCATGTATGTAAATTACATTAATCTCTTTTATTCATAAATGAGAGCGTGTATTTTGGCTGACAATTTTGTCTGAATGGTCTAGTACTTACATCTTGTGTTTAATCGATAATATCCTTGATTATTACATTAAATAACCATAACCAGTTAAAATCGGTTCTCAGCTATGTTTCCAGCATACCCGGTTATGAAATATGACCGGTTATTGCATTCCCTAAGTGGCATACAGGTTGATGATAATTATGACAACAATGGTGTTTGACCCTGGTCTTAGCTGATGGTACGAGGACCGTTTGATAAGCGAGAAGACCATCCGCTGTGCCTTATCTTTTACTTTATCCTTGCAGAAACTCCTTAATTATGATGAATATGATAATAGCAATGGTAATCTTATCTCTCACCAGGCTCTTATAAAGGGTTTCCCCTCTGTTTCTATCCTGGGCGGCAACGCCAATCCTCCTTGATAACAAAATATATAAACGGTCGCTGCGCACGGGACCATAAATTGTGAGGGTGTGGCACCTCTGTTGCACTCGCTTCCTAACCAATCACGGCTGGTACGTGCAACAGAAACCACAACAGATTTACCGTTCCCGCATTTTACGGCCCCAGTATAGTATTAATTTAGCTTTTATATTGTTTGCCTATAGGTCCAACATTGACGGCATCTGAGGAAGGTCCGAATGGAAAGAAATACATATGGATTTCCAAGAAACCGTGCAATAAAGGTAAGTACCCAAATTATATAGGTAGGTACTAGTATCCTAGTGTTTCAGGCATGCGGCTGTCACGGTGAAGGAAAACATCGTTAGGAAACCGGTCTAATCCCAATAAGTTCTAGCTTTGATAATTAATAGTTTCCGAGATAAAGCATTTCAAAGTTGATATTTTTTTCTTCTTGGATCTTGATCACGCAAGAGTTGTTGGATTGACGTCTAAAATATTGCAAACAATTGCAATCTTTTAGACGTGCTATATTTTAGAAGCATTATATTATTATCTGACCTTCCAACCTAGACGGAAAAACTAGAACTTATTAATTTATTTTTATTTATTTATTTAATTGCTTACATGTGTTTTACATGGTGTTAAATGGAGTGAACGGTATCAACATGCACCCATTTTGGGTATTGCAATATACTTAACCTAATTAAGCTATGGTACATACACAAAGCATTGGTGGATACATATGGGCATAAATTATACATTTAAGACTTTATAGTGGCAGACTAAGCAAACAATTTATTATAAATTAATTAAGTAATTTTTTTTATACATATCAAGTTCTAATTAGTTTAATTTACATGACTTGCAAAGTATTCCATTTTATAGCATTATATTATTCATTGTTTTCAGTATCACACATATATTCATTTAAAGAATAATAACATTTTCGTAACAGCAATGATTTCAACTCTTTGTAGAACAAGTTATAAATGAATAGAGATTTAATACAAGCAGGCAGTTTGCTGTATACTTTGACAGCAATAAACTCTGGGCTATTTTGCAACATTTTGATTTTAGCAGCGGGTTGGAGCAGCTGATATTTATATCTGGGGTTTTTATTTTCCTGAAACTTGTGTTTATTATTTCGGACATAGATAGCTAATGCCATAATATATTGGCAAGGGAGGGTCAGAACGCCGTATTCTCTGAAGAAAGGCCTGCAACTAGTTGGGCTTTGGATTCCTGCTATGATTCGCAAGCATTTTTTCTGCATGATGAACAGATGGTGGGCACCCGTGCTGCCACCCCATAACGCGATGCCGTAGCTGAGCCGCGAGTGCGCGAACGCGTGGTAGGCTGATAGTGCAGTTTTTTTTGTCTGTTTGTCTGCGCAGGTTGAACAAAGCGTAAGTATAGGTAGAAATTTTAGATTTGGTCAACTGTATATGTTCCTTCCAGTTAACACTACTGTCAAGAGTAATGCCTAATAGTTTGAAACTGTTCACTTCTTCTAACGTTATTTACTATTATTTATGTCAACATTTATGTGTAATTTGCTCTTTTTTTGGATTGGATAGAATTGGATGAGCTTTGTCTTATTTAAATTTATTAGTAGGTTATGCAGATACAGCCAGTCATTAATATCGTAAAGGGTATTTTTTAGAATTTCATTGTGGTTATCATTCTTATCAAATTCAAACATAAGGGAGATGTCATCTGCAAATAGGACATTATATTTGGAGAGGACTTTCGGTAGGTCATTAATGTATAACAGAAATAGCACACAACCGAGTACACTTCCCTGGGGTATGGACCCATGAAGTGCTCGTTTTCCTGAGCGTGTGTGCTCTATTTCATTTGTAGCGGAATTTTTATACTCAATTTGAACATATTGGACGCGATTTTTCAGATAGGACTTGAACCAGTCGTACACTATACCTCTAATTCCATGATTAAATAGTTTTTTTAATAGAATATCATGGGAGACTCTATCGTAGGCTTTGGATAGGTCTAGAAATAAACCGACCACATTTTTTTTGTTATTTAAAGCAGTTAGGATTTTTTGCACGTAGTTTAAAACAGCTAATGATGTAGAGCGATTCTTTCTAAAGCCATATTGGTTATTATGAAGCAAATTATAGTTTTCGAGAAAGGCGTTTAGGCGGTTACACACCGCTTTCTCAAATATTTTTGATATAGACGACAGTAGCGCGATTGGACGATAATTACTGAGATCCAAAACGTCACCCTTCTTGAACACAGGCTTAACTAGGGCTATCTTCAAGTCGTCTGGAACGTTTCCCTCTGCAAACGACTGATTAATGAGTTGGGTTAGAGGTGGGGTTAACTAGTAAGCGCATGTTTTTAATAAGGTTGGTGGTATTTCATCAATTCCAGAACTGTGTTTATTTTTTAAACTTTTTATTATTTTATAGGTTTCACGTTCGCTAACCGAATGTAAAAACATCGACTTGTCTATTTCACTTTGGTTTTGGTTTTGTCTTGTTTGTGACACTCGTCTCTGGTTTTGCGACAGGTGCGTGTCACATGTAGGGATAGCTATGGTGTTCTCAAACATATCTGCGTAATAATTGTTGAATGCATTTGCCACGAGTTCTGGCGATTCCGTAGGCATACTTTGCTGATCTATTTTAACTTTGAAGTTTTTCTTAGCTACTTCATTTCTATGTTTCCCGTTAGATTCATTTATGACGCGCCACATTGTTTTGATTTTATTTGTAGATTTTTTCATTCGCTTTATAAAATTCAGTTTTTTTGAGTTAATTACACACCGTTTCAAAGTTTTATTATATGATTTATAGTGAATTTTGAGAATGTTGTTTCCTTTTATTTTACTAATATGTATCCGAAGTAGCCTTTTATTTGCACATGACGTTCTCAGTCCTTTTGTTAGCCAAGTACTACTATTATTGCTCTTAATTTTTACTCGTTTCGTAGGCATAGTTATGTTTAGGGCTGTTTGTAAAATACTCTGGAAAGCTCTATAGTTGTCGTTTACATTATCATGCATCAAAACTCTGTTCCAATTTGTAATTTTTATGTACTCTTTAAATGCTGCTTGGTTTTTGTCATTATGTATTCGTTTATAAGTGAACCAATGGTTGTTAATAGGCTTATTTTGTAGGTTGGTCGTAAATTTGCAAATAATACCTTTGTGATCTGAGAACCCAAACTCAAGAACTGTTGTTTCTATTAGCTTTTGCTGGTTAGTAAATATGAGATCTAAGCAAGTTTCAGTATTAATAGCAATTCTAGTAGGCTCCTGGATCATTTGAAATAAATTAAGGTATTTTAGCTTATCTGTAAGGCGTCGGCTTGCTTTGTCCGTTTGTGACATATCTATATTTAAATCTCCTCCTAATATAACAGGTTTTTGCCCTTTGTACTTAAACTTATCTAATATTTTATCCAAATTATTGTAAAATGCTTCTATGTCTCTATTTGGTCTATAAATACACACAATAATAGCATTCATTTTTGGTATTTCTATGCAGCAACACTCGATTATACACTCAATAGACAACGCTACGATGTCTTTTCTTTCTTCAAATTCTATGCCGTTCTTGATCAGTATGGCTACTCCTCCTCCATTGTGATGCTCGCGGTTAAATGCTGAGGCGAACTGGTATCCAGGGATTTGAACAGAATCAGCTTGATGCCGTCGTATCCACGTTTCTGATAAGCATAAGACGTCAAAAGAGTTTTCATTTAGGAAGCTTTCTAATATGTCTGTTTTATTTTTAACGCTCTGCATATTTTGAAAGTTTATAGAAAAGTGTGGATTAACGAAATGAATTGTTGGCGTTAGGGTGCTCGTTCATCACTTGCGGGTTTTGTGAGCTCTGTGGTCTATTATTATTAATATTACCAGGTACTTCTTTACTCGGCGCTTCAGCATTATCCTGGTCGCGATTTTCTTTGCTGTTATGGTTTTGTGCTTGGTTCGGCTCAGTATCTGTGTGTAAAGTGTATTGCTGACCATTTACAAATACTTTATCCATTCTAACTACTGGATATAGGCCTCTCATACGCGCATCCTTTAGAGTCTCTCTAATAGTTTGCCTGTGTTTTAATTCCTGTTGGTTCATAAGTTTAGAAACTGCCAGTCCCGTGTTTCGTAGGTTGTGTGCATTGTCTAGAATGTATCGGGTCATCCTTTTACTTAAAAGCTGTATTTCTATTGGTCGCCGGTAACCGCGTCGTCCTAGTCTCGCTATTCCATCTATGAAGCCGTTAATATCGATGCCAAAAAGCTCATAAAACACATTGCTCACACGCTCGATAAGGGCGTGTTCGGTTTCACCCTGGTATTCATTAAAACCATATAAGATAATCGAATTCTGGGTATGTGAGTGGCTTTCAAGTTTTTTATTTATGTGTTCAATTTCTGATTTAAGCTTAGAGTTTTCGGTTTGCAAGTTTTTAATGGATTCATTTATATTATCAATCTTTTCCCTTACTTGGGTCTGTTCCTGGATCAAATTAGTTGTGTTTTGGGTGATGTATGATTTCAAGCTAATGATATTATTATTTAACTCTTCTATGACTGCATCTTTTACGTTTTTAGTAATAGTTTGGGTTAAACTTTCCTTCGCAGCTTGAAACTCGAATCTTATGAGATCTCTAAATTTGTCGTAAGTGATTGTTTCCATCTGTTCTAATTTTTGACCAGTTTGTGGAGGCTTAGGCGAGCTTTGACGGTCTTGGGTACGAGTTGGTTGTAATCCTAAATCTGTTTCACCTAGAATATTTGAGATGTTGCTTTCGTCGCATGACATATTAGTAATATCTAGGGCTGGTGTTAGCGAGCCACATCTACCGAGGCCCGCCGGACCGAGGCCCGCCGGGGACGCCGGTGCATTATCATCGTTTCTGCGTCGTCGCGTTACATTTTCACACGAGGGGCAGCTCCAAAAATTTCTTAATTCATGATGATGTTCACGGAAGAATGCTGATGTCATGTTTAGGCATTGGCAATGGTAAGCAACCTTTGCATTGTTTGCATGTAATCACCTCTCCTCCGTCTATATTTCTATTGCAAGCAAAACAATTCATCATAATACGGTAGCAACGATGTTGTTACGTTAATTTCAAATCAGTGGAGAGGAGCCAGTTAGATAAGAACTCTAATCACATAGGGATAAAGCTCAAACTCAAGCGCGCTGTGCGTATGGTGAGTTTCGCAGCGGCGCGTTTATCTATGAGCGCTTTTTGCGAGTGCGTATGTATTGCGAGGTCTTGGCGAGGTCTACAATTATGCAGCGCTGTAGCCGCTATGCGATCCTACCAGTGGCCGCCGCGCGAGTTGTCGTAGGTCAGGAACATTCACTGGATTTTAATGTTTCAATAAGTAGTAACTTATTGGGATTATACCGGTTTCCTAACGATGTTTTCCTAGTTCTAGTCTCATATTGTAGCTAGTCTACTTTACTCGTACAAACGGACTGAGAAGATACTATCAAAAACGAAAATAGCCCTTTAGGGTTTTCGCGGTATTTTCGATTTTTGACAAAGTTGCGTTTGGCGCTCGAGTTCACAAACTTGGATAATTCATTGAGCCAACATAATACGAGTACCTAAACGAGTTGGCAATAAATCAGAAATACCGGATAAGACGCAAAGTACCAGTACATATAGACGACAACGTTAATAGATACAATTATTTATTATTTACACAAACATAACAACAAGAAAATATAAACTTAGACAATAAAAGAAAACAAAAAAAAATATAAATAAAAAACTTGGCCCACATCGGCGCCAGGCGGCTGGCGGCATTGCCACGTTGTAGCGAGATTAAAAAGCAAACTGTAAATATTTCGTACATAAGTTCCGAAATCCGGGCCGGGATTCAACACGACCGCCGCTTGACAGCCGCATGCCTGAACAACTAATGCTAACGTAGCTTCGTCGTCTTTAATTATACCCCGAAGGCGCAAATGTGTTTGATATTTTAACATTTATTATTTCTACAGATACCCCGAAGCAGGAGCTGTCACCAAGACTCAAACCTGACTTCCCTTCGTTTACCGAGGACTTCCCAGAGACCACTATCATGGATTCCAACAAGAACTTTGAGAAACATATCGGCGATGGTCTGGCGGTTGATTTTGGAGTGTTAGGTTCTTTGCCAGACCCTTCAGGCACTTTGTGATAGAATAAATTGTAATCAGATACCGATTCTGCTCGTCTATCATGAGACGGTCGCGATATACTCTCTTTTTCCTTAGAAAAAAAATGTTCTTGTTCTAATAAAAGAGAGACGGATAGCGCGAGAAAAATCGTGAGAAGATCGCGGGCTGTCACATGATAGCCGTGCACAGCATCCATATTTATAATAATAATAATAAAACATTTATTTCAGGCAACTAAGGCCCATATAGTTACAAATACCTTACAGACTAACATACATACAATATAATATTAAAACACTAATTATTATTTAAGCGACGAAACAGTGTGGCTCCGTTGCGTCGTCATGTCCGGTGTAGAGTTCGGTAGGTTGCCCCGGAACAGCCGAAACACGACACCCTTCGGCCAGAAGTCAGCACACGCGATGGTCTCCTGCAGCGGCAGCGGCACGCGCACTACAAATGAGCTGAAGTGCACGTAGTGGCGCGAACGCAGCTGGAAAACCCTCAGGGAGTAGCCAGTCTTCTGGTGAATATACTGCACCATGTCATCAGCCGTGGCGTAATGCAGGCGCGACACGTACAGCGCTTTACTCGGTGTGGCAACCCGAGTTTATGTATCTATAGGTACTCCATAGCTGCCTCCCGTTGGGGTGTGCGGAACGGAGGTTTTCTCGTATGCAAGTACTTCAGCTCTCTATCGTAGGTAGAGTAATAGTTGCAATGCAGCTCTAAACTCTTTCTCACTTTCTAGATTTAATATATTCGCTGGTAGTTTCTTAAATATTCGGTGTTCCTATACATTTTTATAGAAAAGCGGTTTTTGCGGAGCTGTTATTATTTTTCTCACGAGGGGTCGAGGGGAAGGACAATTTAACTGTCATTTTCCCTAATAAAAAATGACATTTAGATCAACCTAACGTACGTACGTTACGTGATCGACCTGTTGGTATCGCAAAGTAACCCTTTGGACGCCAATAACACCTAAAAGCGTTGCGTGTTGTCGTGTCCACGGTTTAGCTGTTTTGACGTGCGCTGTCAAAGTCACCTTCATGCTTTCAACTAAGATTCATAATATACACTCCTGCAAAAATTCGAATGTTTTGATGAAATCCCATGGCACTATAGCAATTTCTGTGAACTTCCGTATAACCTGCGTTAAAAAACTATTGAGTGTATGATTAAACTATTTTGAAACGAATTATCCGCGTTTAATTCTTTTCCCCCTGCATTAGCTTGTGACTATTACTCTAAGTCGACGGCTATAAAAGCAATATTTCTAGTTACTCAAAATTGTTATTATTTTAGCCACCGAGAATTGAAAAATATCACATTACTTCGCGGCTATCACACGACGGTCCTCACGCTGTGTCTCGACTACCCGTCTCTTTCTAAGTGTTCTAATTAGATAGAGAAGGATAGTCTCGCCGCGACACAGCTAGTCTAAACCCGTCGTCAAATTAATGCATACCATAACAAGCTGGCAAAAGCTTAGAGCAAAAGTGGCCCGTTTTATGAAAAGTTGGAGACAAACATTTTATTCGAATTTTTAAATTTTCGGTAATTTCTATCAAGTTACGGCCCTAGATGAGCATTTCTCCAAAAAGATACCCACATTCATTGTGATTTTTTATCAAAATATTGGAAACAATTGCAATATTTTAGACGTGCCATATTTTAGGTGCTTTATCTCGGAAACTACTGGGTCTACAGAGACAATTTTATTCTAGTCATTCATTCATTGTGAATTTGTCTAGGAGTTTTATGTTATTTCCACTGAGAATCAAAACCTGTTTCGATCCCAATAATTGTCCTTGTTCTGTCAACATATCCCAATTTTCCCATATACTTTGTGTACCACAATGGACCACAAAAACAACATGCATGTGGGCAATAACATTATGTTACACAATAAGAAAATTCAAAATTGTATGGACTTTTTGAAACACCTCTTGCCTCCTATTGGTATGAAAATAGATTCTGAGTAGAAATAAACGGAGCGCAGAAAATTTCGTAAAACATGAAAAATTTCCAATTTTTTCAAGAAATGCTCAGATATTCGAATCACGGACTGTACATAAGTCAATGTCCGTGTATATGCTGAGTCGATAGAGCGTGCGTTTGCGCAGACTTCGATTCAATGTTTATTCGCATCACATTGGGTGTCAAGGTCAACAGTATATCGTTCATCATCAATACTAATCAAATGATCATAATAAATACTAATGTAAAAATCGTAGGTTAAGTTTTTGACATGTAATTTTTTTATTTTAAGAATAAAAGATTGAATTGAATTGAATCTATCCATACTCTTCTTCTTAGTCGCTTAACTCTTGGTAGAGTGATCGTGATCGTTATGTCAAATTATAGGTACCTACTATATTTTTATAAGTATATATACTATAAATACTATAAGTGTCTGTCTGTGTGTCTAAACTAGGAATCACGGCGCTAAGATATATTTGTGGGTGAACGTGAGCTGAGCTCAAAACAAGTCACAGAAAAGGCGAACAGTACGCTTACCATGAGTTAGACAATGACTGCTTACGCTAACGAGTATCGAGTTTTCTATCTGTGCATCTCTATTGCACTTTGACAGTACGAGCGGGATGCACAGATAGTAAACTCGATACTCGTTGGCGTAAGCCGTCATTGTCAAACTCACGGTAAGCGTACAGAGCTGTTATTCGCTACGCGCTAATGCGGCTCACCCCGCCGGCCACCCGTCACGAAACTAGACCTCTACCTACTCTTAGTTACTACGCATCGCGGTGTCAAGATATATTTGTGGGTGAACGTGAGGCGAGCTTAAAACAAGTGACAGGACGAACAGTGCAGTTATTATTTACGCGCCTCATTCCACCCGTCACCCGTCACGAAACTAGACCTCTGCCAACGCTTAGTTACTACGCAGCGTCAAGAAATATTTGCGGGTGAGCGTTGCGCGGTAGTTTCGTTACGCGTGACTGGTGAGGGGATGCAAATGAGCGCTTTGCGAATAACCGCCCAGGGGACCGATTTTTGACTCGAAAGCACTCGACTCTTTCACTCGAAATTTGTCAAAAATTATGAAATGATATTTTAAATTGCGATAGAAAATTCAAAAACGAGTGGTATTGAACACTCGTATACAATTCTATTGGCATTTTAACACTACAAACGTAGTTACTTTTATCTGATTTTCGAGCGCTCGAAAGTCAAAAATCGGATCCCAGCACGGCAGACGGTCGCGACATACCCTCGATTTTTCTCGCACTATACCTCTTGTTCTAAGTGTTCTAATAAAAGAAAGACGAATAGTGCGAGAAAAATCGAGAGTGCTCGCGCTCTGTCGTGTGATAGCCGTGCTGGGTTAAAAACCCGGAGGAAACAAACGTATTTGGTATATGAGACCTAATAGCTAGATCGATTGTTCGGACCGAAACACAAGTAAGTCTCATCGAAATAATATGAGCCATTTTCGAAAACCCATACTCTCATAAAATATAGGTATTACTATCTAAAAATCATTTTACTATTTTTTTATTAATTTTTTTTGACTAATTGAGCGAGCGAGCGAAGCGAACGAAGTTCTCCAGCTTAGGCAAAAAAATCTTTCGTATGTCCAGCTGCCCGGCTGTTTGCCTCTACAGGTCGCAATTCTCAATCGATTCTCGTGAAATTTTGTGAGCATGTTCAAGAATAATTATAGTTCTTTTTGTCAATTCAGTTTTTCGAAATAAAATTAAAAAAAACCGGCCAAGTGCGAGTTCTGACTCGCGCACGAAGGGTTCCGTACCATTATTCATAAATACGGCAAGAAAAACACGTTTGTTATCCACTTAAAATTTATTTTATTCTGTTGTTTTAGTATTTGTAATAGCGGCAACAGAATTACACCATCTGTGAAAATTTCAACTGTCTAACTGTCACGGTTCATGAAGTACAGCCTGGTGACAGACGGACAAACAGACAGACAAACTGACGGACAGACAGCGGAGTCTTAGTAATAGGGTCCTGCTTTATCCTTTGGGTACGGAACCCTTAAACTAGAAGGCAGGCTCGCGAGCTCTACCTAGCCTATAATATGATCTATATTATGATTGTGTAAGTTGTTTAATTAGGTAAGTACTTAATAGACAATATTAATTCGATTGTTATTCTCTACCACATGAAACAATACTACCATTGCTAAACAATCCCCTTTTACCCTTTTACCACTTAAAGATAACAACACGCTAAAGTAGCACGTATTATTTACAATTAATGCTCTATTATGCCACCGAGCAATAAAATGACATAGTGACATAGTTTCTTCAGCCCATGATTGCTTCCCCGTAGATAATATGTCGTATATATATGTCACATTATGTGGTAATTAGTTCAGTGTCTCCAAAATGACAGGTCTACGCTTCGCCGTTCTATTCTGTGTGTTTCTAATTCAGGTAATTTATTTCACTTAATAAATCCAGGCGGTGTGGAATAGTTCGTTTAACTGGAATTTAACAGCTTTGTCAATTGGTTTTGGACGTTTGAGTAAATGGACGGTTAAATGAAGGATTTGCTCAGTGAAGCTGGCGCAAGCAACATCTCCTGATTTCAAAGTCAAAGTTATTCTTAGGCATTTAATTTAGGCATATTACATGCAATTAATGTCGATAAACTCCCACAGGCTCCATGCCGCGTAGAGAGGTGAAACACGGTTATATCATTGTTGGTGGTGTTTTGTTTGTTTTTTTTTTAAAGAAAGTAACACATACTCAATTTCATTTTACTCGCCAAACTGCCAAAACAGTTGTTTGTTTGTTGTACCTAATTATTTGCATAGTGCCTTTCTCTTTCATCTCATCGTGGTGCCTTTAAAACAAGAGTAAATAGGCTATTACTGAACCAGTTAGCTTCATCAGGCTCTGTGGTCGCTTGTTACCATCAAGTGAGACTAGGACACTGGACAGTCTTTTAGAAAAAAAAATTAAGCGTATGTACGAAAAGCGTAAATACGTTTTTAGTGTCAAAATGGCAGACTCGTACTTTCTACCAATAGAATTGAATACGAGTGGTCAATACCACTCGTTTTTAAAATTTCTATCGCTATTTCAAAATAGCATTTCATAATTTTTGCCGGTTTTCGAGTGAAAGAGTCGAGCGCTCGAAAGTCAAAAATCGGTCTGCAGGTCTTTTAGTGCCTAGCAAAGGAATATAGTCTTGTAACTTTTGAAGAATGACTTTCTTTATTGCCGTCCGTGATGAATTGTGTCAAATGTGTTTTCTGATAATCTCAAGTCCTATTTACAAATCATTAAAATATTAAATAATTTTAAGCTTGTTTGCTGTCTGATGAGTTTTGATGATGCTTATATAATAGAAGTTACCTTTCTGTAATAATGTTTTTTTGTTAATATACTGTGATAATATTGATATATTTTACTAAAAGATATCATAAACTCATCAAAAATATTCAATACCCCATTATATTAGACAGCTAATGGAGATCGCTCTTTAGCGGAAAGAAATATATCTACTTCATAGGAGCCTGAAGTAGATATACTTATTAAAATGATTTATTTATTTTATACGGGACCAACAGAGTACATAAGAATGATTGTGGATTGGGGACTCTATCATAATATGAAACTCACCAGAAATAAACTAGCATCAATTTTTACCTTTATTTTCAGAGGGCCGCTAGCCAAGGCTGTTCCTGTCAATCGGAATTGTACATATCCATAGATGACTTGGTCAAAGCCATCAACAACGGCCCTGGGTTCCCTGGTATAATAGAGCCCAACCAGCAATCTTGCTGCAACCAGCAGTCTTGTGGCAACCAGCAGTCCTGTGGCAACCAGCTGTCATATGGCAACCAGCTGTCCTGTGGCAACCAGCAACCCTGTGGTTGTAATCAGCAAAGTCAGCCGTCCATATCGATTAGCAACCGCCCTATCTCGCTTGGTCAGGTCACGCAACCATTGTCAATTTCTAGCGTACCCCTCTCTTCAAACAATCAGCAGTGTGGTTGTCAACCATCTATTTCTTTCAGTCAGCTGTCTCAGCAATGCGGTTGTCAACCATCTGTGTCTATAAGCCAGTCGTCAAACCAATGCGGATGTCAACCATCTGTGTCAATAAGCCAGTCGTCAAACCAATGCGGTTGTCAACCATCTGTGTCAATAAGCCAGTTGTCAAACCAATGTGGTTGCCAGCCACAGCAAAGCCTAACAATTTCGAACCCATCTATCTCATTCCAGCCGGTTACGTCTGGCCAATGTGGGCAACAAATACAACTGAACAATGTCCAGTCTAGGGCTCAAAGCCAGGTCATACAGGTGCCAGAGGTTGCCGCTTGCATGGTCCCAGCAGCGTTGCTGCAAGCACCTCCTTACGGCATAGTATTTGCGGGCGAAAACCTGCTGATAGATGGGGCCGTACAAGTTTGCGGAAATATGCCTTTCAACAGTTTCATTGAGTTTAGTGGCATAATGCCTAGTTCTGGGTCCGGTTGTGTAGAATATGTGTGCGATGATACTTGCTAGTAAATAATGTTTTGATACTTTTGTTACAATAAATGGTTTATGTACGAAATTGTTTTTTATTGCATTTAAACATAACGGCGGCTTGCAGGATTGCGCGTTGCGTAATGAACCTTCATTTCGCGCGTCAAGCGGCATTTTAATTCGGCGTCCGTCCATTTTAATTAGTCGGGGACCGATTTTTGACTGTCGAGCCCTCGAAATCAAAAGCGAGTGGTAGAAAATATTCGCACACGAATATTTGTCAGTATTATTTGCGGTTGAACCCAATTAGCTATTTTTGAAATCATCACTCGAAAGCTAGTGATTGGCTGTGTTGGCTATTACCGGTTTAACAAATTTTAATTTCAGCATACCTACTATAGAGAAAAGTATTTTATTGGAAGTTGTGTATCTATAATATAGTAAATTGATTCATTTTAAATATATTATGCGTTTCATAACAGAAAAAAAACAAAAGTTAGTAGTGAGTAAAAGTAAACGAAACGCTTATTTTCCCGCCATTAGACTAACGATCTTGGTTTTCATCCACAAAATTCGGCAAGAAATAAAATATAATCGTGCACGGCAATCACTTAGCATCGAATCAATATATTTTACGTAATATATATATCTTTTAAATAAATATTTAGTCCATAATTAAATACGTAGTGTCATAATTTTCTACCGATAGAATTAAATACGAGTGGTCAATACCACTCGTTTTTCAATTTTCTATCGCTCGTATTTCAAAAAAGCATTTCATCGTTTTTAACCGTTTTCGAGTGAAAGAGTCGAGCGCTCGAAAGTCAAAAATCGGTCCCCTGGCTTAAATGGAGTACACTAACTGCACTCACACTCACTGATTAGAGCGAGATGGTTTATCCCCGTTAGTTAGTGCACTGCATTTAGACAGGCCTTTAGGTTGATCTAAATGTCACTTTTTAGGGTTCCGTAGCCAAATGGCAAAAAACGGAACCCTTATAGATTCGTCATGTCTGTCTGTCTGTCTGTCTGTCTGTCCGTCAGTATGTCACAGGCATTTTACTCTAAAACCATAAGGTGTATTTGAATAAAAAATTGAGGATAGGGTGTATTTTGTTAACCGCTACATAGTTTTGTAATGAAATTACTAAAAAAGATTTTTTTTAGGGGTTGTGACGTCTGAGGGTGGTGGAAGGTATTTAAAAGATAAACCACTGCGTCAACAAAATTAAAAAAACTTTTATTAAAAAAAAACCTAGTGAGCAGGGTCGTTATGGGGGTCTCAAGGCCGGTCTGGTTCCGTGCGCAAATCGGTACTGCCCTGGCTGGTTTTCGGTCCACGTGGAGGGTACTCGACTCGAGCCAGCGGTGAGGAGGAGCAGGGGCGACGGCGGGAGAACGGCGGGCGAACGGCTACGGCTCCATCCCTGCCGTCGAGATGGTGTGCGTGTGCTGAGGCCTCTTCTTAATAAAAACGTAGCACCCTGTTGAATTTCACACAGCCTTAGTAAATTGCCACGACTCGCTCTGCTATGTGAACACCCCGGCATGATGATGATGAAGATGGGACCATGATGAAGCCGGTGCACCGAAAGCGAAAAGCGTGTTTGTGTTAACCAGCAGAGCGGAGTTACAAGAAAGCATGGGAAAAGCACAGAATCATTTTATTTCTTCTTTAAAAATAATAAGCGGCTAATAGCTTTTATTGAAATTAATAAGCGGGTACGCACATAAAATATCGTGCGCAACCAAAGAAAGGAATAAATATGCACAATCATTCTACCACTAAGAGCGCTTAGCAACAAATGATATGATTATTAAAGAATAATTGCTACACTATCAATCGAATACGAATGAGCTACTTTGTCTACAAAGCTAAGCCACTAATATTCTAAATTAAAATTAAGAAGACGTTCAACACTTTTTCACTTACCAATATGTGGGTGCGAAGGGAGCTCGTTAAGGACGTAGTACGACGCCGACGAACAAATATATATATATGAAATTAAAAGTTATCCGCGCACACCTAAATTAAATTAAATTACTAATTTTCGCTCGTACGGCGCGCATGACGACGCAATGAGTTGCGAGCGCAGCGGTACGTGGGTGTGTCGTGTGAAGGTGTGACGCGGACTGGCGGGGCGCGGCACGAGCCGCGGCCCAGCGCAGGAGTCTGGAACTTTCCGTGACGTCAATACGAGAAACCGACCCGGCCGCTGCAGGTACAGTTGCTTGCATTAGAATGTGATCGCGCGGATATTAATGATTATGTTAAAACTTAATAAGTGCTTTAAATATTTTTTATGTAAATATAAAACAAGTTTATATAATTGATGATGATGATGTGTAAAATAGTAATAAAAAATGAATAAATAATTAATAATTGTTTAAGTAATAAATAATTTTTGTATAAATTAGATTGTAAAAAATGTATTAAAACAAGTTAATTTCATTAGTGTGTATAATTTAATTGTAAATATTTCATTTTTTTTATTAATAATCATTAAAAGTAAGTGTAAAAATTCAAACATGTACGTGCAACGTTACAGGGTGCACCCCATACATAAAAACCCCCCGAAAGTGACTAAAATTGTGTCCCCCCCCCTCTAACTTTTGAACCGTGATTTCAAAAATATGAAAAAAATCATGCTCATAGGGATTATAAAATTCTACCAGCGAAATTTGTTTTTAACAAGATCGGTTCAAAGGTTTTCGAGATATTTATAATAAACTGCGTTGCTTAAAGAAAAGGATGTAAGTGCCATAAGTTTTCAGTAACGATATGACCTTTTTCATGTCAGACCCATCATACCCCTAGCAATACCCCTGGGTGTAGGGTGGGACTGAACCATACCACCGTAGTGCTGTGCACTATATTATGCTTTATAATATCTATCTCAAAAGTCCTATTACACTATTACCGTTATCAGTATCACGCAGTGTAGTTGAAAAAGTTAGACTACCGTTATCTGTACGAGTAGGTAACCTTTGATTTAGTATATAGAACTAGATGCACAATGTCAAACAAATATGCCAAGAAATGTGCCCCAGAACATGAACGAAGAATACTCTGGATAGGCTATGGTAATAATAATACCACGTGCGAGCGAGCTGGTAGCATACAAATCTCTATAAGTGTGACAGAAAGGGGAATATCATTCATTGTCCTTGTCATAGTTCCACTTTTTTTTTATTTGCCACAACTGATTTAGTATGAAGTTGTGCCGCACAAACCATTACCCGTCCCGTAGTAAGTTGTTTATGACAAGTCATCAGCCATTTTAGGACCGGTTCTTAATTTAGCTGCATAAGAGCTTTTCCGTCCCTCACCGTGGCAACACGTACAGCCCGTCCATAGTATTCTAGGTTCATGGCCCCAGAATGACAGCTCTAGCTATTACATTTCAGTAGTTGCTAATAGCGTTAACTTATAACCTGCATCAAGATATAGGTATGTTTCATAAAAAAAGAACTCAGTGTTTTAGACCTAATATTAGCAAACCAACATCAAAAGATTAAATACTTTTTAGTTTATTGTGACATATAATGTGACTTGACTGCTCACGTCAAAACTTTAACGTTTAGCGTTTAGCGAATAAATAGTCGCGTTATAAATTTTATTTATTTCAACAGAAAGCACATATACATCTGGTTTCTTTATTTTACAAGTGGGGAATAAACAGTTTCAAATATTTGTACAAATATTATATACAAAACAATTGTTGAGATTTCCGTAAGTACATATAGTACAGCTGACAAAGTCCATAAAAAGAAATCATTTTAGTTTCCTTGAAATAGATTCAGTTTGTTAAATAATTGTATTTTCGACCTGCCTCTACTTTAAATACTTTCTTTTTTGCGATGTAATGTAAGCGTACAGTCAAGTAGCGATCAGCTGTCGATTTTATTAAAACGGTCCTGGGTTTTGAACGTCACTCTCATGATCACCCGACATCTATAAAACGAGTATTACGAGATATAAGGTCAAAAATGAATGATGATGAAAATTGGCAACAATTAGCGCATTTCCAAATGATGTGTTGGGATTGTACTATAGATAGTTCATTAATGCTATTAGTTACCTTTTGCAAGGTCATGTCTGTCTGTCTGTCTGTCTGTCCGTCCGTATGTCACAGGCATTTTACTCGAAAACTATAGGGTGTATTTGAATAAAATTTTGAAGATAGGTGTATTTTGTTAACCGCTACATAGTCATGTAATGAAATTACAAAAAAAGTTTTTTTTTAGGCGTGCACTCCATAAATAAAATTGAAACTTAAAAAAAAATTGCATGCCCACGTGTGGCACATCAATCGATAGGCCTTCCAAAATAAATATAAGGTTTCTAAGCAAATTTTTTGATTAAGTGAATAGAGTCGGAGATAATCGCCCCGAAAGTCACTAAAATTGTGTCCCCCTCCCCTCTAACTTTTGAACCGTGTATTTCAAAAATATGAAAAAATCATTCAAATTGTTTTGAACAAGATCGGTTCAAAGGTTTTCGAGATATTTCTAAAAAACCGCCTTACTTAAAGAAAAGGATGTAAGTGCCATATGATTTCAGTAAGGATACGAACTTTTTAATAGGCACGGAACCCTTGTTGTGCGTGGTCCGACACGCACTTGGCCGCTTTTTGTATTGGCAAATAACATGCGTTCGAAAAATCAACCTCCAGTAAAGTCTAACAAATGCGAGTAACAGTTGGCCCCTCTTTGTCAAGTGAGTGGGCAATTCGACTGTTAGAAGTTCTAAGCCGTTACTAAACTTACAGTCCTACACAGCAGCCGGGATCAACTGCTTAGTGACTTCCAAAGCACGGGAGCACTCATTTATACTAACCACTTATACATCAGGCGGTCACCCATCCAAAGATTGACCGCTGCCATCTTTGCTTAACCTGCGTTATCGTTTCCGACTCGCAGGCGCCGCTAGGCTGTGAGCGCTTCTTGTGTGCTGACACCGACCTATCATTAGGCGAAAAGTATTCTGAAGTGGGTAGGTACAGCACTGCGTTGGTACCTATTTAATTAATGGGTTTACATCTGTAGGGATCTACGTGAAAGGTGTACTACGAGTACGGTTATTCGCAGAGTGAGCGAACAAATGAAGACCTACTGTAATTGGAGCCACGCCTGAAGAGAGCAGTTTCCGAACGTGCCTGGGCTGTTATTAGCTATGCGTTAATGCGGCTCACCCTGCCGGTCACACTTCACAAAACTAGACCTCTACCTACGCTTAGTTACTACGCATCGCGGTGTCAAGGTATATTTGTGGGTGAGCGTTGAGGTGAGCTTAAAACAAATTACAGAATAGGGGGGCTCCTGTGTCAATGGCGATCTTCCGCGTCTCAACGATAATGTCAAGGAGTCGATAGCTCGCCCGCGCTTGTGGTTTTAATATGAAAATATATCCGAATCTATTGAACCAGTGCTTTTATTATAATAAAATGTACTTATACTGTATTTATCTTGAAATACCTGCATTAATCTAAATTTTTTACTTTATTTCTTCTTCTTCTAATATTTTATTTGGATAACTACACTCGCGGACGAAGAATACGGGTTGGTAACATACCGTCTTATTTACTAAAATAGTGCAAGTTGTACAGTTTTTTTAATCCTGTCATGACCTTTATTTAATTTTACATCTAAACTGCTAAAATAACTGTAAAAAATATAACGTTACCAGGTTCTAATCGGACTCGTAAAATGGCTTCAAACTAATTTACTTTCATTAAACATTAAAAAAAACAATTACATAACGTTTTCTATTCAAACCAGCACACAGCCTGACAGAACCACTAATTTATTAAAAGCTCACACTTGCTCAAATCATGTGACAAATAACTGTACTTGCTCTGACCTCAAAAATGTCCCCTCCACTAGGTATTTAGGTGTCCACATAGATCAATCACTTTGTTGGAACCAACAAATCGAAATTACTGTAAATGGAATAGGTAAACTCATATGGCTATTTAAATACTTGAGGCATATCTCCGATAAGGAACTATTAATCTATATATCTATAAAACCTTAGTTCAGTCCAGCGTTCTTTACTGTCTGCCTGTATGGAGGGGCACTCACAAAACTAAACTCTTGGTTTTCGAGCGTGCTCAAAGGTCCATTCTTAAAGTACTTTTAGGTAAAAACAAAAGATACATCAATAGATGTTTACAAAGATTCTAATGTTCTTACTGTAAGAAAGTTATATATCCTAATATGTCTAGTTATATGTCTCTCTTGTTGTGGTGCAATAAAGAGTATTTATTATTATTATTTATTGTATTCTGAAAATTCATAAAAATTTAAAACGAGTACATAATATAATACAAAAACGTAATTCCTATGAAGTAATAAAGCAATTATCACGAACTAGGACTAATTTTGCTAAACGACAATTTAAAGTTGCATCAGTAATTCTTTATAACAAAATAAATAGAAAAACTAAAATTTACAGCACAACCTATAGAGAATGTAAACACTTATTTATAACTGGCTTAAAAGCCAAAATTACGACGATATCGAATCACTTATGACTAACAGTTAGCCATAAGTGATTCGATATCGTTCGAGGTAATCACACTAATTTAGATTAACTTAATTTAAATTTAAGTTCTCTTAACTCATGTGTAACCTTAAAAACAACTGAACACCTCTCCAATCTAAGTATAATAATAAGATAGATAGACAAAACCTGTTATTTAGTAGTAAGCTGAAAACAAACTATGTTTAGTTTTATTTTTAACATACAGTTACCACCTGTATGAAAGAGCGTTTCCTCCTAATACAAGTGTTTAACTTAAAAGGGGGAAACGAACACTACATGTAAAAAACCTTTGTTGAAAATAAATAATTTAGTTTTTTTTTGAGTTTAGATTTTTTTATGCCAATAAAATTTTATAATTTTAGCTTTACGCTGGAGGATCCAGTATAAACATACCTTCGGTTACAATAGGTCTATGTACTCGGTTAGTGTCCAATTATAGGGGTGTTTCGTTAGTTAAATGTGACGTTATAGTGGCAGGCGATTTGATTTCATATAGTTTGTTATGTATTTAATAATTAAATGACAATACAGCATTGTAGTTCATGTTTTTTTAACCGACTTCAAAAAAAATGAGGAGGCTCTCAATTTGGTTTTTTTTTCAATGTTTGTTACCTCAGAACTCCATTGATGAGCCGATTCGTAAAATGTTTTGTTTGTTTGTAAGTAACTATATGCTGCCAGATGGGTCCCATTTTTATTAATTCGGTTGGATGATGGGATTCATGAGGAATTGAGGGAACTCCTCAGCAATTATATTAGGCAGGCGTGTAGTGATTTTGGTATTTTCTATATTAACTCGTGTATTTACATCCGGAAATCATAAATTAGGCGGAGTGACTGATGATGAAGACTACAGATGACTTATGGAATTCCTCAATTATGTACTTAACAGTACAAAAGTACGTCACAGATTCTGATAAGATTCCGTTGTAATAGCAACTAATGAAGTGCCAAGGGTGATCCTTGTGGAATCAACGGAAGTCCTCACATATTATCGGGCCACATACAGCGATTGGGCTTTTTTCTCTGATAATCAATTCATTTTCTCTCGCAAATCAGTTAAGGTGGTAAATTGGAAAATAAATGTTCTCTTGGCTTGGCAGAGTACTAAATGGAAGTCGGTGAAAACTTTGTTTTTAAAGTAAATTATCTCTTTCCGGTTTGTTCCGGACAAATCCGAAATTCTGGAAAATAAATGTTCTCGTCGCTTGGCGGAGTACTAAATGGAAGTCGGTAAAAACTTTGTTTGTAAAGTAAATTATCTCTTTGCGGTTTGTTCCGGATAAATCCGAAATACACCTGGACCCAAGTAATTAGAACGCACAACGCTCTTGGCCCATTTTTTGATTTATATCCTTAAGGATATACCTCTCTAGTACAAGCCTGCGAGTTTATAGCGCTGGCAGTAGATACCATGGGACCCTGGTGAGCATGCAAAGTCCTTCATGAAGACCGTGTCGTCGCGGCTGGTCCGCGCCACTGACCGCAGTACTTACGGAACGGATCGCTCTTCTGGCACCTTCTGGTCTAAAGGGGAAATGCCGGCTTCACGTGGTCCATGCCGCAGTGAGAACTATTCGCCGAGGTTTTTGGTATTATACTTGTTCATTAGTTTTAGGCAAATTGCGTAGCGTTTTCTTTCTAATTGGACATTCATATTACTATTTTTGGGAAATTCGCTGGCTACCCCGCAGTTGATTTGATTTGGAAATTTCCATCAGAGGGATAAACCGCCAAATAATGGCGATGACGTAATTCAAGACCTTAATGACACCGCGATAAAGTTTCTTAAAACAAATCTCTTATCAATCACGTTGGCGTTTCTACGAAATGTTTTTTGCGACTTGTACTTTCCGTCTTGTAAATAGATGATAAAAATATTCCACTATCATCTCACCAAGACTTGCAGAATACATTATTTTATTTAACAGCCTCGAAAGGGCTATTTCAACAAAATGATGATCAATCCACGAGCTCCCCAGTCCTTCACCTGTTTAAACTGGGAGAAAAAACTCGTTATGGATAGATCCATAGCGTCTAGGATAATTTCGAAATCGCACCGGCTAAAACCCCCCGATGGTCACTCACGACCCATTTCGGACGGGTCTGGGATCTGAACGCACCAGTGCCGCCCTAGCCTAGCATCGAGCCTCTGTGGGAAACTTTTTCTTTCTAGGCTAATAAAGGTGTCCTATCCTAGGACCGCTTTATTCGCCTTGTGGGACAGGGGATAAGGTAGCCGTATTCCAATGTAGGTATTGCGAACTCCTTTCTACACGCTCTGAAGAATACAAAAACCTATTCGGCATAAGCACTAGAGCGTGTGAGGATGCCCTGTTCAACGTCTAGGCTAAATCTGAAAATATGTCTATGCAATGATTTGGTATTTCATTAAGTTATCTATAAGTTTGAATTTCTTGCAGATCATTAAATACCTAACTATGTCAAAAATATCTCGAAATGAGGTAAACTTACCGCGACCTATTTATTATTAAGTTTGTGTCTCAATTAAGTGTTTTGATTATGTTAAGTAACAATCTGTCTCCAATTTATATTCCACTTCGTGAGCTTGGACACTACTTAAGAAAATTAATACGTAAGGTTCATTATTGTACACTTACAAAATTCCTATACTTCTGAATTAATTGTATAACATATTAATCTACTTTAACATTTTAACCTCTTGTGCCAGCTGCACACTCGTCCGAGCGACTAAACGATATAAAAAATACTTTTATATACAATTCTGACATTCGTTATCCAATACAAAAACAGAAATGAGGATGGAGGATGAATGATCCTGATTATGAAGAATTGCGAATCGTAAGGCCCAAAATAGACGGTGAAAAGCAACTGCATCGAAACTGCAACTTCTCGTTACGTTTTGAGTTTATGCCATAGACTCCTTTGAGAGACCACACATGCCGCGACCGGTTTCAATATGGTCACCGTCTGTTTCGTGCCTAAGTGTAAGTATAGTACAATTCCAATTGCCTAATTCACATTGTATTCTGTACGCGATTAAGTTCAGTCCAGCTGACGTAGCGCCCTTTACATCCGTAGGTACAGGTCGATTCACGAGAGCTGGCATAAATCAATTGACCGAAGGTAATGTCACTTGTTACTGTGAGTGGCAGTGTGACTGCCTTATACAGGGGGCTCCTAATATTTTGTAAACATGTATCTAATACATGTTCGTTATTCAAGAATAAAATAATTATATTATTATTATCTGCACCAAGTATCATGTTAATCCTTTTAGTAATTATTATTAAAGTCCTTTGTAAATAAAACGTGTGTATATTTTCCTGGCTTATTTTTAATGTCAAGAATCGAAAGGTGGCTTCTTCAAATTGTAAAAAATCTAAAAAAAGAGCATATTCATTCTCTGAAATACAATTATCAATTATCATAATCACTTTTTGCATCAACCTTAATAATTATGTGATGCACACATAGACATTATCATTCACTCGTTCAATTCATTCGTGCCAGCTTTCGTGAATCGTCCTGTACTCATCCTTATTTTTACTAAAAGTTTTCGCGATCTGCCTAACCGCCTAGGCGAGAGTGTAAAACTGGCATAACATCGCCGCGGAGTCTTATCTGATATTCGCCAAACACCCTATTTAAGCGCGACCGTACTGGATACACTCATTCTGCTATTGTGTCTCATCGTGCACTCAAGCATGGACCTCCTGCTGTTTGCGTGTGTGCTGTTCTCCACTGTAGCAGGCCACGGTTCCGCGACTGACCTCAACACTACGTCCAAATTCGTGAAAGTCATACGGACTGGTGACTCTGTCATATACCACACACCTGCAGTGTTCTACTTGGGTGTGGAGGCCGAAGGCAAGCGCAAACCATTCTTAAAGCGATGTCTTGTAGAAGATCCGGACAACTGCGAGGAGTTTAATGTAGGGTAGGTAATCATATATTAGTGCACATGGAATATATATATATTGCTATAGAGTGGGGTATCGTAAGATGTGAGTCATACAGGAAACGATCCTGCATTCTCACTCATAAAACCAACGCAGTAGTTCGTTCTCTGACTGTTGGAGGTGAACACCTCTACGCGGGGCTTAAGAATGGATCCATCTTGGTCTGCAATGTTGAACAACCTTACTCGTGCCGAACTTTACACACGTTTAAAAACAGGGCAGTAGGGTCCGTGAAAGTGTTCGATAATTCAATTTATGCTGGACTTGACAACGGGCAATTGATGCGGTGTTCAGTTAATGTAGAAAGTGCATCTTGCACCCTTACAAACAACATGGGCTCATTAGTAATAGGTTTGACAATCCTTGAGAACACTCTTTTCGCGATATCATGGAATGGACTTTTGTGGAAATGTTCCGAAGAATCTGATGCTGCCTCTCGTTGTGTATCCGGGACTGTGGGTTTTCCGTACCCTAGAGCAATAGCACCGTTTAATGGATCTTTGTATATAATTAAAGAAATACGCAAAGAAGGCTTACACATTTGCACCTGGTCATCAAATCCAAAATGTAGAAATTATGGACACCAAAAGACTTATTTAAGTATAGCATTCGCATATGGCACGCACCACATACAAACCTACTACGAGGACGAAGACACAGCTTGCAAAAGTCTGCCGGATTTACTATGTCCTCCGTACGTCACCTATTACGACGTGCAACAACGGAGCAAGTTCGAGGTGCACGTGAAAGGCGGCAGGCTGTACGACGCGGCAGGGTCCTTGGTAGACACCACCAGTAAAGTGGACGATGAGCAATCCAGACCAGCCATCTTCGTCATGGCGCCGAGTGGGAGAATACTGCTGAAGTATTATGACGACCTAGAACCAGAGTTTACATCGAGCCTGTTCGCCGGTAGTCCTGTGTCCGGCGCAGGTGAGATGGTCGTTCAACAGGGCGTCATAAAGAAGATCGTCGCGTGTTCCCGACATTACCTTCCGAACCTCGAGCTGAACAAGCAAGTGGTGGACTCCTTGCGCTCGCAGGGTTATACGGAGCCGATTGTTTCGGAAAAGTGCCCTGACGGTGCGGTAGAAGATTATCAAGTTCAGTGATTTTTTGTCGCTTTCTCGTTTGATGTTTGTCAATTGTTTTTAACGAAACGTTAGCTTAGGATAGTCATTATTTTGAAAAGTTGTCAATACACTTTTATGTATCAAGTAAATAAAACAGTTTTGCTGTGTATGTCCGCAATACTAATGGTATTATAAACCAAATTATTTGTTTCATAATATGATGACTTATAAGCGCTAGTACCTATGACAGCTTGATTTTCGACGCAAAAAGAGGGGTGTTATAAGTTTAACGTGTCTGTGTGTCTGTGTATTTGTCTGTGGTAGCGTAGCGCCCTAACGGATGGATCGATTTAGACGCGGTTGTCCGCGTCATAGATAATTTTATCCCGAGTGTTTTAAGCCATGTTTCATGAAAATCTGTTTAGCAGTTTTTGAGATATTGGCCTTTGAAATGAAAATGTCAGGGGTTTTTCAACTTATTTAAGTTGTAGTTATTTACACGACTGGCCAGTCGTGTACTGGCCAACGAAAAGGAATGTAATGATTTTGTCTTTCTATGTTTTGTAATATAAAATTAAGTAAGGTAAACGAGTGCTCGACGCTGTACTAGTATATGGCATTGGCACTCGTATGACTAAAGTGACAAGGGTTAAATTCGAATGAACAATAATGGTGCATCCCACGAGATATAACAACAATATATAAGATTACAGAAAGGAGATCCCCCGTAACTAACTAAGTGACGAGGAATATACAATAAAATATAAGTTACTAACTAATAAAACGATATATATACACACACACACATATATAAATATACATATATAGGTATTACATACATAGTACTTGTTTCAATCAGTTGATATGAAGGGACCTGTCTGAAAATCAGCGCTGGGTATATTCACATATCAAGCAAAAAGCTGAGGCTGGTACCCATTGCCTATCTATACCACGAAATCAAATGCTTACCAAATCTGTGCATGTTTTTGTATAATGTTATTACTCTTTTTTTTTGTAATTTAGTGGATTTTGTTTTCCTGGTAGTTGTGACGATAAAGATTTTTTTTATATATAATTTCATATTAATAAGGTTCGCAAGATATAATGAACAATACCAATACTTTTATAAGGAATAACGGACAATTGCCATAATAATCATATTATGTAACGTTTTCTTCTAAGATTCAAATTGTCTTTCAATATGATGGTTTATCAAAATTTTGTTTACTTATTTTGCAAATTCTATTGAAGGCCACTTTAAGATCAATCTTTGCAATTATTTTCTATAGAGCTGATTTTGTCCAATTATGTATCGAGTCTGTCCACGGTCTTTGAAATATGATGGATATTAACATATTTTTGTTGATGTGCTAGTGTTAATAGTTTTTTTTTTAATGTTGGATTGTGACGACATTTTGCATGCACAATGACATGAGGTATATCTATGTCTGTAGTTAGTTTGTATGACTCCAGTTCATAAAACATACGAAATACAGCAAAAACTAGTTTTGTATGAAAAACTCAAAATCGCTGTATTTTACAAGCTTTTTATTTAACTTGCCCTGTTAGTATGGGACAAATCCTGCGAGTTAAATTTGACCCACTTCCCGGTGACCGATTGAGCTGAAATTTTGGGTATAAGTATAGTTTTGGATGACAATTCAATATTATGGTACCATCGAGTTGATCTGATAATGGGAGACAGAAGGTGGCCATGGGAATTGTTAGTATATGTATAGGACAAATCTTGCAAGTTAAATTTGACCCACTTCCCGGTGACCGATTGACCTGAAATTTTGGGTATAAGTATAGTTTGGATGACAATTCAATATTATGGTATCATCAAGCTAATCTGGACGTAGTTAAAGGAAAAGGATCCAATCCACAGAAAGTTGAGCAAAAGTTATGGCGGTTTAAAGTTTCAACCGTGATTCCTCAAAACTGATGCATTTTTTTAATAATATATGTTCGGATGAAAATTGAGTTGAGTCGTGTAGTATACATTCTTATACACATAATTCAGTTAAATGCTATATTTTTCAAGATATTTGACCAAAAGTTGGGTTGGATCTTTATTGCGAAAATACACTTTTCATAGACCCTTCCTTTTGTTTCATTTTGTAGTAAGGATTCACGTAATAAAAATGGCATAATAATGCATAATAATGGCATATAAAACCATCTATACATACATATAATAAAAGTGAACAGGGTTGGAAGTCTTTACATGAAAGATATTCGAAAAAAAACTATGCTGAGAATACTTAGAATCGATAACAGAACACCTTCCAAGAAAGTAGAATTTTTGTCTGTTTATATATACGCGCATCACGTGAAAATGGCTGATAGAATTTTGATGAAAACTTTACTCATTTGTCCAAAAAATCCCTGGCCAGGTTTTAGGCTATAATATTATAAAGGTAAGGGTGCAAAGGGGTTAAAAAATGGCGATGAACTTTTTATAGGAACTCCTTGAATCTATGAGCTTAAGACTTGAAAATTTCACCAACGTCAAGGGATGCGGGTATACAATTTGGACAAAACGGCATAAAACCTCAGCCTTCGCTTCGCTTGCCTCCCCGTTTATCTTCGGGATTTCAGCCCTTAAGTTTCGCTTGCAAGACGTCGGAAGATAATAAGTATCCTTAGGGGGTCATTGCTCACATTGAGCCCGCTCTCAGAAAGGTTGCTTTGGGCCTTTCATTCCAACGAAAAGGCCTTGCTTGCCTCGCCGCTCACCTTCGGAACTTTGGCTTGGGATTTCGCTTGCAAGACACCTGGAGATAGTAAGTGTACGCAGGGCGTACCCTCAGGTTTCGTTTAAAAGACACCGGGAGATAATGAGTGTTTGTCCATGGCGGCGCATTTAGAGCGCTTTCTGAAGGAATGCTTCGAGTCATTCCAACGAAAAGCACGGCCTTTCGCCTCGCTTACCTTACCACTCACCTACGGGACTTATCTCAGCTCGCCTACGGGATAGTAAGTGTCCGTGGGGGCTCGCTTGCCTCGCCGCTCATCTTGGGTAATTTGGCCACAGGTTTCGTTTGCAAGACACCTAAGGATTGTAAGTGTCCGCGGGGGCTTGCTTTCGGGTCTTAAACCCTACAGCTGGCCTAGGGAGCGGTCGCTTATAGCATGCTAAAGCCTTGAATTCCTACAGAAAAGCTGTGCCTCTGGCATCACTTGCGTTCCCTTATTCAGGCCTCAGGTTTCGCTTGCAAGACACCCGATGATAATGAGTGTCCGTAAAGGCTCGCATTGAGAGCGCTCTCTAAAGTGATGCTTTGGGCCTTTCATTCCAATGTAAAACTCGGCTTTTGGCTTCGCTGCCACCTCGGGTATACTCGTAGTAAGTGTCCGTGAGGGCTCGTTCTCGGGCTCGCATTGGGAACGTTTTGTTAAGGCTTGATTGGGACCTTTCATTGTTACGAAAAGCTTGGCCTTCGGCCTCGTTTGCCTGCCCATTTCCCTTGGGGACTTTGATCTCCAGTTTTGCTTGCAGGACACCTGGGAATAGTAAGGACTTCAGCCCCCAAACTCGCATAGCGACCACTCACTACAAGCATGCTTAGACCTTTCATTCTTACGAAAAGCTTAGCCTTCGGTTCCGCTTGCTTCCCCGTTTACCTTCAGGACTTCGACCCTAAGGTTTCGCTTGCAAGTTACTCGGAGATAACGAGTATTCGTGGGGGCTCGGCCTCGGGCCTTCGGCCCTCAGGCTCGCATTGGAAACGCTTTCTTAAGGCTTGATTGGGACCTTTAATTGTTACGAAAAGCTTGGCCTTCGGCCAAGCTTTCTTTTTCGGTCAAGCTTCTGCTCCCCTTGGGGACTTTGATCTCCAGTTTTGCTTGCAGGACACCTGGGAATAGTAAGGACTTCAGCCCCCAAACTCGCATAGCGACCACTCACTACAAGCATGCTTAGACCTTTCATTCTTACGAAAAGCTTAGCCTTCGGTTCCGCTTGCTTCCCCGTTTACCTTCAGAACTTCGGCCCTAAGGTTTCGCTTGCAAGTTACTCGGAGATAACGAGTACTCGTGGGGGCTCGGCCTCGGGCCTTAGGCCCTCGGGCTCGCATTGGGACCACTCTCTGAAGGATTGCCTCGCCGCTCAGGTTGGTTTCAGGTCTCGCTTGCAAGACACCTGGGGTTAGTGAGTATCCGTGGGGCTCACCCCAGGGTCTTGGGACTTGGGGCTCGCATAGGGAGCGCTCTCTCAAAGGATACTTTGGGGATCTATATAATATTATTGACGACCAAGTTAATGAGGGTGTTTATTTAGATTCGAAGACAACTTGAACTGTTACACGCACAGTCTATGGAAATGAAATCTTTGTTTTTGTCAGTAGTGTGGTGAAACATAAGAATATCATTTTTGAACCATAATTTATACGCGTACGAAGTCGCGGGCAGAAGCTAGTTGTTAATATAAGCATTTTCCGAAAAATGGTTTATATGCGCTGGATCGTTCTTGATTTTTTATTGTCACGTTAAGACAAAACTAATAGATTTCCAAAAACGATCCATATCTTTTTAAAGTCACTTTAACCGTCATTCATACTTTTTTATCAAAAAAGATTCACGCCCGTTCGATCGTTTTTGTTTTTCTTGCTCAATGAACGTTTAACTGACATACAAATAAAACAAAAGGTTCAAGCAAGTTGAATTGTTTATTTATTTCCCTATATTTCGATAATACATTTACGTATATTGTAATGATCCAAGACAATACTGACGGTAAAAATCCTTATAAAGGCTGCTTTATATTGGAAATTTCTTTTAATGATTAAAAATAAAGCTAGAAGAATATAAAAAGTCGGCTTTACATTTTTTTTTAAAAATACGATCGTTTCTGTTGTTTACTAAGACACCAAAGCAGGATTCACAACAACTCAACAAAACTGATCCAAGTGAGGTGAATCTATTTTGTTGTATATCTAAAAGTTTTAAAGAGCCTAGATTTCGTTTTTCAGAAAGAATCCAAATGGATTGGATCCATTTCGTTGAAAATATTAAAAGTGAAAACGTGTGAATTGCATTTCTTAAAAATGGTCTATGCAGGTTGGATATCTTTTGTTAAAATAAATGTGAATCAATATGTAACTGATCTAATATTACCATACGGTTCCAAGCATTATGGGTTTTTATTAAAGGATATCAATTTTACCCCGTGGTACATGTGGGATGGTATCCCATGTTAATTAAAATATGAAAACACTGTGTAAGCTGGGCGTCTTTTTGCTTTGTGAAAATATACGCCTCAAACACCTCTCTGGTATACTTAACTCATGTTTTGGTAATTTTGTGGATTGGATCCATTTCCTTAAACTACGTCCATCTGATCATGAAGACAGAAGGTGGCCATGGGACTTGTTAGTATGTATGAGACAAATCCTGCAAGTTAAATTTGACCCAGTTCCCGGTGACCGATTGAGCTGGAATTTTGGGTATAAGTATAATTGGGATAACAATTCAATATTATGGTACCAATTAGTTTTTCGGAACTTATGTACGGAATATGATTTCATATTTACCGTTAGCTTTTCGGTGAAGGAAAAACATCGTGAGTGGCCAGCAGTGGGACGTATATAGGCTGATGATGTGTGATGATTATGGTACCATCGAGCTGATCTGATGATGAAGACAGAAGGTGGCCATGGGAATTCAGTACTTAACCGACGTAACCCCGTTGAGTTTGGGTTCGTTAGAATCGTCTCAATGAGTAGTTGATGATGGTATACAGAAAAGTACAGTCGGCAATAAAAGCTTGTACTAAAATGTTTTTTTGACAGAAACTTATTTTTACGATGTATCTGAAGCGTCATAAACTAATAACAGCCCGGGATGTACCTCATGTCATTGTACATGCAAAGTTTCGTTACAATCCAACCCGTATTTTAAAAATGAGAGCGTACTGGTACTGCCTAACTACGTTTGTATCATGAACGTAGAATACTCTGGACGGGCTATGGTAATAATAATACCACGTGCGAGGGAGCTGGTAGCATACAAATCTCGATAAGTGTGACAGAAAGGGAAATATCATTAATTGTCCTTGTCATAGTTACACTTTTTTTTGTTTGCCACAACTGATTGAAACGAACCCAACTACGTTGTTTACGTTCATATTTATGTATATAGTAAACTAGTTGTCAACACAAATTTGTTTTATTTACTAGAGATTTCAATTATATAAATTATTATTATACATACAAATCAAAACTAAAGACTTTAAAAACCTATATAAAGTTGAACAAATAATTGGGAGAGTATGATTTTAGGAAACAAATCTTGTTTATGCAAACATTCTTTAATCGTGTCACACAAGCTAGAAGCGAGAGAGAAGGGAAAAGAGAGAGAAAGCAAATAGAATGTAGTAGGCTGGAGCAAGAGGCGAGAAGGGTTCAACGAACTGGAAAAACTGGAAAAACAGGAAAAACTTTCTCATGATTATTGTTTTGAAAAGGTTCCTTTTTCAAAATAGAAGGCGGGAAATTTGAACGGTTATATAAGGAATTGGGCTCAGGTGTGGGGGATCATTCAATTTCGGAATTTTGTTGGAAATAGGTCGAATCGCTGCCGGTTAGATTCTCATTTCTTTAGTATATCGGGTCGGGAGTGAAACTATAGTGTTCAGGATAACAGAGATGTCTTACAGTGATAATTATTTATAATCCCGGGGTTAGATTCAGGGGTATTTGCGTGTATTGCGGACGGTTGAGGAAGCCGAGATTTCAGTTTTCGTGCGCGCAGAACGGAATCATTGTGGGGTTAAGCCCTCAAATGTTATTTTGTGAATAGTGTTATTTTCAAAGTGAAGTGTGTGCGATATCAAGGGTGTTGGCGAGTTGCTGGAAGTTAGTGCATGAGCTGCGGAAGGAGTTTGTTGCTGGAAGTTGGAGCTCGAACGATACAGCAGCCGGGAGCACTGGATTTGAATGCGAATAGAGAAGGCGATGTTTTGGTGAGTTCTTTGCTTTTAACTTAAGTCCTGGAAGGTTACTTATTGTTGAATTGTGGTGACTTGAAGTAAGAGTCTGATTTTAGGTTTCATTTCAATATAACAAAGATAATTAGAAAGATGTGTAGTTTAGACTGAGAATACTGGTTCGATTCCGGTTACTCAGATACCAGGCATGACATTTAACGATTAGAAACACATTTAACTTCTGTTTTTAGCAGATTATTCATTTGCATCGTTAATAGAAGGACATACAAATAGAATCAACACTGTTATTTTTACTAATCATATTTCTGTGTATACACACCTCAAGCCAGAGCAAAGCGAGCTCTCAAGAGCATTTTAATTATAGATTTCGGTTTTTCTTACATATTAGTTTCGGGTTCTTTAGTTTCTCAAGATTGCTTTGCGTAAGTAACTCTGTCAACAAAGCTGGGGTGTATTTCAGGAGTGTTTCTTTGTGTCGAAGTGTTATTCAGTCAGATAGACATAGGTATCTTGACGAAAGTCAGATCTAGGGCAGTTTAGCATACTAAATTCAGCCAGATTGGCATAGAACTTATTTTATGAAGGAGATGGGCGGTAGCTGCCTTGGTAAGTGGATTTTTAATATTGTGCTTTAACGGACTGAAGTTACTAAGAATCAAAGTAAAGATATCTTTCTCAGAGTATTAAAGTCATAACAGAAGTCCTTTAAAGCTTACATAAACTTGTTTTGCTCGAACCTGAGAGATAATTTGGTTGAACTAGTTTTAAAATAAAGGCAGAGCTGGTTTGTGTAATGGTTATTTGTAAAATGTATGTGTTGTGTTCATATAGAGTTTTCTTCTACGGTTTAGTGATTTATGTAGTGTTTTTCCCTTTAGAAATAGGTGTCTCATATATGAATGCATTGGGTGTCTTTTACCATGTTTTTAGGAGATATGTATATTTTCATGTCTGGTCTTTCAGGAACGATAATAGCAACATATTCAATGTCAATCAATCAACTAATTTATGCGAATATTAGATATAATTTTACAAACTTTTTGTGTGCAAAATTTGTGTTTATTTTCAGGAATTATTGTGTTCTGAAATTTTATGTGTAATGTTTACAGGAATTTTTAACCGATAAATTTACCAATGATTTTAACCCTATAATTTTCTTCACTGGATAAATTAATAAATTGTAGAATAACAGGAATGGAATAATATCCATATTTAGAAAATCTATTAACAGCATTCGTTTGAATTTACCCACTAACTAAAGAGTCTCACGTTATTATATGATCCTAAGAATCAGCTTTTCAGCTATACATTTTATTTATAAATTATAACCTTATGTATTTAATTTATAATATTTCGATTGCTTTGTAGAGTTGGGGACTTTCTATTGGTCAAGCTCAATCTAAAAATAAAGCTCACCAATATTGTTTGTTTTACATATTCAATAAATTGCCTAGTTAATTATAAAATATTTAATAAATAGAGATTGTTATGAAGTGACATGAATGTTCAACATCTATATCTATGACTCAAAGATAACGGGAAGGGAGTGAATAATTAATTGTTAACGAATTCTTAGTGTAATAATTCTATTGTGATGTATAAAGTGAAAAAGGACATATTATATATCACAGCCTTCTAAATCTATGAATTAAAAGATAATCGACTAAATATTCATACAGCTTAATTCCAGAGTAAAATTAATAGAATTATAATTATCATAATGAGCATAGGCGGCCATTAAGACCGTAGGATTGTGATCAATCAGGTGGATTGTTTTAGTAATGTAAAGTCAATTTTAATTAATTAATCTTCTGAGTTGGAAACTTATCAAATGAGATAAGTCTTGCATATAGTGTTTTCTTTTAAAAATAACAAGAAGTATTAATATACAGATATTGTGTACTTAAGTGTCTCATATACTAGTTAGCGAAACGCGAAGCTAGGAAATAGTTCTGCTATACTTGGAATGCAGACTATTTCGCATATTGAAACGCTTGAGTAACAATCTAGTAAATAGGCTTTAACGTCAATAAGGCTCTTTATGAAGAGTGAAGACTGAAGGGTAGAGACTAATCTCTGATGATGAGTAAGGGAACTCTAAAGAAAAGTACATTTGCTTGTTAAGACAAGATGACCATTTATAAGGTCCAAGTTAAGTAAAAGATGGCCAAAGAACGGCTCAATTCCCATCAGTTGATCACAATTAGGTTTGTTCATACCCCAACCTGGCCAATGGAGGAACATGGTGTGCAAAAGGAGATGCTTTACATACCATAAAACAAGAGCCGACCTTTTTACATAATGTTTTGAAGTAACATTTAAAGAAAATCATTCCTAGAATGTTTAATTATTGTTTAGCGTCAACGCTAAATACTGTGCATAATTACTGCCAGAATTTCCCTGTAGTATATAATTTCTTATATAAGGAATGAGATATAAGGTTATCATGTTCCGCTTGAGGCGGATGAACAAGTGAAGTCTGTATTTGTAGAGTACAACTACAGAGCTCATGGGTCGGGGATTTTATTTTAAAAAACAAAAATAATTATTTAAGTTACTTATTTATACCACAAATCATTGCTCTCTTTTATTCATAAATATATTGAGAATCCGTTATCATAAATCCTTTCATAATTTTATTAGTTTTAGGAGAATTTCCACATAGCTTAAGCTTAGTATTATTTATATTAAACTTCAGTAGAATTTCCACAATCATTAAAGAAGCTGAGTTATTATGGACAATGTGGGTTCCTGACCATTTACTAGACGATCACAATTCATTTCTTCAAGGCCATTACAGTATAAAGTAGACATATTAGGGTATATCTCTGGGGAAAAAGTTTTGTAAGGGCATTGCGGGGTAGTCGAATGGGGTTTCAGGCTTTTAGATAGGTTTTGAATATGGGTAGAGGGATGTCTTCGGGGGGGGGAATCGTTTCATGATTTAGTATGAAGTTGTGGCATACAAACCATTACCCGTCCAAATTTAGTAGGTTGTTTAAATGGCAAGTCATCAGCCATTTTAAGACGAGTTCTTAATTTAGCTGCATAAGAGCTTTTCCGTCCCTCACTGTGATATCATGTACTCGTCCATAATATTCTAGGTTCATGGTTTGTATGCAGAATCGATCTTACTGTGGACTCTTAATACACACAAAAAAGACGACTTTGTTTTTTTTTGACCGTGACAAGTCATACAACTAGGGGAGGGGTATTCATACAACTTACGTAACTGATTCATTTTCGCAAATTATAACCTTGGATAATCGAGATTCGCTTATAAGACTAATTAATTAATAGTTATTACGTATATACACTTGATTCTTTCGATAACTGCAAATCGGAGTCACGTATTCTTACACCGAATCATGAATGATGAAAAATCATTGAGAAATACAATGCTGATTATTCTTTTATATATAAGCTGTTTGATTGTCGATTAGATTATTCGATGACACTTCAACAAAGAATCAGTAGCAGTAATTCTCACACAAAATGAATTACTTGATTTACTTTATCCAAATCATTTTAATACAGGTGAGTGTTTTGTTTTTTTTTATTTGATAGTCCAATAGATTTCATCTGTTTTCAAATGTAATTGGTTTAAACTTTCACGATTTTCACACAATACGAGGACTTAATTACAGAGAGGTATATAAAAATGTCCGTCATGAAGTCCCGTGTATGTTTTCATATTGTTCCATTAAGAATAATTTATTTTTATTGGTGATAAGTACTGAATTTAAACAAGATTGTAGAATTGACATAGATTAATTGCACCGTAGTATTGTGAAAAAATTGTGAACTGCAAAAATCATTCACGCTTTAAGGCATTCATGAAATTGTTACGAGATACGACAACGGAACGCATACAAAAAGTATAGGTTAGGTTTGTTAGGCCCGAAATAGGAGCCCCCGTTAAATTATGAACCGCAGGAAGGAGAAAGAGATCATTTAGTGTTTATCATGTTCAATTTGGTCTTAATAATAAGTATGTGGGTTACAATGGCTACCCATTGCGGACATATAATATGTTCACGTGATGTACCTTAATTGAATCGTAGTTAATCCCTATCCTGCGACGTCTATGAACGTTGTGCACGTGAACGATTTTATAAAAGTTAAGTACATAGGTATTTAATTGCTTCGCTTTAGAACGATTAAACTGAAAGGCCCGTTGCTATGTATACACGCGCCCCTGAGATTGACGCGAAAATCGAATACTGCCAGGGCATTTAGTGCTGGGAATTATGCTCTTTTATTTTGTGTGTGTTTGTTGTAATAATGATGGTTAGTAATCCGTTCCATGTCCGTTCGGTGTCAGGGTCAACGCCGAATCATATAGCCCGATTTAATAATGTATTTTCCATCACAGTCGCATATTTCTCCCAATTAGCCCCCAGGATGCGCGAATCTCCAAACAAACGTAGTTTACACAATAAGATCCGACATATCTAAGTCGCAAACTTTTTTTCTGTTGCTAGTAATTATAATAGAAATTAAATGAGAGAGACAAGAAGTTTAGTATGATTTAAAACGAGAGATAAACTACGCTTGTATGGGGTAAAGGTCGCTGGAGTTCGCTGGATGCGAGCGCGGGACCGGTAATTGTGGCACTCTTTGGGGGAGGCCTATGACCAGCAGGCGTCTTTCGGTTGGTGTGTTTATGGGGAGCCGATTTATGTCAAGCTTCCTAAGGCCTCTTAATTATTGATATTATGTTTCCTAAGCAATGTTGACGTTTCGTTGGCCTGCCAGAAATGTATGTGCGAATGTCGGTAATTAATAGGCGAAATATGAGACTGTAAACACTTAATTAAACCGGGTTACATGT
The DNA here is from genome assembly GCA_945867215.1 of Epinotia demarniana. NCBI lineage: Eukaryota > Metazoa > Arthropoda > Insecta > Lepidoptera > Tortricidae > Epinotia > Epinotia demarniana. Next base: position 9,615,308 of record OX244285.1, read on the forward strand.
TCCGGCGTCGGCCCAGTCACATAACACTGTACTTATGTTGATTTTTCTTTTATTTCCAGTATACATCAGCACAAGTAATCTCACTAGGCGGAAGAAACTTTCTCAATAATCAGAACTGCGCCAACATAGCTACAAATTACGCCAACAACGCTCTATTGTCCAACTATGGCCAGACTGGCTATGATCTGAACAATATCGTCGCTAACCCCAGCAATATGCAACAAGATTATATCAACGCAAATCTACTGAACGCGAACTACGGAAATATTGGTTTGGCGAACGCCAATATTGGATTAGCTAGCGGCAATATTGGGGTCAGTAATATTGGCGAAAGCGCTGTCGTTTACAAAAACGTGCCAATGTACGCTAACGTGGTGAAGCCGCCTAGAGAGTACGGCATTGAGTTTTCCTCAGGAGCCTTACAGGTGGGGGGTAATGTGGAAGTGAATGGGAGAATGCCATTCAACGCTAACGTAGCTATAAACGGGGCAGTTCCTTCCCAGGGACAAGGCGCAGTGAACTATACTTGTGATCAGTTAAATAATGAAGAAAGTTAGGTGTATAGTGTTATTTATTTAAGTGTAATAAATATTTATGGATAGCTACTTGTTTTATTGATTAACTTTGTGCTAAAGTATTGTGAATGAAAAATTCATACTACATCCAACAATACGTGTCCTTATGTCCGCTTATGACAATGTATTTATGCAATACACCTAACAATATACCTATTACTAGCAATATACCTAACACCAATATTGTTTTAGCTAAGGGCAACATCGATTATGCTAGCGGCAATATCATGGCTAGTAATGTTGGCTTAGCTAATATTGACAAAAGCGCCATCGTTTACGCCATGCCATTACAAGGTAAACGTCCCAATGCCCTAAATCATGACACTTTCAATCTTATGTAAAAACAATAGAGGTGAACACTTACTTGTCTATTATTAGGCATTAAGGTGTCGAGTACTGGGTCATTTACCTTACGCTTATGTTGCTAAGCTAAGCTGCCTGGAGGCTACTACTACGAACTATATCTGTGACCAGTTAAATAATGAAGAAAGTTAGTTGTATAGTGTTATTTATTTAAATGTAATATATATTTAGGGACATCTTTGTTTTATTACCTAATTTAGGTGTTCGAGTATCTTGAATGTTAAAGAATTCATACTTATACGGCCGCTCCGGCCCCCCAGTAAAAGCATTATAACAAAGGGGCTGATGCAACACGATTATAGTGAGACAGAACTGCTCTTAACTGTACTCCGCTAGAAACAACTTTACGCTGTCATACCTAGTTTTAGATTTATGCTACTGAACGACTTTACAAAATATTACCTAACTCCAAATATATACATTCACACACGCACACTCACGTGCACACATATACCTACACACAAACACATACACTGGCAGAACTAAAATTATTTTTTGCAGCTTTATCTACCTGCAAAATATATATAGCACTAGCTTATGCCCGCGACTCCATCCGAGTGGAACTCGTTTATATCGCAGCTCCATACAAAATTTTACCCCCCATTTCACCCCCTTAGGGGATGATTTCGGGGATAAAAACTATCCTATGTCACTCTCCATCCCTTCAACTTTCCCATTTATAATATTATTATAAGTATATGGATTGAATACCCGTTTGTTAGCCCTGCTCGAAAACATGTTAACTAGTATTGTAAGCTTGCACTCTACTGGGTCCTGTAACACAGCTCAGGACCCAATGACAATTGTATTCCGTATAACGTGTTTTTGAGAAACACTCAAATATTTCTTGTTCTTATTCTATTCATAATGTAGCCAACAACGGAACTCCTGTTGACAGCAATACATTTTACCCGCTTATGTTATGACAATATCTATAGCAATATAGCTAAGGACAATATTGTTTTAGCTAGCGGCAATAGGGTTTTATTTTTTATTTTATGATACTTAATTTAGACTAAAACTATGACAAATATTAAAAATCAAATTAAAAACTAAAAAATATTAAAAAAATTGGGCCCTCTTGGCATTGTCCCCAAGATGCTGGCAGCGTTTCCTCGCTGGATAGCAATACTAATGCGCTGGGCGAGGAAGCTGCCAGATTTTCGGTCCCCCGTGGACTCAATTAATTTTTTAGAGATGTCCTTAAAAAGTTGGCGCGCACTGGGACCCCACGGGCCAAGAGTCTCGACACCGAATGGAGTAAAAGTATATTGGGTGCCGAGACCCCTATATTTATATTTTTTCAGCTTTTCGGCCGCCTCGGCCGCCGCACTGGGATGATTACTGGTCCCGTGGAGGTGGGAAGGAGCCAAAGAGTCTACACAAGTAGCGTCCCACACAAGTGCCTTACCCAAACTCCACGGGATCAGGGTCATCCCGTCCGGTCTTTTGCCATCGTCCCTGGCTATGCCGGAAGGCTCCAGGACAGACGGCACATTGGCTGTTGCAAGCGACCGGCGGATGATGTCGTTCAGGGCGGCGTGCCTGGAAAAGCGGCCAGCGCTTTTCTGGCAAGAAAGCCCGTGATGTCCCAGTGAGTCAACAGTACTGCCGCAGGGACATTTGTGTGGAGTGCATATATCAATCCCGAGCCTTAGACATGTTGAGATCCGAAGCGTTTCAGGCTCCAAGAAAGTGCCAGTGTTTGGCGACGGGTAAGCGTGGAGCCATTCACCGGATTCTCTGGTACCCGACGCCAAAAGTCTAGCCCGCTCCGCACCTGTACTGAGGCTCAGAAGAGAATCATACAAAATTTTACAGCATTCGTCGTCCCAGCTCCTTTGGCAATGAGGATGGTCCGGGAAATCCTTTCCCGGGCAAGCGGATGACCAGGCGTTTTTTGCCTCCACCAAGCCAGCAGTCTCATAGTGTGAAGGGGGACACCCTAGGATTTTGCCTATGAGACTAGCTGAACTGTGGATGGAAGATAGGAACGCTGGCAGAGAAACACTTGAAATTTTTCTTATCCCTAGCCCACCATGTCTAATGGGGAGGGATGCCTGGGTCCAAGACTGGTCGCTGAGCTGTATGTTCAAAATGGATTCTAAATTTGATTTTATAAGGTCGTCCAGTGGTGCCAAAATACTTTGAAATTTATAAAATGGGCTGCAGCAAAGTACGTACGTTAATTTGGGTACGAAAAGGCAGAATTTTAGCAATGTTAAGGCGAAATGGGGGCTTATTTCGAGAAGACGGTTGGCATAGATTTGGAATTTGGAAATTGAACTTTGTATATAATCTTGAAAGGAGTCTTCGAAAATGGGAGACCCTAGGAGGGAAAGTGTTTTTGTATCTACAATTTTTATGTTAGGCGTCAGTGTGTTAAATTTTTGTTGAATATCGAATACATTTAATCTGGGATTTTGGACATATAGTTCGCATTTGGTATAATTCAAATCTAAGCCAATATTTTTAAATTTCGTCTTGATCGTTGCTAGGTCAGAAGCAACGGTACCCACATCGCCTTCTAAGGTTCCATCGTCCAGATACCAGACGTTAAATTTAGATTTGAGATTTTTTATAATTGGGTTTATCGCCAAACTAAATATTGCAGGCCCGAGAGGGTCACCCTGCTGACATCCGACTTCAGACGATAGTAAATGTTCCCGGTACAAAAGATTAGTCGGGTCTGCGTATGAAAGCAGTAAATAGTTGTAAATTTCGGGAATGTTTTGTTTTACTTCTGTCAGCAGAGTATCTCTATTGACTGAATTAAAAGCATTTTTCACATCAATTTTAACCAACACTTCGGCCGATGCGTCTGAGAGGTATGTGCGCAAGGAATGTACGGCCGCCTCACACCCGCCTTTGGTGCCAAAGCCTAATTGTACTGGTTCAAAAATGGGTTGTAATTTAGATAAGATATGCCGAACTGCAATTTAGATTTAGGTAGCGGCAATATTGGTCCAGCTTGCGGCAATTTCGGGTCTAGTAATAGGCTAGCTAATCATAGCCAATTTAACTCACTAAGACCTCGGCACAGCCTTGTACTTTCAATAAAACTAGTTCTTCATTTGCTAAGATAATACAAACGGAAGATGTCGATGATCTTAATGTAAAATATACGTGTGCACGCTGCTGTGCTGTTCATCGGTAAAGAAAATAGAGAAATTTTGAGGTGTCTAAAATGTTGTCGGTGACATGCTATGTCAGGCTATGTCATCAGTCATCAGCCTCAAGATGGTGAAGTTGTCTACATGGGGGGTTCGAAAGTTCATTGATAAAGCTGTTACTGAAAGGGACAAAGCTAGTTCAAGTTTATTTCTCTCTACGTTTTGCTTTCCGTGTATACTTAGGTTATGTTTTATTTACCTACTGTTTGTCATTCTGTGTAATATTATAAAAAAGTTGCTTTTTGAATCTACTACTACGGTCCTTTCGGTCAACTTAAATAATCTCAAATATACGTTTTTATCTTTACTTATTAAAATTATTATCGTATAAAATTCATTATAAACTAATACTAGCCTAACCTAACTATGTTACATCCTGACTATGCAATAAAAAAACCAAAACTACATATTACCAAAGAAAAACCCTGCTCTAAAGCTGATTTTCCAACGGAGGGGCGAGACAAGACGAGGCGAGGCGAGAATTGAAATTTGTATGGCAGTTACTATTTCCACCGAGCGCGCGCGAGCAGGGAATTGAAAATTTGCCATATGAATTTTAATTCTCACCTCGCCTTGTCTCGTCTCGCCCCTGCGGTGGGAAGTCAGCTTTAATCTGTGCCGTGCGGCAAGGTGCCCTTAAGACTGGCGGCATTACCGTACTGGATAGCAATGCCGATTCCGAGATAGCCGCCCTCTGGTCACCACTTGCTTCCACGACTCGCTTCGCGAGCTCTTTGAAGACCACGTGTGCTGCGGGCCCCCACGGCCCGAGCGTTTCAACCCAAAACGGCTCCAGCATGCAGCCAGATTCAATGAATTTCAATGGTTTTCAGCTGTGTGAGCGAAGTCCCTGAAAGATTGGACGGGGCAAAAGCGACATGCGGCATCCCATACTGGGAGCCGATCCAAACTTCCAGGGAACGAGGGTCTCTTGCCGTCGAGTTCGTCGAGTCAAGCCCGTACCAGCAGACAACACGGCTCGTCTCATTGGTGTTGCGAATGGCGAGGTCAGTCAGGCGAGTCAGGCCCAGGTAGCATTCCAGCTATCGATGGCCTCTGTGAAAAAAGGTGAATCTAATTGTTAGGGCTGTATTTTTGAATTTTGGATCAGAGGTTTACTGTATGTTGACGAAATGTAGACAGGAAGAGCAATTTTTGTGTCGTATTCTAATGCCACCGGGCCTAATGGGATAGGTAATGAGGCTTCGGTCCACTGACGGTCATCCAATTCTATTGAAAATAACGGTAGATTTTACGAGTATCTCTTCTTCTTCTTCAACTTAAGAGCTCTGCTCTTGTCGGTGGAGTAACCGCCATTCAGCTCTACGCTCTGCCACTGCTTTGAGCTCCTGGTACGACACTACATTGACCTTCTCCTTGACCTGGTCCATAAAAGCACGTCGCGGCCTTCCTCTGCCTCTTCTTCCCTCTATTTTCCATTCGATTATAGTTTTTATGTAAATGTCATGTCGTAACAGGTGCCCCAACATATTTCCTCTTCTATTTTCAATCGTCCTTAGCAAGTATCTCTTCTCTCCGACTAAATCCAAAACCTCTTCATTCGTTCTTCTTTCCGTCCAAGATACGAGTATCTATCTGGTAAAAAAATATAGAATTTAAAAATAGATAAAAACGAACACGAGCCACCGAAGTGTTGTGGACCCGCCCTGTGCAACCCGAACTGAGCCAACTTTCGGGTTCCAAAAAATGTTTTTTTTTTGTCGCTAGGTATTCGATTGAAACAGCGGTTGCCTGAAAGTGCATACGCTGTTAATAAGGAAATGCTGTTTCAAACGAATACCTGACGACTATTTTTTTCAACTCTCCCTTTAATTTCCACTCCAGTCCAAATTGGCTCAGTTCGGGTTGCACAGGGCGGTTCCACGACTGTTCGGGAGCTCAAATACCGCGAGCCATCCGGTTGCCTCTCGCGGACACTGAAACTACGCGTCATTTCTTTAACTATAAGATAAGATAAGATAAGATAAGATAAATCTTTATTTGCTATAAATATGGTACAATTTCTGGTATTATTAAATTGAATATATTGGGTCTTATTAAGGTTAACAGACAAATTATTTGATTTAAGCCATTCCATTACTAATTTAATTGTTTGTTTTATATCATTATTTAACTGTCCGTCCTTATCACAAGTCACTAGAATGGATACATCATCGGCAAAGAGAGTACATTGATGTGTAGTGATGTCTGGTAGGTCGTTAATGTAAATTAGAAGAAGTAGTGGTCCGAGTATACTACCTTGTGGTACCCCTTGATTGTTTGCCATATACGCGGATTTATGGTGAGTAATTGTTGATTTATTTAAACTTCTAATCTCCACAGATTGCCGTCTGTTTTCTAAGTACGATTTGAGCCATTTTAGAGCGGGACCCCGTATCCCAATATTGTGGAGTTTTTGAAGCAATAGCTCATGAGACACAAAATCGAATGCCTGTGACATGTCAAAGAACACTACAGCAGTTGGCTTTCTAATTTCTATACTTCTAATTACAGCATTGATTAAGTTAAAAGTAGCAAGTGTAGTACTTTTATTTTTTTGAAACCCGTTTTGTTCTTTTTTAAGAATTGCAAATTTTTCTAAAAATGACTGTATTCTCTTATGAATAGCCTTCTCAAATATCTTAGATATGACTGGTATAAGCGTTATTGGTCTATAGTTGGACATTACGGTCGAGTCACCTTTTTTGAATAGTGGTGTGACGACTGACAATTTTAAAGCATCTGGAAAACATCCTAACTCAAATGACAAATTTACTAGGTGGGTTATAACTGGCACTAGTTCATTGATGCATAATTTCAGAATCTTAGTTGATATGCCATCGTATCCTGTGGAATTTGTAAGTTTTAGTGATCTTATTATACCAATTACTTCATTGAAACTTAATGGAGTCAGGAATATTGTGTTATTTATATATTTCGAATGTAGATTCGATTAGATAAATTTATTTCGTGACATAAATGCACAAAATTGCCTAAGTCAAATTTATCATAAAGCTGTTGGATACTCTGTAAACGCAATACATTCTTAGTCTATGGTAGCTGTTTATGTTAACAGCGTTGGCTTTTTAATTTTGCCTCAGTGCTAGTCGCATCTGCTGTACGCTCCTCTCCTAATCTCGAATACATTCCATAACTGAGCAACTCACTGTTTCCTTTGCACCCTAAACCCATCAGGTTATGTGCCCAGCACGCTTCCACTCACGTGTTAGGTATGAGATTGCGTAGAGATGAAAACAACATTACTCTCGATCAATCGAGTTATATAACGTCAGTAATGCAGAAATATAAAATGGCAGAATGTAAGTCTTCCCCTACACCCATGGAGGTGGGACTAAAGTTATCAAGAGGTTGTCAAAGGGACGATACTTACGATTATAGAGGTCTCGATGGTTCACTGAATTATATTGCTATTTGCACTCGACGTTAGTTATCTAAGTCATTTAACGAGTCTTTCACAAAGGTTCACTGGAAAGCATCGAAGAGAGTCCTACGCTGCTTGAAAGGTACTCTGAATCTTTGTTTAACGTTTAGAAAGAGCAAGCTAGATATATGTCACTGCATAATGCAAATGCTGATTGGGGTAGTGACGATGTAGATCGTACACTGACTATGTTTTTAAAATAGGCGAGTCAGTGGTCTCTTGGGAAAGTCGCAAACAAAAGACAGTGAGTCTTAGTTCTACTGAAGTAGAATATGTTCCGTTATCAGATTCATGTAAAGAGGGATTATTTATGTGTGCATTTCTAAAAGAAATTACTAAAAGAGATGTTGTTCCATCAATTTATAATGACAACCAGTCAGCACAAAAATTGTGTAAGAACTCCTTACATCATGCTAGAACGAAACATATTGATATTAGGCATTATTTTATCAGGAAACTAGTAAGTAATAATACTATTGCTGTTAACACGTTCATGTGCGCTACGTGATAAGACGTAAAACATGGGTATATACAATACATCAGAACGTCTCTAGCAGTCCAATTTCAATATGTATTATCATGTACAACGTGAGAGAACGCCGAGTGTCCGTATCAGATTCTAGTAGCTACGTCATTGTGCTACAACATGTCAAAAAATGGAATCGCTAGTGCCACGCTGTATCCAATTTTACCATCACTATAGATGACTCGCACGCACACAAACAAGGATCTGTACGCACACTTACAACGTTTTGTGACGTCGGTGCTAGTTCCTCAATCCATACATTCAGTAGGCTTGTGCGGTTCGCGGGGGAAACGCGTGCGCAGGATCAGACTGGTTTCGACGGCTACCGCTGGATTGGAGCATCGTAAGTATAATTGGTTATTTGCGTGTATAATTTCATTGATTTATCTTATTAGTAATTTGATTTGTGTAAAAATGCTCAAAAAAAATGTAATTGCATTGTTTTAGATGAATAAAAGACGACCACCTCGCAAGAAGAAAACCGTGAAAGTTGCCGAACGACCGGGATCATCGCGAGACCTGACACCTAATCCTTATAGTGATGATGGCGAATACAGTTCAGACAGCAATTACGACCCACAGGACGACAATATCTCCAGTAGCAGCACATTGAGTGATTTTATTGTTCGCTCTAAACGAAAGCGTAAACGTATTGAATCTGGTACCCGAAATAGTCTGTCTGAATCTGGGTCAACTGACAAACCTTCTGGTTCTGATACTGAGAGCGTCATAGAAGATACAGAAGATGGTTTATCCTCCAGCTCAGAGAGTATTTTTGACCTTCGTGTTACACATATGTCCAAAAAGGATATTCCAACCACATCGTCAGGATGTAAGTATCAAAGTATCTTGCCTATGGCAAGAAAGTCTAAATGTAATCTCAGCAGTTCCACTGTAGCTCGACAACTGAGTGCTAACGGCAGCACCAATTCAAGAGATGACGCAGACGCTGATACCCTTTCCGTTTCTTCTGAGGTACTGAAGAAATTAGAAGACGAGTTTACATTGGAGAATGTATCACTATCACTCGACCATCCCGAGATAGAAAGTTATACAGTAGACAAGCAGCAAGCAGGTAGCTCGAATTATCCACCACCACAACCGGAAGGAACAGAGGCCAAAATGGGCTATCCACTAACGTTACCTCCGCCACAGCATTTCAAGAAGATGGAACCCAACTCAAGTACTCAACCAATACGACCGCCACATCTGGAACAGATAGAAGCCTACCCGGGTGCTCCACTAATACCGCCGCCTCATCCGGAACAGATGGAAGCCAACCCGGGTGCTCCACCAATACCACCGCCACATCTTGAACAGATAGAAGCCTACCCGGGTGCTCCACCAATACCGCCGCCTCATCCGGAACAGATGGAAGCCAACCCGGTTGCTCCACTAATACCACCACCACATCTGGAACAGATAGAAGCCTACCTGGGTGCTCCACCAATACCGCCGCCTCATCCGGAAGAGATGGAAGTCAACCCGGGTGCTCCACCAATACCACCGCTACATCTGGAAGAGATGGGTGCCAACCCGGGTGCTCAACCAATCCCGCTGCCACAACCGGAACAGATGGAAGCTAACCCGAGTACTCCTCCAATACCACAGCCACATCTGCAACATATGGAAGCCTCCCCGGATGCTCCACCAATACCGCTGCCAAATATAGAAGAGATGGAAGCCAACCTGGATGCTCCACCAATACCACCACCACATTTGGAACAGATGGAAGCTAACCCGGGTGTTCCACCAATACCGCAGCCACATCTGGAACAGATGGAAGCCAACCCGAGTTCTCCACTAATACCATCGCCACATACAGAACAGATTGAAGCCAACCCAGGTAATCTACTATTACCGCCGCCACATCCGGAACAGATGGAAATCACTCCGGGTGCTCCAACAATACCACCGCCACATCTGGAGCAGATGGAATCCAACCTGGGTGCTCAACCAAACCCACCGCCACATTCGGAACAGGTAGAAGCCAACCCGGGTGCTTCACCAACACCGGCGCCACTGGAATCGATAGAAGCCTACCCGGGTTCTCCACCACCATATCATGAAGAAACATTACTCAATTCAGATAATACACCACAGGCGCTTATACTGCCTTCAGTAGAAGACATTTCAAACCACAGCTCATCACCTGACAGAGATGCCAGCCCAAGTCTTCAGCCACCATCATCAGCCGAGGCAAACCGACTGATACCTTCTCCTGAAGCTGAAAATGTAGAAGTGAGTCTAATAGAGCATGCACCTCGCAGTCGCACTCGAGACTCCGACTTGTCAGCTCGCCGGCGCCAGAGACGACTTCAAAGTTCACCTCGGGCTGATTTATGGGAAACAACAGGCAGTGATATACCTCTATTCGATTTTGATGAGGGTTCAGCAGGTATACAGTTTGAGCTCAGAAGGAACGCTACAGCTTTGGAAGTTTTCAATGAATTACTGTCTCCAAATATTGTAGAGTTTATTATTGCCAAGACAAATGACTACGGTAGAAAATTGATCAATTCAGACAGACCATCTACTAGAACCACTAGGAAATATACTTACAAGGATTTGGATAAACAAGAACTATTTAAATTTTTCGGTTTATGCTTTCTAATGGGACAGATAAATACCCCTCAGAAGCGTAAACTTTTCACGTTCACCGACACGTTATACTTTCATCCAGTATTCCAGCATGTTATGTCTGCAAGGAGGTTTGAACAGATACTAAGATGCTTATGCGTGTCTGAATTAAAGGCAAAAAAAAAAGATAAAATTGTTAACTTTATAGATGCCGTGACAGAAAATTTCCGTAAATGTTATAAACCTAACAAGGAGCTCTCTCTAGATGAATCACTTCTCCTATTTAGGAGCCGATTGTCATTTAGGCAATACATTAAATCTAAAAAAGCACGCTATGGCATAAAATTCTACGAATTGGCAAGCTCTGATGGTTATATGCTCAACATACTTATGTATACAGGAAAGGATGATGACGATCCAACTGAGCATGGCAGGAAGACTGAAAAAATTGTAATGCGCCTAATGAAGCCATTTTTAATGAAAGGGCATTGGCTTTTTATGGACAACTATTACAACTCAGTGTCATTGTCGGAAAAACTACTGGGTTTGCAAACTCATACTGCTGGGACACTTAGAACCAATAGGAAATGCAACCCAAAGGATCTTGTAAAAAGGAAACTGAAAAAGAATGAGCATTTCTGGGTTCGAAAAAACAAGGTTTATGTATCGAAATGGTTAGACAAAAGGCCCATATTGATGGTGACTACTTTGAACCAGCCAAAACTAATTGAAGTTTCTAACAAACATGGACAACGCCGTATGAAACCTGAAGAGATTTCAATTTATAATAAACATATGGCTGGCATAGATCGATCAGACCAGATGATTTCATATTATTCTTCGCCAAGAAAAAGTTTGCGGTGGTACAAAAAGGTAATATTTCATCTTCTGGATCTCACTGTATGGAACAGTTTCTTCTTATATAAGAAGTACTGTAAAAGTAACAGCAAACGTTGCGAGTGCCTTCAATTTAGAGAAGACCTGATTAGACAGTTATTAAATTTGTCTCCAGACCTTAAACCTGCATCTCTCATGAACCGCAGCAGATATAACAATCGCCAGCATGAACCAGGTGAGTTTGCGCCGCCAACAAACACGGGTAGTTTCGGTCATTGGCCTGAGAAAATTCCTGTAAAAATAAATTCTAAGAAAAGTTCGACGTACATGAAGTGCAAAATGTGCACAAAAAAGAAAATTAGAAGGGAGACTTCTCTTAGATGTATGGCTTGTGAAGACAAGCCAGCGTTATGTGCTGTTTGCTTCCAAGAATGGCATAGCCAATAAATTTAATGTGATTATATTTTGTAACCAAAAGTCTGATTATTTTATAATTATTGTGCTAATTAGTGCTATGTTCAATATCTGATCTCACTGTTATTCTTATATAATAAATATGATAAATAAGAAGTCTATCATCATAATACCTAAGAAGTTTGTAGTTTGAGTTATAAATGTTAAAAATATTTTCGTTTTTATCTAACCTTCCGTTTGTTATTTTATTGTATTACTTAAAAAGGACTTAACTTAAGGTTCTAGTCTAGAGGTTGAAACTCATTTTGTTTGATTTCATAATAAAGATAACGAATCTGTACTCCGGATTTTTATTTCCATACCCAATTACCTTTACCAAAAATCTAACAACTTTGATATGGTTATAAACAGTAAAGACAAGTTTATAAGCATGCGGTTTATTGCCAGGGGTGTAAGTGTATAAAATATATCTACATTGGTTTATAATTGCGCTTGATGAACGTCTTATAACTGCGTAATAAAATCACTAAATATGACGTTGTGCAATTGTTACTGATTCAAATCGTATATTACGTGACAGAACTTCAGAAAATGTTGGGTTAGGTGGACATAAATAGACGTTGAACGGTTTTTAGGTGTTTTATTATATGTTATGTGGTAGAACGTCAAGAGTCGTGAAAGTCATACGACGTTGTGCAGTCTTAGTTATGCGTTGTTGAACATATTAGTGACAGAACGTTATTACACGTTGAAAAGGTATTTACGTGATGAGACGTTGTACCATCAGCTCTGAGACAAAACTTATATTGTGTTGCAGAACGTCAGGACACGTTGAAATTATATAAACGTTATACGACGTTCCATAGATTGTGTAGGTGTTGGATCACATGTTCTGCAACAGAACGTCAGGTGACGTTCAAAGAGTTTTGACGAGAGAACACGTTGTGCCATACTTTCTGTGGAAGATCTTATATTCTGTAACAGAACGTCAATAAACGTTAAAAGGATGATGACGTGGCAAGACGTTGTGCAATAACACTTAAGCGCATCAACAATATAAATATCACAACGTCCAATAGCGTTGACGTGTTAAAGCGTTGTCCCATAATTACTAAACTAAAATGACTAAGTTGATACACAACGTCTGTAAACGTTGACGTTAACAAACGTTTGTGTCAAATTTCGCATTTTATTTATGTGTGCCATAATTACAAAGTGCATAGACGTCATTTAAATTTGTATGGGTATATACTGTGCCGAACTACGACATCTTAATAAGTGAGCCGCGCACGTGAACGTGTTAAGTATCTATGTACAAACGATATGGTGGCTGACGTATTGACAAAACCATTGTGTAAAGTTAAGCACTATAATTTTTTTTAAACAGCTGATGCTGATAGTTCTATGTTTTAATTGTTTGATAAGTCTTGTTTTGGTCATACAATTAAAAATACCTTACCTTGTTAATAAATTCTTTAATAAGTTACACTAATGTTACATCGAAGTAGGGTCAGCACAATACGTGTCTATTGTTTATTTTTTTACATTGTAAATGTCATGCACATTGGTGCATACGATGGAGGAGGCTCCGTGTATAGGTAATTTTAAATGCTGGTGTTTGTATTTATAAGATGGTATTGGTGTAAGGGGGTACCCGAGGTTTTCATCGATTTTTCACCAGTTTTGAATCGTGTCTCCTACTTTTGCACTACAGATAGAAGTATAAATCAAACGGTTATCGGTTCTTCGATCTTTTATCTCCATTATGGTCCACCGGATTATGGAACAAAAGAGTACTTAATTTTGTATGATTTTTTTAAACATTGTCTAAAAAAACACTCATTTCCTATGTCTATTGACGTGAAAGAAGACGTGAGATCTACATATTTGGGTTCGTCTGTGACGTCTCCAAAAAGTGGTCCAGGGTTTTCATTTTAAACTAATTAACACAAAAGTTATGGCCAAGCAAACCGGTTTTTTGGCCTAAAATTGTTCAACTTTGATGCCAAAATCCGGAAAGCAATGAACTTTGAAGTAAATATGGGATACTATATTGCTTAACGCCGTTGTTGTTAATAAGTATATTAAGCTACAAAAAACGTAAGAATACTCAGGGATTCAGATCGAAGGTCATTGGCGTATGGAAGCCATAAGGGCCAGTGTTGGATACTTTGTAAACGCAATACATTCTTACTCTATGGTAGCTGTTTATATCAACAGCGTTGGCTTTTTATTTTTGCCTTAGTGCTAGTCGCATCTGCTGTACGCTCCTCTCCTGATCTCGAATATATTCCTTAACTGAGCAACTTACTGTTTCCTTTGCACCCTAAAACCATCAAAAGCAACTAATAAAACCTATCTAGGAACATTTCTACAGTCCGGACTAGATCATACTACGGACCGGACATTGTATAGTTATTATAAGCAAGGTTTTGGATATTTAGACGAAAATCAACTTTAAATCGTTATTATATCGTAATTCCTAAACGGTTATTCAAACTAATATATATGAAAGAAACTTATAAAGCTTTTGAAATACCTGTTCCACTACCCCACATGACATAGTTCGTTGACTTATTTTTTTTCTTTTGTACAGTGTACAACGTCAGGTGGCCGCCATTTTAATTTCTATTTTATTAAAATTACTGTCTTGTCCTCAGTGACACTCGCAAGTATAAGACCAAATCATTTGACGTAAGATTCATTAAAATCGACGCACGCGTTCGACGTCTGTGCCACCAAGGAACATATCATACATTTTATTTTACTTTTATTATTACTGTTCGATTTTAAATTTCTTGGCGACAGTTTTAATTACATAGACAACATCCAGAAGCTACGGTAGCCCAGTGGTTCAGGCATGCGGCTGTCAAACGGCGGTCGTGGGTTCGAATCCCGGCTCGTACCAATGAGTTTTTCGGAACTTATGTACGGAATATGATTTCATATTTACCGTTAGCTTTTCGGTGAAGGGAAAACATCGTGAGGAAACCTGCATACATCTGCGAAGAAATTCAAAGGTGTTATGTGAAGTCCGCAATCCGCACTGGGCCAGCGTGGGGACTACTAATCGTTCCCTCTCATACATGAGAGGAGGCCTGTGCCCAGCAGTGGGACGTATATAGGCTGATGATGTGAGACAACATCCATGATTCAGAAACCAATAGAAAATATTAATGCCCTTAGCGGGATTCGAACCCAAAGGCACAGTCAAGTCACTACCAACTGCGCTACAGAGCCGTTATTTATCTACACTGTAAAACAAATTGTAGCATCGATAAATTTCCTCACGAAACATTATCGCTAAATTACATAGATGTTATGGAATAATTATGTAAATACCGAAGCAATATATTATGCAAAGTTTATACTTATCATGAGTATAAAGAGCCGACAGTGGTTTTTGCATGGCATTATTTTTTGCTGACTCGTGTCAATATGTCACATTACATTTTGTCTTTCTGTGTCATCGTGTGCTTATTACAGGTAATTCTAATGATAGTTAACGTAAAAAGGAAAATATTAAACGTATAATTATACTCGGAAAATATCACGCTTCAATTTTTTTTTGCCATTTTAATAGTAAATTGTGTCTTAAGGGAGCAAAATGAAATGTTTACGGCGAGGGCGGGCCAGTAAATTAATTCCTGAGTGAAGCGAAAGATCCTATTATTCGCTAAGTTCAAGATTCTGCTTTAGAATCTTAAGCGTAACGAGGGATTCAAGTGTTTACGCCCAAGACGGAAATAATTACATTATTTTATTTATTCATTTAACTCAGGGAACAAAAGCCCATACTTACACATACCTTACAGATTAACATATATGATTATCAATATAAACTTATTTTAAATCTTAACATAAACATATACTGCGTTGTGTTCATTTTGCTACCGAGTGACACATACATACTGCTTTTCACACATATTAAAACAATTGAAACCCCTGTTTTGAAAGCAACAATGATTCTTTTCTGAATAAATCTGATCAGGTCAGGTACGAAAAGTACAACTTTGATCCTTTGATTCCAGGGCATATATTTATATTACGAGTACCTAAGTACACTTTTCTGAATGTGTTACAAAATTTTTAAGTACATAATGACGCTGTTTTACCATGCATAAATGAGGCGTTTTTGACGTTTTATATATTTAAAAAAAAAATGTTACTGCATATTTATATGAAGGGAAAAACTGTGACGTTTGATAGCAAAGAAACGCTTAATTTTATGCTTACAAACTTAACCTAAGTACTTAAATCTAACAAATTATCCTTGATTTTTTAATTAAATTATGCGGATTTGGTTAACAATCAAATACCAAGTTTTAAACAAAAAATTAAATCTCTTTCACAACACTAGTTTAAATACTGATTTTTATCGCATTTTTTTTTCAGAATGCCATCTGCCAAGTGTTAAATCTGAACAACTGCGGCTGCCAGCAACCACCCCAGGCCATCAACCTTGGCAACCTTGGCAACCTTGGCAACCTCGGCAACCTAGGCTTCACGGTCGGCTCCGGGAACGGCATAGTTGCCAACCCCGTCGGTTTGAATCTCGCTAGCTCGCCAAACCTCGTCATTGGCAATGTGCCAAATAACAATTGTAACAATGTTGTGCAGGGTACGAGTCAGCAGATAGGATATGGTGATGTGGCTATAGTTGGTGAGTTGCCGGTTGCCGGGCCGACGGCCGTGTGCGGCAATGTACCCGTTATTGGGTATGTTATATTTGAAGGCGATGTGCCAGCGGGCGGGTTAGTTTCTGTCGTGGATCCCTGTGGTTGCCAATGCAGTCAGTAATTACGGGTGCCATACTTATAGAATGTGTAAACAAAAAACGTAACCTACTTGGCCCTATTGTAGCTTGTGATTTAATTTTCCTTTTTCCATAGTACTGAACTGTAATTTCCAGAAATACTGCCGCGGGCAATATTGCCGAAAACTTGATTTTCGGCAATCCTAGGTCGCGGGCGAGTCAGTTCAAGTCCCTTTTAGCACAGAATAGATCATAGTGCAAGTACAGAAGGGACACTCCTTTGATCTTTACAAAAGGCGCTTTTCGGTCGACGACAACGTCGAGTTCATCGCTACAAGTACATGCCGGTTCCCCAACGTTGGGGCACCTGCATCTACTTGTAGCGATGAACGTAAATCGCGGAGTGTCCCGCGCCGCCTGCTTTTAGTAAAAATAATGTGCAATACAGAATAATAGTACCATCAAACTTCTTTAAGACGCCATAAGATAATTAATTTAATGCTGAATAGGTCTTATTACGATGTACAGTTACGCTTTCTGTTGTATTTTTTAATGTATTTAATAAATAATTTCACATTACCATTTATTTTATGCATCCGACATCCGACATATCCCTGTCCTCTCTGAAGTGTCCTGAGCATGTCTGCCATGGGACGGCCGCGACATACCCTCGTTTTTTCTCGCACTATATCTCTTGTTCTAAGTGTTCTAATAAGAGAGAGACGGATAGTGCGATAAAAATAGAGAGAGCTCGCGCCTAACGGTACATACCACAAGAAAGATACTTGCATGCCATTTCTTCTTGTTTTATGTTCCGTAGCGCTAAATATGTATACGATCACTCCGAGGATGCGGACAGTCAAGTGCAAAAGTATGTATTGATAACAACATTCTCCTAGCGTTATTCCCGGTTGTGCCCCTAAAGGAGCCCAGGGTCCGCTTTGACAGCTCATCCCAAAATTTGGCATAGGCATTAGTTTTACGAAAGCGACTGCCATCTGACCTTCCAACCCAGAGGGAAAACTAGAGACCTTATTGGGATTAGACCGGTTTCCTCACGTTGTTTTCCTTCACCGAAAAGCTAACGGTAAATATTCCGTACATAAGTTCCGAAAAACTCATTGGGACGAGCCAGGATTCGAACCCACGACCGCCGCTTGACAGCCGTATGCCTGAACCACTAGGCTACCGTAGCGCATAAATAAGTACCAAAACCTTAATCCGCTGACATTAAGAGTTATGGGACACATTTATGAGTAAGTTGTATGCACCCATATTTTTACACTTGACTGGACACTTGCGCTCCCGTGTGGCGCCGCATCGCAACGGATCCGCGTTTTAATAGCTAGTGTAGTAAGCAAAAGCCGAACGGAGCCGGTCAGATGCGACGACCGCCGAGCGCAGCCGTCCACTGCGAGCTGACCGACCGAAAATCCATTCAAATATGGAATATAACGTCTGTTGTATCTTCTTTGGCAACTTATAAAATTCGCTCAGGCGCGCTCCGGGCCGGCCCCTTCGGTGGGAATGGTTCAATGGAATTAATAATTTAATCAAGTCATTGGCCGTCTCTAAACGCGGCCACCAGTATTCGCTACACGCTATTGCAGAACACACCGCTGGTCGCCCGTCACGAAACTAGACCTCTACCTACGCTTAGTTACTACGCATCGCGGTGTCAAGGTATATTTGAGGGTGAGCGTTGAGGTGAGCTAAAAACAAGTTACAGAATAAATAGGGGGGCAGGCCAAATTACGCGCTCATGTGGCTCACTCCGCCCATCACGCCTAATGTAACTAGATCTCTACCTATGCTTAGTGACTTCTAGCACAGAATAGATAATAGTACAAGTACAGAAGGGACACTCCTTTGATCTTTACAAAAGGCGCTTTTCTCTAAGCCAAAACATTAAGATTTATGGCCCTCTGACGACGTCGACGTTCATCGCTACAAGTACAACGTTGTGTCCCCAACGTTGGGGCACCGGCATGTACTTGTAGCGATGAACGTAAATCGCGGAGGGTCCGCCCCTTGCTAATAGTCAAGATATATTTGTGGGTGAGCTTTGAGGCGAACTTAAACCCTTTTTGGTATACCGTCTCAGCCTGGAGCACTATCGTTTTTGAGACTCAGACTAGGAAACTTCCTATGGATCCGTATCCGCCCGGGGTATATTTAATTTATTAAAGACAAATAATAAAAACAAACATAATAAAATGATATAATGATGATGATGTTATTAACTGAGCAGGGCAATTATTTCGGGCTGACGCTTGACGCAAATGATTTAACTAAGTAAGCACATACGTTTTGGAGAGTAAAAGAAAAAAGGAAATAACTACTAAATGCTTTATTAAAAATATACCAATTTTTAAAAACAGCTTTACTTTTCCAACGTTTACTTACAAAAATAATTTAATATAAATTTATGGCTTAATGTACGAGTAACTAAAATAAATGCATCATTGGGAAAGTCGTATTTACAAAATTAAAAGTTTAAAATAAATTATTACTTAAATACATTGATTTCAGTAAGTTACGCTAAAGGAACAATTTTTAAGAAGACACACCGATTAAGTAAATTATTCTTAACCTTGAAATAAATCATCACTTAAATTAAAAAAAAAACTTTTTTATGAAAGTGGTAGCATGTAATACTGAATCATTTATCGCGTCAGATGAACCATCAGCATTTAAACATATCAATATTTTCCTAGACCAGAAACAGTCAAACAAAATCAATAAATAAAAAACAATCATTAGTTTCGGGCCAAATTACATTAAACAAAAAAAAAAACAATTCTCGGTGTATCCCCTTAATAGGTTCCCCATATTTTTTTATTCAATCCTAAATCTTTCTTGTCTTTCTATGGGCTGATTCTTTTTGTAGAGAATGTCATAAAAAAATAATTTAATTAACCTACCTACCTATATTAAATTCGTTGCTAGAACCAAGAAATTCTTGGATAGTCATAAATGTCATAATCTTACATTTTATAAATGCAGTATAGGATATTAAACTCCATTGCGCTGCTGCTCTACGTGTACTACGACGTAGCCCGTAATATAGTAAATCCCGTGTGTAGCGAATATACATCGCGTACGCACATTGGCGCACCATATGCGTTACGGCCTTTCAAATAGAAAACAAGCGAAAACGTTTCCTACGTTCAGATACCATAGTTTTTTTTCACAAAAAAATGGTTCATTGTTGTATTATCACTCATTTTTTTTTATTAAAGTAATCGCGATAATGTTTCGTCATTGTTCATTGGCGATATTGCTGCCTGAACTTGTTAATCCCAATGTCACCGAAAATATATATACTTCAAGCAACATTAAGAACTCTCGAATCCAAAATTTTCAATTATTGAAAAAGTCCTGTCCAAATTCCATAAAAAAATATTTAGGTAATATTGCCAACTCAGTAATGTTGTATTAATGTGAAATACGAAGGAAAGATTGATTGCTCAACGTATACGAACACACTAAAATGTCATATATATATTTCGGCAATATTTCCCGGCAATATTGCCTGAAATATGAATAATACACCGATTTCTCAACGTATACGAACACACAGGTCTTCGCACATTATAACAACTCAACGGCGACTCGATTCTATGCCAAGTATTGAAATTTAAGCCTTATTAGTCATATTTTCTAGGTTTAATATCAAAAAATTATATCAAAGAAGAGGTACACGTGTAGTGCCTTAATATCAATTGAAAATGTGCTGTATGAAATACGACATAAGGTTTAAATTTCAATGTTTAGCTTTGAATCGAGTGGCTATTGAGTTGTTATAGTGTGCCTTAAGGGTCTCCTCACACCTATTGACGCGAATCGGCTTTCGCCGAGTGTTTTGTTCGTGATCCCGTCGATGGACGTCGCTTCGCGTCGGCCGAGCCTTTTTCGTTCTAATTGCGTGGGCATAAGTTTTTTAATAGCCGATTCCGCGTCGATAGGTGTGTGTGTGGGGAGACCCTTGAAATGTAAACTCGGCAATATTGTCTAGAACTGCAGTATCTGGTTGATCCAGTCGCGGAACTCGGAGATCCTGGTGTAGACGCCGGGCTGGTTGGGCTCCGCGCAGCCGATGCCCCACGAGATCACCCCCCCGAGCACGAAGCGCCCGTCGCGCGCGCGCGAGACCACCATGGGGCCGCCGCTGTCGCCTGCATACAATACAATACAATACAATATAATACAATACAATATAATACAATACAATACAATACAATACAATACAATACAATATAATACAATACAATATAATACAATACAATACAATATAATACAATACAATACAATACAATACAATAAGTTTATTTCTCCGAATATGGTACATTTGTTGGTATGTTTTACACACGTCAGTTTCACATATCCTGCCGACATCGGCGTAGAAATATTATTATAAATCACAAACATTTTTAATTATCAACAATATAACAATTAATTAAAAATACAAGATACAATACAGCAAATGAACGCATTTTTTTTTAATGATAAAATATAGTAATAGACAATTATTAATTCAAAAATTCGTTTATAGAATAAAAACAAATGTCAAGCAGCCAGTTAAATAATTTTCTGTCAAATTGAGGATTTGTCAAACATTTGAAGTCATTTGGAACCAAACCTAACTTTGACATCCAAAAACACTTATGCAATGTGTATTAGGTACAATTTATAATAAACTACCGGATGTATTCGAAGACAAGAAATGAAATGTACCTATTTAAAAAAAAAAACTTCTTAAATCGTTAATGAAGTGGTAAGTAAATAATTTTAAATTAAAAAATGTATTTATTTGAATACAGTAACAAGTTACAGAAGGTATAGGAATTACAGAACAAGTCGGAATACAATGGTGTAGAGAATGACTAAGTAAATTAAAATAGGTACGTATTTTTTTTTTAAATTCAACTGAAATGGATATTTGTACGCTATTTTGTAGGTATAACGACAGCCGCCACAGCCTCCTGAGCGTAGTAGCGGGTAGGTGGGACAGTGGCTTAGTCAGGCACTGGTCCTCGCTTCACTTAGGTTTAGGTTCTAATATAGTTCTTTAAGTATCTCCGTGTTACTAACAAACTATGAACACTCTTTCGTCTGAAATAAATGCTTTTTTTTAATGTGGAGATCAGAGATGTATACTTTTAAGACCGTTATGTAACCCCACTATTAACAAATAAAATATTTATTCATTCAATAGGTAATTCTTGTAAACAGCTGAATACCTACGCCGTAGTCGCTTTGCGCTACGGGAATCGCGCGTAGCGATTCTTGGCGGTGAATGTATTAATGGGAAAAAGTGCCTCATAACGGGAAATGATTGAAGGGTTCGATGGCCGAGTAATTGGTTCCGATAGCACAGTTGGTGCGACTTATGCCAGAAGGTCATAGGTATATATATATATACTCGTACATGCATGGACGCATTATTGCGCGTTCTTGTACTCTAGCACTAACCAAATAAAACAAGATTTTATTATTTTCTCATTAAAGTTATTAGTTTCGTGACCCAAAACGGATGAATGTTGTCAATTAGTTCTTCCTACTGATGCGCCGTTGCCAATTTTCCCTTTCTCAGGAACCACTATCAATATTGCCGAGAATATTGCCTGTGTTAGGTATACCGGAATTGTTCTGATTTCCAGAAACTTTGTACATCAGAGCTTGCGTCAATTTTTTTACAGGCTTGTTTATGATGTTGAACCAATGAATACTTAATCCAAGTTTGTGACCTTGACCGCCGAACGCAATTATGTCGATAAACGAAAAAAACCAGGAAATGCCCTAAAGGACTAGTTTTTGATAATGCCTTCTCGACACGTTTTTAAAGTAAGCTACTATATGAGACTACCCAAGTAACACATAAGCTGCATAGCAGCTGGATTAATCATTTATTTATCATTCTATACAGCTTAAAGCTGATTAAGCTTGCTGAACTAAGGCAGTGTCAGCGGATATACAGCTCTTGTAATGCCAAAAGAGATACCAAATTACCCAGCCTTGAGCTCTTTAATGGCTGCACAGGATTTATAAACAGCAGCCTGTGTGCTACTTGCCTACTTGGGTAGAATTGTCTCTGTATTCGTATCGTGTATCAAAATTCATAATTTTATCGGTTTTTGGCGATGTTCCGTTCGGCGCTCGAAGTCACAACCTTGGAATTTTCAAAAAAAAGGCGTGAACAGGCAGCTGTCAGTCTCAATTAGTGATGTGCCGTTCCCAGGAATATTCCCCAGACGGGAATATTCCCGATTGAAATTCTGTTTGTTTATACATCTTGCTATCAGGGATTCTATGATAACTTGGGACCTTGATTTTTTTACCAATACATTAACCAGTGTAACTTTTCCGCAAAAGTAAATTCCCAATGTTCCTGGGAATATTCCCCGGAACAATGGGAATATTCCCGGGAACAAAGGGAATATTCCCAGTCATTGGAAATATTCCCCGAGCCGAAAAAAACAAATTTTACAAAAGTACTTCTGCAAGTAACAAAAACAATACAAAGTTAACGAAAACAATTACAATAAAATGTGTACCAATGCAAAATATGAAATATATTCTCATATTTAATGGTAATTTAATGGTAATTGAGATAAAAAGGCAGAGTTAGTACAATAATGAAGTTTTTGGCGATTGGCACTTCATTTGTCGGGGCACTATTCATTTTAATTACTTTTATTACAACTTAAATTTTCCTAATTTGTATTTCAATATTCCCCTGTTTGGGGGATATTCCCGGGGACAAGGGAATATTCCCGGTAAATTCCCATACGGGAATATACCCCGGCACATCACTAGTCTCAATGTTCCCGACAACGCCTTTGTTGCGCAACGTTGCCAAACATCTTTCGAAGTGTCCAGCAACGATGCTGTTGCAATAATTACCTTCGCAGCTGTCGGAGCCCCCTTTCTTCCAGCCGGCGCAGATGAAGATGTTGGGTATGTGCTCGTTGTAGCCCGCGGCCAGGTACATCGCCTCGCAGGCCGTGTTGTTGATGATGGGCACCTCCACCTCCTGCAGCACCGTGGGCAGAGGGCCGTCTGAAAACAGGAAAACAATACCATTCAGTTAAGGCGCCGTAGGTTCATGGTCTTCTCTCCCTCTCATTGAGCATAAGCGTGAGCGAGTGAAGTGCGTGCTCGGAAGCGCGTATTTTACGGCCGTTCAAATAAATAAAAATGTAATCACTGATTTCTCTCAAACATGATATTGCCGATTTTAATATTTTAAGCTTTTGTGAATAATTTGTTACAAATGTTTTTAGTGTATTTTTTACCCTTTTTGACAAATGTTTGTGATTTTTTTCTATCGAGCCAATATTGCTTAGTCATGTTTCGAATCACTGATCTCCCAGCAGAAAAGCCTCAAGATTACTATTCGTATTTTTTTTGAAACCATATTATTATAAACTGACGCATTATATTGTTTCAAAAACTCTGTTCGCTTAATTTCGCTGAACCTACGGCGCCTTAAGGGGCTCCCATACGCCAATGACCTTTGATCTGAATCCCTTAGTTTTCTAATGTTTTTTGTAGCTTATTATATTAAAAAGCAATATAGTATCCCATATTTACTTCAAAGTTCATTGTTTTCGATTTATTTGGCATCAAAGTTGAACAAGTTTAGGCCAAAAAACTCGTTGTCTGGCCATAACCTTTGTGTTAATTAGTTTAACCCCTTACCGCATGATTTAGTAAAGGATTGAATAAAAAAATTTTTTTTTTTTTCTGAATATATCTTTATTGACTATTTGTACTAGTTTTTAATGTTTTTTTTATTTTTTTGCTTTATTTATATAGAAATTACAAGATAATGCCATATATGGCTTTATATGCGTTGCAGTGAAATAATTTTTGTTCATATTTGGCTTCTTATGCAATCGAGCTTTGTAGCGTATGATGGTTATGATTATGATTGAACTTTAGTTACATTCTGTGAAAATCTGTGAAACAGTTACGTTTGTCACTAAAACATAAATATACTAAACATTTCTCACACTTTGTAAAAAACCGGTATTTTCCACATTTTTTGCAAAGCTGGCGAATGAATGAATGTTTTTCATCCAAATGGGAAATGGTCAAAATTATAGCAACGAACAGCTTTAGCTCAATTCGATCGTCCGTTAAAAGAAACTTGAAAATATCTGCTGGTGTTTCTAATTACTTTATTATTTGTGGTAAATCAGTGTTACCTTTAAATTGAAATTTGTTATTGTATTTTTCTTAAATCTTTTTTTCTTTCGATATTTTTTACCTCGGAACTCCGTCATTGATGAGCCGATTCGTAATTTTTTGTTTGTTTGTAAGTATATGTTTCCAGGTGGATCCTATTTTTTTCAAAAATTCAGTTAGATGATGGGTTCCATGAGGAATTGAGGGAACTCCTCAATTTGATTAGGCACGCATGTAGTGATTTTGGAATGTTCTATTAGCATTTTATTTATAATATTCCATGATCCAATTAAACCGCAATAATTTAGTTATTTACGATACAAGTGCCGAAAATAACAATATTTTAGCCAGTAAGTTTATCTATTTACTCCGCACTGCACCGATGTAACACATCCCACTTACCCTCAACATTTTGATAAGAAATGACTTACCCACAGAAATAAAAAAATACGTTCCGATTCACGGAGAGTGGCTTCTTAGAAATGACGATTGTTTGCTCAAGATTCAATTAAATTATTATCTATAAAAAAATGTTAAACTTCGGTGATCAAATATGGCTTTCTATGCGGTAAGGGATTAAAATGAAAACTCTACGTTTTTAGAGACGTCATTGACGAACCCAAATATTTAGATTTAGTATATATTAGGTCTTTGACGTCAATTTAGATACGAAAGAAGTGTTTTTTACACAATATTAAAAAAAAACGTACAAAATGTAGGTTCAATTTCTTTCAAAATCCGGTAGACAAAAATGGAGATAAAAGATTGAAGAACCGATAGCCGTTTGACTTATAATTCTATCTGTAATGCAAAAGTAGGAGATACGATTAAAAACTTGTCAAAAATCGATGGAAACCTCGGGTAGCCCCTTAAGGTCGCCATAGCACCCGAAGGATGTTGTGTTGAGAGTGAGAGAGGCGTGTGTCTTTCATCATGCCACCCGAAAGACGTCCACTGCTGGACATAGGCCTCCCCCAAAGAGTGCCAAATTGACCGATCCCGCGCCACGCGCATCCAGCGGACTCCCGCAACCTTTACCAGGTCATCAGTCCACCTTGTGGAGGGCATACCCACGCCGCGCCTTCCGGTACGTGTTCACCACTCGAGAACCTTTCCGCCCCAACGGCCATCGGTTATACGTGCTATGTGCCCTGCCCACTGCCACTTAAGTTTAGCGATTCGGAGTTTAGCGTTTGTCTTTCGCTATCCGAAAATCCTCAAATTAATTATACTACTAGTACTTAAATTATGTAGCCGTGTCAAGACGCAAAAGCGCTGTGTTTTCGTTTGGTTTTTGCTCACTTATTTTTTACATATTCATCACGCTATCGGTGAGGATCTGTTATTAGCTCACTGTCACTACTGTTTTTAGCTACTGTGTAATATTTAAGCTGATGATCTTCCTATATAAATAAATAAATTAAGGATCGGCAACGCAATTGTGGTTCTTCTAGCGTCCATACAATGCGTTTGTTTTCCAACAAGCAGGCAATATACTTATTTGCCACATTAGCTATTTACTTATTGCCGAATTAAGTACTCTCAAATTATTCTAGTTTAAATAAGTTTATTCTACGAAATGGGGAATTTCGCGTAAATGGAAAGCCAATTTATGAAAGACTAGCCTCGTGTGCGTAGACCCGGGACAAAAACCATCCTATATTTTAATCCGGAAGGCTATGAACTATCTTCGTGGAAAATTTCACCCAAATCGGTTGAGCAGTTTAAGCGTGATTGAGTAACAAACATCTAAACATCTTCATTTATAATGAACCCCGTAATGCAGTGAACTTGGTAAATCAATTTAAATAATTGGAGGTCTGTATAAAGAACGAATTAGGAAGTACACCTAGCGCCATCTAGTGACGCATAGCAGTCTTACACGAATAAAATAGTAATAGAAATAATTGAAGGCAATACCAAGGGGCGGCCACTCCGCGATTTACGTTAATCTCGTTTAAGATAGTCCCGGGGAATGATATAGGATAGATAGTATTTATCCCGGAAATACACTCTAAGGGGGTGTAAAGCATGGAACTACGATATTAACGAGTTGCAAGCGCGAAGCTAGTGGGTTGATAAAAGTCAACTGACCGTCATAGAGGCGTCCCCAGCCGGTGACATGAGCTGTCCTGCCAACGAAGTCGTCATCATTGTCAGGAACACACACCGGCAGGATGTTGGGCTGGAAGTTCACTGGCTCGTAGAACCTGGAAACGTCGATAAACACGATAAAAAAAATAGGTTAAGGCGCCGTAGGTTCAGCGAAATTAAGCGAACAGAGTTTGAAACAATATAATGCGTCTGTTTATAATAATATGGTGTTTCAACAAAATACGATTAGTAATCTTGAGGCATTTCTGCAGGGAGATCAGTGATTCGAAACATGATTAGGCAATTTTCGCTTGATAGAAATAAATCACGAACATTGGTCTAAAAGAGTCTTAAATACACTTAAAACATTAGTAACAAATTATGCACAAAAGCTAAAAACATTAAAATGGCTTCTAAAAATCGGCAATAACATGTTTGAGAGAAATCAGTGATTGCATTTTTATTCATTTTAATGACCAGAAAATTAAAATTAGAAAACATGATATCCGCGCCCGCACTTCCATCTCGCTCACGCTTATGCTCAATGAGAGGGAGAGAAGACCATGAACCTACGGCGCCTTAAGCCAGCGACCGAAAAACCATAAAATGCGAGCTCCTTACTTTCAACTCGAACACTTGCCCACTATCCGTCTCTCTCTTATTAGGACACATGATAGACATGCTGGCATCATTTGACAACCCGCCCCCATCCCCGCATAATGGCAATGGCACCCATTCTGTACGGCCATTTTGAGGCGCTACTAAGACTTAGGGTTGAGGTTAGGTTGAGGTTGCGTGGGCTCGGAGTAGATGGAGGGCCTAATTTGAGCCACACCGACAAGACCTTAGCTCTTAAATAAGAAGACGACTTAGACTTCTACGGTTTTTTTCGTTCGCTGGGATAGGCAAGGTTTTCACTGTCGCTGCCTTTCAAAATATTAAAAAAAAATATAGCCATATGGAGAAAATAGAAACACAAGATAATACATAATCACTAATTGTCCATAGTTTTAAGAGGTATTGTGTTCCTTATACGCAAAACGCACCTCCATATTTTTTAGCAATTTACTATAGGTATGAACGCTCGAAGTTCGTAACGCCCCGAACTAGAGATGTGCCGGTGAGAATGTTCTCGCTCTCGGAAATTCCTTCTCGTGAGAATTTCCACACTTTCTCGGGAACATTCTCTTGAACGGAAATTTCAGAGAAAGTGTATTAAATAATAGCAAAATTTGGGTTTTTATTGTATTTATATTTTCGTTTAAGTGGTTACTAGGTGTCGGCAAGACCGTAAAACAATAAAAGATTTCCAAAGGCTACTTTCTCTGCGTTCTCAAGAAAGTCACGAGAATATTCTCGAGAACGTTCTCGGTACTTTCTTGATGAGAACGTTCTGGCGACATTTTCGAATAAAATCGTTAGGAGACAATGTTTGAAATTAACAATTCGCTTGTTATTTTACATCAGTATACGTATACTTTTAGAAATGAATTGTTTTGTTTTTCGAAGTATGTTTTTTGTAACTACTTATTACTTTTAAGGACGTGGGCGAAATATAAAATGGTTTCTTTTATAATTCATTTTACATACGTGGTAGGTGTAGATATGTAGGTAATATTTAAGTACAAGCAATTAATAAAATTTAATTATTATAAATTTAATTAATCGATGCAGCACGCAAACTTTTTTTCATTCCTTTGTTATTTAAGCATCAATTATCAAGACTTAAACCTTGTCTTACCACATACAGAAGAGTTTACTTAAGAATCAATCATTTTTAGCATTCCCGCTAATAAATCATATCATAAGTGAGTAGGGACTAACCTTTACACCAGGTATACAGTATACAGGTATTTACAGAGATAAGATAAGACAACTACTGTTTGTAAAAAATACCATGACATATTTTCAACAATGATTATGACTCTCGGATAACTTCTTCGCTATCGGGGTAACTCAGGTAATTTTCAAATAAACAGATCGTCAAACCACACGTGGGTTTTGCGGTATTGATAAAGACAATTGACCACTAAAGCGATGACCCCTCTCCATTTGCTTAATTTGTTAGGATTTAGTTTAGCCACATTTTACTTAGTGTCATCAAAGCTCATGCGCCGAATGGTTGTAATTTTACGTAAAATGGTACTCGTGTTTGTCACTCAAAATGAAGAAAAGTAAGGTTTTTGAATATTTTAGAACGTTAACAGACAATAACCGTGTTAAATATGTGTGTTTGTTTTGTGATGTAACTTATATGAACAAAAATGCAACAAGATTCGCGCGACACATAGTTTTCAACTGTAAAAATAGCCCTACTGAGGTGAAACGGGATTTGGAACCAAAAAAACATAAAGAAACTGTTCACAATCATGATGTTTCCGAAGAGCCCATTGCCGAAAACTGTGCAGATAATGAAAGCGGCACATTCAATGAGGTAAGCTGTATTTAATTATTTATATTGTGTTTGTTTGAAACTTAAGACGAAAGTGGACGAAATTGCTTTATCATACAAATAATTTATAATCCAAAATTGATAAACAAGTAATGAAAATACTTCAGAAATCAATAATGCAAGGTTGTCAAAAAGCCGATTTTATCTAATAATTCTTATATAATGTTATCTTAATTTAATCTTGTTTCAGAATGAAGTTCACAAAGCTTTAGCTAGAGCAGTTTATGTGACTGGCCAACCGCTGTCCATATTTGAACATCCTTTGTGGAAACAAGCGCTTCAACTTCTAAGGCCATATTTTAACCCGCCTTCCCGCAAGATGCTTTCGACAGTACTCCTAGAGGAAGAGTACGAAGACGTCAAACAAAAAGTCACAGAAAAGATTGAAGACGCCAATGTTTTGCATATAGCAGCCGATGGCTGGACGAATATAAGGAAAGATTCAATCCTCAACATTATTATATACACACCAAAGCCATATTTCCACTCATCGATTGATACCCAGGATAATCGACACACGGCAGAGTACTTATCTGAAAAGATAAGCCAAACCATGAACGAAATTGGATCTGCAAAGTTTCTTGGCATCATCACTGACAATGCTGCCAACATGAAGAAATGCGGAAAGCTGTTGACTGACCAGTATGAAAACACCACTTGGGTTGGATGTCTGGCCCATACTCTAAACTTGTTGATAGGCGATGTGCTAAAAATCGATTCAGTTCAAGAAACCTTCAAATCAGTTATAGCAATTGTAAAATCAGTTTTACAATCAAATATCTACAGCGCAGAATTCAAAAAGATAGCTCTCGAAAAATCATTGAATGTCACGCTGCTGTTCCCCGTCAAAACGAGATGGGGTAGTTATCTACATTGTTTAGAAAACTTTCTAAAATCTAAAAGCATACTTCAGTCGATGGTTGTCAATGAAAATAACAGAGACCTACAAAAACATAAATTAAAATTATTAAGCGAGACTACTTGGCAAGATGTCGCAAACCAAATAACTTTTTTGAAACCGATTGTCAAATGGATCACAATCTTAGAAGGAGATAGCTGCTCAATCCATCTGGTGCATCGAGCTCTTAAAGAAATAGAAGAAGAACTGGAAAGCGACAATTCTAAAAGTATTTTTGAAGAAGTGCCTTTAAGAGATTTGAAATTTAAATTCAAAACTAGAAAAGAAAACTGCGCGAAACCCATTCACCTTGCTGCAGTTATTTTGGACCCGAAAAACCAGGGTGCTACTCTCAACAATGATGAATATCTAGATGGATGTTCAACAATAATGACTATAGCACAATGTGACGCAGCGCTTCTTCAGGAATTATCGGACTATAAGTGCCGAAAAGGTCTTTGGGAAAGGCCGTTGATATGGCAAGCGACAGAAGATGTCGATCCAATATCGTGGTGGCTAACCTTCTTTCCCAAAACAGTGTTAGCAAAAACAGCTCAAAAAGTCTTATCGATACCCTCTACTTCAGCCTCAGTCGAAAGATCCTTTTCTACTCATGGAAACATCCACACAAAAAAAAGGAATAAACTCAAAACTGAAAGAGCAGCCAAAATCTGCTATATATCACATAATTGGAAACTTATGAACAAAGCGCTGAAGCTTGGGGGGCCAGCAAGATTGCCAAGATGTGATTCAAATACTGAAAACACTGAGAACAGCAGTCAAATTGTCGACGACGTAGCTTCCTGGGACTTATCGTTCGAATTAGAGAACTTTGATTTTCGATCTGTCACAGATCTGGATGAAGACACAGACTTGTCAGAATAGAATATTTTTAACATTTTATTGTCTCTTTATGATTGGTTACTTTCAAATGATTCATTGCTCATATTGTTGATTCAACACTTTGTGGTAAAATGAATGATGTCTTAACTATGTCATTATTATAATAAGTTAAAAAAAACTAATTAATAACAGGCAGTCCACTGTTAACTATATTATGTATTAGTTATGTTTTAAGTTTTTATTAAAAGTTGTTGCTGATTTTTTGATTCAATTGATAAGGAGTTTATTTGCTAGTATAGTCATTACATTTTATATTTAATTATATTTACTAGATTGTGTATTAATCATAATAACAATAACAATTATTTACCTGATTTAGTAGTAGTAGTTTTAGTTTATATTTCTAATTGTTGATTTTTTATACAATAATCATTGAAAATGATGCAAATTTTTAACAGTGTATGTAAAATTTATATTATACAGCAATACAAAAATCATTAAAACACTTTTTTCATACTATACTATCTTTTATTAACATAAAAACTCCTTTAACACGATCCAGATAGTCATGGAGAAAGTTCTCCGGAGAACATTCCCGAGAACATTCTGGGGAAATTCTCGAGAACATTGAGAATTTTCTCCTAGAATATTCCGTGGTGGTTGAATGTTTCACATATAGCTATAAATAGTAAATAGAACTAAATGTCAATAGAAAAAAAACAAATATTTTAAACATTTCGGACACTTTCTCGGAAATTTCCGCCTAAGAGAATGTTCTCGAGAACATGCCCGCAACATTCTCACGTTCCCGCACTTTCTCGAGAACGGCACATCACTGCCCCGAACACGACATTGCGCGAATTGCGGCGCGGCTAGCGTTTTATCTGTTCACTGCGCGGTGGAGACGCGCAACACACTGTGGTTAGTTGGGATCACACGCAATGGATTAGAAAAACCGCTGCCACCACCGCTCGAAGTCGTGGCCGGGCCGTAACGTCTCGGAGCATGAGCGTTTTGTCTTAGGTACCAATACTTGTAGAGTTGATAGTACTCGTCTTTAGGAGTCTATTTATATAAGAAATATTTAATAGATTGTGTTAATTTTTGAAGATAAATAAGGAAACAACATTACTGCGTAAAAACACCCTGTTAATGAGATAATTATCAATTTTGCCGCGAATCATTGACATGTGTCACACACAGCGATGTTCACTTGACAGCAAGTGTTAAACATCTTGTCAGTTAAATAGGATGGTTATTTTTGAACGAAATTTTAAATTATTTATTTTGTTTTAAAAATTAAAACAAAAATATCATACAAAAAGTTATGTTAATTTCTACTTAATGTTAATTGTTTTGATGTAATGTAACACCTCTTAAAATATTGGTACCTAATTCGATGGCACCTTATATTTGAATGGGATTTTCAATTATTATTAATTTAAGTGAACAACCTATAGTTGTAGGTATGAACCTACTCTGTGTTTTTATATACATCATCAGTAATGCATAAACTCAGTTCGGTCGGAACGATGTATGTGTGAGGCACTCTGTATATCTACAACCTGAAGTATATCTAACAATATTTATCATCTAGCGAGTACACACCTACGCGGTCAAGTACTTTGGTGACTGACCGCATAGACTGGCAAAAAACACTGGTCAGCTGACTAACTGTACTGCTAAAGTCCCCACTTGACATTGGTAAAGTGCCTAAGTAGCAAAAAGCCATAATATACGGCAAAAAAAAAAAAAGTACCTTGACACTTGTATTTGTGGCATTTCACAGTAATACGATGCTAGTGGTCGTCTTTGAAGGTTTTTGGTGTGCAAGGGTGCAACAGAAGTCATACTACGAATACGAACGCTTTTAATATTGTAATTTGTGATAAATAGGATAGGCGCTATATATGTACAGCTCAGTGTTGCCACATTCAATAGTTAGGCAGTCTTTATTTTCAACCGTAAAAAAAAATAAAGTGTCGATTATTGTGCCATAATGTTATGGCAATGTTTCACAAAATAGTTATTTACAGTCCATATATATATGGTGCTACTTTCCCGTACTAGTGCGGAAAAGAGCACATGCCGTGCATATGTCGAAACTTTAAAGAGCCATATGTACAGTAAAACATTGTACGATACACGTGCGAATAGGTAATTCGCAAATCGTGTCAATTTAAAACACTCCCTTCAGTCGTGTTTTAATTTATCACCACTCGTTGCGAATTTCCTATTTTCGGCACTTGTATCGTAATAGTACATTACGTAACTAGGGCGGTGAATTCGTGAATGCCCCAGATCGCAGGTGTTTATATAAATATGCGCTCTGGGGTGAAGACGTAACATTTTGTACGCAACACGGGTGGTAAATAATTCGTAAAGCCCCAGAGCGCATATTTATGGCCCACACCTTTGGTTCGGGCCACAAACACCTGCGATCATTCACATCGAGCGGGGCATTCACGAATTCACCGCCCTAGTTACGTAATGTACTATTATGTTACAAGTGTGGAAAGTAGGTAATTCCCAACAAGTGACGATGACTTTCAGAGCAGCATTGTAAAAAAAATACTAACCTGAGTAACGCCAAATCATATTCAAAAGTGGCCGGGTCGAAGTGTGGATGGCTGGCTACAATCTGAACTCTCCTCTCTGCAAAGCCATACGGTTCATCCTCCGTCGCCAAGTCATGCTCTCCTAGTCTCACTAGAAGCTCTGAAGGGGGTACGCTGAAAGTTTAAAAGGGCCCAGTTATTATCTTTATTCATAAAGAAAGAAGTCCACTGCTGGAGGCCTCCCCCAAAGAGCCAAAGTGACCGGTCCTGCGCCACCCGCATCCAGCGGACTCCCGCAACCTTTACCAGGTCATCAGTCCACCTTGTGGGGGGAGGGGGGGGGGGGGGGTCTACCCACGTTGCGGCTTCCGGTACGTGGTCGCCACTCGAGAACCTTTCCGCCCCAACGGCCATCGGTCATCTTAGACTAGGCTTTTTGAAATATATTATGA
This sequence comes from Epinotia demarniana, assembly GCA_945867215.1. Classification (NCBI taxonomy): domain Eukaryota; kingdom Metazoa; phylum Arthropoda; class Insecta; order Lepidoptera; family Tortricidae; genus Epinotia; species Epinotia demarniana. The sequence continues at coordinate 9,649,464 of OX244285.1, forward strand.
ACTAGCTTCTGCCCGCGACTCCGTACGCGTGGAATTCAAAAGGAAAAAAATACCACCTTATAGTTGATTTCCGTAATAAAAACTATACTATGTTTATGGTTATGTTCCCCGGGACTCAAATTGTCTCTATACCAAATTTAATCTAAATCGGTTCAGTAGTTTAAGCGTGAAGAGGTAGGTAGACAGACAGACACTTTCGCATTCATAATATTACTATGGATTAAGAGCCGCCGTTTTATGTATTAAAGATTAAAGTTATGCTGCGTGGCAATTCCATACATAGTTTCTAATATTTTTTACTAAAAGAATGGCGTTAATCCCATTATAAAAACTATGATAATCATTTATACCAGAATTAGGACAGCCAACGCCATCTTTTATAATCTTGAATAAACAGCGCAGCTATAATAGCGCTTGAACTAATTACTGTACGTAAGAACTGTTATTTACGGCAAGCAGTAAACGCACAACTTATGATGGGTTGTGGGGTTTTATTTTAAATACTTTGGGTGAATCAAACCTTGTCATATCACTTCGACTTTTTAATTTTTCAATCAATTTGACAGCCACGCCATGACATGGTTATATTACTGTTAAATCTCAGAAAGTTATACATTTTACAAGTAATAAGTTTTTATTGAATCAGTTTATGAGTTTAAAGGTACGTGAAAATAGTAACAAGATTTGCCGCTAGATGTCGCTGTTCCGAGGCCTGAAACACGCTATCGGTATGTTACCCTAACGAACCCTACGAACCTCTATTTTTTAGGGTTCCGTAGTCGACCAGGAACCCTTATAGTTTCGCTTTGTCTGTCCGTCCGTCCGCGGATAATCTCAGTAACCGTTAGCACTAGAAAGCTGAAATTTGGTACTAATATGTATATCAATCACGCCGACAAAGTGGGAAAATAAAAAGTGTTTTTTTTTATTATTAGGGTTCATCCCCTATACGTGACGTGGGGAGTGTTTTTTTTTTCATTTCAGCCCTAACGTGTGATATATCGTTAGATAGGTATTTAATAAATAGGGTTTTGCTAAAATCATTTTTTGATAATGTTAATATTTTCGGAGATGATCGGTCCAGAAGTAAAAAAAATGGGTCCCCCCCTCTAACTTTTGAACCATAACTTTTAAAAATATGAAAAAAAACTCAAATGTAGAACTTTATAAAAACTTTCTAGGAAAATCATTTTGAACTTGATAGGTTGAATAGTTTTTGAAATATATTACAAAATAATTTTTGAACTAACTTTGTAATTTAACCATATAATCAGGTGTTTACTGTACCTGTAATTTCTACAAAATCACAATGAAATGACGTGCTTTCAAATAAAGTAAAAACGGTGAAATTCGGTTCACGCAATAAAGAATTATCCCATAAAAATAGGGAATGCAATTACCGGGCAAATTTCATTACCGGTAAATTACCGACTTGAATGAGGCAAAACCCGTTATCCGGTAAATTACCGGTAAATTGAATTTGGTTAATAAGAAGCGTTATAATTGACGATTATTTATCGTAAAAATAAGCTACGATTTATTATAAATAAAGAGTTATATATGTGCTGTAAATGCCGTAATAATCAGCTTCATTCGTATTTAAAACTTGCTCAGATGTAGGTAGGCCAGAAACTGAACTGAAAACGTTCCGTGGGAATTAGCAGGTAGGTCTCTCTCATTCATTGTTCTTAGTCCTACATATTTCCATTACAATATCAGTACAATACAAAACAGTACCAGTGGTGAATATGGAGTCACGACGGTTAACGTGAATATTATTTATAGTATGGTGCATTGCCTGTTCTCTTCCAGCCATCATCGGCGTTGGAGGTTCACACAGTGCCTGCGGTCATTGTTTTGACTCCCAAATTTACAGATACGTAATACTACGGATTTCCAATTCTATAAAAAAACATTTACTGAATAAAAGAACATAATCAAAATAATACAACACAAACTGTATCGTATCGAAAGGTTTCTTTTAGTTCAAGAACGCTAAGCAAAGGGGCAAGTTATACTCCTCAGTCTTCTGTATAACCTGACGGAGCGTATAATTAATGACCTACGGTGCTAAAGAATCTTTGGAAACCGGTTTTTTCGGGAGCCTGGAAGTCATCTAGCCTGCCGTACGAGACGGTTCGTAACGACTCTCATAAACAGCTTATAGACGTGGCTCAGAAGTGACATGGGACTTGTGCAGGGTGGTGTGGTGTCACCCTTTTTGAATAAAAGAACCACCATACCTCTGTTCCTTGCCTTTGGCGTTCTCCCTCCTAGTAAGAGGAAGAGAGGTATTTTTTTGGATTGTGATGATGAGTTTGTTAAGGCGTCTCTATTGTACTTATTCAAATAGATTCATATTTCATAGAATGGAAACAACGTGTTTTTTTTTTTTTTAAGGCGCCTTAGGTTCAGCGAAGTTAAGCGAACAGTGTTTTTGAAACAATATAATGCGTCTGTTTATAATAATATGGTTTTAAAAAAATACGAATAGTAATCTTGAGGCTTTTCTGCAGGGAAATCAGTGTTTAGAAACATGATTTAGCATTTTTCGGTAGATAGAAAAAAATCACGAACATGGGTCTAAAAGGGTCTAAAATACACTTAAAATATTTGTTACAAATTACGAACAAAAGCTAAAAATATTAAAATGGCTTCTAAAAATCGGCAATATCATGTTTGAGGGAAATCAGTGTTTACTGTTTTATTTATTTAAACGGCCAATAAATTAAAATTAAAAAACATGATTTCCGCGCTTCCGAGCACGCATTTCCATCTCGCTCACGCTTATGCTCAGTGAGAGGGAGAGAAGACCATGAACCTACGGCACCTTAAGAAGCTTCTACAAACGATTGTACGCTTACAAGTTTATTCAGTTGTCATTTTTAAATGATAAAAGGAGGGTTATTGAGATCTAATCATGACAATAAAGTATTATTATGTATGAATTTATCGATAATTATTGCCCTCAAATTCGGCCAATTTACATGCATTCCCTACATAACAATCATCTTCCATACTTTAAGCTCGCGCGCAATAGTTTACTTAATTTGCCGATAGATGTCGCTGCATGCGGAACGCTCACATTATACATTGGCGCTGTTAAGATTTTCCCTGATTTAATGGGGTCGGAGCAGGTGCGCCCTGCGCCCATACATTAGGTCGAAAATTTGTCGTGCTCGAATTGTCTTAGTTGTCTTTGGTCGTTCGTTGCCTAGTCGGTTTTAGGGTTCTGTACTTAATATGTCAACCCAATGTAACAAATAGCACATTTTTTTTAACGCTTTAAGTGGGGGACACTTACTGTGACGGACGGAAAACTACGGAACCCTACACTGAGCATGGCCCGACACGGTCTAGGCCGGTTTTTAAGTTTACAAATTGCAACTTATAGTGTACAGACTTAGGTTCAAATTCCAAGTTCACCAAAATAGATATGGGTAAGTTTAGAATGGGACGACGAACTCACATCGCGCCGTGCCAGTTTTTTTTTTATAATTCTTTCCCTGTTTGGCCTGCTATGCGGCCAGCTACAGATTTGTTTGGGTATAACCTCATCGAGGGCCTTATGGGCCTCCCGGTGCCACAGACCGCGCTATACGTATTGCCGTGATATGAGTGACGGAAATTCTTGGAGATACCGCTAGGAACAGTAGGAACCTAAAAGATTTTGTAACGTTGTTCCTCCGCGACAAAGTCACAGTGATACTTATCAGAATCAAATATTTATTCATGACACAACATAACAAAACACACAGTATTACAAGACAAAGACAAAAAAACCGGGCAAGTGCGAGTCGGACTCGCGCACCGAGGGTTCCGTACAAAAATTTACGGTGTTCGCAATTTTTCCTATCTGCGCTATAAGACGTTGCTTCGTACCAAATTTCAAGATTCTGTGTTCACGGGAAGTACCCTGCAGGTTTTGATTCCCTTGCGAGTTTCGAAAATTTGCGCAATTTTGCGGCATAAACGGCTATATCTTTTGATTGCGTTGGCTTACAAGTTTGATTTTTTCACAGCTCCAAGGGACAGTAGACCTGAGTATTTGGTATAAATTTTAGCTTGATGCCTCCACGCGTTCCTGAGAAAAAGGGTCTTGACAGACGTCACGAAACGAACCGTGGTCCGCTGTCAAGAAGGATGTTGAGGAATTGATGATCAATGTAAGCGCATCTGAAGCACAGTTGTTATGTATTTGGTCTATGGTGGATCTTGTAAAGTTTGCATCAAAATCCATTCAGCCGTTTTCACGTGATACGCGATCACATAAACAGACAATCAGAAAAACAGACTAAAATTCCAAAAATTGCAATGTTGTTATCGATTCTAAGTATCCCCGTCAACTTTTTTTCGAATATCTTCCATGTGCAGACTTTAGACCCTCTTCAGCTTCATTATATGTATAGAAATACAAAAATGAACGAGCGAGCGGAGCGAACGAAGATCTCCGTTTCAGATAGGGCAAAAATTCTTTCGTGTGTCCGGACATCCGGACTGTCTGGCTATTTTTCTCTACCACTTACACGGCCACTAGTTTTCAATACTACTTACTCTAATAAGGCGACACCGTAGTTTGTCAACGTGTTATACTTAGATGCAATGATTTAAACTTTCAAGATTCTCACACATATATCATATTAATCGCGAAGAATTCACTTATTTATTTACCTCACTGAGGTCTCTCGACGTTTCGGATGTGTCGCAACATCACGGGTCAACTCCGTAATGTGTTATAGATATGATCATCATCATCATCACCCTATATACGTCCCACTGCTGGGCACAGGCCTCCTCTCATCGGAACGGGCAGTAGTCCGCTCGCTGGCCCAGTGCGGATTGGGGACTTCACATACACCTTTGAATTTCTTCGCAGATGTATATAGATACATCTGCATCTGATGTGTATAGATATGTTGCTAGACAAAAATAATATTTTCTCGATTTTTATCATACATACTAGCTTCGTTTCTTCGTGCTAAACGTCATCTAAATCGGTTGAAACGTTTCAGCGTCATTGAGTAACAAACATCCAAACATATATACATATAAACCTTCGCATTTATAATATTAGCAGGATCATACGGCTCGCAGTTTAGTCTTTAGAAATGTTACTATCTCTGAAGAAATCTTTCCTTCAGGGGGTCGCTAACTGAAGGCAACCGATTAAGCAGTGCAATGTCGGTCGATTGAAATCGTGAAAATACTGTCATTTAGATTGAAGGTAAAAATAAATCACCAGCATTACAACCACTTATTGGTTACTCCAGCTATATTCAGAGTATTTTTCCTGTAACTCTCATGGTCGTTTTGCATTTTTGTATCACGACCGCCTTCAAAATAATGTTTATTTTAGCATCGGCTTAATGAGCGTTCTCAAACGTTTCAATATGTTTAGGAAATGTGCAAGTTTATTAGCACTAAAGCCACTAAAGAGCTGGCCAAGGATACCTAGGACGTTCGTTTTTTATGTGTCAAACTTAACAAATATACTAATTTAACTAGGTACGCTAAACGTGAAAATAAAATAAACCGTGAGTTCCATACGAGCATATTATATTTCAAGCCAGTTATGCCTGCTACTATATATCTTAGCGACTAATCTGTGCAGACCAATTTGCGCAGTTTTTTCGATCGTCTGCTTGACAAATCGTAACGATAATCTGCAACGATTTGTCATACAAACGATCGATAAAGCTGCACAAACGGACTGCGCAGTGAAATCGCTACGATAAATCGTTGTCGTGTATAGCAGCCATTAGTATAGCTAAGTTTACGTTTAGCGATGGAATATAGAGCAGTTACCAATATTGATTGAACGAGAAACTAGAACTGTTAGGTTAGATGGAAACTCACTAAAAAAATAACACAAACGCAGACTCTGGTTAAAACAAACCTTTTCCGACGGTCCTACCCTAAAATTGCGATTTCAATTGAAGCTCATGATGATGACTCTCGCATTCTTAAAACATTCTTAACACGCTGCAATTTGTAATTCTTTTTTCAAGCGGGCCATTTTATGATTTCGTTCGCTAGAAAATGTTTTTAGGGACACGTGTTTTTTTTTAATTCTTCCTAAATTGTAATTTTCATTCAGAAATATTAAATTGAACTCACTAACTATTAGGGGAATTTAAATATACATAACTTAACAAAATTCATTCGTCGGGTTTCAACCGCAATAGTATCAGGGCTAGCTGTTATTCGCTAAGCGCTAATGCGGCTCACCCCGCCGGTCGCCCGTCACGAAACTAGACCTCTACCGATGCTTAGTTACTACGCATCGCGGTGTCAAGATATATTTGTGGGTGAGCGTTGAGGGGAGATTAAAACAAGTTACAGAATAGGGGGGCAGAGGTTCAGCGCACAGCGCAACGTAAGTCGCTCCGTCTTGGGTCGAACGGAGCACCATTTTCGCGGCGCAGCGCGTTTGTCGCACGAAATTACATTGTCTCTCATCGCGTCACGTAGCCAACGACTAATGTGGACCCACATTAACAGATGTTATAATTTATTCGACAAATAAATCAAACACATCGTGGCAGGCCGAGACGGAGACGGACGCATTCGCAACGAATGGCTAGAGATTGCTCAGAGCCGGAACGAGTGGAAATTGAGAGGGGGCCTTTGCCCAGAAGTGGGGCACAAAAATTAAATAAAGAAAGAAAGAAAGAAAGAAAAGAAAGATACATTTATTCACAAACACACAGGGCACACATATTAAACAATAGAATTTAAAAAAAAAACAGATAAGACATGAAACCAGTGTGTCTCTGCGGCAGTGAACCGGACACTGGCTCAGCATTATGCTGAGGTGTCAGACACCTGCAGCGCTGATTTTCAGCCAGCACCGTCGGTGACTCACGGAAACGTCATACAGATGTAATAAATAACTACTAACATTTTTGGGATAGGTGAAAGAGAAATAACATAAATACAAAGTGAGATAATACATGTATACACTACCTAGATGCAGCTCAATAAAATTAGATAATACATGAACAATTGGCATATTTATTGCTGTCACAGTGCTGGGGATTAGGATTTGGATTTCTGGAGCGTCAACAAATAGCCTTTAAGCATACGCCTAAAGGTGTATCTGCTAAGCGCCCCTTGGATAGGAGGAGGGATATCATTCCAGCACTTAGACGCCGCATACTTAAAACTACCTCTGAACGCAGCGGTTCGGTGCATAGGTATAATGGCCATTGCCTTAAACCTGCGCGCACTTTTGGACCATACCAGTTTATGAAAATACTCACTAAATTACACATAATACTCACTGTTCAACACAATGCGCCGCCGTGATCGCCCAGTTCTCGTTCAACAGCGCCGCCCCGCACTTGTGCAGGTAAGTCGAGGTGCGGTACTGCCGGAGCGAGATCTGCCAGGGCCACTGCCCGAATCCAGACTTGGCGCCGCCGACGATGCGGCCCTGCGGCCAGAGACGGCGTCCGCATACTGCCAGCACCAATAGTGTTGAGTTTAGGATCATTTCTACACTAGTTAACACTAAATGTTACACTGATTGACACATTTAACGAATGTGTGTGATTGTCATATTAATATCTGACTTAGCACAAGTTTCAGGTAGGATAATTTCTACACTGGTTCACACTAAATATTAGACTACATGCCACATTGAACAAATCTGTTTGTAACACCAGATTAGGTTGGGTTAAATGAGGATTATTGTTTTACACCAATTTACACTAGTTGACACATTAAATATTTTTTGCACTACTTTACACTAAATGCGATATTAATGATTGTCATATTAACGCCAAGTTTAGGATTTATAAAGAGACTAATTGAGGTGTTATCTAATAATTCTGGATACTTTGTTAATTCGTCTTTCCTTAGTGTTATTTAGTGATTCGCACATCAATGATGGTCACAAACTAATATATTTGAAGGCCCCGTTTGATTTGTTGACACAATTTTGTTTAATAACTTTTACTATTGTTTTAGTTGTAATTAAGTAATGGCTCATTAAGGTTAGTTACAATATTTCCGTATTTAGTGGATAATACATAATAGGATTGAGAGTCACTAGTAACAAAAGGGTTCTAAGTTATTACAAATGGGAAGTCGTTTGTTAATTATATGTTTGTATGTTTTGCTATTACGTTTATTTCTGTTATAATATAAATGACGACACGAATTCCAGGCGGTTATTTAAAATCAATTCATTAATTAGTCGTATTTTCCAAAGGTTTAAAAAACAATGTTACTTAATTCAAGACAATTTTTCATCTTTACTAATAATCTTTTAATTCGACACACAACACAAGATATTAATATTTTCTGCTAACAGGAAAAAAAGATTTAAAATATTTCGCAATTCGACGCCTGTCACCAATTTTCCAAATATTTCAATATCTCGCTTTTCTCACGCAACAATTTTCTTTTACACGTACGACATTACTTTATTTATTTTACATTTTTTTAAATCTCTCTAAACTTTAATCTCTGTCACATTGTGTTATTTCGACGAGTCAATTAATCAATTTTCTCAATTCACTGTTTTTACCACCATTTTTCTATTTGAATCTTAGCAAATTTTTCCTTAACGTTTTCCAAACTTCCGTAATTCGTTCGTCACAATTTATCTGAATAACCAATTAATTCATCACAGACTTCCCGCCACACTTTTCTTTTTAACTAGAACAGGTTAGTGTCCTTGTCGTCGCCTTGGCATTGACGTGCGCAGGCGCCGAGCGCTGGCTACTCTTTGTTTCAAACCGTCCCGACTTTTTTTTTTCATTGTTTACCTGTCAACAACTTTACTCGTTCAGCCGGTGAATTACGAACCGTCAAGTTTTCGTGTAACTTTATATAGCTTTAGACGTTTTTAGCCGCAAATGTAATTTTGTTATATTATTAAACAAAGTTATCGCGTTCTGGTGGGCAAAAAAGGCAGTAGCAAAAATCCATAGGATTTCTATATCTTGTAGGGGCAGTGTCGACTCTATTGGTTGGTTTTGTAAAGTGGTTTTGACAGGGATACATTGTTAAAGTTCTTTGACCTGGATTGAATGTGAAGAATTTTGTTTACTTCCAAGCTTTTCCTTATTTTTGTGTATTAAATTATATATTTATCTTTAAGATAGTCGTAAACATAAAAACGTTAAATTATTTGAAGCTTGACTAAATTAAATCGTAGTTTTAAAGGGCATGGGTTTTATGCTGGACAGATGATTATTTTTATTTGCATTAATTCAAATACATATAAATCAGTATTCTTATAATCAGTATTTTAATTGACAGTACCAAGTTCTATGTACTATCCACAAAATTGAATCCTGACCCACCATGGAACCTTGTTACAATTAACTGACATAGTAACGTCATGATCGTACGTATGTTCGTTAATTTAATTGTAACAAGGTTCTATGGTGGATCATGATTCAGTTGGTTCGATAGTACAATGAATGGATAATTTTTTTAAGAAAATACTATTCTTAGCCTTTTTTTGGAACCCCAAAGGTTAGCCATTACAATCTCACGGTGCAATATTGTGGAACTTATTTTTTATCGATATCAATTAAACGCATATTAATTACTATATATATATTGAATATAACTTTGTCATCAATATGTTCAATTGCGGATGGCGCAGGACCGGCCATAATGACACTCTTTGGGGAGGCCTATGTCCACCAGTGGACGTCTTTCGGCTGATATGATGATAAAATAAAATTTGGTTTAATTGATATTACGATGAGGCATTTCATTTTTTTTTCTATTTGACATTGAATAGTTAATACACATTTATCAATTTTTTTTTTAATGTTATAGGAGGCAAACGAGCAGACGGATCACCTGATGGTAAGCGATTACCGCCACCCATGGACACCTGCAACACCAGAGGTGTTACTCACCATCAGGAACACAACACTACAATACCTACGGAATAGGCAGCAGTGCTATTATGGCTGTGGTCTTCTGTAAGGCGGAGGTACTCCCCCAGTCGGGCTGCTCCAGATTCAAGCGTGATGACATTACGCTGTGCCCTACCTCTCTCAAAAACCCCTCCCCTCCCTACCCTCCTCTCTCTCTTTTATTTTATTAATGGGTTTTTAGATTGGGTCTAAAATTATTTCAATAGTTTCTCTTAAGATTTTTTTTTAATTTTTAATAATACATTTAATTTTGTTTTTAAATTGTATCGTAGTTTTAATACACTATTTTGAACAACAAACTGCATTAACATTATATTTGAAATTTTGTTACCAATTAATAATATGTAATCCGATCATAATAGGAATTTACAAAGACCATATAAACTTATTAAATGTGTAATAACCCAGTGTATCATACGGAAGTCGATTACCGGAAGCAACGCAAATTGCTTCTTTATCACATGTTAATTCACCGCAGCCATTGTCGTGGTCAAGGATCCTGGTAAACGGCTGCACCAATTTGGTTGTGATTGCTTAACTACTTCAATTAGGCGATCGTTTTAATTGTTTTATTGAATTTTCTCTTTATATGATTATTTTTGACTAGATTGTGACTTTATTTTTCTTTATTATTTACGTTATTATGGCACACATTTTTTTGTGTATTCAATGCATATTGCATATTATATAAACAAATGTGTGTGCAACTTGTTTCGGTTGCTAGTTGCGATTTGAAACGTCTCCGGGGTCACTAAGACTGCGGTTCCTAAGTTTTTTTCCACCAAATGTAGGATTTTGTAGACATTTGACTTCTTTCTAAATGTATATGAAAGTCATCCTCTAAGTATATTATAAGAAAATAAAGAAGTTGATCAGCTTGTCTCCTAGCCTAGGAGGAATTAGTTGTTAATGCAAATGCTATAAGTAGCTAATGGCATATTTCATTTTTTATTTTATACAATGAAGTTATGTTTATTTGTTAGTTTTGACGACCGCTTTAGCGTAGTTGGTAGTGACCCTGCCTACGAAGCAAGAGGTCCTGGGTTCGAATCCCGGTGTGATGAGCACGAATATTTGTTCCTGAGTCATGCACGTCTTCTATGTATTTAAGTATTTATTTATCTATGTAAGTATGTTTATCGGCGTCTAGTACCCATAGTACAAACTTTGCTTAGTTTGGGACTAGATCGATTTGTGTAACATTGTCCCCAAATATTTATTTTATTTATTATGATTTGACCCGACTCATGGCATACTTTTTTTTCATAAGTTTATAGTTAAAGGAGCTGTCTCACCATCCTTGTAGTCTGTCATGTTGACCGCTTCGGTGGTAGTTGCCACCGGTGTGTCCGTCGTGTTGCTGGCAACTGTCGTTGACATCGCTGTAAATGTCAAATAATTGAGAAATCAGGCAAATACTTCATAACCGACTTCAAAAAAGGAGGTTCTCAAGTCGTCGGAATCCGTCTTTTATGTTCCCCGGTTCCTCGAAAACACCCCCGTATTGGTCGGCCTTATCACGCGATAAGTGACAAGATAAGAGCGTCGTCTCGTTCTATCTAACGGTGTCAGCCAGTGACAGACGCTCTATCTTGTCACTATCATGTGATAATGATAAGGCCGGCCATAACTGTTCGAAGGCTTGTAAGTACAAAAAAACGTTTGTATAAACAATATCTGTTTGCATACGCTGATAATAAAAAAATATCGAGTGCCTATTAATGTCATGAAAACTTACCAGATTCCGTACTAGCCTCTGTCGTAGCATTTGTTGCGTTGCTCGCTGTCGCAACAGTCGTCGCCATTGTCGTCGGTGGCGCTGTCGGCGACAGCGTCACGTTCACAGTGAACTCCAACATCGCCTCCGTCACGTCTGACACTGTCGTTGCTGCCGTCGTCGTCGTTGTTGTTGTTGTAGTTGATGTTGTTGTTGGTTTTGTTGTAGGTGTTTCTGTTGTAGGCTCTTCCGTTTGCGCTTCCGTTGTTGGTGCTTCTGTTGGCGCTTCCGTTGGCGCTTCTGTTGGCGCTTCCGTTGGCGCTACTGTTGGCGCTTCCGTTGTTGTTGTTGTGGTTGTTGAGGTTGTTGAGGTTGTTGTTGTTGTTTCAGGTGGCACGGTTAGTAAAACCCAGCCGTCTGGTGGGGTGATAGGTGCCCATATCTCTGTAATTTAATACATTAAGGTCAAAACATTTCTTAGTATTAAAGTGTTTAAACTTTCTTGTGGACACATCCAAAAAGCCGAATTTAGGCTAAATATTGTAGTGTCTAAGATATAAAAGACGCCTAGTTTGGCTTCTGATTATTACCCATCTAAACTGTAGCTTTTTTTTTCGGAAAATATAATAGAACATGAACTAAACAGGTACAATAACTATGTACCGAGTGGAATATTACCTATTACTAGAAATTGGACAATTAATAAGCATAATGAAATTCTTCATCTACGAGTATGCAGTAATAAATAAGTGTTACTAAAAGATGCTCGAATATTGCTTAATTTTATTAGTCATCACTAATCTACTACTATGGTCCAATTAGCAGTAGATAAGTGATGAATAATTGATTGATAACATTAACCCACACAAACAAACCAAAAAATACGGTCACATTTGGCAATATTTCCCACGCTACCGAACATTTGAGTTAGTCGGAAATATTGCCACAAATATTTCAACCCCTGTTGTGTGAACGCCAACACGAGTGCAAGCTGCTCATCCTACTTTCATCAACACGACGCCTTTTCGTGTCGTCGGATCTCGGTCGTCTCGGTCATGATGATCATGCCGGCTGAGATCACGGAAACGTTTCGTCGTGATCAACAATGTCATCAGTTCTAGGTTATCTGATAAAAAGTTGGGACGGTCCGCTTGCGGAGGTCAGGGCTATTTTTGTATGACATGTCGAGTACTTGTATGGAAGAAGCCACTGCAGCCGAGTAAGGTATGCGACTTTTAATCTGGGTTTCGTGGGTTCAAACCTCGTTTAAAAAAAAACTTACTTATGGGAGATTATTTAATGTGGCCGACTATTTATAATACTGCCACTGGAATTTGAATCTTGTGCCTTGGACGTTACAGTTGCTTTTTAAAAGGACTACTTTGATGTAATTCGGACAACACAAATAATCTCAAACATTACTATACCTACATCATTTGACATTCAACAGCAGCTTTTCAGCGAAGAAGAACATTCTGAGAAAACCTGTCTAACATCAAGAAGGTCTAGCTTTTCCTGCGGGCTGGAAAGTCTGTGACTTTCGTAAAACCAGTCCCTTTAAAATTTTTGGATTAAGTGATAAAACGGATCCTTTAAGAGTAAGACAGGGAAACCGCTAGGAGGATTATGATACTGGCTATTCATCATTCTCCTAGCGTCATTCCCGGTTGTGCCCTAAACAATCCCATGGTCCGCTTTTGACACCTAATCCCAAGATTGGGCATAGACACTAGTTTTACGAAAGCGACTGCCATCTGACCTTCCAATCTGGAAGGAAAGCTAGACCTTATTGGGATTAGACCGGTTTCCTCACGATGTTTTCCTTCACCGAAAAGCTAACGGTAAATATACCGTACATAAGTTCCGAAAAACTCATTGGTCCGAGCCGGGATTCGAACCGTCGCTTGACAGCCGCATGCCTGAACCACTAGGCTACCGTAGGATTATGGTAGCGACTAATATATTATACTTGCATACAACAAAATAAATTTACATTCATAATACTGTAAACAGTCGATTCTACATACACCGTCAATTACAGCGATGGCGTGACTCGAATAGAGCAAATGTACTCATTTTCTGTCAATCCAGCAACATTCAAATGCTAACATTGTAACTTTTGCAGTTTAATTTATTTTTGCTTTTAGGCCATACCATTTGATCGTGTTTTGAATGTTTTTTTTTGTAAAATACTGTATTCTCAGAGCAACACTTACGCACTAGTCTTACAAAAATCTCCGTTTATGTCTGCTTCATACTTACTACCTAAAACTTGCACACAACCCGAAGAATTAGAGCTCTCAGCTTTGCTCCATTTCCAATTTACTGTCATTATACTACTTCATCTTTGTTTTCCAACTGTACAGCTGTTCAATGAAGAGTAAAAGCGTATTGTGCGCATTTTTGATCCACGGACAGTTAGCATTTTAGTCACGTATCCAGGCCGACACGCATTGTCTTAGTGAAACTTAGGGCTCACTTTCTTTACGAATTCCATTTAAAAGTCGATTTACTGTAGCATTTCCCCATTTTAAGGTGTTTTTCCATCGAAAAGGTCCGGTTAGTGTAGGGACCAATGATCCGCGTTACCTATATCTCTTTCTTTTAGAGAAAGATAAAGACGCAGATCTAGGAGATTTTTTTGGCTTTAATCCGATATTATACTCTATATGTCAAAACTCTAGTATCTAAGTAGTACTTTTATGGTTATTTGATGCAATATTCTGAAATATCAGTAGGACTTAAGACGATTGAGAATCTAATTTCGATTATGGCTATTTTATATCATACATGACTATAAACAACAAGCTACGGTAGCCCAGTGGTTCAGGCATGCGGCTGTCAAACGGCGGTCGTGGGTTCGAATCCCGGCTCGTACCAATGAGTTTTTCGGAACTTATGTACGGAATATTATTTCATATTTACCGTTAGCTTTCGGCGAAGGAAAAAAAACATCGTGAGGAAACCTGCATACATCTGCGAAGAAATTCAAAGGTGTATGTGAATTCCCCAATCCGCACTGTGCCAGCGTGAGGACTACTGCCCGTTCCCTCTCATACATGAGAGGAGGCCTGTGCCCAGCAGTGGGACGTATATAGGCTGATGATGATGTGATGACTATAAACAAAACAAAATACATTCATATGCCTGAATATTAAAGTCTTGTTTACCTTGACTAAAGCGCTTCTGGCTAGTAGGTGTGATTGTGACTAGTATCAAAATCCTAACAATAATAAATATTATTGAATGGCAATATTTCCCATACAACTTATATTTTTAAATAACGTACTTTATATCGACGACCGTTTTAGAATACTTGGTAGTCACCTGGGAAGGGCGTACCTATTGCCTACGAAGCAAGAGGTCCATGATTCGAATCCTGGTAAGGGAATTTATTTGTGTGACGAGCACGAATATTGTTCCTGAGTCATGGATGTTTTCTATGTATTTAAATGTAATTATCTATATAAGTATGCTTATCGTCGTCTAGTACCATAGTACAAGCTTTGCTTAGTTTGGGACTAGGTTGATTTGTGTTAGCTAGTCTGCAAAATAAAAATTGAATATTGATAGTCTCCTATTTTATTTTCACGTATGGAGACTTCCATAAGCATTGGGTACTAATGCAATAAAAAATATAACTTGGCGTGATTTTTCTGTGTACGAAAACAGCTTAAGCTCTGCCAAGTGTAAATTTTAAGACATCATCGTTTTTTGTCTCGATGCACATTGCAAACAGATAAACACGGTCCTAATGAGTTTTAAACATTAAAAGTGACTAACACAAATATGACACCTCGGCTCCGGTCAACGTTTTCCTCTCGAGAAACCTTCCCAAAACCAAAAGAGATTAAACCAAAATACCCAATTTTAATTTCAAGTTCTATGCAGTTGTATGTATGTATGTATGTAAGCACTTTATTGTACACAATAACAGGTTAAGGAATATACATGTCACACAATAGATCAAAGTACAAAGGCGAACTTATCCCTATAAGGGATCTCTTCCAGCTAACCTTTGAGCAATTGAGAGGAAGGTAGGTAGAACGAGTTGTATTAAGATTGACATTGATATGCTTGTTTATGGGCTTGTCCTACATTTTTTTTATAAATGTTAGCTTTGATTTGTCCGCCCACGGTTAACGATCATTGACTGGGCATTACTCCTGAACCAATAAAATAGACCCAGAGCCAAGTATAACTTTCCGTTCCAATTTCCCTAACGCTTATTTCGTTTTGGACTTGCCAGAGAGCCCAGAGACATTATCGAAATTTTACCTAATGTAAATTAAAGTGAAAATATTAAGCTGACGCTGGATTCAAACCTACAACTTGTTGCTAAGCGGTCGTAAGGTATAGTAGGATTTACACGTCATTCGCTAGTTTTTTTTTGGTATGTTTGTGAAGTATGCCGACTTAGCAAGTTTCGTATTTGGAATATGTGCGCGTATACTACAATACTATCCGAGCTATATATAAAATATAAAATAATAATAGCGAATTACTTTGGCTCATCTACTAACTTAAGTACTTTGACTTGATTACTTTTACTGTGTTTCATCATCAGCCTATATACGTCCCACTGCTGGGCACAGGCCTCCTCTCATGTATGAGAGGGAACGGGCAGTAGTCCCCACGCTGGCCCAGTGCGGATTGGGGACTTCAAATACACCTTTGAATTTCTTCGCAGATGTATGCAGGTTTCCTCACGATGTTTTTCCTTCACCGAAAACTGTGTAAACTGTGTGTGTTTTTACTGTGTTTGCCCATCATTAAATACTAAGTATATGCAAGTTTAGTAAGTATATCAAACAATTAAAACAATATCTAAACAAAATCACGAGTAAAAAATGGTCAGAAGAGATTGTATATTTTTCTGTTCCGATATTTATTTGTAACCTACGACTCCTGGGCTATGTCATGACACATTTGATTTATCATTAAACGATAAGAAACAAATAGAAAATTACAGTTCTCCGATGATAGATTATATCTCCATTGTTGTTAATCATAGATATTAAAACATGTATATGTGTACTCGTATATAAGTATACCACTGAATTCGGCGAACTCATTGGAGTTATACCGTGTAGGTACAATACAGTATTCGTGGTGGAAAGTCTGCGATCCCATGGTGCTCTCCTACACGGTCGCGAGGGCTTTTTGGATATTCCCTTCCCTTACGGAAGGGTGAGTCCCATATACCCCCCACAATGGACATCCCTAGATCTGCACGGCTATCACGCAACGGCGCGCGAGCTCTCTCGATTTTTCTCGCACTATCCGTCTCTCTCTTGTTGGAAAACTTAGAACAAGAGTTATAGTGCGAGAAAAATCTAGAGTATGTCGCGGCCGTCCCATGACGTGCTGGGCGATGTGTAAACGTATTCCTTCAGCGTGAAAAAAAGGTACAATATAGCATTTAAAATGTAATCTGACACTGCTACGTTTCTTTAACACTATGTGTAAAGCACACTGCCAAGAGACGATATGAAAAAGCTGCACTTTGCAGTCCCATGCCAATTACTTCCATTTCAATACACGTGGGATGATACTTCAACAATATTGCCAATAGTGGAAATATTGCCAAATTATTCATTCCTTTACTTAATAACTAAAACTTGACAAGCCCCCGACATTCGCACTTCAGAAACGGCTGAACAGATTTTGATGAAACATGGCTAAGAACACTCGGGATAAAATTATCGATGACACAAAAAAAAACGCATTCAAATCGACCCATCCATTTGGGAGCTACGATACCACAGACCACCCCTCTTTACAAAATGTCCAAGCTAACTGTTTGAGAAAATTTAGTTAAATTGTGTCAACATGAAAAGTACGTGGGTGTAACCGTGCTATTATTAGTATTATTTTAAACGTGTCTTTCAATTAGAACATAAAAACTATTATATTGCAAGTAGCTCTATTTAATCAAATAGTAATTAACAAACCATAGAATTTAAAACTTGCGAAACTTCCCATGTGGAAAATTCTCGACAATTGTAAAACATTTTCCAATGGAAAAATGTTCGATTGGACACCGTTTTTAAAATCTCGAAAATAATTCTGAAAATTGAAAATAAGTATAGCCATCTTTTTTGCAACTTAACTTCATTTTTAAGCAGAAAGGAAACACTCATTTATGCTATAAATTACGTATCCGTGGACATTGAACCCGAGAAAAACTGTTCCAAGCCACTTCCCATCTTGATCAAAAATAATTATTTAGAATCCATTACTAGTTGTTTGACCCCGTCTCTTGCGCATCTTATAAACACAATTTGTTTTTGCAAGACGGTGTTAAAAAGAGTTATTGAATTATATTCGTAATAAGAACAAAAAATAATTTGTCGTTTTTGGTAAATTATCAAAATTTATAATAATATTTTTTATTGATATTATCTCTGTTAACACTGAAAATGCTATTAAATTTGCGATGCCTGATGCCTGCCACTCAATGATCAATATCATCATCACTCTCCTGGTTTTTCCCGGTTGTGCCCTAAAGGAGCCCGGGCTCCGCTTTGGCATTTTTATCTGGCATATGGTAAACGTTCTAGACGTTCCACTAGTATATGGTAAACGTTCTAGACGTTCCACTAGCATATGGTAAAAGTTCTAGACGTTCCACTAGCATATGGTAAACGTTCTAGACGTTCCACTAGTATATGGTAAACGTTCTAGACGTTCCACTAGCATATGGTAAAAGTTCTAGACGTTCCACTAGCATATGGTAAACGTTCTAGACGTTCCACTAGTGTATGCTATAGCCAATTTATCTCATTTGGTTCAATTGTAACTAAGAAGATTTTTCTTCATTCCAATTTAAGCTATGTCACTGACATGAAATTAAATTATTTATTTCGGACACCGGGTATCCATATAAACACAAACATTAATTGCTCCTGGGGGACTAGTACGCTAAGTTTTATGTCGGACAAAGTAAAGCTGTAAAGCATTCGTCCCATTCTGGCAAATATGCGAGTGCAAGAGGGACAAACGCTTACGTCGGACATAAAACCTAGCGTGCTAAGAGGGTTGGTGTTGGTTTGTTACATAAAGTGCGCACGAGCACTAGGATGTTCACCTTATTGATTGATAATAATAATAAACATGACTTTACACTTCGCCTCCAAAGTGTCCACGTGTTGGATCTATACTATATCTCCTCGAACGCATTCCAAATGACCGGGGCTCGCCCAGTGAATAACAATCATATAATTAGGAAATATTCCCATAATTCGTTAAAGATGGGAAAGAAATAATTGTTCGTTAAAGATGGGAATTAATTTTCTTTGAATCTTTGAACTCACCATCAGATGCTGTCGTCTTCTCAGGAGCCTTCGTAACAGCTTCCACTGTATTACTCGACCATGTCACTAACGGTGGGAACTCAGTGGTAACTTTAACAGTTGTTGGAATTTCAATCTCCGTCACTGGTTTTAAGGTCTCAATTTCAGTGACCAACTCCGTTGTCTCTGTGATCGCTTCTGTTGTCGGCGCTGATGTTGTCGGTGGTATTGTTGGTGTTTCTGTCGTTGTTGTCGTTGTTGTTGTTGTTGTGGTGGTGGATGGCGTTGTTGGAGGTTCAGTGGTTAATTCGGTTGTTTCAACAGTTTTTTCTGTTGTTGGAGCCTCTGTCGTCGTTGTAGTTGTCGTTGTTTCTTGTGTTGCGTTTATGAAAGTGATAGTTGTTCCTGGTCTAGTGAATATTGGTCTAGAGCTTGTTGATTGTGGAAGAATTGTAATGTTTAGTCTGGGAGGAGATGGTAATGGTTTTTTAGTCGATGGCAATTTAGGTGGCGGTCGATAGATGGGTTTTCTAGTAGTGTTATATAATGAAATAGGCTTTGTTGGCTTTGGTCTGTTTGTCTGTACGTACTGCGGCTTTGTAAAGTTAGTTGGTCTGTATGTAGGTCGAGGTTTATACGTAGGTTTGCTGGGCTTTCTACTAGGTTTAACTGTAGTCGGTTCAGCGGTCGACACTGACGTTTTGACCGCTTCTGTCGTCGTTTTCTCTGTGACCAAATCTCCAGAGACAGTTTGGAATGTAGACAGTTTAACTGGAACTTCTGTCACTTCAGTTTCAGGTTTAACTGCTTTAGTAGTAGCTTCTAATTCAACTGTAGTCTTATCGATATCTGGTATCTTATTATCTAGATCATCAGACTTAGTCTCCATTTCAACTTTATCCGCTAACGTAGTCTTTTCTGTAGTTCTTACTATCTCATCTTTACTTTCTTTAGTAGTTTCTTCTGGTTTACTAGTAGTCTTATCTTCTGTTTGTGGATGGACGAAACTAGCGCCATCTATAGAGTTATCCTCAATATTGTTAATAGGGACAACATGTTTGTCTTGGACTTGGCAGCACGAGCCGAAGTAGAACCTGTCTATGCAGGTTCCGAGGTGTGTGCCGTTGGCTTTAAGGCAGTCTATAGCGAACATACACAGGCCCTCTTGACCTGTTCTTCTTGATATACATGGCAAGTGACGTATATTCCTAGCTAGTGGCACTGGACCTGAAACAAAAGAAAGGGACGGTTAGAATGAGGAAAAAAGACATCATCATCATTATCATATCAGCCGAAAGTCTACTGCTGGACAAAGGCCTCGCCCAAAGAGTGTCACAATGACCGCGGTTCTACGAGCAATGTGCCCAAAAAGACATGAAAGTCAGAAAATTGTTTTAAAACCGCTTTCCGTCGTAATAATATATGCATCAGAATTAGTGTTGTCTTGATATCGCTATCACGCTTACTCTAATCTCGCTAAGTTAAAGTACAAGCGAAGAGAGCGAGTCACACAACTGAAACGATCTCTATATACATCATCATTATCATCAAATTTAAGAGGTGTCCTCTTGTCATTTCTCTATATACACGTATGTTTTATTTATTCCATCTTTAAAGTGAGTGCCACTTTTGCCTCGGCCACACTTCGCCTGAATGTTGTTGCCGTCCTTTTCTATCGTATATTATACGTTAGGCAAGGACGGCAACAACATTCGGGCGAAGTGTGGCCGAGGCATTACAGTAAGCTGGATTGGAAATAATAGGGTAGTTGTGAACTATGCGAACGTTCGTTAAAACATAGCAATATCATTGTTTATACGGTAAAATGACAGTTGATATGTCTTAACGCTCGCGCGAGAAGATACGCAATTTTTACCCTGCGAGACCCGTCGATAAACAATAACCTCACGTAAATAAGAGATTAATATTTACATTAACGCTGTCACGGCTGTATTCGTATAAAAACCCACATTAAAGTTTGAACACTATCATTTGTTATCACTGTTTTCAGAAAGGTTATCAATATATTTGGTTAATGTGCAAACGTATCTTTATTTAAGGTTAAATTGGTTTATGTTTACTTTCGCAGATTAAAAGTCGTGTGTACAATTTGAGATGAAATAAAATTAATTATTGGTGATTACCCGTGTCGGAGGCCATGAGCCGTTTTGGGTCGGTGAGCGATTGTAATTAGTTAGTAGTAGATTAACGTTATATGTATCATATCTTACAGAAATATACTAGGGTATTCCGTAATTAATTACATTTTATCACAATTAAAATTATAGCAGTAGGCGCTGGAAGCTTCTTATATCTCTATTGTTTAACTCCCGAAGTCATCATATCAGCCGAAAGACGTCCAATGCTGGACATAGGCCTCCCCCAAAGAGTGCCAAAGTGACTGGTCCTGCGCCACCCGCATCTAGCGGACTCCCTCAACCTTAACCAGGTCATCAATCATCAGTCCACCTTGTGGGGGGCCTACCCACGCCACGCCTTGCAAACTTCGCAACTTGTTTAAATCACAACGTATGGTAAGTATACGTACTTAGACAGGCAAAGTAAACTAGCATATGTATGCTAGTTTGCCTGCCTCATGGTAAACAGACACCGTAGCTTACGCTCGCGACTCCAAAAGAACAACTGAGGCAGGCAAACTAGCATATGTATGCTAGTTTGCCTGCCTCATGGTATACAGACACCGTAGCTTACGCTCGCGACTCCAAAAGAACAAGCGCGCTGCCGGCCTTACATTGATTTGAGGATTCGTTGTGTTTATAGCTAAAATGCGGGTTCCGTACTCTCAATCTCTTTGATCCTCGGGTGACCAGGAACAAAAACTTACCTACAGAGAGTTCTATTAGTTTCATGTGCTGAACCCAAACGGAACTATTACGGTAAGTGGAAATCCGTGATCTCTGCCTACCCACCGGGAAACGGTCGTGACTATATGTATGTACGTTTCACTACATCAGACCCCTTATCATGGTCGGCCTTATCACACGATAAGTGACAAGATGCTCCGTCCGTCACTGGCTGACACCATTCGATAGAGCGAGACGACACTCCTATCTTGTCACTTATCGCGTGATAAGGCCAACCATGATACGGTGTCCGAGTACTACGTTATTACCTCAAACAATTGTTAAATTGGCAGCGAACAAAAAACCATAGAAGTCTAAGTAGCGACGCAAGTTGGCCCCACGGAGGCATGATGACAGTAATTGAAAATCACTAAAATATGGTATTTTCTTAGTGAAATTTTAATCATGGAATTAGAAAAATGCTCATATTTCTTTATTAAGTAAGAGATTATTATTTATTTTGATAAAATTAAACTGAAAAATACGGACGCCCGCCATGATATCTTAAACACCAATCAGAGCGCATGACGTCACTTTTGTATGAACAAATACCCATAACGGCCATTACCACATATTACAGATAAAACTTATGTACTGAACGAATAGTAAGACAGGGATATAACCATGTTATCTATCAGATCTTCATACGCCATTGTCCCGCTTTCTCGCTCGCACGGCCGCGCAAGACTTGTAAACTTTTTAATTTATGTTCATTCAATGAGCAATTGAGCGATCTAGGTAGCAAACGTCAAAGGTCTGCATTCTGTTTATACAAACGTGACGTCACTCGGGACGCCATGACACTGACAAGCGTTTCAGTGCCAATTTAAAATTAAAAAACTAAAAAGCATTTTTTTCTACTTAACTGTCATATTCTCTTGAAAAATCTTATTCGTTGTGCATAATAAATGTTTCTAAACATTATAGAACAGTTTTTCAAAATGTGTCATCATGCTTAGGTATTATAAGGGTGGGGCGGGGTGTCAAAACGCTGCCAGGCAGCCGTTTAGTTCGTACATGCGCATACCGGGTTTTAGGCGCGTGTTTGGGTAGACATTTGTAAGGAGCTCCCATTATTTGGCATTCGCTGTTAATAAATAGGGGTAGCGAGCGACATCTATTGATGGACTGTAGTGACAAATCAGAGCCATCTATAGTCAAGTGCATGAACTACCAAGTCAGTATAAAGAAATCAAATGCGTCTGCGATTGAGATTATTGTGGCCGACTTTTTATCAAACTGTCAAAGGAATTTCAATCTTCTAGCTTGGAACGTAGAGTTGCTTTTTGAATAGACTACTTCCGAATTCGTTCGAAAAGCGATTTTACGAGTCAAGCTAGAATTAGGTTCAAAATCCAATAACAATTGAATAAAGTGCTGGAAATCTCAAATAATTTCAACGATACAAATGGTAGATTAAACTTTTTTTTTTTCTTTTTTAATGTACACGTAAAGTGGGATGTAAGTGGGTTAGGAGGAGTATACACCTCGTCGATCCATGCGGGTTTCTCTATATAATATAGTATCTTTTAATTTTATTTTACTTCGTTAGGTTACAGTCGTTAACATCGAGAGTAAATAATTTACGTCAATGTCACCATGTACCAAAAAGAATAATTAGTATACATATGTGTTTACCGCCTAACACCAACAATTTGAGGCATTCTATTCTGCAGTAACTTAACTATAGCCTATAGCGAATAAAACATTATAATGGATTCAACTATTAGTGTGGAATGTTACACGTTCGGCCTTCGTGTATATTTTCTTAATTTTATCGTGTCATGGCACGTTTCGTGTTCTGATTCCCTTACGGAAAGTGTGTCAAGGAGTTACCGTCAACCTCCTATGGTTATTCCCGGTTCTGCCCTAAGGGAGCCCGGGGCCCCGACACCGAATCCCAAGATCTCGCATAGGCTCCAGTGGCGGAGCACCCACCCATACAAGCAAATTCCCACCGACTTGCCGAAAATTTATTTTTAACCCCCGACGCAAAGAGAGGGGTATCTGTGTATCTGTCTGAGTTATCGTAGCTCTCAAACGGATGAACTGTGTTTCTTTTGTGTCATAGATAATTTTATCCCGAGTGTTCTTAGCCATGTTTTATGAAAATCTGTCAACCGCTTTTGAGATCTTGGACTTTGAAATGAAAATGTCGGGGGTTTCTCAACTTTTCTAATTTGTAGTTATTAATTAGACAAGCATATATAGTTATATACTCTAGACTCTTTCATATTTTTTTTGTTCACGGTTGCCCATCGAAAATTTTCACGCACCGTCACTGATAGCTCGGGGTCCGCTTTGACACCTAACCCCCAAGATTCGGCTAAGGCACTAGTTTTACGATAGCGACTGCCATCTGACCTTCCAACCCAAAGGGAAAAGACCTTATTGGGATTAGACCGGTTTCCCCACGATGTTTTCTTTCACCGAACAACCACTGTTCAATACCAAATGATATTTCATACATAACTTTTTTACCGACTTCAAAAAAAAGGAGGAGGTTTTCAATTCGGCTGTATATTTTATTTTTATTTTTTCAATGTTTGTTACCTCAGAACTCCGTCATTGATGAGTCGATTCGAAAAATTTTTTTTTGTTCGTATGTAGGTATATACTTCCAGGAGGGTCCCATTTTTTTCAAAATTCAGTTAGATGATCGGATCCATGAGGAATTAAGGGGACTCCTCAATTTTATTAGGCACCCTTGTAGTGATTTTAGTATTTTCTGTTATAACTCGTGTATTTACATCCGGAATCATAAATTTGGTGGCGAGGAATTGATGATGTAGACCACAGATGACTTATCGAATTCCTCAATTATGTACTTAAAAGTGCAAAAGTACGTCACAGGTTCTGATAAGATTCCGTTGAAATAGGAACTAGGTAATGAAGTGCCATTGGTGATGATCTTGGAGAATCGATGGAAGTCTTCAAATATTATCGGCCCACATACAGCGATTCGGTCTTTTTCTATAGTAATTAGTAATCAACGCCTTTGCTATCGGAAATCAGTTCATGTGGTAAATTGTAAAAAAAAAATAGGAAATGTTCTCGTGGCTTGGCGGAGTACTAAATTGAAGTCGGTTAAAACTTAGTTTTTAAAGTAAATTATTGAAAAAACCCAGTGGTCAGAAACAAAGTCACCTTCGCTCGGCTGCAGATTTTATTGTAGAGCATTGTTTTTAGGGTTCCGTACCCAAAGGGTAAAAACGGGACCCTATTATCAAGACTTCGCTGTCCGTCTGTCTGTCTGTCACCATGCAGGCTGTAACTCAAGAACCGTGATAGCTAGACAGTTGAAATTTTCACAGATTATGTGTTTCTGTTGCCGCTATGACAACAAATAATAAAAACAAAATAAAAAACTATTTAAGGGGGGCTCCCATACAACAAACTTTCTTTTTACCTTTTTTATAGATAATGGTACGGAACCCGTCGTGCGCGAGTCCAACTCGCACTTGGCCGGTTTTTTTTTCATTTGGTCTCTATTTTATAACATTCAATATTGCCATGTGAACATGCTCTGAATTTATATATCCTACTCGCAAGTCATCACCATCACCATCACCATCATCATCATATTAGCCGAAGAGTGCCACAATGACCGTTCCTGTCCTGCGCCACCCGCATCCAACGGACTCCCGCGACATTTACCAGGTCATCAGTCTGCCTTGTGGGGGTTTCTACCGCCGCTGCGCCTGCCGGTACGTGACCGCCACTCGAGAACCTTTCCGCCCCAATGGTCATTGGTTCTACGTGCAATGTGACCCACTGCAACTTAAGTGGAGCTCAGCACTCTAGTTTAATTTTAAACCAGTACTACATAAATGCAGTAGGTATCCTTTGACACCTGACCCACTGCCGGTGAAAGTACAAGACACGCAAAGTCTTCATGTAGGTCTCAACTCCGTCTGCGAATAGCGATCTGAACACGACTCTGTTGCCAAGGCGTTAGAGTGCAAGTTCAGTTATTTTTGAGCATCCTGCCCCGCTTATCTGTAACTTGTTTTAACCCACAAATATAATTATATTGACACCGCGATTCGTCCCGACAAGGACCGAATTCCGAAGCAAAGTTTCCATACTCCAGGAACTCGGCATCGAACTGTGTTTATCCACGCTAGTACAAAACAAACTCGCATCCCCATATTCCTCGGACACGTGTCGAATAGAATAGACTAGAATCTTTATTTGCTTAGAATATGTAGGTACATCGGTGTCCTTAGCTGTTTTATGACGATAAGTATCTTATCCTGCTATTTCTATTGAGTGATACTAGCATGCAAATATCTTAAATATTAGTGCTGTTGAATGTCCTGAGACAGGGAATCATTTACGCTGTAATAGTTCTTTACAGTTAAGAACTTGATTAATATTCGACAATTACCATCCAAGAAATCTTTTAAATTAAAGTTTAAAAGATTTCTCTTGGACAAGCAAGTGGCAGGAATTCCTCATGGCTATTTGGTTGCAGATATTGTTACATAGGCGTGCTTCTAAGGGACATCACACGTTTTTATTTAATTTTTTTTTTCTTTATATATACACTCCATGTCGACACATAGTTACACTTTATATTTTGTCATTTTTATTACCTATCACACAGATCTATTTTATTTATTTGATATTATTTGCAAGCTTTATTTATTTATTATTATTTTTCTTCAAATATTTCACCTGCGTCGTGATCCGAGGTACTGGCAGAATATCAGTGCTTGCTCACACGAGCAAAGCAAAACTGAGTCAGTACCTTTTTGGCATTATTGCAACGCACAAGTATGTCTTAGCCTTAATTTATAATTCTTTCTCCATACCACAATTGTTTTACATGTTCTTTTATCGTTGTTTTTCTGTGTTTCTTTTGTTTTCTGTATTTATTTTTTGTTTTTTATTTTGTTGCAAAGTGCCAAACTGCCAAATAAATAAGTTATCTATCTATCTAATAGGTTTTAAATTTATTTAGAGGTAGCTCTTTCCAACATTTCAGTATCTTATTAAATAATGTCATACACATAACAAAGCAGTGAGTAGAGTACTATGCCGTCCTAGGAACGCAATCATGCACCAACCGGCCAGGATTTCTTTTGGTTTCGAGTGGAAATGCTTGCAGCTGTTTTAAATAAATACATAAGCCTCTTAACGAACATGCAGATTTCCAAAATATATAAACAGGGTAGAGGTAATATATTAAGCTTTCTGAAGAGCGGTTTGCAAGACTTGTAGTTAGCAAGTCCCCAGATAGCCCGCTCAGGACGAGGTCGAGGCTAAACGGCGACTCCATCGAGCGTCTTGTTGAGCAAGGCAGAGCGGAGGATACCCGACTGCGCGGAAGATCACCCATGCGATGGACACACCAGCTCAAATCTGCTGTGGGCGGTACTTGTATGAGTGTACCAGGAATGCCAAGAATAAATCGAAATGGCAAGAAGTCGTGAGCCGAGTTGTGCTTCTGATAAGAACGTATCGACCAATGAGAAGAGTTTAGGCGTAACGGTGGGGTGAGCCCTGAAAATCGCGACTAAGCAGCGGCATAGACTACCGGTTCCAGGCGGAGGTAAGAAACTGAAGCCCTACAAAAGAATATCTGTGTCCTAACTAAAATCTGTATCGTCTGTAATTATAAATAGAACTCAAAAGTCTGCCTAAGTGATGTCGTTGACATATATACAAATAAAGAAACATCCAAAATTATAACTATTTTAATTCCTAGATATGTAATCGATATGGTCATCCATTTTGGAAATAATAATATGATATGATATTAAAAAAAATACTATTGTATTGGGAAGTCAGGTTTAAGTAAAATTAATGAATACTGATTGAGTTTTAGAATCAGAATCAGAAACAGAATCAAACTTTTATTCGTAACACAACACAAGACAAAGCGTAAAGAAAATCTAATTCTGTGCCGTGTCACGAAATGGGCCCAATTCAGCATGATGTTTTTTTTTATATTTAGCTATACAATTTAACAGCATTACAGCATATGCCAAGGTGCTGGTAAAATTAAACTACCTATTTAACATACATATACACAATAAGAAACAAGTTATAACAAATTATCAAATGATATTTAAAAATGAATCTCACAGAATCTTCTAAAAATAGGGAGTAGTTTACTCCACTTGTAGGCAAACAAATCGCAATCTGGTGCATACAGAATTAATTACTCTTCCGTTGGGTCTACCCAGTGAGGACACGGAATGCACGTACATCCAGTGAACACACGTACCTAACCCATAACAAAATAACGGAAATAAAACATAACATGAAATAATTAAGTACTCTGCCTTGGAACCGACTTATGATTTCGTTCCGCTTGCTGTGGAGACAGCTGGGCCCTGGGGCAGTGAGGCTCCCGGGCTGTGCAAGGAGTTAGGCAGACGTTTAAGGGTGAGGGGTCTTGACCCCCGCTCTGGGTCATGGCTCGTCAAACAGGTCTCGATTGCTGTCCAGCGAGGCAATTTTGGGGACCTTTGGTTCGGGCTTGACGCAGAGCTTGATGTGCTCGTAGTTTTTTTTTTTTTTTACGTACCTATTTTAATTTAATTATTGTATTCAGACTTGTTTTTGTAATGAATAATATTTATAACTTAAAAAAAAAGAAATTACAAAAATATTAGTTAATAACACAGTTACTTTTTTGCTGGGATTGCGTCTTACGTCATATTAGCAAAATGCTGTAAAATTAAATCATTCACTCATCATTGTCATTATCATCATGTCATTGTGTCCGATATGTTGTGCGGCAGCCCTCACGCGCTGGATCTTCACCAGCAGGACCATAGATAATCTACGTTCCCCGCCAATAAGTATGACAGTGGCATAGGCCTGGTAAGGTGAATTGAACTGTGCTACGCGAAAATCGCTACACACTTATATTAGCTACACATGTATTGGGTAGGCGGGGCACATTGCACGTAGAATCAATGGCCGTTGGGGCGGAAAGGTTCTCGAGTGGCGCCAGGCAGCGTGGGTAGACCAACAAAGTGAATTCATTACCAGCACGTCGATCACGTAACGCATTGTACGTACGTACGTACGTTTTATGCGTTAACGCTGCGATTCCAAAGATACTTTCTATGCGGTATCGCAGGTATCTATGGAATCGCAGCGTTTATCGCATAAAACAACCGTGCGCTTAAGGGGATGCCTTGATTCGAATCGAACACGCCTCCTAGACAGTGACACGCTTATGCCTTCCGCGCACGAGAAAAAGGGATGTAGGTAACAATCATCGGGAATGGCTTCCTTGGCCTTTCGAAGTACTTAGTGAAGTTTTATTCTCATAAAGTGAGATTTTAGATGAGATAAAATACTATAGTATTAACTTGATTGCGTCGTAAAATAATGTATCGTTTGAGTAGGCTGAGTATAAAAAGGAAAATACAGACCCAACTTTTATAGAGGAAATTTTAAGCAATCGCGTATCAGACATGTTTATCTGATTTGATTGTAATCATATAGTCAAGAATCATATATCTGAAAATCAAGCCTTACTGTTTCTTAATCTAATCAGAACGGCGTTTCAAAGCACGCGATAATTTCCAATGCACCGCCTTAAGTAGATCTAAATCCTGACACGCGTACATAACGTTACAAACGTGATTACGTTGACAAACGTTGTACGAGATGAGAGAGATGAGACCATGATACGGGGTCAGCATTGCCGTCATTTTTAAAAAGGCAGTCTTCTGACAACACCTACTTTTGAGAAAAAAGCGAAAGCAGTCTATAATTAGATTTTTTTACTTTAATTAGGCTATGTAAGAAAGTTTGACGCAATGACGTCTCCAAGTAGTAAAAAGGCGCCTGTTCTATCTTTTTTCATTGTTATTTATTATATGTTTACTTATTTAATTAAATTATATCAAGAAATAGATGTGGTGTGCATTATGAGAGCTTATTTACAATGTATAATAATTCACTAAAAGGCAGCTAAAGTGCCGAAGCTGCGTTTTAGTGAATTATTACTTACAATTTAATCATTGAAAATTAAAAGGCCTTTCAATTGTATGCTTGTAATTCTTTAAAAGGCAGTGTTTTTAGTTAGCTGCCTTTTGTAAAGTTTCTTGACTATAAATCCTTTTAGTGCATTATTTTTAACATATTATTATTAACAAAGAAGTAAAAGTCCTATAACTGCCTTCAAATTAATTATAACACCTAACTACTTATTTAAAGCCAACTATAGATAGAATATATTCACTGATTAATTCACTACAATACGAGTACAAAGCAGCCTTAAATGCTCAAATGCATGAAACTGCTTTTTAAGGAATTTTGTTCCTTAATATATTTCTTAAACTTGGATAGCCAATAGTCAAGTGAATTGAAATTAAAGAATACAATCAAATTAACAGACATTTATTAAAATGCCATACTTATTACGAAATATAAAATTATTGTAATGGCACCGTATATTTCTTCTCATAAGAAATTTTTTGGGTTCCTTAATCAAGGAACCCGAAAGTTTCGTCATGTCCGTCTGGCCGTCCGTCTATTTAGCTAAGTAACCATTCCTAAAAACTGTAACTCGGCATGGGTATATAAATCAATCACGCCGACAAAACAGAAGAATAAAATATTAAAAACATTTTTTTTTTTGCGTAATTTTTTTGTCGTTAAACTCATAGTGCGTTGGTATCATTGGAAAGCTCGTTCAAAAATATTTTAGGTTTCTTAAATTATTGATTCGTTTGAGAGATTTGAAGCCGAAATTTTTGTTCTAGTTATGTGTCCCCAACCCCCTGGCCAGCTAAATGGCTGCGACTGGGAATGTGAAAATAGTCGTGGCAATAGTCCACATACTTCCCCTACCCATATCTTTAACTGTAGCCAGGCGATTATTTCGTAAATATATATAACAGATATCAGAAAACTTGAAACTGATGTCGAAAGTCATATCGAAAGTACATTACCCAATATACACAACATGAATAACTTTTTTAAATAAAACTAGAAATCTCCAAAGTATTAAGTTAAAACGTTTCCATACATTTAATATCTCACACCGTGCTTTTTTCTTTTGGGGATTCATAAAAAATTAGGTACGTGTACGATAAGCTGATACACAACCTAAGAAGAGCTAAAGAATCGTGTACGCCAAGCCATTGCTTTAATTACGCCGTAAATTGTAAGAAAAGTGCATTTAGAAACAAGGAAGGCCCGTCAATGTATCGCACTACAAGGGCGTCACTTAAAGCAACAGCTGCAAACAAAAAAAGCTTCCTGATATAAAATGGCAATATTAACTGTAATATTTTTATTTTTTGAAAGGATAGTTTTATTCCTTTATTATAATCTAATTGTGTAAATAGTGAATCTTAAATATTCGTATCTTTTACAGCGTTTAAACTTAATATTTTGGATATGTCTAGTTTTATTTTTAAAAAGGTACTGATGTAATTTTACTTATTAAGTAGATAACGTACTTTCGATATCAGTTTAAAATGATCTGTTATCTTTATCTGTTATATTTACGGAATAATTGCCTGGCTACACTTAGGGATTTCATACGTGTAGGTATCCTTAATGCATTTAAAAGGAAAACTATCACGGCTAAGTAGGCATAACTAGTTACCGAGTAATAGTCGACCAACTTAAAATTTACTTGGAAAAGCCAACTTTCGTACAAATTCGGCCGAAGACGCAACCATTTAGTTTGCACCTGCGTGTCGATGTAACTAAGAAAGACAAGTAACAACCACGGAACCCTACACTGCGCGTGGCATGACCCGCAATTGGCCGATATTTAACACTTAAACTCATAAGAAAATTCACATCTCTCACTGTGGTACCTAACAAACTTAAAATCCACCCAAAAATATAGGTGCGCGGCAAAACATTGCTGCCTTTAAACAAATTATTGCGAGAAAACTGCGTTGTAGTATCCGATGGATACCAAAAAGTTGTAACCTATAATTTTTTTAGCGACGTAAACTTCTTACTTTGAAGTATGGAGTAAGTAATATCATCCAGATAATTATTAAGAAGGCAGCCAATGTCACATGACTGCCTTTTAAGGAATTTTTCCTCAAAAGCGGCTTTTTAATTAATTATTGTGAAGTAAATTCTATGAACTATAATTAGCAATAGGCAGTTTGGTACATAAACTGCCTTTTAAGTAAGTGTTTGCCTAAATTTTTCCAGAATATTACGCAGTCAAAGGACTTTAACTGCTTTTTTATGGATGAATGTTAGATAACTGCGTTTTAATGAATTTGGCACAGGTAAGAATGCACTTGACTGCTTTTTATTGAAAAAATATCTCCAAAGCTAAATACGATAGAGAAACACGGGTAAGATTGGTCAACGCGTCTTTTTTTGCTGATCACGGCACAATATATAACTCAAAATTGGTCAATTGTCAGTTAACTGCCTTTTAAAGAAACACGGCAGGCAGTGATCGTCTTTCGGCTAATATGATTATGATGACATGTATTGGGTCACCACATCTTTGACCAACCGTTTGTATCGATAAACCCGTATTGCTACAAACTTATATCATTCGTAACCGATGACTGAGCATTAGAAAGTCTCTAAAAACCAATGGCCAAGCCTAATATCACAATTGGTTAAAACAAGGCGATGAAAAAAGGAAAGTAAAACTGGCATGACGCTATTAAAAACCCATTTCGCTGTGACTAACTCGAGATATGACATGACACACAGCTGACGGGGTCGGTGACCCCGCGGAATGCATCGGGGTCAATAGGAATGACCAAAGAAGTAAACAAATGACGATCCACTTTTGAACTAGTAATCATTTGGCCAACATCCAAGTTCGAAAATAATTTATTAGATTTAGTGTTTTACATACTAAAATTATTACAAATGCGTCGCGCTCTCGCACATTCCCGCATTTCTAATGCGACAATAAAATCTGTAAGACTGACAGACTACCTAATTGAGAACCAAATTTTATCTAATCACTTGAAATAGATATTAAGTAATCATTTTTTGCAGACCGTTCACTGGGTCGTAACTAGTTAAATAAAACAATAGTCAGTATGTAAATTGCATTTTTTACGTCAAATAGTTAATTATTAATTGAAATTCAACAATTTTGTTATCATTAGCGAACAATACGGAGTCTAGCTGAATTTGCCGACTGTGAAAATGTTGGTTAGCGTTCTGCATTGAGCACAAGTTGTATTTTGTACAGTCAGCATGACAGCAGTTGAAGTAATCATTATTTGTTAGCTACAGTGTACGAGATTTGGGACTGGTCTTATGACAGTTCCAATATGATGTAAAGAGTGATGTGGCTAGAATAAATCGATTGTCATAATAACCGATTACGATTGATGATGGCTAATAAAGGGAATCGATTGATTACTGTGTAATAATTATTTTTAGGAAATCAAATAGAGAGACAGTGTATAACTGTCGTCTGCTAACACAAGTGTCCTGTAAGTAAAGAGAGAGACTGATAGTGCGAGAAAAATTGCGAGAGCTCGCGCGCCGTGCAGAAATCAATGCCATATTTTCAAACGGAATATTTTGCACAATCAAATATGTCGGT
Organism: Epinotia demarniana; assembly: GCA_945867215.1. Classification (NCBI taxonomy): domain Eukaryota; kingdom Metazoa; phylum Arthropoda; class Insecta; order Lepidoptera; family Tortricidae; genus Epinotia; species Epinotia demarniana. Next base: position 9,682,775 of record OX244285.1, read on the forward strand.
TTCGATCGATGTGGTTTTATTTCGTATTATCGTGACAGTAATTAAATAATACATGGTTATTTCCTATTCACAATTATTTGATTCATATCGATTTATTTCTAAATTGACAGACTCCAATCGATTAAAGCAGTGTATCACTAAATTTAAAAAGAAAAAGTCGTAGGACGTAATGGTTTGCATACCGAGTTTTTAATGCTAATTTCCATACAAATAAGCCGTAAAAAATATTACATTCATTTTATATGTGCTAAAAAGAGCGTGCATGGAGATTGAACTTTGTTTTGTAACTCGGAAGCTATTGAAACTCTTTTTATTATTTCGATAAGCAGTGCCAATTTACGTTATATGGGTGCCGCGATGTGTCAAAAGACCAGTTCCAAATCTCGAACACTGTAACTTGCAAAAATAACTATTAATTTGTTGATATTTTTGTCTGTGCGTGTCAAGTACAAACAGCAGCATTTTTGTAGAGATTATAGAGCATTTTAACTTAATCTTCTCATCACTGTTATATTACATTGGTAATAGGAAGAAAATGATTATTTTTTGATGAATGATGTCTGTGTGTTTATTGTGAGCCCAAAATTTGGCCAACACTTTGAAGCACACTGTAAGCGATGCAATTTGTCACACCAACTTGCTTTAGTTAGCGTGCAAGTTATGTATTGCTGTCTTATTCTAACTATAGCATGTGGTTGTGACAAATTGCGTGTAAAGTGAGTAATTACCTTAAGATTGCTAGGTGTTTAGTGTGTGTGGACAACCCATAATATATAATACTAGCTGCCCGGCCCGGCTTCGCACGGATTACCCGTTTTCCCGTAGGAATGAAGCATTTTCCCGCGGTAAAAAGTAGCCTATGTTCATCAGGGATAATGTATGCTTCTAATGGTAAAAGAATTTTTCAAATCGGTCCTGTAGTTTCGGAGCATATTCAATACAAACAAACAATCAAATCTTTCCTCTTTATATTATTAGTGTAGATACAATCTTAAAGCCCTGTTTTGCTGTCTCTATACCTGGTTAATTGAACTCAAGTGTGACCGACGTGGATTCCGGTAACATTTACATTACGCCCATATCTTGGACATTAAATAATACGTGTAATGTGGTAATTAGTCTGTTTGAACTGTTATGACCTCTAACATGAAGGCTAATGTTATTCGTTAGCGGTTTACAACTCACTTTAAAAACTTGGAGATTTGATTTAGATGATGAACACACGAGAATAAGAATGTTACATATGTTCAAAATTAAACTAACTAACATTAACTAAATTAAATTAAAACTAAGTTAAACCTAATTAAAAAAGGCCCTCGAGGAATTTACCGAGAATGCTGGCGGCATTTCCTCGCTTTTTTTTTCACCTTGTAGTTATATATACTTCGGAAAATAAAAATATGTTATCCTATAAATACTTGTTTTTTTACTATTAACTAATTTTAAAACTATTCACTTACTGGTGATGATTGCTAAGTTTTAGAGCCTTCAAAAAACACCTATTTACCAGACCGAAAAAAAAAATGGAAAATTTAAGTGCCCAATTCACCGCCTTGGCTCAAATAAGTTGGTACTTAGAGAAGACCGCAGCCGTAATAACACACTTCCTCTAAAGTTACTGTCACCACAGAATATAACAATATAATAGTAATAATAGTGGCTGGATGGTTAGTAAAATCGCCAGTGTTTTCGAGGAAACGCGATGACAGTGGGTGCCTTGCATTTGTCTCTAGCTGTATTCTGTAACTAGTTTTAAGCTTCCCTCAACGCTCACCCACATATACACGGTGGAATTTTATCGGTGATCAAGAATCCAAAAATCTTAATTATCAATCTACACAGAAACCAATACGTGAGATCTCGTGCAATATAGCTCAAAATCTAATTAATCACTCTTAATTAACATCGGTAAAATGTATACTGACTGAATAAATGGACACCCTACTTTTATTGAAGGGAAGTTACTCGTAAGTGTACATACTGTAATAGAGTGGGCATGCTCGCTGGCGGATTTCTGTGTGTATTGTTATATAAAGAGAGAGAGAGAGAATGACATACTTTTATTTCATACCCAAAGTTAGAAAATTGATTAGATAAATGAAGGGGAGAAGGAAGACAATAAAGTTAATATACAATCGTATAAACAGTCTGTAACGGTGACTTATTTCATCTACGGATATTGTATGAATCATTTCATATATCGATACCTAAATAGAATTCCTGCTTTGGTAATAGACATGGCTGGAGGCGTAGGGCGACATACGAATTTCAATCGTAATAGCTGGAACATTAGAAGCTAAATGAAAATGAATAGTACGACTTTTGTGGTAAGGCAATGTGTTTACATTAGGGCTTTAATACTACAATCTGATTTGAACCTTATTGCTAAAGAGTTAAGGTTGTTAATGGGTAGAAATTATTGATGATACCACCAACGTCTGGCCTCGTAAACCTATTGACCCTCGTGACCCTCTTGACGCTATTGACCCTCTTGACGCTATTGACCCTCTTGACCCTCGTGACCCTCGTGACCCTCGTGACCCTCTTGACCCTATTGACCCTCGTGACCCTCTTGACCCTATTGACCCTCTTGACCCTATTGACCCTATTGACCCTCTTGACCCTATTGGCCCTTTTGACCCTATTGACCCTCGTGACCCTCGTGACCCTATTGACCCTCTTGACCCTCGTGACCCTCTTGACCCTATTGACCCTCTTGACCCTATTGACCCTCGTGACCCTATTGACCCTCTTGACCCTATTGACCCTCTTGACCCTATTGACCCTCTTGACCCTCGTGACCCTCTTGACCCTATTGACCCTCTTGACCCTATTGACCCTCGTGACCCTATTGACCCTCGTGACCCTTTTGACCCTCGTGACCCTATTGACCCTCGTGACCCTCTTGACCCTCGTGACCCTCGTGACCCTCTTGACCCTATTGACCCTCGTGACCCTCTTGACCCTCGTGACCCTTTTGACCCTCGTGACCCTATTGACCCTCTTGACCCTATTGACCCTATTGACCCTCGTGACCCTATTGACCCTCGTGACCCTCTTGACCCTCGTGACCCTATTGACCCTCTTGACCCTATTGACCCTCTTGACCCTCTTGACCCTATTGACCCTCGTGACCCTATTGACCCTCGTGACCCTCGTGACCCTATTGACCCTCTTGACCCTATTGACCCTCTTGACCCTATTGACCCTTGTGACCCTATTGACCCTCGTGACCCTTTTGACCCTCGTGACTCCGTGACCCTATTGACCCTCTTGACCCTCTTGACCCTCGTGACCCTTTTGACCCTCGTGACCCTATTGACCCTCTTGACCCTATTGACCCTATTGACCCTCTTGACCCTCGTGACCCTATTGACCCTCGTGACCCTCTTGACCCTCGTGACCCTATTGACCCTCTTGACCCTATTGACCCTCTTGACCCTATTGACCCTCGTGACCCTATTGACCCTCGTGACCCTCGTGACCCTATTGACCCTCTTGACCCTATTGACCCTCTTGACCCTATTGACCCTCTTGACCCTATTGACCCTTGTGACCCTATTGACCCTCGTGACCCTTTTGAACCTCGTGACTCCGTGACCCTCTTGACCCTCGTGACTCCGTGACCCTATTGACCCTCGTGACCCTCGTGACCCTCTTGACCCTCGTGACCCTATTGACCCTCTTGACCCTCGTGACCCTATTGACCCTCTTGACCCTATTGACCCTCTTGACCCTCGTGACCCTATTGACCCTCTTGACCCTATTGACCCTCGTGACCCTATTGACCCTCGTGACCCTATTGACCCTCTTGACCCTATTGACCCTCTTGACCCTATTGACCCTCTTGACTCTTTTGACCCTCGTGACCCTATTGACCCCCGTGACCCTAATGACGCTCGTGACCCTATTGACCCCCGTGACCCTATTGACCCTCGTGACCCTATTGACCCCCGTGACCCTATTGACCCTCGTGGCACTGTGACCCTATTGACCCTCGTGACCCTATTGACCCTCGTGACCCTATTGACCCTATTGACCCTATTGACCCTCTTGACTCTTTTGACCCTCGTGACCCTATTGACCCTCGTGACCCTTTTGACCCTATTGACCCTCGTGACCCTCTTGACCCTATTGACCCTCGTGACCCTATTGACCCTCGTGACCCTATTGACCCTCGTGACCCTCGTGAAGAGTATAAAAGGGAATGCCGAAGTAGTATGGGGGATGATTCATTTCTCATCGTTCGGACTGGCAGTGTCTCTGGTTGTGGGCTGTGAAATTATTGATGTGTGTTACCTCTATTGTGTTTTGGTGAATGGCTTGTTATTGTGAGGAATCTCTCTTCATAATTATGAGTCTTTTACTTTCCTAATTTTACAAGTTAATTGTATATTTAAAGGGGTATTAGGGCCTAAGCTATATTTACTTTATCGGAGGTACTCCGGGAGGTTTATATGGTTAAATCAAATATGTTTAATTTGCTAGTGGCCACTCCCTAGAATTAGACATGTTTGACAAGTGTTTTCGGAACTCAGTCAAAGCTGTATTTACCGTAACGGAGTTGGTCCGGAGGTTTATATAGTTAATCAAATATATTTAATTATGCCAGGGTACTCCCTGGGATTGAGTATGTTTGACGATTGTTTTCGAAATTTAGTTGGGGTTAATTCTTACTGTCCAATCAGCCGGAACACTGTCAAGAATCAGTTATCTGCGGAGTCAGCCCCACCTAACGGTGCCAACGGGGATGAATCCGTGTCCGTGTAGTTACCAGACTTGAGGTGTGGTCTGGCGTCTACCTCTTTACCAACATAGGAGACGAAACCCTTTAATCGGGGCCCTCACGTCTCTCAAAACAACTGACGGTGGAAACGTGGCTTGAGCATTTATGTGACGAAAAGCATAGGAGGATATCTCCGCTCGTGGAAACCGATCGGTTGCTTGAGGGGTCGTTCAGTGTTAAATATACTTATATATCAACATACCGTATGTCCAGTTAGTGCATCTTACTCGCTGTTTTCCCTTTAGCCTTCGGGCACAGCGAGGGGAGATGAATTACACAGGCTGTTAGAGGGTTGTCATCTCAGTTTCGCCGACTGAACTAATTACAGCTTCAATAGGGATACATTCTTGCTTCTGAACTAAGGTATGGTTCCAGGAGTAAGCAGAATAGGGACTGTGGGGTAGGCTTAGGAGTAAATTCACGCGTTATGGGGTATTAGGGCTTGAAACTATATCTACTGTAACCAATAATATTACAAGTGTTTGGTAGGATTAATAAAATTGAAGTTATTAATCTTATAAAATCTAATGACGACTAAAATTATTAATGAGTAACCAGTGTGATGTTTGAGTAGTACGGCAAGTGGTGTTGGGTTGCCGTGGGTTACACGTGAAACACGAGACAATTGTTAAATATCATTAAAAAGGTCATAGTATTATTCATGAAATTGTGATATCCGGATTGTTTCAGAAAGATGAAATAATTCTGGGTTTGATGACAGGCTGAGCAGTTCATCAAATCCATTTAAAATATCTTATTATCATGAGAGAGAACTCTCCATTTAAAGTATCTTATTTTCATGAGAGGGAATTCTCCATGGCATGGTTTGGGTAGAATGTCTCGCGTGTAATGAACGGTTTACCACGGCATTACTCTACGGCCGTCGGTATAAAATGGTCCAGGCCATCTTAGTTATACATATAAACGATTAATAATACTAAAAGATGTCAGTCGAGTTTGTCTCGGTGTATCTTCTCGAAACTGACCGCTAGGTTTGAGACACTGGTAGATTCATTCTCTGAGTCCTAAACTCGTAGGATAGCTAGGTAAGTAACTTGAATAGGATGTCCAGACTCCATTCCAACAAGAGAGTAGCCAGTGTGAGCAAAAGATTGCCACACGACCCGTCGATAGAACTTTGGTCCAAAATACATGTATTTAGGGCAGTCTTCTAGATAATAATAGGTTTAAATAAATAATCTTGATTTTATGAAGGCTACTCCTTGTTCAACCGGACATGTAATAGGGGATAGGTGTTTTTCTACCAAAAACAATTTTTAATTATAATCATAAAGTAACCTACAGTGTAATTATAATCATAAAGTGATTTATAATTACTTAATTATTCCTACAAGATTTAGGACTTTGTTATGCTCATAAATAGGAAAATAGCAGTTAAAAGTAGCATTTCAGTAGGTTAATTTATGTACAGATAAGCTAGCTTTAATTTTATTATGAATGGAGAGTCCAAAAACCTGTCAAGCTTTCATAAAAGGATCTAGGGTTATTACGGTACACAACACTTCGGGGTTCAACCACTAGCGATCACATTTTGGCCAAATCGTCAGGTATTCTTAAATAAAAGCACGCAACAAAAGTAGGTTTAATAAGTAGGTAAATAGAGAGTAAGTTACAGTAGTCTAGCACGAAGGAATAGGGTTTTACATTAAGTTAGAATTCATTGCAAAATATTTAGCGTTTCTTGAGCTTCAGCGGGAAGCTGCTTCGTTAGCTGTAGGATTATCGGAACCGTTTTCTAGCCAGGGGGGGTGAACTGTTACAGTTTGGTGCCGTTCCCTGGGATATCTTCAGTAGCCCTCACGGGCTACAGTTTGTTGCCTGAAGTTGGAGGTGAGCTTGATAGGTGTTGGACTCTTCATTATTTTCTTTCAATTATCAGCTAGGGACTCCGCTAGGGCAGTTTTAGGACTGCATCTGAAAAACAATAAAATTTTATTAGATTATTTGCACATTGCATGTGGAACCGACGGCCGTCGGGGCGGAGAGGTTCTCGGGGCGGACACATGCTTGCCGGGGGGGCGCGCGGTGTGTCTGCCCCGATGTATAAGACGCGGGGCGTTGTGGCACTCCTTGGGGGAGGGCTGTGTCCGGCGATGGGTGTCTTTCGACTGATGTGATAATGATTATGATGATTATTTATATATATATCACATGATATCGGTACTTTTAGTAAATATAAATTATTAAAATTATAGATTAAGGCGGACATTAATATAAGAAAAAATATATAAACTCATTGACTCTGGGGGGCGTCAATGAATAAATAATTTAAGATATGTCGGGGCGTATTCAGTGTGTCTACAAACAAAAATAACAGTTGTAAGGTAGTTCGTAAAACTAGAAATTAAGTCTTATAAATATAAAACCTAGGTCTTGTGCAGGGGATATTTCATAATATGTCAAGGAGAAATGAGCATGGTTTAGCACAACGGAGAGAGGAATTGCATTTTTGCAAGAAGTAGGCATTGTAGTAGGAACGCCGGCAATATTTATGTATTTCTATTATTTGGGGGCAAGCCTTCATCGCCAGTAGAAACAAAACCTAGCTATTCATAAATTCTGAGCACCTTAATCCTTTAATGTGGCTAGTATATTTTGTAGTATACCTTGAGATATCGTTGAAACTAGTGAGGCTCTGGTGATGTCATTTCTTTAGCGGCGTATAAGCACTGAACTGATATTTTCCAATGTCAGAACAACCTCAAAACAATCCTTGGGTTTTTGGAATGGTAGTCACATACGGTTATTTCTTAGTGCTCCTTGTACCTAAAAGGAAAATCATTAATGTGAATAATTTTGTACTTGTAGACCATAAGAATAAGGTTATATAGTGTTAGGAGTGTATGTACTTACATTATATTGTATGTGGTAATTAGGAAAACCTTGAAATTTGTATAACCCCAGTTCCTTGCAAGAACTTTTTAGTTCCATGTACAAAGACGACAATTTAATTACGTTTGAAGATACCATGACAAAGGCAATCGGTCGGGTGCATGAGTACTTAGTCAATGTAAGTAGGAAATACTAGGGCAGCTAGGGAGTATCTTTATACGTAATAAGAACAAAAGTTTTACATACCAGAATTATTACTTCAAGGCGGCAAGTGTAGATAACTCCGTGTAGGGAATGGCGCAGGCGCATACAAATATTACAAATGCTTATGAATGCATGTACGTCAAAAGACTACGAAAGATGACTCGCAACGTCCGTTCACTGTGTTCTCGACTTATAGAATTTAGAAGGAAAATCAATGGAGATTCATAGCCAAACTGAAATTGCGGGAAGACTGACACGAGGCGCGGCAAAGAGAATAAATATAACCGTTAACCGCTAACACGCACGAGGTGTCATTGCGTTTTAAAACTCCTATAGATATTATTCTCCATAGGAAGGATCTGCGGAAATAGTATCTTATAATCATTATTTGATTTATGCAACGCAAAGATTGCTCTAGCATTATTTTATGGTTTTTAAATATAAAGGCGAGATTTTGGAATCACTTCAGTGTGACACAATGTATACGAAAATACAAAGACGAAACGCTTTATGGGGTGTACAGATTATGTGATTTTGCCCAGTTTGTCGGTACAGCGTGTCGGGGTCGTGATTGTGCAACCGCATGTGCATGCAGTATCTCTTGACGAAAGGATCAACAGCACAACGTGCGTCCAGACGATAGCAATCGGTCGGATTCTGATTAGTTGGAACTGACAGATCAAGACATGTATACACCCCATTAACTTAGCGCGAGATTCCATAGATATGGGCAATTTATTGCCATACGGAAAAGCCAGTGTAGAAGGCCTTTAAGAACAAGGAACCGCAGATATAGAGCAGTCTTATACGCCTGACAACTTGTTGCAGCCGTGTGTTGTAGTGAAACATGAGACATCAAAATATACTTCTCCTTCTAGCATAGCAAGTTGATAGGGCGGACGGATCGCTTGCAGTACGGGTTTAGTAACAGCAGCGCTAACACGAGAATCAAAGTTTCGTGTATATGCATCCCTTTCACTCGAGTATCGTGAGAGCGATAGAGATGGGAATACTCGAGCTTCAACTTTACAAGTCCGTGGCTATAGCTCAGGACTTAAATAATAAGGGCATGTAAAAGATTTTATTTGAAATAAGGTCATTGAATTAACGTGAAGGAATTATTTCATTCTTACGGTAGCGGTAGCGACATCTATGGTAACACTCACAGATTGTTTCTTTTGAAGATGCTTTTATACTTACAAAGCTGTAACATACATTTATGGGTCAAGAAGGTAGCTAAGCCTCAATTAATGGGATCCATATCACCAGAGCTACCCATTTCATTATGTATCAATACAACGGATAGAACAAATTTGATAGAGCAAGATTGGTTTGAGAAAAGTGAAATGTTAGCCACGGAGGCTATTGTTCAAGTCAGGGAAGGTTGTGAGGATTAAATAATAAATAGACGTGTCATTGCGAGCATTATATGTTCTGGTTCGAACCTCAGAAAAAACAAGGCCAACAAAGACAAGAAAGTATGGAAAAATCCAGGGCCCAGTATATTTTATTATCATACAGAAGTCACGCGACGCGCGACGTGCATAGTATAGACATTGAGTTACAGGCATGAGAATTTTATTGAAAAAAGGAGAACTAAGCATAACCATACATTACATGGATAAAAATCAAGAATCCACATTACATACATTATCTTATATAACTATGACAGCTTGTTTGGATTATTTATTATGAAGTTAGCTGCATATGAATACCAGATTTAGCTTGGTAGCAGTACAGACGACCGTCTCATTATGAAATAGCAAGATAACATTAACACACACAGACGCGGTACAATATGATATGAAAATACGAAGATCAAAACAAGCAGAAAAGGAATTTCAGTTCAAAATGTTCCAAAAGATTGGATATTCTGATAAAAAGTATTCAACACGTTCGCAACCAAGAACTCGTCGGTAGGCACTCGAAATGTTTGTTTAGATGCCAGCTCAGCCGTTAGGAGGGCGGTAGTATAAAGTTATACGCTTAACGAGTTCTGTCCAATTCTGGTGCATTATTCCATTTTTTGGTCCGGATGCGAAAGTGTTAATGAAGTAAGGAATACTAGTCACATAGAAACTACAGATCTATCATTGCTTTCGCATTAGGGAAAATCATGCCCCGAGCAGGGTTCCGCTTGAAGGACTTCATGGAAATGGATAGCAATCTCATGGACTGGTGTGGGACGAAATTTCATATGCTGTTTCTTCACGGTAGTAGAGGTGTGCCTCATCTTGTTGACGTGCTGGCGACCCTGGAAACATAAATATGAATATTACTCTTCGCATTATAGAATGAGCTCCTACAAAAATTATTCACAAGGGTGGGCCGAGCACATGAAACATTGATATTATATGGAAGAGAGTTTAATTATAATACTACATAGGTCATCCTGAATTTAATTTTATTCCCTAAATAATAAGCATGCATTAAGGAGAATAACTTGGTGCGGGGGCGTGGGAGTGTCTAAATTGATTTGAGTTTAAATTACAGAGGTTGTGATAATTATTGACATTTAATAACAAAAACATATTTATTCCAAACTTTGATTCACTTAAGGAACAATGATATCTTAGTTTGGTAAATATACGAGTAGGCACGGATATACAAACTTCCTAATTGGCACGTACAGAGTTTTATTAATACTATGTAATGTATGCCGAACAGATGCTGTTTCGTGCATATATTATGGAGCACAGAATCATTGGAGAAACACAATAGATATAATATACGAGGAGCCACGGATATACAAATTACTTAGTCTGCATGTACAGAATTTTATTAATACTATGTAATGTATGCCGAACAGATGCTGTTCCTTGCATAAATTATGAAGCACAGAATTATTGGAGAGAAACAATAGATTTAATTACCTTTTTATATTACACCACACTAGGAGAATAACGATGTTGAGTCTTGTTGAGGCTTAAGCAGTCAGACTTGTGTTGGGTAGCAGCATTCCCCTCACGGATTCATACTGCTGTAAAAATAACAAACAGAAGGTTATGTTAAGCGGGAACATCAATAATTAATGTATGATTATGACAGTTAAACAAGATATAACTTTTGAGAAAGGGAAGTAATGGAAATATATTTTAATAAGATGACATGCTCGTCACACTGAAATTGAGACGAAATTATACAATGGTTTAATCGATATATATACATTCGTGGATCTACTATATATCTACTTACTATTGGGGGCCATTGTATGGTAAATTAGACGGGAAGATGTCAGTTTCCGCTGGGACCACTAATGTTGAGACGGGCCCCTTCCTTGGCATTTTGGCTTAATATTCCCAGTCGCATTATCGAGTCATCAATTAAAAGGGCGAGTGCATTCTGCTGTTCCTGGAAACACCATGACAAGAAATTATGACACCAACGGACATTATCGGACCGACGGACAAATGGACATTTAGTTATTTTGAATGAAAAATTGAATCAGGATGAATATCAGAAGAGAGAGACAAGTAGTATGTGAATTACTCTAAACTTGGATATAATATATTAGTAGAAAACTAGGTTAGCTAAGATAGCGAGAAGTTTTACGATCATTCGCAAATGTATGCTAATTACCACTGAAGTGTTACTGTTTGTCGATACAATGCCGAGTATTACGGGCTGCATGGCACCTTTTAACGTTGAAATACGTAGGAAGTCTCTTTGAACAAGCACAGAAAAAGGAAAAATTAACGTTAAGGCGGAAAGAAAGAATATTCTGGGATAATACATACCTTGAGGAAAGCGTCCATGTACCTAATCCAGCCCAAATAGCGGTAGTGTTGCATATCACGTTTGTCTTCATTTAAAAGTTTTAAATATGTTGAATCCACGCATCAGAAATCGAAAACGGACCACGACCCACGACGCGACGTGCAATTTTGACAGTTGACACTTGACAGTGACGCCACGCTATGATGTGTCAAGGCATAGAAGAAAATTGACTGAAGACAGATCACAGACAGTATTCGCATATATCGAGTAAATAATTTTCTTGAAGAATTACGCTTGTACGTTATTCAGGAATTAAAAATTGTATTTTCATTAGTTGCACGAAATAACAACAAATAATGACAGTGGTATAGTGACATCATATATAAAAAAATCTATTCGGCTGTAGATGGCGACACTATATATGAGAACACTCAAAATATCGACAATCTATGCCAGGAATACACTACTCAACAATAGATGGCGCAAACGATCACTGACGGGCCATGACTTTGGATCCATGTGTCAGTGGGAAAGTTACTCTATTTGACGACAGATGGCAGAGAGATGCAGTTTTATAATAAAATTCTTACGACAGATATGGGGCAACGTGTTTATAACAACGCAAAGCTGAGAAGTAATTTTAAAATAGATAATTAATGCTCGTATTTGTTAATCAACAATCGAGTGTATACAGTTTAATATATTTGCTACAGTTAAAAAGGTATTAAGAATTTCCGAACAAAATGGACGTCAGGATCAAGTGTCATGTCATATGAAAGAGAAAAATCGTCAGTTGACTTGAATTTCACACACAGTGTTTATACAAATAATTTTCTGTTTTCGGGACTAAGTGAATATTCAAACATTGTAAAACCTTTTTCAAATAAACTATCATTCAGGAACGATAAATCATGTGAAGACCTATAAAGACTAGTGTGAATGCGATCACAACAAGAAGTTATTAATTGGATCAAAGTGTTGTTGTAGCAGAATAGTTTTCCATAGTGGTGTTTTGTAACAAATAATAGTGAATATGGTGGCTCTCAAGTTAAAAAGGTGCTTCCTGACGTGGAAAGGGTAAACGTAGTAAACATTTAAGCTTTTCAATTTTTGAAACCCATTTATGCTTTGTGTTGTTAAAGTTTTGCAGGGCGCTGCCCATATTATCATTAAAATAGCGAAAATACAATTCAATTCAATTTCAATCATTTAAGATAACAAGGATCTCGGGTTTTTTTTTGTATGCTTGTGGGTAATTTGACTTAAGGGGTACAAAAAATCTTAAAACTAAATATATCACAGAGGGCTCACATCAGACAGTTTGAAACGGGTTCTAAAATTCGACTCATTCTCTTAATAGTTTGGTAGCGCTGTGGGAAAACGTCGGCTTTCTTAGTCACTGAGCCGGGTTCGATTCCCGACACATTTATATTTTTGTATTTTTCTTTTGTGTTTTATCATGGGTGAAAGACAATGAAATAGGTTTACCTACAAGATAGTATATTACTTTGTTGCAAAATGCTCTATACAAATTATAAAACTTGCGTTATTGATTGACTGTCAGGCAGCGTGGCTTAAAGCCGTTAGAAGATAAATATGAGGAATCGGCGATTCGGCAGCAGATTTGGGTGGATCTAGATGATTAATATGAGACGTCTTTATACTTGGAAAACCTCATTAACAATATACTTAGCTGTGGGGCTTAATTACATTAAGGCCTACTAAGGTATATTTGAAATCACTGCATCAGAGGTGTCAGAACAAGTTTGATCTATGATTGTGTATTAATGGCAACGACTTAGGGATCTGGTAATGCTGGTTTTTTTTGGAGTGGGGCAAATTGAGGTGGTTTTTATAATTTGCGAAATAGATTTTTATTGGGTAGGTTTGTTTTGTCAATTGGACTGTCGTTCGCCCGTCGCGAAATTGGACCTACGTGTGGTTGCTGGGTATCGCGGTTGTATTTGTGGGTGGATGTTGAGGTGCGCAGGTAACAAGTTACAGAATAGCCGGATTGTGAAAACTGATGGTTGAGTAGTAGTAGAAACTTTGATCAATGATGTCGATTTTGACTAAATTCTAGGTTTATTTTTCAATCAAAGATGGCGGATCTGGGTTTTTAAGAAAAATTTTTTGTATCTAATTCCATTAATTTGCTAATACTAATTTAAAATGTTGGGTTAATTTTGAATTAATTTTGAAAAATTATTATTGGTATGAATTTCAACTAATTTACGAACGTTAATTTCTAATTTTGGGTAAAAATTGGGATATAGCTTTGATTTTTGGAATGATCATCTATATTAATTGTATCTTACTCATGGATATGAATTTAAAAGTGAAACAATATACTTAATTTTGTATTTATTAGTGCAGTTAAATCTCTGGCGAGTATGATGAATTTTTATTTGTGGGGAAAATTTTATATTGCATCAATCAATGTCCAAGTGTTAAATCTGTATTGAAATGATTACACCTCATATGCTTTGGCTATCTGTAACAATCGAGTGCATAGGCGAATGAGGAAGGTACAAAATGATATGAAGCATGGATGCATTAATAAGGTATTGTAGGGAGAGAAAAAGGAGATGAATGAAAAGGTGGATTGATAGTGTGATTCATGTTTGGGTTTTTTTTATGTAAACATGGGTTGCTACAGTTTGACAATAGCTAGAGTGTAATCAAATAACCTAGATTTGTTGGTTTTGTTGGGAAAAAAAATAAAACAATAGGTCCCTAAATATTTATCAATAGGTTAAAATCGTGAAAACGATTCGACTCTTAGCATAGAGTAGTATTTGGGGACTTATACTACACACGCATTTCTACGCAAGGGTATACACACCTCATGTCGGTTAAAATAAGTCAAATTGAGGGTTAATCATAATTGAATCAGTGAAACTGAGCCGGAGTTTATTAAAAACTTTAATAAATTATGACGTTTTAGTTGACTGTTCTACCTGATGAGGCGAACAAGGTTACAACTGGATTTACAAATAGCCGCTTGTTTTGGTTATATTTTCTTTTTCTACATTTCTTACGCTGTTTTGACAAGTCATAATGGGAATTGGCTTATTTTATAAGACATGATACAGGTGCCAAGAAAACTAATTATTAATGATGTAGTTTGGGAGCACGATTCGAGCTTATACATTGGAGAATGAACGTCTCGGTACTTCTACCAAATAGTTTCTGTTTTACGTGGGGAGGTTTTGTTGGATTTATTCAAAGGAAGAGCAATGTTTCCTAGGATCACCGATTGGGCAATGTAATCACCGATCCGGGGTAAATCCTCCTTAATCGAATTACTAGAATTTATCAGATTCACAACCTGGTACCTCGGAGTGAGACAGAAATCCTTGAGGAAAAGCTAGTCATTAATCATTGTTATGGTTCAAGGGAGTCGTGTTAACTGACGAAGTCATTGATGATCATTTAGTACTGGTCAAAAACACATCACGAGTTTAGAAAAGGGAGGGTTGTCGCTGACAAATCTAGGACCTAGGGGTGAAGATTCTACATGCATGACCTAGGTCATACATTGCGAAATATTCACCGGGGCGTGTTGTAATAGAGTGGGCATGCTCGCTGGCGGATTTCTGTGTGTATTGTTATATAAAGAGAGAGAGAGAGAATGACATACTTTTATTTCATACCCAAAGTTAGAAAATTGATTAGATAAATGAAGGGGAGAAGGAAGACAATAAAGTTAATATACAATCGTATAAACAGTCTGTAACGGTGACTTATTTCATCTACGGATATTGTATGAATCATTTCATATATCGATACCTAAATAGAATTCCTGCTTTGGTAATAGACATGGCTGGAGGCGTAGGGCGACATACGAATTTCAATCGTAATAGCTGGAACATTAGAAGCTAAATGAAAATGAATAGTACGACTTTTGTGGTAAGGCAATGTGTTTACATTAGGGCTTTAATACTACAATCTGATTTGAACCTTATTGCTAAAGAGTTAAGGTTGTTAATGGGTAGAAATTATTGATGATACCACCAACGTCTGGCCTCGTAAACCTATTGACCCTCGTGACCCTCTTGACGCTATTGACCCTCTTGACGCTATTGACCCTCTTGACCCTCGTGACCCTCGTGACCCTATTGACCCTCGTGACCCTCTTGACCCTATTGACCCTCGTGACCCTCTTGACCCTATTGACCCTCTTGACCCTATTGACCCTCTTGACCCTATTGACCCTCTTGACCCTATTGGCCCTTTTGACCCTATTGACCCTCGTGACCCTCGTGACCCTATTGACCCTATTGGCCCTCTTGACCCTCGTGACCCTCTTGACCCTATTGACCCTCTTGACCCTATTGACCCTCGTGACCCTATTGACCCTCTTAACCCTATTGACCCTCTTGACCCTATTGACCCTCTTGACCCTCGTGACCCTCTTGACCCTATTGACCCTCTTGACCCTATTGACCCTCGTGACCCTATTGACCCTCGTGACCCTTTTGACCCTCGTGACCCTATTGACCCTCGTGACCCTCTTGACCCTCGTGACCCTCGTGACCCTCTTGACCCTATTGACCCTCGTGACCCTCTTGACCCTCGTGACCCTTTTGACCCTCGTGACCCTATTGACCCTCTTGACCCTATTGACCCTATTGACCCTCTTGACCCTCGTGACCCTATTGACCCTCGTGACCCTCTTGACCCTCGTGACCCTATTGACCCTCTTGACCCTATTGACCCTCTTGACCCTCTTGACCCTATTGACCCTCGTGACCCTATTGACCCTCGTGACCCTCGTGACCCTATTGACCCTCTTGACCCTATTGACCCTCTTGACCCTATTGACCCTCTTGACCCTATTGACCCTTGTGACCCTATTGACCCTCGTGACCCTTTTGACCCTCGTGACTCCGTGACCCTATTGACCCTCTTGACCCTATTGACCCTCTTGACCCTCGTGACCCTTTTGACCCTCGTGACCCTATTGACCCTCTTGACCCTATTGACCCTATTGACCCTCTTGACCCTCGTGACCCTATTGACCCTCGTGACCCTCTTGACCCTCGTGACCCTATTGACCCTCTTGACCCTATTGACCCTCTTGACCCTCTTGACCCTATTGACCCTCGTGACCCTATTGACCCTCGTGACCCTCGTGACCCTATTGACCCTCTTGACCCTATTGACCCTCTTGACCCTATTGACCCTCTTGACCCTATTGACCCTTGTGACCCTATTGACCCTCGTGACCCTTTTGAACCTCGTGACTCCGTGACCCTCTTGACCCTCGTGACTCCGTGACCCTATTGACCCTCGTGACCCTATTGACCCTCGTGACCCTCGTGACCCTCTTGACCCTATTGACCCTCGTGACCCTATTGACCCTCGTGACTCCGTGACCCTATTGACCCTCGTGACTCCGTGACCCTATTGACCCTCGTGACCCTCTTGACCCTATTGACCCTCTTGACCCTCGTGACCCTATTGACCCTCTTGACCCTATTGACCCTCTTGACCCTCGTGACCCTATTGACCCTCTTGACCCTATTGACCCTCGTGACCCTATTGACCCTATTGACCCTCGTGACCCTATTGACCCTCTTGACCCTATTGACCCTCTTGACCCTATTGACCCTCTTGACTCTTTTGACCCTCGTGACCCTATTGACCCCCGTGACCCTAATGACGCTCGTGACCCTATTGACCCCCGTGACCCTATTGACCCTCGTGACCCTATTGACCCCCGTGACCCTATTGACCCTCGTGGCACTGTGACCCTATTGACCCTCGTGACCCTATTGACCCTCGTGACCCTATTGACCCTATTGACCCTCTTGACCCTATTGACCCTCTTGACTCTTTTGACCCTCGTGACCCTATTGACCCTCGTGACCCTTTTGACCCTATTGACCCTCGTGACCCTCTTGACCCTATTGACCCTCGTGACCCTATTGACCCTCGTGACCCTATTGACCCTCGTGACCCTCGTGAAGAGTATAAAAGGGAATGCCGAAGTAGTATGGGGGATGATTCATTTCTCATCGTTCGGACTGGCAGTGTCTCTGGTTGTGGGCTGTGAAATTATTGATGTGTGTTACCTCTATTGTGTTTTGGTGAATGGCTTGTTATTGTGAGGAATCTCTCTTCATAATTATGAGTCTTTTACTTTCCTAATTTTACAAGTTAATTGTATATTTAAAGGGGTATTAGGGCCTAAGCTATATTTACTTTATCGGAGGTACTCCGGGAGGTTTATATGGTTAAATCAAATATGTTTAATTTGCTAGTGGCCACTCCCTAGAATTAGACATGTTTGACAAGTGTTTTCGGAACTCAGTCAAAGCTGTATTTACCGTAACGGAGTTGGTCCGGAGGTTTATATAGTTAATCAAATATATTTAATTATGCCAGGGTACTCCCTGGGATTGAGTATGTTTGACGATTGTTTTCGAAATTTAGTTGGGGTTAATTCTTACTGTCCAATCAGCCGGAACACTGTCAAGAATCAGTTATCTGCGGAGTCAGCCCCACCTAACGGTGCCAACGGGGATGAATCCGTGTCCGTGTAGTTACCAGACTTGAGGTGTGGTCTGGCGTCTACCTCTTTACCAACATAGGAGACGAAACCCTTTAATCGGGGCCCTCACGTCTCTCAAAACAACTGACGGTGGAAACGTGGCTTGAGCATTTATGTGACGAAAAGCATAGGAGGATATCTCCGCTCGTGGAAACCGATCGGTTGCTTGAGGGGTCGTTCAGTGTTAAATATACTTATATATCAACATACCGTATGTCCAGTTAGTGCATCTTACTCGCTGTTTTCCCTTTAGCCTTCGGGCACAGCGAGGGGAGATGAATTACACAGGCTGTTAGAGGGTTGTCATCTCAGTTTCGCCGACTGAACTAATTACAGCTTCAATAGGGATACATTCTTGCTTCTGAACTAAGGTATGGTTCCAGGAGTAAGCAGAATAGGGACTGTGGGGTAGGCTTAGGAGTAAATTCACGCGTTATGGGGTATTAGGGCTTGAAACTATATCTACTGTAACCAATAATATTACAAGTGTTTGGTAGGATTAATAAAATTGAAGTTATTAATCTTATAAAATCTAATGACGACTAAAATTATTAATGAGTAACCAGTGTGATGTTTGAGTAGTACGGCAAGTGGTGTTGGGTTGCCGTGGGTTACACGTGAAACACGAGACAATTGTTAAATATCATTAAAAAGGTCATAGTATTATTCATGAAATTGTGATATCCGGATTGTTTCAGAAAGATGAAATAATTCTGGGTTTGATGACAGGCTGAGCAGTTCATCAAATCCATTTAAAATATCTTATTATCATGAGAGAGAACTCTCCATTTAAAGTATCTTATTTTCATGAGAGGGAATTCTCCATGGCATGGTTTGGGTAGAATGTCTCGCGTGTAATGAACGGTTTACCACGGCATTACTCTACGGCCGTCGGTATAAAATGGTCCAGGCCATCTTAGTTATACATATAAACGATTAATAATACTAAAAGATGTCAGTCGAGTTTGTCTCGGTGTATCTTCTCGAAACTGACCGCTAGGTTTGAGACACTGGTAGATTCATTCTCTGAGTCCTAAACTCGTAGGATAGCTAGGTAAGTAACTTGAATAGGATGTCCAGACTCCATTCCAACAAGAGAGTAGCCAGTGTGAGCAAAAGATTGCCACACGACCCGTCGATAGAACTTTGGTCCAAAATACATGTATTTAGGGCAGTCTTCTAGATAATAATAGGTTTAAATAAATAATCTTGATTTTATGAAGGCTACTCCTTGTTCAACCGGACATGTAATAGGGGATAGGTGTTTTTCTACCAAAAACAATTTTTAATTATAATCATAAAGTAACCTACAGTGTAATTATAATCATAAAGTGATTTATAATTACTTAATTATTCCTACAAGATTTAGGACTTTGTTATGCTCATAAATAGGAAAATAGCAGTTAAAAGTAGCATTTCAGTAGGTTAATTTATGTACAGATAAGCTAGCTTTAATTTTATTATGAATGGAGAGTCCAAAAACCTGTCAAGCTTTCATAAAAGGATCTAGGGTTATTACGGTACACAACACTTCGGGGTTCAACCACTAGCGATCACATTTTGGCCAAATCGTCAGGTATTCTTAAATAAAAGCACGCAACAAAAGTAGGTTTAATAAGTAGGTAAATAGAGAGTAAGTTACAGTAGTCTAGCACGAAGGAATAGGGTTTTACATTAAGTTAGAATTCATTGCAAAATATTTAGCGTTTCTTGAGCTTCAGCGGGAAGCTGCTTCGTTAGCTGTAGGATTATCGGAACCGTTTTCTAGCCAGGGGGGGTGAACTGTTACAATACGTCAAGTGCTTGCTGGCTTTGGCGGGAAACTAGACAGATCAGATGAATTTGACAATGACACATTGACAGCTTATTGCTCATTTATGTTTTAAGTTTCTTTGGCTGATAGTTTGAAAAGAGATATTAAACTTTTCAGACTAAACCATTAGTAGGGTGACAGTAAATTTTAATTAAAATTTAATTTCAACTTAAAAATTAGTTATGATAAAAAAAACTTGGTTCCACTTAAGTACTACATAAACGTGACCGCCATCGATTACTGAATTAGAAAAATGGGTTCCTGTTCACCGATTAAATTCCACCGTGTATATCTTGACACCGCGACGCTTAGTAACTAAGCGTAGCTAGAGGTCTAGCTTCGTGACGGGTGAGCGCGTAGATAATAACAGCCAAGCTCACCTCGACGCTCACCCACAAATATATCTTGACAGCGCGATTCGCAATAAGTAACGTAGCTGGAAATAATTCTTTGTAGTTTCGTTAGGCGTGACGGAAGGGGTGAGGCGCATGTGCGCGAAAGCTTCAAACGCACAGAGAGCGGTGGCGGGGCGGCG
This sequence comes from Epinotia demarniana, assembly GCA_945867215.1. NCBI lineage: Eukaryota > Metazoa > Arthropoda > Insecta > Lepidoptera > Tortricidae > Epinotia > Epinotia demarniana. The sequence goes on from OX244285.1 coordinate 9,703,242, forward strand.
CGGAGCGGTGCGGAGGCGGTACCGGTTGTAATGTTCGAGCTAATATGAAATGATCCGCACAGAGCGGCGCGGCGTGGCGCGGTTTTCTGTGCGGACCCTTCCGTATTAGCTCGAACATTACAACCGGTACCGCCTCCGCACCGCGCCGCCCCGCCACCGCTCTCTGTGCGTTTGCAGCTTAAAGAATAACTGCCTATCTGTTAAAACAACAATTCCTCAAATCAATAAGGGCTCGGAAATGTATCCTATAGCCTATGGCCTAAGCAGGCTACGGTGCACAATAAAATTCAACATTTTTGGTATCATTAGCGAATTATACGGAATCTAGCTGGACTTGCCGACTGTGGCCTATAGCCTACGCTACGGTGCATGACTTCTTAACATCAGATAGAGCGTAAGTAAACCTACTTGTTTGTCACCGGCATGATATAAAGTTCGTTCAGGAATTAAGCAATTCTCTCTAGGAAATAAAGGTAATTTAGCAGAGATGATCGCCATAATAACGGGCTAAGCCAACATTACGTGTAACGGCCGAAACGAGTTTGGGATAGCGCAGAGCACACACGTCACAAGTACCGTACCGTCAAGGTGAACGCTTGGGCCGGTGACACACATTTGGGTTGCAATTGGGTTATGTGACTTATGTGGTTATTCTGACGCCGTTTTGCAATTTTTTTGGTGAATCAACAAGAAAACGTTGCAGTCTGACTCCCCCCTGGGTGCCCCGTATTATCTCTCGTCTGTGTCTCGTTGCGTCGTAGTCCTATCGTCTGTTTCGTCACTTATTTAATTAGTGTTTTAATATTATATTTCTTATTCAGTTCGTAGTACAGTAATACTAGTAGTAGTAGTGATGCAATCACGCTTTACGTCGTGAATTCATAGGCTAAAAACTTAGAAAAAAAAACAGACAGCAGTGGCAACACCACCAGATGTCACATTAATTAGTGTTTTCGCGCCGAAACGGAACGCTGTATCAGACAGGGAAAAGTGATTTTTGAGCGAAAATTTTAGCTTTTCAAGATCATTTCAGGTACCCAGAGGGGAAACAATAACAAAGAAGCAAGAAAGTGAAAGAGTGGTTTGATTTACGAGCATTCAATATGAACTATAGTAACTGTGGGCCTGAACCGGCCATTGTGGCACTCTTTGAGGGAGGCCTTTGCAGCTATTACAATGTTAATGTGGATACGGATGTGATTGGGGTTGCGCACGCTCCAAGCTCCCAATGACCTTCGATCTATAACTGTCGGTAACCGTCTTATCGTGTTTTTTTTTGGCTTATCGTATCAAAAACAACGTGGTTTTCCGATAAAGTATCCCATATTTACTTCAAAACTCACCGTTTTCGGAATACCTGACAAAAAAAACGTTTTTTTGGACGTAACTTTTGTGAAAATGAGTTAAAAATAAAAATTTCACGTGGATTTTTATTTTTAGAGACGTCAACAAGGAACAGTTTTATGAAAGTTTGATATATAAAAGTGCATAAACAACATGTTTATATCGAAAACAGAGTTTTTTTGGACCATGAATTGATTAAGTATAAGAAAATAAATATAAATTATTTTCAAAAAAACTCTCGTGCAAATGTAGGTAGATAAAGGATTGAAGAACCGATAAGTGTTTGTGCCATAAATATATCTATAGTTTAGACGCAGGAATATCAACTAAAAACTCGTCAAAACTAGCCAAAAAGCGATTTCTTAACATGTTTTTGCTTTGTTTGGCGACAGAAGTGTGCACAAGCTATCTTCTTAAATAATATCATACCTTGTAAATAGTCCACATTAAGTATAACCGGCCCCGCCCCCACCCCGCTCTGCAACAACACGTGCAGCACTAACGCACACACTGACACATTCAGTATAACACGTGTCGTGTCCACTATAGTCAGTCTCGTGCTCGGCCATACTGATATGGGGGGACCCATGGTGTTTAGTGCATGCCGGGTCTGGAACAAGAGAGACATTGATTAGTATTTGAATGGGTCAAACATTATACATATACGGGTTGTGGCCTGAAATAGGAGCAAAAGATGAAACGGGCTTGTGAGCAATTATTTCCAGGTGGTTATCGTTGAAAAGTAAGCTCGTTTTTTATTTATTTTTCTTTAAAGTAAGTTGACGTGTATTTTTTACTCATCTGGGGTGACACTAGTAGTTTCACAAAAAATAAAGAATCACAAAATGTATCTTTTAAAAATGCAAAAACGATTATGGCTCATTACAAGATGTTACCTCAAAATCTGCATTGACTGCTGTGCTAATCTCGTGGTGTCAAGATACATTACTTGGGGGTCATCACTTTAGATAAACATTTCTCCGAATTAAAAAAAAATTGGACACAAGGGGTTACTGCAGATGCTCTAAGGAAGCGTCCTATTAAATATTTGCTCTTGTTACATGACACATACTGTATACTTAATGGTTAAACGAACTTACCTGAAGTGAAGTTTGGCCATAATTATATGAGACGGTACATCCGAAGAGATTTATAGATTTGTTTACTATGTAGTACTCATTTTTCAATGTACTAGGCATCACACAATATGTTTATAGCTAAATAAATAAAAAATAGAAAATAAAGAGTGCTTTAACTGATATCTCCCTCCCACTCCTCATACCGCGTTCTGGCTCATTGTCTGTCATCGTCATTATATTTAGAGCAAGACACCTGTTTCCTACATTATAGGGTTAAATTACACATAATTGCATGGGTTTGGGAGGGTGATAAATCTCTTCGGATGTACCGTCTCATATAATTATGGCCAAACTTCACTTCAGGTAAGTTCGTTTAACCATTAATTATATTACGACGGTACATCCTCGAGATTTATAGATTTGTTTACTATGTAGATGTTTAGAGTTCTTTGTAGGAATAGGTGTAAACAATAAAGCAGTACGTACGCAAAGATTAATCATGTATTTATGTTCATTCTAAACTTGATTTAATTTCTTAGATCTTTCACATCTATATCTTATTAGTAATCAAAAGTGGCTTCGGCAAAGACATTATCCTCTACGTTCATCAAAGGTCTGTTATTGTATTTCGCGAAAACAAGTGAGTTTCCGGTCCAGCCTGCGCTCTTTTTTATGAGATCTAATGATACGCCTTTTCTATTGGCTGCCGACGTCGAGGCATGGCGAGTGCTGTGAGCAGTAAACACGTTGGTATCTATTCCGCTTTCCGCTAGCACTTGCTTGATCCAGCGACCTATTGTCGCAGGGCTAGCGTTATGCGCAGGTCTTTTGATTGTCAATATTAATTTATCTGCATGTGGCATGTCTCTAAGATGCTTTGTCATCTCTAAGTAGGCGAATAATGTCTTTCCCGGACATATTTGTTCCCTGTGCACAAAAAATGGTATAATCAAACGTGGATTATTGCGTCCTGGCGCAGAGGTTTTAATTAAGTCACTAATCAGTATTTCAATATTTGAGGCATTAACTGTGATATTAGATAATCTGATAAGTGATAACGTCTGCAAGCGTTGTGCAGTCGACAATGCAAGCAGAGCTACCATTTTTTTTGAAAGTTTGTCCAGTGGCAAATCTTCATTAGGGTACCAGCTTGATAGGTAATCAAGTACTTTGTTTGGGTCCCATGTGTGTTGGTATTTGGGCAAGCTTGGTTTTAATCTAAACACCCCCTTAAGGAATCGAGTTATTCGATCGTCCTCGCTAAGCCGTCTACCCAATATCAGAGCCAATGCCGATCGAAGAGTATTTAAAGAGCTGTAACTAGCCCCATTCTTAAATTGAGTTGTAAGGAACTTAAGGATTACAGGTACATTAATCGTGTAGAAATCATGTTTCGTTTCCTCACAAAATAGCCACCATTTTTTGTACGCACAATTATATTGCTTTAGTGATGTTTCTGCTAATGATGCCATAAGTATGTCAATTATGTCCGAACTTAATAATTGTCTTGCGTACGCTTCCCTGATAACAGAGATGACACCAGGGTAAGACTTTTCCACAATGGATGACTGCTTCTGAAAGGAGACATGAGCAAATTGTGATCAGGTCCAAAATAGATAGGTTCATATAGTGATAACCTTTTGAATAGTGGGTACCATGGTTGACTTGGCCAGTAGGGCACAACAATGACTCCTGTTGCTTTGTCGTTAATGATTTTACGTAAACATTTTAGTATAAGTGAGAACGGAGGAAACGCATAGAAAAAGTTAGTGCTCCAGTCCACCGTGAATGCATCAATATTAAACGCTTCCGGGTCTCGTTTCCAGGAAATGTATCTAGGACATTTAGTATTAACCCTGGTCGCGAATAAATCAATCTCTGGACAACCGAAGGTTTTGACTATAAGATTAAACGCGGATACAGACAGGCTCCATTCGGTATCAATATTAGTTCGTCTCGACTCTTCGTCCGCCTCGACGTTGTCTTTAGACTTAATGTATGAAGCGAATATAAAAATGTTTCTAGCTTCACACCATTGCCAAATATTGCGCGACAAATCATTAAGGTGACTGTATTGTACACCACCGTACCTATTTATATAGGCTATTGCTGTAGTGTTATCAATACGCAACAGTATTTCTGTGTTACTCAGTTCACTGGCAAAACATTTGAGTCCATTAAATGCGGCTTTTAGTTCAAGTGTGTTTATGTTGCAATTTAATTCATCTAGATCCCAGAAACCACCCGTCCTTTCTTTGTTACACGCTGCACCCCAACCTGTCAAAGACGCGTCTAAATATATTTCTAACGCATAGCATCCAGTGCGTATATGGTTTTTGGTAGTAGAAATATTGTCGATCCACCAAGACAAATCAGGTTTTAATGAGTCAGCTAGAAGCATGTGCTTGTCGAAATCATTGTTAGATTTTTTAAGTGCTAAATATTTTTCTCGCTCTAAGCGCTTTGTATACACCCACCCATAAGCTGCTGCTGGGCAAGCGGAGCATAACAAACCGAGAAAGCTTGCAAATTCTCTAATAATTAAAGAACGTTGATTGTAGATTGTTTTAGCACGATCGGAAATTTTTTGACGTTTTGCTAACGGTAATTTAAGACACATATCCCTTGAATCGAGTTCGAAACCAAGAAAGGTTTGGGTTTTACTGGGAATGAGATGACTTTTAGGATAATTTATAACAAAGCCAAGTTTTTTCAGCAGATTGATTGTTTCCAAAACGCAATTTTGACAATCGTGGAAAGTATTGCCTAAACAAATAATATCATCCAGATATATTGCTATCATTAGGCCCTTATTTCTTAGGAAAGCTATGACTGGTTTCATAAGTTTTGTGAAGACCATCGGTGCCAGGGACAGTCCATTTGGCAGACACTGAAACTCATATAGTTGCCCTTGAAACTGGAACCTTAAATATTTCCTACTGGGCTTGCCTATAGGCACTAGCAAATATGCATCTTTTAGGTCGATAGTGGCCATAAAAATATTATTTGACATAAGTTTGGCCACCGTGCGGATGTCCTCCATTTTGAAATGTTGTGGAACAATAAACTTATTGAGGCTTTTCAAATTAAGTATAAATCTATATGAGCCATCCTTTTTAGGTGTAACGAAAATTTTGGAAAGGAATTGTCCTGACACGTTGCTATTACAAGATTTACAAGGAACGATTGCCCCGGTATTTTTCAATTCAAATATTGCCAGATTCAATTGCTCCATTTCAAATATGTTGAAATGATCATTTTTGGGGACTGAACCAACTTGTAGCACGGGACGATAAAAAGGAATTACATAGCCTTTTACGTATCCTAGAATTATAGGATCATCGGTCAAGTCACACCAATTACTGTAATGATGGTGTAGTCTGCCTGCGTGAGAGATTACCTCTGTTAGTTTTTCAGGTTCTTGGAGTTCGGCTTCGAGGACATCGGCGGTCGATCTGCAGGCGGCGGACGTCTGTTCGATGGTTGGCCGTAGTACCGGTTCCTTGGCCCACCCTGTCTGCGATGTTGTTGCTTGTGTTTCCTGGGTGGGCCCTTCCAGTTTTCCCGATGAGTTCCCGGGGACCTTCGGGAGGGACCCGTATTGCCGTCAGTTCGTTTGACTTGCAGGCCAGATCTCTCAGCTGTCTTAGATGTCTTGATTTTCTCGCCAAGGTTTGTTCCGAAGAGGTAAGCGTCTCTTTTAACGTCTTTGACGATGTTGTGAAAGTTTTTGTCTAGACTTTGGCCAACCAATTTCCTTCTGTTTAATGTGCTGTCATGATGTAAGTCAAGGAGGATCTGACTGATTTCAGAGAGGCTTTTAAGCAGCTCGATTTTGTTGAAGTCACTTCTTATAATTTGAGACGTTAGGTTTGACAGGCCAGCAATACCCAACCCCAGATGATATTGGGTTTTTTCAAGGACTTTGTCCCTATTTTTAACAGACTCGGTGAGAATCGGTGCAATTTCCGGGTTGAGTTGAGGCGCCTTTAGGAGGGTGAAATTTTCGGGTATTAGTGTCTTCTCTAGTATATTTTGTTTTTGTTCTTTGGTTAAACCATCCACGATTATATTACCCCAACGTTCGGAGACCTCGTCCAGTATTTTAGGGCCCAATTTTTCGTCCTTGCCTATAGGATCACCCAGTGCTATAAGAATGTCATCTGACAGGGGTGCCGTAATACTGTCGGCGGCATTACCCGTGGTTTGTGGTTCATTATTGACCGCGGTGCTACTGGGAGCAAGGGCTGTGGCAGGAGCCGTGGCTGAGGGCAGGATTTCTGCGGCAGGAGTCAGTTCCTGATTAGTATTCACCATTGAGGTGCTAGGTTCATTTTGAGATACCATTTTGGGGCCAAATACGGCCGATTTTGGACGAACGCTAGTCCCATCTTCTGACTCTTCAGGCCAAGGTGCAGTCTCGTAGTCTGAGGACCGAGGGGTACCCGAATCGTATCTTGAATACTCACTCCTGTAGCTTTCTGAAAGCGTACCGAGAGAAAAAAAAACGTCTTAATAAACAAGTTTTGAGTCACAGTCGCAATCACGTTACGACGATGGACTAGTCAGTTATCAGCCGTGACCACATCACGGAGTATAACTATTAGAATTTCATGAAATGAACTCGGGTAGTGGAACTATCAACCATGACCGCATCATGGAGTATAGTGTGTCACAGTTCAAGATACTATAAAGTCGGCCTGACTTGTGAACCGGTCCAAAAAATCATAAAGATCTCAGTAGATAACGTTATCAATCATGATCGCATCATGAAGTATAACGAATACCGAGGTTTAGTACGGAAATAACTGTATCTATTCTGGAAACTACACGTTAGGAAGAAAAACAAAATTAAAATAAAAGTAACCTATAAGGTCAAAAGTTCTATGAGTTCGTTGCAGTCTTAAAGTTTAACGAGTGGATTCAATTTTGTAAGAAAATACTATTATATCCATACTTATTAAAGTATGTGCTTAGTCGAAGAAGAAACAGTTAAGTAAACAACATTGATTCGTAATTTTATTTCAATGACGCAGTTATGCTATACTGAGCACTCGCTACAAACGTTAAGGTCGATTTTAGCTCGATCATTTATTACCCGTAAATCTGGACTTACCTTCACTCGAGTCCGACGGGTAGTCACGTAATTGTTTCTCTAAACGCCGTATTTTGCGTTTAATGTGGGATTCCCTATCCTTACGTTTACGTTTCCCCATGTTAAAACTATATGGACTACTACTAACTTTTAAAGTAACGCGTGCAGTTAATTAGTTATCACGAGCACTTCACGTTTCGATGTTGCGATGCCCGCACAAAAAAAACGAATGACGATGACAGACAATGAGCCAGAACGCGGTATGAGGAGTGGGAGGGAGATATCAGTTAAAGCACTCTTTATTTTCTATTTTTTATTTATTTAGCTATAAACATATTGTGTGATGCCTAGTACATTGAAAAATGAGTACTACATAGTAAACAAATCTATAAATCTCGAGGATGTACCGTCGTAATATAATTAGTCGTATGATATAATTAGTCCCTTATCTTATAGTACGCTTAGTAAGACCACTGCTGCCAAGCGGTTAATCACGTGAGTTTCAATCTAGAAGACGTCGGTTTGTCACCTTACCAACATGGGTTTCATAGTTATGTGTTACACAAGGGTGCAAAGTTGTATTTTAACCGCGAGTGTGGCATTGAAACACGAGCTAGCCAATGGATCCTAGGGTTTTACCACGAGCGTAGCGAGTTTTGCAACTCACGAGACGTCAAAACAACTGCACCCGTGTGTAACACAAATCTTAAAATATCAGAAATAGATATATCTTGTTAGTTCGTGATTTATATCAATATTATAAACTATGACCAATTAAATAAACCACAATGTACCCATTTGTGCTTTTTCAAGTTCTTAGACCAATTAGTAATGGAAGAAGTACTTGTTTTTGTTTTCTTAGATTCTTAGAGAATACAAAAAATATAAGTGCGCACTTGTAACTAAATGAAGTTGCATTAAAATTCTACAATTTATCTTTAATTATAAACACAAGTTTCAGCTCTGTACTTTGAACGGAAGTGTAAAGTTTTTTGGAAAAATCTCCAAACTTACTTTTTGTCACTTATGGTTTTTCTCCTAGAGGCGGCAGTTTAGTCGTTACTCGTCTTTAGTCGAAGTGACTCAGTTTATAAGTTTTAGAAAATGGACCTTTGGAATGTAGTGATTCTAGTCTACGCCGCTATTTTCGACCGGATGAGGTTCCGTGAGCCGAATTATAACCACCACATTTACAAACAATGGTTAAATCAATTAGAATGAATCTTTTCTTCCGTTTTTGTGTAATGTGTAAACTTTATAATAAGACTTTGAATGGTAAGAAATGTTTTCTTATATTTTATCTGATTCAGCCTGATAAAAAGATAAAGCATTTGTATCAGCAATTATGTTAGTGCGAGAGAGGCGAATTATGTACGACATAAAGGTGTTCATGCTAGCTAGGCACTAGGCAGGACCAATAATAAAACAGGCTTAGATAAAAACGTATCTGTACTTATTTTGTTTTACAGGATATTTTACCCGACTGCCGAAGGAGAGGAGGGTTATTTAAATAACTTCTTAGCATGCCAAATCAGAAACAGTGTATGCAATGCAACATAAGAACGCTTTTTTTATGGACACCATATAGGTATGTATCTAAGTATTCATACTTAAAACGTATGAATAATTATTAGTATGGCAGTCAGATTTTTACAAGCTTTTAATTAACTTGCCGTGCTGGGATGTAAAGTTTGGGTCAAATCTTGAAAGCTAAATTAGATTAGTTACAACCACTTTCAATTGATGGGCTCAAATATGGTATACTTGCCTATCTTCGGTGACAATGACAATGCGATAATATAAATTGACCATAGGAACTCCTAAACAACACAAGATAAACTCATCGTTTTTATAGGCTCGATGGAAACCTCTCAATGAACAAAATTCAAAATTAAATGCAAAATGTTTATTTAGCTTGGGTTTATTTTCATTATTGCTTTATTTATTGGCAAAAACATTTAACTACACTAAGCTAAAAAAAAGAAACTAATAACCTTAAAACTAATAAAAACGTTTGCTCCCGCTGCCAGGCGGGAGTGTGCCCAGAAGGCTGGCGGCATTGCCACGTTGAATGGCAATACGAGTATATACTGATCCTCTGGGCGAGGTCGAACAACGATCAATTGCCAATGGACAATTTTCGCGTGGGAGGCACGGTGCGGAGTCTCTAGTTGTTGAACTATTCACCGGTATTTACGCCTTGATACATATGTATACAGGTTGTCCCAAAACTTTGCCACACGGATTGAAAGTATCTTAAATGTTGAAGATAGGAAACTTTATGAAGTCGTAAATACCGGTGAATAGTACAGCAACTAGAGGCTCCGCACCGTGCCTCCCACGCGAAAATTGTCAATTAGTAATTGATTGTAAAACCTTTTATTGCGCGTATTCCAATTTGACGAATTTCGCGTTTGTATAAGGGTGGCCACAGCGGGATAAAATTTCATGGGAGAGGGATGGCATTTGTGCATATCATTTATCACATCATACAAGAGTCGAAAAATAAATGCCATCCGATTTGTATGATTTTAAGTGCATTTTTCCTAAGTTCTCGTCCACCACCATTTTTTTCCGGCTTCCAACTCTGACGGCTCGATAAAAATTTTTTACAGTGTCTTTGTAATTGGCAATTTTCAAGCGGGTGCCTGTCCATTTTTTTTTCGCTCGCTTACTCGGCTCTGGTCGCACTAGAGCATAAAAATTTCATTATATTACGCACTTTCAGGCTACCTACCGCGTTTCAATCGGTTGCCTCGCGACAATTTTTTTTTTACCACTTCCCTCCCATTTCCGAACCTGTCACAGTTGACTAAGTTCGGATGGCAGGGCGGTTCCACATCACTTCGGGAGCTCAAATACCGCGAGCCATCCGGTTGCCTCTCCGACATTAAATTAAGCGTCATTGGCTGGAGTCAGCGTGAGTTGGGTTTAAAAAAATTAGGAGCAACTTGGGAGTTCAACCTTTGAATTTTCGAGGAAGCAACTAATTTTGCTTCTGTCAAGAGAAAATGCTCACAATGAGTAGTTAATGACTGTGAAAATACTTAGGGCGGGTTGCACCGACTTACGATTACAGACCGATCAACGTTAAATATGGCGCTGACAGCTGTCAGTCCATAGAAACTTGTCAAACGGTTCATACATTCAGATTTTAACGAACACCGCTTACGATTACAGACGGTTTGGTGCAACTCACGCATAGTACAGACGGCAATAAAAGCTTGTACTTACTGTTTGTTTTTTGTTAGAAACTAATTGGAATCCTCTTTTTGTTTTACTTGTTTTATAAAATCGAGTTAAAAAAAATCAGTAAAATGAGCGAACGATTAGCCCGGCATGATGGCAGCCGGCGCCCACGCAACTTTCACAGTTAACGGTCACACCACTGGCCCACTTGCGTTGACATAACCTGCGCGCGCAGATTTACTGTTGATACAAGTTGGGAGACAGCCGAAATAGATGAATACACATACATATTATAAACTAGAGGCTCTGTGAGCTGTAGAGCTCACGAACCTGATGTTTTTCAAATATTTTTTTTTTTTTAATTTTGAAAAAGTGGTGTGAGAACAAGAAGGTATTTATTTGTCGAAGAAATACACAACATCTATTTTGATTTATGGAAATCTTATCTTCTTACATAACTATTTTCATATGTCATGAAGTCATGAATCTGCAAAACAAAGATCCAAATTTCCAAAAACTGCACAAACAAATTTTCGGGACAATCGGTTGAGAAATTCGAGCTGTAGGGGAGAACAGCCGGACAGCCGGACACCGGACATTGGACAAAACGGTTTTCGCATAGAACTACGTTCGCTTCGCTCCCTCGTTCGATAGTATAATGATATAAATGTTCGTTATTTTATTCATTGTATTTTTTTAGTATCTATTAGTATTTAGAGCAGGGGTCGGTAACGGGCGGCCCGCGAGACCCCTGCTTGCCTCCCCGGCTGTTTTGTATGTAAAGGTCGTTAAATTTAGAATTTAGGAATTGCCTGATAAAGTCACAAATAATTCAGCAGTGCGGCCCGCGTCAGTTTTGTTAGCTCCCATTTGGCCCTTCATTGGTTGCTAAAAGGACCCCTGAGCCGCCTGCCTATCTCAGGCGCATCTACAAAGTCAGGACTCAAGAATAACACTACGGTCAGCGATGCCGCCAGACTGGTTGTTCAGGAAGCGAATGCCGTTACTGCGTACGCGCAGGTCGTTGCTATCCTAACTATCCTATGCTAACATGTCTGGAACACTCGGCTGTTGTTCTTTACTCCCTCATACGCCTCACTCCACCGCCACGTCTAACGAAACTAGACCTTTACCTAAGATTAGTTGCTACGATTAGTTGCTACGATTAGTTGCTACGATTAGTTGCTACGATTAGTTGCTACGAATCGCGGCGTCGAGATATCTATATTTGTGGGAGATAAGATATCGGGACTCGTGTCCAGCACCCCTATTCTGTAACTTGTTTTAAGCTCACCTCAACGCTCACCCACAAATATAGCTAGACACCGCGAGCCGTAGTAACTAAGCGTAGGTAGAGGTCTGGTTTCATTACGGGCGGCTGGCGGGGCGAGCCGTATTAGCGCGTAGCGAATAACAGCCCGTAGCTGTTATTCGTAACGTGCTAATGGATCTCACCTCACCCCTAACCTAATGATGACAACCTAATGAAAACTAAATGACATTCTAGGTTGTTACGACTGCGCGAACACGGTTGGGTTTCCGACTCGTGTTTGTGCGGATAGTTCTACCTGTATCGACGTCGGCATAGTGTCTCGGACCTGTGACGTCACCGCCGCGCCGATACGTACACCTATAAGCGACCACAACGCGCAGGTGTTTGCGTTATAAACAGAACATTTGCAACGCGAAAAATGTAACACTTTCATTGAACGTAGACTCATAAATGACCAATCGCTATACCTATTTTATTATGACATTGATCATTATAATTGGAATTTTGTATATAATAAAGATGTTAGTATAAATAATAAATTTTGTAAATTAATTAATATTTTGACGTATTACATTGACATTCATTTTCCCATTAAAAAAATCCGAATAAAAAATAAGCCAAATGTTCCGTGGATGACCGACGAAATAAAAATACCTATATATGGAAAACTTTAACGACCTTTCTCACTTTAGAGAACAATATCCAGAAAATAGCGCCATCTCCCGATGCATAAATCATTATTCAGATTTAATTAAACGCAAAGTCTTAGAAGCCAGGCAAGATTACACACAAAAAAGATTGCGAGAAAGCCGAAATCCTTCCAAAGAAATTTGGGAAATTATTAAAGAAGAAGTATCACCTGCCCAGGGCAGAAAGGACATAACCCTAAAGTGCAACACCAAACCCATTCCAAAAAAAGACATACCCGGCCACCTGAATTCACACTTTTTGAGCATTGCATCGAAATTAAACGTAGGCGTAGATGAACAGCTTGTGATGCGATATCTAACGGACTTCTTACAGACCGCCAATGTTTCTACCATTGAATTACCCGTTGTCACGCGCGCTGACCTCGACCGAGTTCTCAAGATCTTAACGAAACGTAGAAGTACCCTCGATATTTATGATATCTCAGTAAACATAATGTTATCTATCTGGCCGATACTTTCGGAGATGTTAGTGTTGAACTGGCCATCAGAGAATTATTTATGTTTGACATGCTTTTGAATTATTACTCACTTGACGTATATAAACTGTGAATAAGGGACTATTGTTTTATTAGGTTATGGGAAAATTTTACAATTGACCCTTTTATAACGAGTATTTTTCATTTTTGGGATCAGTTTTACAGTTTAATTTGTGTTTCGCAAATATGAGTGCCCAAAAATTGGAGCGCTTTAATATTGAGAAGCTACGCGGACTTGACAATTGGCTGGTATGGAAATTCGATATAAACCTGCAACTTACTATGCACAAGCTGCAAGATATGGTGAAAGGCGTCGAGACTCTCCCTGTACCACCTAGAAAAGAAGCGCCGGCTGACGAAATAGCAAGTTATCCAAGGAAACTTACCCAATATGAAGATCGTGACGCATTACTCCAATGTATCATCGGCTGTAGCGTCTCCACGGAACCTAAACGTCATATACTCACTGCTAAATTCGGTAAGGAGATGTGGGATTTACTTCACTCAGTTTACGAGCAGAAGAATGACAGACGACTAGATTTGTTGTACTGTCAGTTGTTCACTTACCTACACGAAAGATGAAGCTGACGACATAGCCACGCACGTTTCTAAGCTGCAGGCATTATGGCAACAACTCCACGACGAATTAAAGGAAGAAGGATCTCTCCCTCAATCATTGTTAATGAACAGGATACTGAACACGTTACCGTCAACATATCTTGAGTTCAAGAATGCTTGGGAGTCCGTGCCTAAGGAGAATAGGAGTATTTCTATTCTTACGGAGCGTCTGCGTCTTCATGAACAGCGCTTCGAAGACCTGGGTACTAACCCTTCCACTTCCTCGTCAACGTCTGACAACGCTCTTTTGTTGAACAAAAAGAAAGTCAAATGTTCACATTGCAACAAGATTGGACATACTAACAAACAATGCTTCGTCCTCAAGAAATTGAAGAAACGAAATAAGAGTAACGAAACCGTTCAAGATGATGGTGACGCATTCCTATCTCGAATTGATGTCTCAAATTCAGAATTTATAGTCGATTCTGGTGCGTCTCACCACATCACGTCTAACGCCAATTGGTTCAGGAGCTACTCACCTTTCGATAAACCAAGAGCTTTGCGACTTGGAGATGATCGGGCTATGTATGCATACGGCCAAGGAATTATAGATGTTGAAATGTCTGTACAAGGCAAATGGAAACGTGCTCATCTAAACAATGTTTGGTATGTACCTCAAGCTGGACAAAATCTATTCTCAGCGGGTTCAGCCTTGGACCATGGTTATATAGAGGTAGCTGACAAGGACAAGCGTATCTTCAAAGATAAAAGCGGCCAAGTTAAAGCTGTCAGTATCAGAGATGGTAATCTGTATAGACTTTTGATGAGAGTAACAACTGTCAATGCTTGTGTTGTCAAGGAAGGAACAAGCGTGCAAATTTGGCATGAACGACTTTGTCACCAAAACAAAAGACATGTTAAGGAAATCCTTACACGCAACGGTATTAAGTTTTCACCTGATCAATCTGACTGTGATGGCTGTGTATACGGAAAAATGACCAGATTGTCATTCGGTACTAGGCAACATCGTGGCACAAAACCCGGCGATCAAATTAACGCGGATGTCTGTGGCCCTATGTCAGAACTATCACTTGGCGGAAGAAGATACTTCGTTGTATTTAAAGATGACTTCACAAGATTCAGAAAAGTTTACTTCTTAAAGCAAAAATCTGAAGTAGCCAGTGTACTACCTAAATTTCTTGCTGAAATTAAAACTGCTGGTCACGTTGTTAAGGAATTACTTACAGATGGCGGAAAAGAGTTCAATAATGCCGAAGTACATCGTATGACAGAAGCAGTTGGCTTATACCACCGTCTGAGTATGCCGTACACTCCAGAACAGAACGGCGCGGCTGAAAGAGAGAACAGGATTCTGGTTGAGGCAGCGAGAAGCATGCTATACAATAAAGACCTGCCTAAGAAGCTGTGGGCCGAAGCTATTAATACTGCGAGCTATGTACTTAACAGAACTGGACCGACACAGATCGAAGGGAAGACACCATACGAGCTTTGGTACAATAAGCAACCTCATATTGACCACTTACGTATTTTTGGCACAGAATGCTTTGTACATATTCCAAGCCAGAAACGTAAGAAGCTCGACAAAAAGGCTATCAAAGGATTTTTGGTTGGATATTGCGGAGATAAGGACGGCTATCGTATCTGGATACCTGAAAAGAATGACGTAATCATCTCAAGAGATGTACTGTTTAGATCTGAAACAGTTTCTTCTGACTTCTGTAAGCTTCCGTATATATCTGGTGAGCGTGAAGATCACGAAACAACCGAGGTCATTATTACAGAAAACGATTCTTCTCTTCAGGACGATCAAGATGAAGCTGGACCATCCGACACAGCTGAAGATGAAACTCCTCCTGATCTTAATGAAGAAGCAACACATCATTATAATCTAAGAGATAGACTATTGCTTCAAAGTTCCAGATCGAACTGTTGCATCTGTCTCTCTGAAGATGAACCTCAGACTTACAAACAAGCGATGAAGTCAGAGAACCATGAAGAATGGATTACTGCCATGGAAGAAGAGTTGAATTCTCTCAAAGAAAACAACACGTGGATTTTGGTAAATTTACCTGAAAATAGAGAAGCCCTTAGCAACAAATGGGTTTACAAGATCAAAAAGAAGGTTGATGGTTCTATCGACCGTTTTAAAGCTCGACTCGTCATTAGAGGTTTCAGTCAAGAGCACGGTATTGATTACCACGAAACTTTCAGCCCTGTTGTTCGCTGGGATACAATCCGCGCTATGTTAAGCGAAACAGCTATTAGAAAAATGCATATGACCCAATTCGATGTGAAGACTGCCTTTTTATACGGTGACATCGACGAGGTTATTTATATGAAGCAACCTGTGGGATATGATGACGGATCAGGCCGAGTATGCAAGCTCATCAAAAGTCTGTACTGCTTGAAACAGGCGCCTCGGTGCTGGAACAAGAAGTTCAGTTCCTTTTTGCTGAAATATAGATTGAAGCAAAGTGACTCAGATCCATGCTTGTTCATAAGTCAAGACCGGCAGCTGATCGTCATGATCTATGTTGATGACGGACTGATCTTATCACCAAATAAGACACTTGTGGAAGAATTCCTTAGTGCTCTGACCACAGTATTTCAAGTTCGCACTTCAGAAGTTGGTTGTTATCTTGGTTTGCAGATAAATCAACAAACGTTGATGGATGAATGAGGTGTTTTCAACTGGTGTTTACCCTGACATACTCAAGTATACGAGAGTATGCCCGGTGTACAAGAGTAAAGGTGAAAAAACATCAGTTGATAACTATAGACCCATATCGATAGTACCTAGCATCTCCAAAATTATCGAGTCTATTTTGTCGCAGTTGTTAATGAAACACTTAGAGAATGACTTAGTAACTGACAGACAGTTCGCTTACAGAAAATCTAAATCAACCACAACAGCCGCCTATGACATGATCAACAGCATTACGACAGGCTTAGATGACAAATACAAAATAGCCGGCATTTTTTGCGATCTGTCAAAAGCTTTTGACGTCATAAACCACGACTTGCTAATAAAAAAGCTAAAGTGTTACGGCCTGCTAGGAGGTGCTAACGACCTCATGAAATCTTTCTTGGAAAACCGAACCCAAGCTGTTGAGGTAATGCTAGGCGGTAAACGGATGAGATCAGGGAGCGGCAGCGTGACGGTCGGGATTCCACAGGGATCAGCGCTGGGAAATACCCTATTTCTCGCATACATAAATGATTTACCATCTGCCATTACTGAGGGTCAAATCACTCTATTTGCCGACGACACAACAGTGGTAGTTAAAGCACGTACATACGAACTACTTTCTGAAAAAATCTCTACTGTGTGTGATCAACTAAAGAGATGGTTTTCGGCAAATGGATTGATACTGAACGTCAGCAAATCCAACATAATGGTGTTCTCTAGTAGGTGTGCTCCGAGCGTAAGTATCCAGTGCCCGATACCCATGAGCGATAAGTGCAAGTTCTTAGGCTTTACGGTAGACCCCACATTAAATTGGAAACAGCACGTAGACTTGCTGTGTAATAAACTAGGCGGCGCAATATTTGCATTGCGCAAATTAAAGCCGTTGGTTTCCCGTGATGCGCTGAGGCAAGTATACTTTTCTCACTTCCACTCGCTTATGACATATGGCGTAATCCTATGGGGCAACTCGACCGACGCTGGGAGGGTGATGCGCATGCAAAAACGGGCTCTGCGGACCATGCTTGGCCTCAATCAGAGGCAGTCCTGCAAGACTCTGTTTACCGAGCACCGAATCATGACGCATTACTCCCAGTATCTCTTCGAGGTCATTATGTACACAAAAAGGCACCTGCCTCAGTTCAAGCGAGTGGAAGTGACGGGTAAGTGCTTTCGCAGCACGGGAAAACTTAGAACAGTACCGCGTCGCACGGCACTTCACGCCAAAAACGCACGGGTTATCGGGCCGACATACTACGAGCACCTTCCCGCTGACATAAAGAGTGAAACATGCGAGGTGACATTTAAACGCAAATTGAAGAACCTTTTGTTGGAAAAGTCATTTTACTCGGTAGACGAGTACATCAAAGTTATTAAATAAATTGAGAACCAATTTGAAATTTTTTTTTGAATGATTTTGATTTGTCTGTATTTATTACCTGTTTATTTATTTTCATTTTTGATTGCTATTATTTGTTTTTGACTTGACATCATTGTAAATTTATATACTTGATAGGTACTTCATGGGTACCACATTTTCATTTTTATTTTCGATTATTAACTTGTGACATGTGGTTTAAATTCTTTGCAACATCTATTAATATTATTACATTATTTTAAATGCAGCTATATATTTTGTATATACGGTGAACATTGTTTATTAAATATTCCACATTTTTAAGTTATTATGACTATTTATAACGATCACTATATGACGAGTAGCATAAGCAAATGTAAAGTGTTATGTGAAATTTGTATACTGAGATAAAATAAACTAAACTAAACTGAACTAAACTAATGAAACTAGACCTCTACCTGCGCTTAGTTACTACGCATCGCGGTGTCTAGATATATTTGTGACAAAATAGCGGGGCTGTATAAAGTTGTTCGTAAGAGTGAGCTATGAAAGGTAGAAATCATCCGATAACGTTGCTAGCTACGTATCTCTTTCAATTGGTGTTTTTTTTCGCGCACCACCCGTCTATCTTGGATAGTTCCCAATTTTTTGAGTGATGAACCGTCAACAGCCCTTTAAGAACAGCTGGAACCGGATATACGAAATCGTTTTGACCCGAGGTGAAACAAAAAACTTGGTTCGCTTTGGCTGGCTCGTTAAATTATAAAGCCTGTAAACAGCCAATCGATCACATGACGCATTGTTACGTTAGGCAGATTTAAATGTCACTTTTCGAATGGGAAAATGACAGTTGAGAAGTCCTAACGTGCGTTCGAAAAGTTACGGGGTCCCTTGTGGACCCCGTGTGACCAAATAATACTGTGACGTTAGTAGTCTGTCCCTACAGTTTCTCTGCGTGAGCGCATCCGCAGCAGAACCAAGGTAACCAATATAGCCCTCCGAATCGCTAAACTTAAGTGGCAGGTTAAGGGTGGTGCCTAGGGTTTGCAATTAGAATAATCCGTATATTCAATTATCCGAATACTAATCCGCGAATTATCCGAATAAACGGATATTTTGAAAACACTAATAAAATCATTTATAAGCAGGAAAAATTCAAAAAAAATACGAGAAAAAACACTAACGGCTAATGATAATGACGTTTTATGTCCATCTGTATTGCCCAAATAAGGTGTTTAGACAAATGTTCCATAATAAGTATTATATTTTATTAAATAAGTACCTGAATACCAACTTACATAAAATATTGATATGTGATGTGATGTGATTTATGATATTAATAACGAATATAACGATCTCAGATTATACAAGAATGTTAAAAAACAAACATTGATTTACAATTGTTATACTTAAAGTTGATTAGTTTTATCTAGAAATTTTATGTGATTTATTATTATGTAATTATATTAAGCTAAGTATCCTAGTTTCCAATTAATAAAACATTTTCTCAGTTTAATTTTTATTATAAAAATTACAAATTACGTGATGTGATAATGACAACTCATATAATGATTATAAAAGCATGTTGTATTTTTAATTTTCAGGTTTTTTGTTACTTGACTTGTTGATTTTATTCATTACACACCTTTACATACGCTAATTTTGTTTTATTTTATAAAATACCAAAATTATCCGAAATTATTCAAATATCTGAATATTCGGATAATAAATATTGAAGTATTCAATTATCCGAATATTAAAAAACTGGACGGATATTGCAAACCCTAGTGGTGCTAAACCGTCTGTAATCGTAAACTAAGTAGTGTTCGATAAAATCTGAATGTTTGGAAAGTTTTACAAGTTTCTATGGAATGACAGTTGCCGGCGCCATATTTAACGTTGCTCGGACTGTAATCGTGATTTGGTGCAACCCTAACAGAGCGTTTGTGATTTATAAAAAGTTGCTGATTTGACTCTCCGTTGAATACCGCCGAACAACCTACATAGTACTAAGCAATAAAATCTGTGCCAATCACTGTCAGCACATTATACTTTACGTAATAAATTAATCAATTAATGTTTTGCATATATAACACATAAAAATATATAAAATACAAAAGGTACATTAAAACTATATTTAAAACTAAAACTAATTTAAAAGGGACCTAAATAAAACCTAAAAAAATATTCCTAAAGGACCCTTCGGCAGGGTCCAAATGGCAGGTAGAGAAAGCTGCCCGCGCGAGGGTCGCCTGTTGCCTCCTTCAGGCGTTTGCATATGTATATACATATATATTGCCATTTCATATGCATTATTATCTAGTAATTAAAGTTACTTACATAGTAAGGATCGCAAAATGCTGTGTACGATAATATGCATGATCTAAAACTGGCTTGCCGTGCGGGTTCGTCCGGTATTACAAACACGAGCACTACCGGGATAAAAAGTATAGTGCCTACGTAATTTTTTTTTTATATACTCGTAGGTGCTAACACGAGAAAAAAACCGGCCAAGAGCGTGTCGGGCCACGCTCAGTGTAGGGTTCCGTAGTTTTCCGTCCGTCACAGTAAGTGTCCCCACTTAAGCGTTAAAAAAATGGGCTATTGGTTACATTGAGTTGACATATTACGTACTAACCGGTTCGAATCCCGGCAAGACAAAAAATTGTGTGATGAGCATAAATTTATTTTCTGATTCTTTTGGATGTTTTCAATGTAAGTATTTAAGTATTTATTATGGGTGACGTAAAAGTCACGTAATGGAGCAAGGTTGAAATGTGTTGAGGGCGATGGGCTAGCAATCTATCACTGCAATATCACACTTTGTCGATCTTTTATACCCACATTTATGCCAAAAGTGGGGTTGGAATATAAGTCTCATGTGCTCTACCTACCTCTTTTGGGAATAAAGGCGTGAATGTGTAGTATGTACTTAAACTTTCATGATTCTCACACGTTATTTGAGATCGGGGGGATCATACATGAGATGAGGCCTGTGCCCAGCAGTGGGACGTATATAGGCTGATGATGTGATGTGTGATGTGTGATTTGAGATCGGGTGGCGCAGGAGGTCGGTCATTGTGGCATTCTTTGGGGACCCCCTATGTCCAGTAGTGGTCTTTCGACTGATATGATGATGACTATTTATTGTGATGGGAGGTAAAGGTTGCGTCGTGGTAGAATGTTCGCGATCCCATGGCGTCCCTTTTCACGGCAATGAGGGAAAATGCCGGTGTGGTTTTAGTGGGTCCCACATAACCCCATATTTCCCGACCGGGGGAATGGATAAAGCATTTCCTCATCGATATAAAAAAGGGAGGTAAAAGTCGACGCTAAAGAAAAAGTTGCACAAACAAATGAACGAGTGTTTTTTTAATTTGCATCTGTGAGTCAGTAAGCGTTCGGAAACAGGTTCGAAGCTGGCAGGTGAATCACGACCGGGAGCAGACCCACTTTCCGATTGAGGAAAAATAAGCAAAGCCAGGTGCGGCAGTTAATTGAGAGAGCCAGTTTTTTTTTATATAGGTACCTACTCACAGACTGGTGCGACCTGGGTTGTTATTCGCTACGCGCTAAAGTACGATTCCCACCGTCAGACTCGGGCCGGAGCGCATTCTATTACATGCAAAGGAATTTGAACCGTATGAACAGTAATTACATTTCATATTTGAATGCATCGTGCATCATCTACTGCGAGCCGGCAGCTACCGACGCGGTCATCTGCTGTATAGACGGTTCAAATTCCTTTGCATGTCATAGAATGCGCTCCGGCCCGGCCTGTTCGGTGAGAATCGTACATAATGCGGCTCATCCCGCCGGTCACCCAGCAAGTAACTAGACCTCTACCTAGGCTTAGTTACCACGCATCGCGGTGTCCAGATATATTTGTGGGTGAGCGTTGAGGTGATCTTAAAACAAGTTACAGAATAGGGGGCTGCGGTGGCGTACAGTAGTAATTTTGATAGCTATTGTCAAATTTAGTTTAGACCGCCACCGCAGGCCGCGCCAGTGTGATTCAGGCCCTACATGCCAGAATGATACATACAATTTAGTGTAATCTACGTTTTTACTTAAAAGTATTTGACAACATTTCAAGATATGTAATGATCGAATCGAATCGAAAACCATTTCGGTAATTATCTTATCTGAACGTAATAAAGCGGTTTTCCCATTTTTATTCTTACTCGTTTCGGAGAAAATCACTAAAATCTGTAAAACGCGGTATACCCCGTGCGTGACGTCATTCCTACGTCTGTTAGTGAAAGATGTGGACAGGTGCCATAGAGAGACCTAATAATGACGTCATATTTTACTTACGACCTATTGGAATTCACTACTTTTAATTTTGATATATTTGGATGAAAATAAACATATAGGGGGAAATAAAAAAACACGTATACCTTAAAATTTCATTTTCTGTCCAAATAAATCATATAATGGACCACTTAAAAAAATGAAATGTTGTCAATTGTATGCGGCATGAGGTATTTGGGTACATTTTTCATTTATTTGTCTAGCCTAGCCATTCAGATCAATGACGCGTAGTGGCCATCTTCAAGAGGCAACCGGATGGCTCGTGGTATTTGAGCTCCCAAAATGTTGTGGAACCGCTCTGTGCAACCCGAACTGAGCTAACTTGGACTGGGGCGCGAATAGAACAATGTATGAAAAAAAAATCGCGAGGCGGCCGATTGCGACAGCGGCTCCCTGACGCTGTTTATATAATGAAATGCTGGTCTAAATCACACTCTAGAAGTCTAGAACATTCACACGTGGCACTTAACGCACAATAGCTATCTCAACCAGGCAACTGATAAACATTAGATAACTGACCGGATCGGACGCGGTGAAGTATTCGCGCGTCGCTTCCTAATATAACACTTATAAGTAGTCTATAATAATTATAACCCCTGTAATTTCAGCAGTTCTTCTATAAACGTCAAATTCCGACAAATTGATTCTGACATAATGTTCCGCATGACGATTGATTGTATTATTTACATTATAAGTTACTTTCCGACACTGTTTGGCGTTTTGATCCATTTCAATGCTAATAAATCCGTGAAATTTAATAAATACGGTAAAATAACGACACAGATTACTATACGTCTACTTGCAAAAGAGAATAAAACAAGTTTAACGAAGTTACCAAGGTCGAAAAAAAATTGTTCCGTTTCCAGACTTTTTTGCCTAGCTTTCAGTACAAACACTGGTTAAGATTAAGGATAACAAATTAAGAAATCGTATTTATATTTACTTACTTTTAGGATTTAATTGTTATACAGCGTAGCAGGCAGCCAGGCACCGTAATTGAGATAATTAAAAATAACCCTAAAAAGTAAAAAACGGACGAATTGCGTCTTTAAAAAAAAAACATTTGTTAACATTATTTAGCGTGGCTAACTTTTTACAAAACTGTCGCAGGAATTGGAATCTTCTACCTATGACAATAGAGTTTCTTTTTGATTGGACTACTTTGATGCAATGCGGCCAACTCAAATAATTTCAAGTAGCTGTACAATAAAACACGTATGACTACCGAGCTGCTTCATTTAAGACTTATTAATTGCTGAGCGGGAAAATGCAATACAAAATATCGTGTATTTATGACTCCTAATGATACATGCTCGGTTAAGTATTTTTCATACTACAACGTTGGCAATAAAGCTTACGATCCGATCATTAAGGGGGTGCATCGGAAATCGCGTGCTTTGGAACGCCGTTCTGACTAGATTACGATACAATAAGGTCTGATTTTTAGATATATGATTCTTGACTATATGATTGCTTATCTGATTTAATCGATACATGATTACCTAAGGTTTCTTCGTTCCATGTTGAGCCGGAGGTAAAAGCTATATGCCTTCGTTCGTAAAGTACACAAGTCTTTTTCGGGTCAATGTATCCATTTTTATAATAGATTACCTAATTCAATTTTGGCTCTACACTTTCCAGACCCCGTATCATGGTCGGCCTTATCACACGATAAGTGACTAGACTAGATAGAGCATCCATCACTGGCTGACACCGTTCGATAGAACGAGACGGACGCTCTATCTTGTCACTTATCGCGTGATAAGACCGACCATGATACGGGGCCAGCTGTAAAAATTACTTTAAAAAAACATTGGTGTCAGAGGCTTATTACAGGGTTGAGAGCATAAATTATTAATTATTCATATAGAGCTTAAGAGGCCGCAGTAAGCTCGGCTGAATTTCACCTTCCGATACAAACGTAGTTACGCTCTCATTTTAAAACTACGTGTTGGATTGTGACGAAACTTTGCATATACAATGGCATGAGGTATATCTATGTCTGTAATTAGTTTATATGGTTCCAATTTATAAAACAAAGTAAATACAGCAAAAACTAGTTTTGTATGAAAATTTTAAATTCGCTGTATTTTTTTTACTATGGTATCTTAAGCTACGTAAACTAATTTCAGACATAGATATACCTCATTTCATTAAACATGCAAAGTTTCGTTACAATCCAACACGCAGTTTTAAAATGAGACCGTAACTACGTTTGTATGGAGAATCGAGCTTACTGCGGACTCTTAATAAAATATAAAAAAATACAAATTAAAAATCTTTATTGCCACAACTACCAGGAAAACAAAATCCACTAAATTACAAAAAAAAAGTAAAAACATTATACAAAAACATGCACAGATTTGGTAAGCATTTGATTTCGTGGTATAGATAGGCAATGGGTACCAGCCTCAGCTTTTTGCTTGATATATGTGAATATACCCAGCGCTGATTTTCAGACAGGTCCTTTTTTTTTACTCACATAGCTTATTCGGAAATATTATGTTCTTGTAGAACAACGCATTATGATGATTTTTTTTCTTTGTATACATAGTCAGTTTGACTTATTTTAAGTAACTATCAATGCTATAAGCTTTTTTTGGCAAAAAAAATTCTGATTGTTGAGTTTGTTTCGGCGTTTCTTCTTAACAGGTCTTCTTTTTCAAAAACGCTGTTGGAATTTTGACTTGTAAAAGTGCCATTACGTCCTGGTTGCAGAATAAAGTTCATATATTTATTTAATTTATGGTGAAAACCGGCGTCTCAATAACCCCGGCGTGTCCCATGTTTCCCCACTTGACGGTAATGATAATATGGTAATGATAATATGGTAAAGGTATTCGGAAATATTATGGAGATATGCTTATACTTCCTACCCCTATGTGATGCAAATTACACGTGCATATTGTGCAACCGATTGCATGTTTGAGATAGTACCGATATGTGCGGGCGCTATTTACAACACAATGGTGGCAAATACGGCCCGACTAATGGTAGCGGACGCCGTAGCCTAGCGTTCGCTGAGGTGTATGGTCGTTGACCTTACTTCTATATCCTTTTATTTAGGTAGGTGCACCATACGGAGATAGAAGGGGAGGGTTGAGGCTCTCCTGTCATTGCTAAAGATTCTGTCAAAATTTTAATTTTTGGTACTAGCTTTTATTGCTGACTTAAGTACGTCGTCTTATAGATCTCTTACGCTACTACTTTGAAAAATTTTATAGGGTCATTGCGTAAGTTAGTGACATACATATAAGCAAGTGACGAATTCTTCAGTGACTTATTTAATTACAATTTTTCCCCGAGGTTCGAAACCAGGTTACTTACGGCATCTTTTTTATGCTTTTCAGGCTTTCTTGACCATAATAAGTCCTTATTTATTTGGGTTTGTAAATCAAGATAGGTACCTACGTCTAGTTCGATAAAATGGTAAGTACCTACCGTAATTAATTTCGTGAGTAAAATGACAAAGTATTATAATATAGTAACTTCTTTTTTGCTGACTGACACATTCGTTACTTTGACCAACAAAACAAACAAAGAATCTCACTTTCGCATAACTTAAATATTGGTGTCAATTATCTATGCCATGCCTTTGTTTTTCCTCCTTTCCTGTTGTATCATACTAAAGAAACACAACCACAAACCAACCGTATTGCAAACCAATAAGACTTACAATCAATTGATAAACACTTTGAAAAGGATTCAAAACTCGAAGCGACCCCGATTGAACGTTAACGCCGTTCTATAAATGTCAATATTAAAATATGATTTGAATAAAATATCGAAAAAAATCATTGGCTTTCTTGTAGCACAAAATCGTGAGGCAGCATTCCGTACGGGACCGGTCATTTCTCTGACCTACATTCTATCAAGGTGCCACTGCGATAGAGATTTAAGATATTTCAACGATTCAAGCACATTTTAGCACTTATATCTCAAAGAAAACCGTTAATTTTAATTTTAAGCTGTGCATTGCTCTTTCCAAAGGCCGCATTCCAATTAAAAAAGTTGAATACTATTTCATCATAAAACAATCGATACAAATACGCACAAAATAATCGAATAAATTGCACCGAAGCTTCCTCGAGAAAGAACTTAAAAGGGTCTTTTATAATACGATCGTTCATTTAAAAATAGAACGCGAGCCAGCGTACAAAAAGTTTGCGAAACTTTTAAGATTCGCAAATGTCGCTGGATATGCTTGTTTCTGTATGTGTCTCGCTTTGAGCGTTTCTCGAGGCAGTAGGAAGAGCAATAACCTATGATTACAGGGCCGTTAGTCCTACAGTGACTGAGCAGGGGAAAAACTGCAAGTCTTTCTAATTATAGTTTCATTTAATACAGCAGAAACGGTTAAAACCTAACATGTAAAAGATAATTAACACAATTATTTTATAAGTTAAACTAGATTAAGCGGCGGAATTCTTTAATTTATGTGCGCGGTTTGAAGACCGTTAGCGAACTTAGGGTCACCAACGGTGCATTGAAATCAATTTTATATTCACCTGTTTAACAGAGTCACAATCACCATGTCATTATCACACAGCATTTAATTAAACTACAAAAAAATACTAGAACTAATGCGTGTTGTTTAAAGAACCTTTTTTTTGACAGCCGGGAGCGCGCGCGTTTGTTTTTTAAAGTTTTTTTTTAAGCGGGACGCGGGCGTTCGCCACGGAGCCTTGACCGCG
This sequence comes from Epinotia demarniana, assembly GCA_945867215.1. Taxonomy (NCBI): domain Eukaryota; kingdom Metazoa; phylum Arthropoda; class Insecta; order Lepidoptera; family Tortricidae; genus Epinotia; species Epinotia demarniana. The sequence goes on from OX244285.1 coordinate 9,730,038, forward strand.
GCGCGACTACGACTAACCGAACTGAACCTCTTCGCGCGATGCAGGCTCTTCCTTCGACTTTCCACAGTTACTTTTCGCTTCGCTGCACTGATTCTTTAAGCTTTAGTAAAAGGAAAGCTTGTAGCTTGTAAACAAGGTTTTTGAGAAAGTTCTGTTGGGTTTTTTGATGGGCGTTCTAGTCTAATTAAAAAGGAGGAATTAGTTATGGAACGGCTTTGGTTTATTCTACTGTTAATTTAGACAGGTTCGGAGTTGCTGTGTTGGTATCAAATGATTTCGAGTCTATAACTTGTATTGTGATTTACGACCGGTTCGCCTAGTCACAGAATAGATAATAACTAGTGTTTAATGTCGCTGCCTGTGAAGCGAAACGTCCTGGGTTCGAATCCTGGCAAGGGCAAATAATAGTGTGATGAGCATGAATATTTTGTTTCCGAGTCATGGATGTGTTTTTTATGTAGGTAAGTTTTATTTAATTAATTAAATACATAGGTATATCGTCGTCTAATACCAATAACAGCCTTATTGAGCTTACATAGAACTAGTGAGATTTGTCTAAGATTGTCTCCTAATAATAGTACATAACGTAAACTAGGGCGGTGAATTCGTGAATGCACCAGATTGCAGGGCCCTATTTCTCGAAACTATTAGTTTATTAGTATATTAGTTATTAGTTACTAGTGTAAAATTTACAAGTCCTAATATTTTCTGTTTCTCAAAAATAATTATTGGAGTGGTAACTAATACTGGTAAACTAATAAAAAATATTAGTCTGGCTTGGCTGAATGCACCTATTACATGCCTTCTTACCTATTAAAAATCCGCCAAATGCGTGTCGGGCCACGCGCGGTGTAGGGTTCCGTAGTTGTCTGTCTTTCTTAGTTACATCGACACGCGCGCGGCAACTAAATGGTTGCGTCGTCGGCCGAATTTGTATAGTAAAGTTGGCCTTTCTAAGTACATTTTAAGTTGGTCGACTATTACTATTAGTTTTCTGCCACAATTTTTTCACATTCCCAGTAGCAAACCTCAATATATCGCAGGCGAATGACTAATTTCAAAAATTATTTAAAAAACCAATAATTTGAACAAGCTACCCAACGATACTCACACTATGGGTTTAACGAGGAAAAAAAATACACCCATACCTTAGGTGTAGAGGAAGTACCTACCGCAAAAAAATACTGGTTGATATACCCATGCCGAATTAGAGTTGTCTAGAAGTAATGGTTACTGAGCTAAGCCAAAGACAGACGGACTGCCAGACGCACATGGTGAAACTATAAGGGTTCCTTGTTGACTACGGAACCCTAAAAACCTCTTTTTTATTCATTTTCTTTTGACGTTTGCACGTTGCCGCTAAAGGCGGATTGTTGGTTTAATTTAGATATTGCATATTTATATTAACTATTTAACAATGGATATATTAGAAGGCAAAGGAGTTTTGTTTAAGAGGCATTTCTGACGTATTAACAAACCAAGACAAGTGGACAAATCTTTCATTAAACTGGAACGTGGATTCAAACAATGACGACTAATTATTATTAAACCTTCTTCACCGGAAGCATTCCAATCAGTCCACATTTAATAAAGTTTAGTAAAATGTGACGCTAATAGTTTCGACTAATATTTTTTACAAACCTTCCTAGACTAGTAGCTTTATTAACTTTTTTTACTAGTGTTTTTTTTTTAATTTTTATTCATGAAACCAAAACCCAATGGACTCTAATAATATTAGCTAATATTTATTAGTTGGCAACTAATAACTAATATTTTATTATTGTAGCTTCGAGAAACGCAGACTAGTAAACTTGTAAAAAATATTAGTCCATGGACTAGTATTATTAGTCTAATAAGTTTCGAGAAATAGGGCCCAGGTGTTTTTAAATCCCATAAATATGCAATATGCGCTCTGGGGCTTTACGAATTACCGCCCGTGTTGAGTACAAAATTTTGCGTCTTCACCTGGCCACAATGCGAGTTTTCCCGTACGCGCAGTGTGCAGTAAAACTCGCATTATGGCCAGGTGTAGCGTAAACTACTATTACGCACTGTTCGCACTTTTTATGTATCGTTTTCTTTTAAAATGGAGAATACCGCGCGGTGCGAAACTAGCGCAAATGACGGTGAATTTCCAAAACAGCAGAACAGCGTGAATTGAATAAGTATAGAAATAAATTTATACCTCTTTTTAAAGAACATATTCTATTATTTACTTCAGTCATACATATCATGGCGGTGAAGTGTGAAGTTTTTGAGAAAACTTAACTTAAAATAAAAATAAATTATTAAAAACTTTTGTATTTGGTGGTAGATTGCGCTAAAACTATAAGAGATATCGCTTTTGTATGTATGAATGGTTTATAGTAAATTTATGAACGATTATTTTGTTTTAACACACTTTTTATGTATCGTGTACGGTTTTATTTTAAAATGGAAAATACCACGCTCCGGGACACTTTCATGGGCGCGGGGGGTGAAGCTCGCCCCGGAGGAGAGGGGAGAGCAAATTAAATTATTTTTTTCTCTATAACGTACATATCCTGATAGATAAAAGTCGTCCTTTCATTTTGCCAAATTTTCCATACATTCTGATCTAGTTTTCTTGTACCTATTGCTGTTATTATTTTGGACAACAGAAAACCGGCGTGGTAATGGCAACTCACCCTGACATTACATAGGATTTTCACACTCGTACGAGTATATACTAGGGTCGCATAACACTAAGAATATTAAAAATCACTTTACGACGGAGCTTTCACTCCGCGGCTCCCGTGGTCGGGAGTTGATCACTTGTTTTCTGGGGTTTTCCTTACCGAGTCGATCAACTTGTGGTCACTGGTATAATCGGAGAGTTGTCATCTTTCCTCAAGTAGTCCCGTCATAGTTCGTCCAGCAGTAGGCATTTGATTTTTCAGTTCTCTGGCGGGAAACTACAGGCGACGGCTATCACGCGACGGCGCGCGAGCTCGCTCGATTTTTCTCGCACTATCCGTCTCTCTCTTATTAGAACACTTTAGAACAAGAGGTATACTTAGTGCGAGAAAAATCGAGAGTATTGTCGCGGCCGTCCGACACAGATGGGCGTGTCTGGGCTAACCTTGAGTCCCAGGTGTGTTTAAATGTTGAATACCTTGCATTTTTTGAGTACTTCTTTTTTTAACAGTGTCAGGCGCGGGACACCGCGATATACGTTCATCGCTACAAGTACAATGCCGATGCCCCAACGTTGGGGAACCGGCATGTACTTGTAGCGATGAACGTCGACGTCGTCGTCGACGACGTCAGAGGGCCATAATACTTAATGTTTTGGCTGAGAAAAAAGCGCCTTTTGTAAACATCAAAGGACTTCTGTACTTGTAGCATCTTGTAGTATCATCTATTCTGTGCTAACAGCTTGTCCAGAAATCATGTGATCGTTTATATGATTGCAGAGTGGCAAAACGAAGAAGATGTTTAAAGATGGTGATGGTGAACTCAAAACACTCTCCGACCTCCGACGTCTCCATGGACCTATAATACTCAGGAGAAGTTATGGTAATAATTATACCACGTGCGAGCGAGCTGGTAGCATACAAATCTCGATAAGTGTGACAGAAAGGGAAATATCATTAATTGTCCTTTTTTCTATTCCACTTTTTTTTATTTGCCACAACTGATTTAGTGTGAAGTTGTGACACATAAATCATTACCCTTCCAAATGAAGTAGGTTGTTTATGGAAAGTCATCAGCCATTTAAAGGCCATTTCTTAATTTAGCTGCATAGGAGCCTTTCCGTCCCTCACTGTGGCAACACGTATAGCCTGTCCTAAGTAGGTATTATAGGACCATGTCACCATCCAAAGCATTTGCGAAAACCCGTGGACCGAGGACATCACGTCGCGCGAGATGGCTTAAACTAAAACCAATTTTCATTTTTTTTTTAATTGATTCCCAAATATACACGTGATCTTGAATGGGGGGAGGGGGTAGCGTTATAATCACCAAAGGGGGAGGGGGGTCAAAAGCAGGCCAAATATGATCACATGATTCCTGCACGAGGCCTAACATATTATATGGAGCCATGCTCTGAAATACGAGTATATGATTTTTACCTACATTTTTTTGTAACTAGGTACAGAATATGAAGTAGGTTGGCCTGTGTTGTGGGCGATGGACGAACAACGTATCACTGCAAGCAATATCGACGATAATTAAAGGGTCGGACAAACTGCCAGCGGGGCGGTAGCCGCGCTTGACGAGCGCTTGACGCGCGCGGGACGGCCGGTCACACAGAGCACTCGCGCATCGCGCTGGGCTCCCGCCATCAACAAGCCAGCAACGCGCGCTCGACGCGCGCGCGTCAAGCGCGTGTCAAGCGCGCGTCCCGCGCGCCTCGCGCCATCAACCCGCCAGCGCGTCCCGGCATCGCGGACCCGCTCGCTGTCATTTTACGGTTTCGCCAAACATTAATTTATAATAGCCTGTGTTTTTTTTCTCCGTCATTAAATAAATATTTTAAGATAGTATATTTACGAATCTTAAAAACTTTCGACCCGGAATTAGGTATGAAGAAATACTGTCAAATAAACGACGATTTTCTTAAATAAAAATAATAATAGTTGTTTATAATCGTCAACATACCAATATTATTGTCTGTAACCTGTAAACGATGAAATACGAAATTTTTTTACACGTAAAACCAATAAATTAACAATATGCATGGTCCTGTTTAATTCTACAAATCTTTAATTTCTACAATTGAACTTGAACTCTTTCGGCGTGTGTTAACGATCAGATTCGCTCGCAGCGGCGGCACGCAACCAGTGCTTTGCCGAGTTCGCTTTCAAGGTCGCGCTTTCTGTGCCCTAAGCCAAGATGCGAATTAGATAGGTAAGTACCTACATTACCTACGCAGATTATTTGTAATATGTATATCGTCGTCGACGATGTGCTAGTAGGAAAATGCGACTTTTAACGGTGTAGGTAATAATGGCGTGAGCGGTAAACGATTAATTAAATAAACATATTTAAAACATGCCAAGAATTAAGAAAATTTCTGTTTGATGTCTCAATGTTTTATAATGATGATAAATGTCATCATTATAAAACCATGACGACAAATTTAACAGATGATTTCCTACTTAAAGTAGTTTAGTGTCCTTTTAGCAGAGCAGAGTAAGTAGTTTGTAGTACGAGATATATCTACAAATGATTGTAGTAACGAAAGTAGTTAGGTACTTTATTTTTGGTATGGGTAAGAAAGAAAACTCTGCTAAAAATAAAATACTGCTAAGCTAACACTAAACTATACAGGGTGGAAAAATCTATGGGCCCTGAAAGAAAACCACCGTAAATCCTTAACATCAGTGGCGTGCACTACATAAAAGCAGAAAGACATTGCCTACCCTACTCAAATTTGTGAAATTTGTTTATTTATTTACAATCACAATTAATACCTACATTCCAAAATAAAACAATTGCTTCATCTGTCAGGCCACTAGACTATTGTTTATACGGGGCACCATCGGGGCACACATAAATGTTACTAATTCATATGTTTGTTTATGATAATGGTTGTTACTTATGCGTTTTCAATATTTAAAAACATTAGCAAAAAGTTTGAAATTAAACTAAGTGTATCCTCCCAAAGCTATGTTTATGGTAAAAAATGTATACAAACAAGTTTATACTATTCTATTATTACTTCGGTATATGTGTGTTCTTTAAATACTTTAAACATTTTGTTTATCAAGTTATTTCTTCCGACTTGACCCTTATTACTAAGGGCCCGGTATTTTGCGTGCGTTTTTGATATACCTACTCGAAGGGAGAGAACACGAATGTTTATCGATATATTAACTGTATGGCAAAACTTTTCTTTGATTTCTGGGCGTTCTAGTAGTCAAACCTTAGTCGGTCCCAAAGAGTATTTTGATCCTTAATAGGAATGGGATCGAATGGCATTAAAAAAAATCGGCAAAATTGATGATTTATCGCTGACTGTACTTTTTCAAAAATCTGTGAATGTAGATTGTCATCACTTAAAAAGTTAGGAATGAAATCCCAATGACATTTTTGCGTGGCGGCAAGGGATCTAGTAGCTGCCCTTACTGCCCCGTTTTAACTTTCCACCCTGTATATATAACAAAGGCGGCAAGGCGTTTTTTGAAGAAAGTAGAAGAAGAAGTATATGTACTAACAGTCGCCATCAGATATATCGGGGCCACGGTGCTCAAAAATATCTGAACATGCACTCTAACGCCATGACAATAGAGGCCTGCTCAGATGTTTGTGAGCACTCTGGCCGCTCCGATATATCTAATGGCGACTGTACATAACATAGGTACCTCAGAGGTAAGTGTAATACACTAACCTAATTAAAATTGTTTTTTTTTTATAAACTAAAAATAAACAGACTATATCAATATCAATATTAAATGATATTAAATGATATTAATTCTTGATATTAAATGTATCGTCCACGTTCCCGTACCCGTAAACAAATGTGTCGCGTCTGCGACGGTGACAACGACTAGTTAGCCGCCCTCCCCACCCCCCGCACTGCCGTGCTTGCTAGCCAGATTTTGTTTGTGCCGTCTCTATGTAGGTACGTAGTACCTACATTATAGTTCAATGTTTTAAGTATGCAAAGTATTTCTGTTACAGTTTAATAGACAATATTGTATAAACAAAGTAATAATATTATAGATAGTTAGGTATGTGTTTTTAGCCTCATCCCACTTCATCGAATATTTGAATACCACTATACTATGCCTAAAATATACCTTATAAGTATGATGATAGTTGCTAAACTGCACTAGGTTAGTAGGTGCTTAGTTACAAGCTTATTCGGCTCCTTTTGATATCGTGGCACTGGCGACTCGCCGTCTTCATACCTGCGAGGCGGCTTCCTTTGACGTAGCGAGTGAGCGGAGTGAGAGCGAGCGAACACTACAACGGCGCGGCCCTGATTGAAGCATTCTCCATCATTCGCGAAGTATGTGTGCGTGTGTACCGAACACTAATTTATTTACTCTCCAAATTTGGATACCATACCCAATTTATTACCAGGCCTACTATTACGTCGATTCATTATCGTCATCGTCATTACTGACCATTGTGTATGTTGGCGAATGAGGGAACGAGACTTGTTCTAGCCAAGAAGAAATGTAGGGAGCCTTAACCATGATTGTCCTCATTTCGTGATATTAATGCATCAGGTACATTTCCGAGCATGTTTGATTAGTACATTAAATATGGTAGATAGATTACAAAAATACCATTTCACAAGGTCTATTTTTGACCATGACTCTATAGTATCTTCTAATAAAGCGCATGTTACCCACGAGCGTTAGAGCGGAAAACCGAGGTCATTCATCTCCCTTTGTCGCTTTTTCATCAATTCTATACGTGCAATCCAGCACAGCTATCACTTGTCTTGTGCCGTGCAGGATTGCACGTATGGAATTGAAGCATTCAGATTGAATAATAAGTTTCTGACAAAAATTTCATTTTTGGTACAAGCTTTTATTGCCGACTGTATTTTTCTGTATACCATCATCAACTACTCATAGAGACGATTCTAACGAGCCCAAACTCAACGGGATTACGTCGGTTAAGTACTGAATGTCCATGGCCACCTTGTCTCCATAATCAGATCAGCTCGATGGTACCATAATATTGAATTGTCATCCAAACTATACTTATACCCAAAATTTCAGCTCAATCGATCACCGGGAAGTGGGTCAAATTTAACTTGCAAGATTTGTCCCATACATACACGGAGTTCCTATGGTCACCTTCCAGCTCCATCATCAGATCAGCTCACGTCATCAGAATATTGCATTGTCACGCAATTTGCATATTCGTGCAAAATTTCAACTCAATCGGAAACCGGGAAGTGGATCAAATTTAACTTACAAGATTTGTCCCATACTAACACGGAGTTCCTATGGCCACCTTCCAGCTCCATCATCAGATCAGCTCCACATCATCAGAATATTGCATTGTCACGCGATTTGCATATTCGTGCAAAATTTCAACTCAATCGGAAACCGGGAAGTGGATCAAATTTAACTTGCAAGATTTGTCCCATACTAACAGGGCAAGTAGAATAAAAGCTTGTAATAAAAATAAAAAAAATACAAAATAACAGTCCCGTAGGATAGGATCCGAAATAGTCTGATTTGACTCCGCGCGCCCGCGGCGGTCGCGCGGCGCGACCGTCGCGGGTTGTTGGCGGGGCGTGGCAGAAGCGGGGCGCGTTGCCGGCGGGGCGCAGCCTGTTTGACCGCGCTAGCGGTTTGTAGGGAAATATCACGCGGCGCGCCCGCGACGGGCGCGCCGCGCGCCCGCGACGGTGCTGTGTGTTCGACCTTTAAGTGTCATTTGCTTAGCCTACCCCTTCTGGGAATACTGGCGCGAGTTTATATACGTACAAGTATGTATGTACCTACTACAATGTATACTTGCCATGACTGAGGAACCACGTTCAAACGTCTCCAATTTTCCTCAACCGTTACTTCGGTAATCAAAGTATGAAAATATGCGCACGGACCCAGCGACCAAAAACATGTGAACACGAGTTAAGGGCACACGGTTGACCAGATAATTTTGAACCTTTATGAACGTAAATTCATGGACCCCTTACTTCGTAGACAGAGGGGCTACCGGGAAGTGAAAACGAAATTCGATCGTGTATCTCTCTCTCTGTCGCACTTGCTAGTCTGAGCGACAGGGAGGGAGATACTCGAACAAAGTTCGTTTTCACTTCCCGGTAGCCCCTCAGGGTCACTACCGACTAGGTAAAGCGGTCGTCAAATATAAGTGGGCGTGTTTTCGCTGCGGAACTTTATTCGAATTTGAATTTTAACAACTGCTCATACAATTCAAATTGCTTCGCATTCAGGGGAATAGAATCAAACAAAACAAGAGTGCTTCCAAAATTATTTATTTTATTCGTATATAATTTATATATTCATTTATAGTTAAAATCAACCGATACACACAACTTAACATTCGTACGTATCATACACGGACCAACACGTTGACAGGTCTGTCACATTTGACAGTTTGACTACAACCCAGTGTACATGGCAGCACTGGCAATATGTCAATAGGGTTGCCAGGTAAATAATTGGAGGTTTGTACATTGGTTGTAGTAAGCGACATATTATCGCGCCAAGCGGTGAATATAGAACTAGATTTAAAGAATAGTTTAAAACTGTCTAAAAAAAAGAGGGCTGTATTCGATTTAAAATAATTGTATTGTCATTAAGTACATGCCTTATGTATGTACCGTATGGCATTGCAGTAACTTGATATGGTTATGCGTTGATAAATAAATATTAAAATCCATTTATTTAAGAACAACTTCAAGTGCGCTCTAATTAAAAAAATATATATTAAAAATAAATCTCATAAACAGTTTCAAAGTTCACCCGCTAGGCGCGCTAGGGTCGCCTAAACCTGACAGTCGTTCAAACATCGACCACACACGCTGGCAGTAGAGTTGAGATTGCAAAACATATCGGCAAATATTTCTATGGAACATAGTTAACTGGAAAACTGTCAGCAATTTTTATAGGAATTTGAGCTTTATTCTCATGACAGGTTACAAATTTCTATAAAAATCTAGCGTAAACATCAAATAATATGAATTTTACAAATAGTGTTCGACGTGACTCATTGATTTACCAAGTCAATTAGTTATTTTGTTGGCACAGCTTACTTCTTATATTTGAGTAATGTCATACAAATCATACAAAAATGTTGTTTACAGTTACTTAATGGAACTGAGAATGACAGTATATGTGGATTTTGTTGCAATCCCATACATTTATATACATATAGGAATTCGCTAAACCATGACGCAGGCGCACGCTTCCCATACAAGCCAGGCGCTGAACTATGCAGGTACAAAGGCGAACTTATCGCTGTATGGGATCTCTTCCAGTAAACCTTCGGGCAAAGCGTGAAAAGGTGACGGACAATTTACTTTCGCATTTTTTTATATTAGTGTGGGTAGCGGGCGCCTTTGCGAGGTTTAGCTGAGCCCTATAAACGCAAGTTTGACAAATATAAGTACAAAAATTTTGACCGGCTCCGCGCCATATTGGAAAACGAAAATAAATAACTTCTAAAAATAAATTAAGAATAATTCAAAATGACTATTAGTTGCGATTTTTTTACAAAAAAATGTGACGTTGGAACGAAGTGTCAAGTGCTGTCAATGAGGAGCATCTGTCCCGCTCTAAATAGTTAAGGTAGAAAGAGATGGATGCTAACCCATTAAAGACTTAGCTCTGGGCCAAATTTAAGAAGACTATTGACCTTTTAGTTTGACAGCAAAGATAAGTACCTACCTACACTCATAAATTATAGTTCAGTTTGTATCATAATTGTCACCATTTCTGATAAAATAGCTTTAAAAAATCTAAAAGTTAGAAAGTATCCTTCCTAAGTGTGAAAAGGACAGCATGCTGTACATACATAAAACGGGATAAAAAGCTTGAAAAATAAATAACTATAGATCTATTGCGAAATGTAAAAATTGCAAATTCAAGTCACAAAAGACAATTATTGCAAAATGTAAAGTGTAAATAAATAATCACATTGATAGTATATTGACTAACAGTAGGAACAAAATATACTTAGCTGAGATTGTCTGAGTTGGCAGGATTGCATCGAAGTACTCTATTCAAAAAGCAACCCTAATGTCCAAGGACGAAGATTAAAATTCCAATTACAGCTTTTTAAAAAGTCGGCCACATTAAATAATCATAAAAATACCGTCTCTTCTTTTCTTCAGACAAAGCCATTGAATGAATAAAAAACCTTTGTACAAAAGGAAATACACATTTAAAAAATCAACTACACTTAGTTGAATATCAAATATATTCGATTGGAATTTGTCCGTAATATGGATTTATGGTTGAAAACTAAGTTTTATTGTCTCCAGAAGCCACGATATATGGATCACGTGCAAATCACGACTTTATTAACCCTTTGACCGCATCTTGACAGCTAAAGAGCGAATATGAAAATTATCTGACAGTAATAAAATTGTTTTGACAGTGTCCGCCATAACCACTTTGAAGGTTGTTGGCGTGGTGGGCACTACAGCACTCGACCACTTTAGTGGCTCTCGGCGTTCAAAGGGTTAAGTCTCTATTTTATACTGCCAGTCAATATAACATCAATACCTTTCAAAAACGGATGGCTACAGTCCCTTTACAGAACTGTCACTGCCTTGACAGGGCTGTAATTGATAGCCCTGGCGAGTTAGGCCCTTGTCTATATACTACCGCGGTTGACCGTCTCAATTTACAATGACAGATACGTTTTACGGCGCCTGGCAAATTTTCGCAACGATACAAATCATTATCTTATCATATAGTACTCAGGACAAGCTATGGTAATAATGATACCACGTGCGAGCGAGATGGTAGCATACAAATCTCGATAAGTGTGTGACAAAAAGGGAAATATCATTCGTTGACCTGTCTTAGTGCCACTTTTCTTTATCTGCCTCAACTGATTTAGTGTGAAGGAAATAAAACCATTACCCGTCCAAATTAATTAGGTCGTTTCCAGACCAGTTCTTAATTAACCCTCCCTTAGGCGATGTAGGAAGGAACTGATTGAAAGATTTACTGGCCGAGACAGATTGTTCCGATAGCTCAGTTGGTTAGTAGCGCCGGGCCATGAATGCATGGTCGGTTCGAATCCGACTCAGAGCATTACATTTTTAAATTTTTCCTTCAATTTAGGCACTGGTCCCACCGCTGGCGAGTAAGCAAGTGTTACTTAAGTGTTACGTGCTACTCGCTCAACTCAACTCAACTCGTCGGCAGTGGGACCAGTGCCTTAAAATTACAAAAAATACAGTTCTTAATTTAGCTGCATAGGAGCTTTTCCATCCCTCGTGGCAACACGTATAGCTAGTCCTGAGAATTATAGGTCCATATTATCTTATCTAGATGAGGGCCCTTTTGGATACACTTCGATCCAGTGGGATCTTTTGTTGTGAACCCAGTTGATGAAGCGAGCTTGGGAGTGATCATTTCCAGACCCCGTATCATGGTTGGCCTTGTCACGCGATAAGTGGCAAGATAGGAGCGTCGTCTCGTTCTATCGAACGGTGTCAGCCAGTGACGGACGCTCTATCTTGTCAGTTATCGTGTGACAAGGCCGACAATGATACGGGGTCAGAAAACGGATGACGCAGCTCAGCGGGAGCACCTTCGATTCCTTTGGTTGCGGATATCCGTTACCAAAGCAAGTCATTCTTTGTCTGGTAAGGGCATGACATTCACACAGTCTAGTCTCATCCTCCTCGCCACACATTTTACAGTCTAAACTGTCAGATAGTCCCATCTTGGCTAAGACACTAGCTGTAGATCACCTGTCAAAATCAGGTTTATCGCTACTATATTCGCTGCATAAAAGTCGACTAAACGTTCTCATATATGGCTTTAGAAATTAATTATGACGGCATTTGGGTAAAACCAAATTCTTGGCCAGTAGTTAGCCTGGTTAGTCGATAGTTAGCCATACAAACTAAAGAAGTGGAAAAAGTTCAGTTGTGACACAAAAATAAACAATAGAATTGTATGGTAAATTGTCGTGTCACAGCGGAAGTTTCATAGAAAATTTAATCGAGCGAGTTAAGCTGGCCAAGAATTTGGTCCGTAACGAATATATTTTACATTACATTGAGTGTAGCCACAGTGACATATGACGACTTTTAAATTGAGTCGAATAGTCCAGCAGTCGGAAGTATTATCGACAGTCCAATTGGACTGTCGACCCAAAGCAGTCACATTCCATAGATAAATATCTGTACACGCCTTTGACAATAAGAGCCCACACAGACAGATATTTATGTCTATGTTTTAAACCCCTGGCTTCACCAGGGGAGCTATGCTATATAACACATTAAAAAAATAAAAAAAAGTTAAGACAGTCACCACGGTAGCACTGGCGCACTAAATTACTTCCTTTATCCTATCCCTATATCAAAGAGTAGTGTCAACACGTGAACTGGTTGACAGAGCCATCCAGGATTACGCGTAGTACGGGAGCAATCCTTGATGGCGCTGTCAACCACAGTGCCTAAATAAAAAAATCGTGGCGTCAAAAGCAGTTTCATTAGATGGCAACACTCAATACAAAATATCTGAGCATGAGAGCTATGTAATGAAACTGTATTTTAACTATAAGTTAACGTAAAAAGAGCGGCCATACGTTTTCTTCCTTATTCATAAAAATTAAACCTGTTAACTAAAACACGTTTTATCCCGTCTCAAAAACAGTAATGTTAAAGTCATAAAGAAAGGCGAGTTTTAGCGGGATTTTTGCTAAAATCTAGACGGTGGCAAAAAAGCATACGGCCCGCCTGATGGTAAGCAGACACCGTAGCCTATGGACTAGAAGAATCGTTGCCGACGTCATTGATTTGAGGATTCGTTGTGTTGGTAGCTAGAAATGCGAGTCGCTCACTCATGGTTTGATGAGCGTTTATGAATCATCATATCAGATGGATTGGATCAGACGTCCACTGCTGGACATAGGCCTCCCCCAAAGAGTGCCACAATGCCCGGTCCTGCGCCACCCGCATCCAGCGGAGTCTCGCGACCTTTACCAGGTCATCAGACCACCTTGTCCGGTCTACCCACGCTGTGGTCGCCACTAGAGAACCTTTCCGCCCCGACGGCCATCAGTCGTTTATGAACAAGGCCATTTATATGGCCAGCTCTTTGTACGTTATCTAAAACGATTTTTTTAATTAAATTAACACAGTGTCTACTCCCCGCCTAGTCTAATAATTTTCGCCTACAGCGAAATTTGAAATAGACAACTTTTTTTTTATACATCCATTAATATTACATTTACACTTCCTACAGACTGGCCACCGAGAGTTCCATATTCAAATTCGAATCCAACGCTCTTAAAAAAAAATACCCAGCGGGTAAAAATACTGGTTCGATGCTACGCGCGAAAACGTCCAATCTTCTATGCTTAAAAATAGATCTCTATTAATACTTTTATTATTTCTATTTTATTAGTCGCTACTATGTACAGTCAGCTACATTTAAATACACTCGACAACGTGTGCGTTGCTATAGAATAATCACATTGCTTCGCTCGATGAGATTCAGGCCGATAAAGTGACCTATGCTCTTGTGTTTAGAATCCAATTTCGTTTGGAATGTTTCATCGTCAGTAACAGTCACAGTTTAAATATTTGAGATTTGAGTTGGCCCGATTGCCAAAGTAGCCTTCAAAAAGCAACTCTACTGTGAATGGTATAAGATTCCAATTCGAATCTCAAGTCTCAAATTTCATTGTCTGTTTTTTTTCTAATATTGTCTCAACAATTAATTCGAGATCAAGCCACACGGCTGTCACATAGACTATCTGTCTCTTTCCAAGCATTCTAATTAGAAAGCGACGGATATTATCTCGCCGCGACACGGCTCGCGGGCCTTCCTGTGATAACCATTTCATGCAAGGCACGTAGCGGCAATTTACCGCTTTGCTGCGGAAGTCGCTCGTAGCACTCATATGAGACACAGGCCTCGAAGTTGACATTGATTTCATGTATGTATGTATGAGTATAGATAAACATATGTATAACAGACAGCATGAGGGATTAAGGTTAAAGTACATGGGCGACCGAGCTCTGCTCGGGTGAAAATAGAACACGGAGATAACCTTTCCCAGACTTCAGACCAAGCTAGATAGATTTTTCGCCCCCGTAAACCCTGACGCTCCAAATTTCAGTGAAATCGTTAGAGCCGTTTTGGAGAATTGTATTGCAAATACATATAAATATTGCTCGCTTAACAGTATAGGATATCCACCGCAAATTGAGCGCTTGCATATATTTGACACTTGCATGTTTGACATTTGACTAATGTAAACACGTTACTAACCGTAAAAGTGAAACATAACAATGACATTGACGTGTTGAACGACCTTTTATGTCATTTCCTTTATGTCATTCATATTGACAATCAAAAGCCAGAAAAAAAAAAAAAAGAAAAAAAAAAAAAAAAGCTAAGACATTATTTGTGTGTCAAGTCACAACCATATCACTACCGTACGCGTAGTTGGGTCAATCAACTATTTCTTGTTTTTGTGTTAGCCAGGAGACTTGAGGAGTTTCCTATAAGATGGCCGATGGATGGGGTTGGAAATGACAAGGTGGATTCAAACCAGCGAACGAAGAAACCTTAGAAGTCTAAGGGTGAGTTGCACCAAACCGTCTGTAATCGTAAGCGGTGTTCGTTAATCTGAATGTATGGAACGTTTGACAAGTTTCTATGGACTGACAGCTGTCAGCGCCATATTTAACGTTGATCGGTCTGTAATCGTAAGGCGGTGCAACCCGCCCTAAGTCCCGCCGCAAAGCCCCACAGAATGGGTGCCATTGTATTATGCGGGGATGGCGGCGGGGTGGCACAACGATGCCAGGCAGCCGTTTAGTTCAAACATACACATACCGGGTTTTGGACACATGTTTGGGTAGAAATTTGCAAGGAGCTCGCATTGTATGGCTTTTATCGTTCGCCGATTTCAACCAATAAAATCGCAATTTAAAAGTGACCTAGGAAACGTCACCAACAAGTTAGTTGATACATCCAATATCTTTTTCTGTTCAAAGGTGCCTGATGAATATATTCTAGATGATAAAATTCGCTTCCAACGAAATGCCCAGCGCTGGGACAGTTTTCCCGGCAATTTTACCGTAGTGGGATTATTCAGACCTGTTCACAGATGCTGCTAGTTCACCTGTGGGCAGACCCAGCACTCACAGACTCGAAATGTATTGTTTCTTCAAAAGAAAGAAGGCAAAAAAGTATGCCCACAAGACAGTTTCCCACGAGGCAGCAAACGAAAAAAACCATAGAAAGCTCGCCTTACAAATTTCTAGCCAAAACCCGGTGCGCATGCGCATGTTCGTACTAAACGGCTGCCTGGCACCGTTTTGACACCCCGCCCCCATCCCCGCATATACAATGGCACCCATTCTGTGGTACTTTGCGGCGCTACAGACTTCTTTTGTTTATTTTGTTCGCTGCCAGCGGGACTTACAGCTGAACCCGTACGTAATGTCACAATGCTATTTTTCTTCCTGACAATTGACAGCGCCTGTTAACTCATTGGGCCTCACAGCGGTACCCAAAGAGTCTAAGTACATTTTTTTCTTCCAATCCGAGCTGTCCATCCGTGGGCCAATTTGCCCGGCATTGCTCACAGCTTGGCCCAACGGTTTTACATACATTATTTCTCTTCCAGTTTCCGAGTTACCCGAGAGTGGGGTGCCCACTGGTGGGACTCACAGCTGGGCCCAGCGGCTCTCGAAGAATTCGCTCATATAGTGTCCGGCGAGGCCGATAGGGCTGTCGTCCTCGTTGAAGTACTCGCAGTTGTTGAATATGAGGCGGACGTCGGAGGCAAAGTCCTCTTTACTTTTGTACCTGTGGGGGAATTTACAATATATTTAAACAGAAGGGGAAATATGTTGGGGCACCTGACCCCTAGCACACTAAGTTTTATGTCGGACATGAAGCATTTGTCCCCCTTGCACTCGCATATTAGCCAGAATGGGACGAATGCTTTATGTCCGACATAAAACTTACTTACCTTAAACCTAGGGGGTCTGATACGACATGAAAATTACATAAAATACTATAATTGAAGGAAATATAGAAGCAAGGAGAGGCAGGAGAAGACCAAGACGTGCGTTTTTGGATCAAGCTAAAGAGAAAGTTAATGTAATGTCGTATCAAGAGCTCGAAACAGTGGCTGAGAGAACAGAGTGGCGATTACTCCACCGACAAGAGCCCGGCTCTTAAATTTTGTGATGATTATTTGTTAGTATTGAGTCTTCAGTTTCACCGTATAAAGAGGTCAAGGAGGCCCTAGACAGAGTCAGATGGAGGGAGTTACCGACAAGAGTCTAACTTTTAATAAGTTTCTGTCAAAAATTTCATTTTTGATACAAGCTTTTATTGCCGACTGTACTTTTCTGTACACCGTCATCAATTACTCATTGAGACGATTCTAGCGAGCCCAAACTCAACGGGGTTACGTCGGTTAAGTACTGAAAGCCACCTTCAGTCTCCATCAGCTCCGATTGAAGATATCTGCTTCAAAATTAGTCATTGTAAGCTATTAGGTGTCTTTTATGGAGAGGGCAATGGAGGGAGTTTCTCTGCGTGATCGCATCAGAAATGAGGCTATCCGCAGCAGAACCAAGGTCACCGATATAGCCCTCCGGATCGCTAAACTTAAGTGGCAGTGGGCACATAGCACGTACCGAAAGGCGCGGCGTGGGTAGCCCCCCCCCCACAAGGTGGACTGATGACCTGGTAAAGCTGAGCTTACTATTGGGTCAACTAATATTATAAATGGGAAAGTGTATGTGTGTGTGTGTTTGTTTGTCCGTCTTCCACTGCAAAACGGAGCGACGGGTTGCCGTGATTTTTTAAGTGGAGATAGTTGAAGGGATGGAGAGTGACATATGATAGTTTTTATCCCCGAAATCATCCCCTATGGGGATGAAATGGGGGGGTAAAAGTTTGTATCGAGCTGCGATATAAACGAGTTCCACGCGGACGGAGTCGCGGGCAGAAGCTAGTTTATATTGTTTATAATATTAGTAGGTATTAGGAAGTATACTGACGTGTTGTCCTGTAGTCTCCGTTTCACGGTGGACAAGTCCATCGGGTTCGCGATTATCTTCCTGTACTGCGGGTACAGCTTAGTGTTCACAGGCGTGAGAAACGGCACCGCGTTCCCTTGGCACTCCATCTCTTCGATCAGGGCCCTGCGAAACGTTCCCAAATATAATGTTATACGGGGTGTAGCAAAAATGGGCTGGGAACCGATCAAAGGCAAGTTTGGTAGCGTATTGAGATCGGTTTTGTTTTGATTTGTTTTTGTTTACATTGTAGTCTTTCCCCCTTATTCATAAAAATTAACATGCCTCCTTTCGTACGACGTTTTTCAACACATTTTGCAAGGAAAAAATCTGCCAAGTTATTTTCTTTACTTATTGATGGCAACAGCTAGGTTTTTACTCATATTGTATACATCACCAAGAATTTCCAGTTGCGTCCATTCTATTTATCACTTTTCTAGTCACCACGAGTCAACATTTTTTTTAATAACCAAACACGCATTAACAATGCTTACAAATATCTGTGAAATAACCTATAATGGCGCGCAACAGTTTTTTTCGTGAAGTTTGCGCAGTGCGCGCGCATGTGTTAAGCCAGACTTAGATGAAATCACTAAACAGCCAATGTAAAATAAAATAAATATTTTCGTTTTAAAATGTTTTCTTTATTAATTCATGTAAAATGTTATCAAAAGTGAATAGTTTTACTAAATTAAGCGTTTCTATATCATATCCACAAAGAAATAGACCATTGATTAACAAGAAGGATTTAATCTGTTTAGTCGAGTAAGAAACCATTTGCCGAGAGTAAAAAAAAAGCTGTACATTCTGTACAACCCGGTTAATTTAAGAATGCACCGTGTTCATGCATATATCTTGCTGCAAGGTGCGAACGTGACTTAATCGGGATATAACCATAACACACAAGTGTCGTAATGTTATAAAACACGCGTGTTTAATATCCAGGATTATAAGCCTAAAAACGACACAATAAGAGGTACGTTACGAGCAAATGTGATGAAAATATAATTTTCGGCGTAATGGCTTTTTTCTTAAATTGTATCTGCCACTCATGTCTGAAAACATATTTATAAATAGATTTAAACTTAAAAACACTACTAAAACATGATTAACAGAATTATTTACAGATTTATAATGTTATGTTATGTTATGTGTCTATGCAAAATGTTTTTAAGTGTTTTCAAATAGTGGCTGTATACCGACGGGCCTTTGCCATACGCGCCTCACGTCAAATTCAACAAAATGGACCACTGACAGTTGCAGTTTTTATTACGATTTGTATTAATTTCATCTAAAATGTATTTGCTTCCTCGCAAATGTGATGAAAAACATTGTGTATAACACGGACGTAAGAATATTGCAAACTCGAGCCGTCAAAAGCCCTCCGCCCTCGGCGTCGGGCTTCTGATAGGCTCTTGTTCGCAATAGTCCACTTACGACCCTCGTTAAACAATGTACTATTACAGTAGTAAAGTGCACTCACCTGCAGTTCTGCAAGTCTTTCTGCAATTTCTTCGCGTTGTTCTTCTCTCTTTTCGCGCGAGACAGAAGCGGCACGTTTTCCGTGTCCGGTTCGATACCTGCATAAAAACAAATGTCATTGTAACCGAGTGTTTAATGTATCATTATTTTGCAAGTTCTATCCTTCATTTGGCAGTGTCCAGCCGGCTGGACAAACACCTGGGTCGTCTTTTTTTTCCTGACAAGGATAGTTTGGAGTGTCCAGTGTGACCGAGGCTTGAACTATATATAAATAAAATAAATATAAGGGGAAAATCTTACACAAATCGACCTAGTCCCATAGTAAGCTCAATAAGGCTTGTGTTATGGGTACTAGACGACGATATACATAACAGATATAAATACTTAAATACATAGAAAATATCCATGACTCAGAAACAAATATTCATGCTCATCACATATATATATGTATATATATTTAGACAGAGGGTAGATTTTCTCGTTATGCTGTCAGTTGTGCCAGCCCAGCAGAGTGCATACCTTCTACCTGACTGTCAACCAAAAAGATGAGTTATCATTTTACTGTGTATGTTTGTATTTTATTGTTATACAACGTGTTTTTTTAACCGTCTTAGAGCCGAAGCCCACTGAAAGTATCGAAAAGGTACTATCCATTCATGAAAAATAATTTTTTTTTAGTTAAGTTTTTAGTAATAAAAGGTAATTAAGTTTGAAAAATAATCTATGGCGCACGGAGCGAAGTTCATTCACCCGGTTAGAGTTCGTACCTATCTACATAAGATGGCGGCTAGCGGACACTGCGGTCACTCAGCTGGATGATTAAAATTAATATTAATACAAAAAAACAATATTTTATGCATTTAAAAAAAACCTTGAAAAAAATTAATACTAAAAAAAAACATTTTTTTAAGTTCTTTGTAATGTATACATTAACTGGGCTTCGGCTGTAAGACGGTTAAAAAAACACCGTGTATATATACATATATCATCGGCATTTTTTGCTTAATTAATGGTTAGTGTACAATGTTGGCTGCACAGCTTTATATATATGTAGGTTATACTTATTTTTAATTAATGTGTATGGGAATATGTGCAAACAGAGTGTAACAAATATAGGCTGTGAACCGATCAAGGCCACATTCTTATTTTGATTACAAAAATACATTTATTTATTTGTTATTGATCACATTAAAGTTTGTCTTTTCGTTCACAAGATTGTGTTTTTGTTCATATTCAAGTTTGTCTTCTTATAGGTGCGGGTACGGCCCGGTAATCCACGTCCATCTGTCTCTCTCTCTTTCTCTCTCTCTTTCTCTCTCTCTCTTTGTATGCGTTAAAAAGAAAGAGAGATATAGTGGACGCCGATTATTGGGCCGTACATTAACCGCCACCTTTTTGTTTACATCAAAGATTGTGTTTATGGTCACATTAAAGATTGTTTTTATGTTCACATTCAAGATTGTGTCATTATTCACATTAAAGTTTGTGTTTTTGTTCACATTAAAGTTTGTGTTTTTGTTCACAGAGTTTGTCTATTTGTTCATAGTAAAGTTTGTCTTCTTGTTTACATTAAAGTTGTTTTTGTTCATTGAGATATTCTTTATGTGAGTGATGTAATAGTTCATAGTTATTTATTCAGTAACAATATACATTGCATTTGAAATATATATGTCAAAATAACACAAATAACAATTCCAAAAAAAAGAGTAAGAGAAGTAAGTAACAGAGAGTAACAAAAAGAATAAAAAAAGAAAATTACTTAATAGAAAATCAATAATAAGGAATTTCTATCATGTCAACTACCTATGTCTGTGTCAATCAAATAATTTACTAAATGTCAATCTAATGCATAATTATATCAGTCTATATTTTTTTAGTTACCGTCCATCTTATCTTATCTTACCGTCCATACTCTCGGGGTCGTGTTGAATCGCGCCGTTGCCGCCGACATATTGTCGCGCGCGCCGTTTCTCCGGCGGCGCCCCGTCTTCGGTCAAGTCCGGCGGGACTGTCATACAATAGTACATTACTACTGAGGCCGGGAAGTAAGGTGTTGCCGGCCGAGTACATATAGACGGCCAAGCGTAGAGAGCTCGGATAGTTATGAGGCTGGCAACCCCTTTTCACGCCGAGGTATGTATAGTGCTTTTATCAAACATGCAATTAAATTAATTTAACAAAAACTCCAAGAAATCAAACTTTAATTTTCATGGATGAACGACGTGATCCAGTGCCACAAATGGTGGAATGGAAATTAAAAAAGACCATCTTTTTTATCCTCAAATTTGAAACGTGACACTTCGAAGCCCGTTATGAAGAACACAACGTCAATATTTCAAAGCATGTTTGAGACATTATTATTCCATCTATGCCCGGCTACGCTTACATAGTGTTAATGGGGTTGGCACCTGTCAAACGTTTGACTAGATGACGCCATCATAGATCTGTCACTATAATAAATAAATAAATATTAGGGGACAATCTTACACAAATCGACCTAGTCCCAAACTTAGCAAAGCTTGTACTATGGGTACTAGACGACGATAAACATACTTATATAGATAAATAGATACTTAAATACATAGGAAACAACTCAGGAACAAATATTCGTGCTCATCACACAAATAAATGCCCTTACCGGGATTCGAACACAGGACCTCTTGCTTCGTAGGCAGGGTCACTACCAACTAGGCTAAAGCGGTCGTCTAATCAATAGCCTTTTTCTATGGAATTTGGCTTAAACCGCTTGATTCTGAACAAGAAAAATCCGAAAAAGAAAAACAAAGAATTTGACAGTTTTGGTAGGACTGACAGGTTCATCCTATGCTGGCGCCACCTGCAAATACCTTTGCCCGGCCAACCCCATACCCCAATAACAGGCCACTTAAGAAGGTGTCATTCCGTTAGTATCCACCAATAATTTACTGATACTGATGATCATAAGGATTACTTTTAGAATGCTCTAGTATCTATATAATATTGTAATTTGTTTTCTAGATATTTTACGAAGTGGCTGGTTACTGAGGCATGGCTAGAAATTGATAATGTATATAGAAATATATAATGTATATACCTATATAACCGTAAAAGTTCCGACTGACTGACTTAAATCAATGCCCATCCCAAACCGTTGAACCTAGAAAGCTGTTTTTTTCACAATAAGTAGTTTATACAACCTAAGTACCCACTAAGAAAGGATTTAAGATAATTCCACCCTCTAGGGGCTAAAAAGGGGGATGAAATTTTGTATAGAGCTGCGATATAAACGAGTTCCACGCGGACGGAGTCGCGGGCAGAAGCTAGTTTACAATTAGGTCCTTACCTATGAAATTGGCGTTTTGTATGGTGAATCCCAAGTAACACATCAAAGCAGTATAACAGCCGAGTTACAGCATTTGTGTATCGTTTTGGCATTTTGAGTTAGTTCTAAAGTAGCATTATAAACGTTTATACGGCTATTGTAGTGCTTATTTGGGCACAAATTTTACTGCTTTAGATCCTAAAAAGGTTCACAATAGTTGTTTAATTGCATGACAGGCGCATTATACAAGCATTATTGTGGTCAAAGAAAGTGTCAGTCGCATTAAAGCAGCATTATTATGGTCAATGAAGTTGCCAATGACATTACAGAAGCATTAAGCCGGCAATATTATTGATAATGAACATGTTAATTGCATTACAAAAGCATTAGACTAGAATTAGAATGTACTAAAAGAATTATATAATATTTATGTTCACATGTAGGCCTACATCAGTATAAAAATTTCATCGATCGAATACATCGCTAGTACAAATGTTAATTGTCTCGCAATAATATATAATATATGGATGCGTGAGTGTTCAAAACTGACAGCAGTGACGAGTGTTTGCAAAATTTATGATAGATGGTAAAGTGTTTAACTCTTTAGTTATTTTATGCCTTCAAATATTACTGCGCAATGTAGTTTACTGTAAATGTCTATATATGTTTCATTCAATATTTTCACGCGCCTTCTATTTTGTGGTTTTGATATAAAATATTCTATAAAAATATGTGAGAAATAAACAAAACAAATTTTTATTCCTGTTATAAATCGAATTTTGCATTATTAACATAATAGTATTTATTGGGCAGTATTAAATTAAGTTATATCATTATTATAATGGTCTATTTCTTTTATAAATAGGGTCGCATGATTATATTTTTTGGTTATAAAATTTAAACAAAATGGTGTCGGGCTATATAGCAGCCCGCTGAGCCTTCAAAAACGCTAATTAATGCCACCAGCAGTAGAAATACTCACACGTGAACACTTATTAAGCCAGAGGCCAGAGAGAAGACTTTTTATGAACCACTGTAGTGCCATTGACCATAAAGTAGTTATATATGGTTTCATTATATGGATGCATTATAATGGAAATAAAATATGCTATAAAGTAGTTATATATGGTTTCATTATATGGATGCATTATAATGGAAAGAAAATATGCTATTAAGCAGCTTTAGGCATTATCTTATTACTTAAAAATGCTATAGTAGGCCCTAAGGCATAAAAAACAGCTGAAAGCTGTATATCGGATTTACGTGGCATTATAATGGTTCACGTTTATGCTATTAAACAGCATTAAGCATTTATTTACTACTTAAAAATGCTATTGTAGATCCAATGGCACTAAAAACAGCTGAAAGCTGTACAATTGCGTTGTGGTTTGCTGCACTAAAACTAAAGGCTTTATAAAAGCATTTTGATATGCCATTATCTAACCGTTATACAGTGTAAAGCATCATAATGGTTTTCAAATGCCAATATAAAGCGTCAAGATGCTCGGTGAACTTATATAAGAGTTTATACGAACCTTAAGTTCTACATAAGTTTACTAATCGTGTGATAAAATGCTTTCTGTGTTACTTGGGATGTTATGAAAACTGTGATTTTCATACATTGAGTATTGCGGATTATTCATTAATGTCAAATTCAAACCAAACAAAATTTTGGTCGGAATATAGAATACTTTTGAGCTACGTTACACATATCTTACTTAAAAATAGTTCGCATCATAAAACGTAATTGAAATACTTGAATCGACAGCACATGAAAAGCGTGGTTTTCAAGCTTCAATTTGAAATACTAAATAAAAAATTAAAACCCATTATTTGTATATAAAACCTTTGTTACATAGTCTGATATTGAAATTAACAAATAATTTGGAAGTTGCAATAAAAATTAATTACGTACAAAATACGTACCTGTGAAATAACGCCAATTTCGTAGGTAAGGACCTAACTATAATATCAGTGTGAGAAAGAAATATTTATGACTATAGTCCTCCGAATTTCTGTGTATAAGATTGATATTGGGGGGTGTTACCAGGCGGGGGCGGGGGCGGGGGCGGGGGCGGCGGCGGGGGCGAGGCCGGCGCGGGCGCGGGCGCGGGGGAGGGGGAGGGCGCGGGCGGCGCGTCGCCCGCCTCCTCCGCGAACGTGGAGCTGGACGCGTGCGAAGGCGCCGGGCTGCACACACAGACACACATACACTATTAGGATTTATTTTAAGGCACGTAGGCACGTTTCGGGCCTCAACTTACACACATTTCAGGCGCGTGGATCCTGCGATGTTTATTATAATAAAACATTGCTACTCGAAATATTGAACACTTTAAACGGGCATAAGGGCATCTGATTGTTCATAGAATTGAACCTTATCACACAGAAATAAGGTTCATTCATGGTGGGAATATAGTTCCACCTGCCTGATAAAGGGCTATCGAGGTTAATTGTTTTTAGGGTTCCGTACCCACTACAAAAACGGGACCCTATTACTAAAACTTCGCCGTCCGTCCATCTGTCCGTCTGTCTGTCTGGCCGTCTGTCACCAGGCTGTATCGCATGAACCGTGATACATAGACAGTTGAAATTTTCACAGATGATGTGTTTACGTTGCCGCTATAACAACAGAATTGAATAAAATAAATATTGAAAAAGGCTCCCGTACAATAAACATGATTTTTTTGTCGTTTTTATAGATAACGATACGGAACCCCTCGTGCGCGAGTCTGGGGGGGTTTTTTTTCATTAAACTACTATCAAGTAAACAACACATTTAAAACTATCATTTGTTAAGTTTCGTGTGGAAGACACTCACCTAGGGACCATATTCTGATCGGCGTCGACACTAGTATTCACGTCTTTATGTTTGCTGTCCCGCTTCTTCGTATTGCGCGGCTTCTTGGGGGGAGCGCGAGAGATGCACTGCGAGCAGTACCATTTGCCGCGAGGATTCTGAAATAGAGGTGTTTAATTAGTTTTAGTACCCAATTATACGTCAAATTGTTAAAAGGTAGTCGATACTAAAGGGATCGGATACTCGAATCGATAAATATCTAGACTTTGGCAGCGGCGTTGACGTTGATTCGTATGGAGGCGGACTCAATTCAATTTTACTAATAAAATTCATGGGATTTATAAATTTACTGCTTGATTAGTAAAAAAAGTTACTTTAAGTAGAAAAGTATATATACTGTAAATCACAAATCATATATTATGCTTAAAAACACGGTAATGAACAATTTAAAGTTATTTTCCATGTATATATTTACTTCATTTTTCACGTTTCACTTTTTTTAGGGCCAATTTTTCAATCTCTAGATTGCAGTGCCCTAGCAGGGTATCATGTACCTACTTATCATAATTTTGACATCCATTGTATAATGAACATGATTATTGCAATAAACGAATTGAATTGAATTGAAAGTTATCCGTCAGTTAAAATGATCACCATCTTTTTCTTAAGTCATATGAAAGAAAAGGACAGAGCTAAAATTTATCTGACAGATAGTTTTATCTGGGAATTGAAAAATCGGCCCTTAATGTTATTTTAATTTTTCTGCAATTTGTTCAAGTAACGAAGTATTACGTAGTAGCAAATTAAAGGAACGTAAACTTTTATCCCGAATATAAAATAATGATAGTATTTCTGTAAAATTAAACGATTACGTAAGAAGCCGATTCCATACTAGCATAACTTATTACAAATCATATTTAATTAAACATTTTTTGGCAATACATCAACTTTAGATAGGTATTTATTATTTTATCATCCGTGAAATCAGTGTTTGGCAATACATCAACTTTAGATAGGTATTTATTATTTTATCATCCGTGAAATCAGTGTTAGCCAACACTCAGCTGACACTGCTGAGTGTTAACAGCCTCATGTTAACGCACACTTAATAGGCATGATGACACATTTTGAAAAACTAATGTTTAGAAACATTTATTATGTACAACGAATAAGATTTTTCAAGAGAATATAACAGTTACGAGTAAGTAGGAAAAAAATGCATTTTAGTTTTTAAATTTCAAATCGGCGCTAAAACGCTTGTCAGTGTCATGGCGTCCCGAGTGACGTCACGTTTGTATAAACAGAACGTAGGCCTTTGACGTTTGCTACCTAGATCACTCAATCGCTCATTGAATGAACATAAATTAAAAAGTTTACAAGTCTTGCGCGGCCGTGCGAGCGAGAAAGCGGGAAAATGACGTATGAAGATCTGACAGATACCATGGTTCTATCCCTGTCTTACTATTCGTTCAGTACGTAAGTTTTCTCTGTAATCTGTGGTAATGGCCGTTATGGGTATTTGTTTATACAAACGTGACGTCATGCGCTCTGATTGGTTTTTAACATATGGCGGGCGTCCGTAATTTTCAGTTTCATTTTATCAAAATAAATAATAATCTCTTACTTAATAAAGAAATATGAGCAATTTTCGAATTGTATGATTAAAATTTCACTAAGAAAATACCATATTTTAGTAAGGCGAGCTGCCCCACCGCCGTCAGCCTGCCCCGAGCTGGGGCGATGCTGTTACGGAGCGTTACGGCATGGAATATCATACTTTTATTTAATCGTATGGCATACATTATTTTTGGCCTTTCAAGTATCATACTGACTATACTATACTGATACTGACAGTTAACCTGGACAGTGGGAGACTTGTCTCCTCTGTCTTGTCTATGATGCTTGCATCATAGCGAGATGACAACTGTCAGGCTGTTAATCAGGCTAGGCTGTAACTTTCATGGCTAGCGGCCTAGTTTCCTTGGGCAAGTTGTTATTTAGGCGGTCGTCACACTGCGACATATCAACGGACGGAGGTGCGGAGCTGCATACAAATTTCGCCGGACGGAGGTGCGTTGCAGTGTGTCGTACCATACGGAATTGATATACAAACTGAGGTATTTGCCTACAACGAGAAACGCACCTCCATTCGGAGATGCGGCGCAGTGTGACATCCACCTTAGCATCCCTCGTTAGGAAACGTATGTATTCGTGTCCAGCGTTTGATCTAGGGATTGCCCTATACTTGACGCCGATACTTGATTCCAAAAAATATATTTTAAAATTGCCATTAAAATTGAAATCCGACACTGACAAACTTAGACACTTCCAAATAATGGACGTAGCTAAAAACTAGCTATGTCCATCATTTGAAAGAGTGTAAGTTTGGGAGTGTTTTTTTTTCATATTATATTTTTTGTGGAATTTATAAACGGCGTCAACTATAGTTCAGCCGATGGCCTGTTAAGCGTTTAAAGCGGCTCCACAAAGTTCGTACGATCCATCTCTTGTCGGTTTTTCGACACGGATCAAAGGCGCGCGCGCCATCTTCGGCCCGGCTTGTGTCAATACGCGCCGCTTAAACAGATGGTACAAGTACACGACAAACAACTTGCGCAAGTGACCTTGACTGACCCAGTGAGCCGCTCCGTGTATATACGAGCAGGCTTGCGCTCGGATTTAGCCGAGCCGCACCTGCACGGACGGCTCTGCTCGCGTGGGATCGTGCTACCCCGCGCCGTTTAACCTTACCTTTAGCTGGCATAGCATACCTTGGGCAGCGGCGGGTGGTGGCAGTCGTGGTGGTAGGCGCGCACGCACAGCGCGCACGGGATGACGCGGCCGGCGCACGCGCCGCCGCACACGATGCACACGCGCTCGCCGCGCGCCTTGTTCACACACACCCAACAGTACCTAAGGGGAAACACAATAACTATTACTATTTATTTATTTACCACACAAAACACGGCCAAAAGAAAAAGACCGGGTTGCACTCCGGGAGTGCCGGCACAAGTGAAAACTTGCGAATTTTAATAATAACATTAAATGTTTATGAAGCAGAAAAGTCCGCTAACGAAATTCCAAATTTCGGACATAGAGGAAATTTGAAAAATTATTCGCCACGAGCCTCCCTAAGGTGCAGATACAATAGTGGAAGGGATTGAAAGATTCGTCGCCATTAGCGGACCCACGGTAGCTCAATTGGGAGAGCGATGGACGGATTCCAGACAGAGGTTGTGGGTTCAAATCCCGCTCGTGGCGAATCATTTTTCAATTTTTCACTATAATCGGAATTTTAATTTTGCAAAAAAAAACACAAAATCCGCGTTTTGAAGCGCCACTCCCGCTTTTTGTATTCCGGCAGTTGGCAACACTAAATCCTACGGTCGTACACGTCACGTGACCTCTTAAGCTGCTACACTTGTCGCGAGTTAAAAAAATCCCCATCCCAAAAAGTTTACAGCGCCGCTAAAGAAGTTTTCACTTCAAAAACAATCAAAAAAGTTCGCTAGAACTTGAAAGGATTAAAATGTGTAAAAGCAAAGAGCTCTCCGTCCAATGTAAGGGGTGTACAGTACCGAGTATGTTTTAGCGTAAACGTAGTATTCAGAGTACATAATAGGTAACAATCTTTATCTTAGTTACAAATACAGAGGCTGCACGAACGTTATAAGGTGTGCGTAAATTCAGCTGCGCGTTATGCTTTGCGTAAGGGCGTTGCTAAATTTTTTTTTCTTTTTTTGATGGCAGTGTGCCACCTTCTTAGATGTGTAGAGTAATTCCATACAAACAATAGTTACTATAGCAGCTCAGCTCTAAAGGACATCCGTCTTGAGTTATGCGTCCTAATTTACGAATGTTATTTAGTGCTTTTGTCGTGGTTTCATTTGGAACACAATTTGACATTATTATTTTATACGATTCGTTTCACGACGATATTTTAACACAACGTAAATACTTACTTCTTATGTACTTCTTGAATTAGAAGATCACGGGTATTTTAACTAATGCCATTTTTTTATTTAAAGGAGGCTAGTTTTGTTAGTTGTAAGTCTAGAACGGACGGCTGAGAGGACGAGATATATAAAGACCTTCACGCCCTGCGCAGAAAACTGGAAGGAGATCGCACAGAATAGGGCGCAACCAAGCGAGGATATCGAGGGATTCCAAAGTAGAATACTGAGCATAACGACGGATTCAAGTGTTTACGCCCGCTTACGAAAATAATTATGCTACCGATTGACACATAATGCCTTTCACACCTATGATGAAAATTCTATATTTCGGGGCTACACCGACTCTTTCCTGTATAAAGAAAAATACAACTTTGGTGGTGGAACCGGATTGTTCCGATAGCTCAGTTGGTTAGTAGCGACGGGCAATGAATGCCCGTGGTCGCCGGTTCGAATCCGGCTCGGAGCATTAAATTTTTAAATTTTTCCTTTCATTTAAAAATTTACAACCTTGGTGTTTCATTAGATAGCAGTAATGTCTCTTTAATGAATGCAGCACATCTATCACGCGACGGCGCGCGAGCTCTCACGATTTTGCTCACACTATCCGTCTCTCTCTTATTAGAGCACTTAGAACAAGAAGTATAGTGCGACAAAAATCGAGAGTATAACGCGGCCGTCCCATGGTAGACGTGCTGGTGACTATTATATTGGTGACTATTATGCCTGACTCACCAATCGCCTTCAGGTATATTCTCCATGCTGGGCTTGAAGCAGTAGGTGTGGTAGCCCTTATCACAGCCGTCGCACAGCAACAACTGTTCATCGTTGTCGTCCAACAAGCAGAATTGGCAATTCTGCGGGCAAAAAACATTTTATTCATTTAAGGAGCAAAACGGCCTCATAAGAAGACTCAAAATCACTCTAACGGCTATGGAGAGGGCTATGTTGGGAGTTTCTCTGCCCGATCGCATCAGAAATGAGGCTATCCGCAGCGGAACCAAGGTAACCCATATAGCCCTCCGGATCGCTTAACTTAAGTGGCAGTGGGCGGGACACATAGCACGTAGAGCCGAAGGCCGTTGGGGCAGAAAGGTTCTCAAGTGGCGATCACGTACGGGCGCGGTGTGGGTAGGCCAAGTAGGACAAGGTGGACTGATGACCTGGTAAAGGTCGCGAGAGTCCTCTGGATGCGGGTGGCGCGGGACCGGTCACCCAGGACTCGGCTCACCGCAAACCTATGCCACCCAAGACCCAGCTCACCGCGATCCTATACCACCTTATGGAGCTGCCGTTTCGCCCTTGGTACAGCGGTCGTGATCACGTCAAGGCATACACGTCGGTTGTAGAGGACACAACTCGATCTCCGCCATCTTTCCCTGTTGGCGGACTTTCTGGCACAGTCAGATAGGATACTGTGGATTTCACTTGGTCAGTCCAGCGCATAGGTAATCTGCCGCTCGATGGAGTGCCTAGAGACGCGTCCAAAGTACTACAATAATGGACCCGATTCTACAGTGTCCTCTAAACTTCCTAATTTTATTTGGGTGTCGCTAAAACACTTTGCTATTCTATGAGCAGCTGTCATAAGCAAATGACAGCATAATCTGAATCTGATGCTTCTTATTTTATGCGGTCTATAAAACTTACTTAGCTGCCTAAATGCTATTCTAAATATGTTGTTTTTAATCTGCCGCCTAAATTATGTCTAAAAATTAGACAATTTAGTTTTAGGCTAGTTAAGCCATGTGCACGTAGAATCGGGTCCAATGGAGATATTAAAGATCCTTACCGCTTTCATGACGCTCTTGTCCCACGCGGTGGCGGCCTCCAGCGCCGTGGCCAGCATGGCCAGCTGCGCAGATGTGTTGCAGCGAGCCACCGCCTCTCTCCAGGTCGCTAGCCCGCGCGCTAGAGATTTCGTTTCGGCTGTGAACAAATTGCAAATTATACATCGTAACGAAATAAATTATTATATTTTTTGTTTCGTGCTATTTTTACCGAGGAAGTTCCCGCATTTTCGATATGTGTCGCGGGCTACAGAGGAAGATGGTTAACACGTTCGAAACCAAGAACCCGCCTGGTAGGTACTCGTAATGTATGCCCAGATGCCGGCTGAGCCCGCTAGGCGGGTTACTAGTATGAACCTACACGCCTAGCCAGTTCTGTCGGTTTCTGGTGTATTGTTCCATTTTTAGACCGGTTGCGTTTTTTTTCCATTATATTCTTTCTCTCGGTATCGTTTTGAAATTGGAAATTATTTAAATAGTACAAAAAAGCTTTACAAAACAGATATTATTATTATAATTTAGCGGATTCCTCATTTTTTTAGGTTGTTTTTGGACAGCAAAATTTGGGCGAGACTGAATGTATAGCGCAAGGCGGTGCAGATTTTATCATTTCGAAATTATATATGGTTGAGATAATTTTATGTGGCTTACTTTTATAACACAGTCATTGGTTCGTAATTCGTATCTTCTCTACCTATGACTGTAGCGTTGCTTTTATAACACAGTCATTGGTTCGTAATTCGTATCTTATACCTATGACTGTAGCGTTGCTTTTATAACACAGTATTGGTTCGTAATTCGTATCTTCTACCTATGACTGTAGCGTTGATTTTATAACACAGAATTGGTTCGTAATTCGTATCTTCTACCTATGACTGTAGCGTTGCTTTTATAACACAGTCATGGTTCGTAATTCGTATCTTCTACCTATGACTGTAGCGTTGCTTTTTGAATGGACTACTTTAATAACCAGTCATATAACCTCAATTATGTATATGTATTTAGTTGTAAGTAAGATCTTTGAATAAACGTTTAAAAAAAAACCAACGTGTGACGAACATAAGTTCCTGTATACGCTCTATCTATACGACGTTATCTGTGTTTAGTTAATTTCTGAATCACAAGCGTGTTTTATATTTATAACATACTAGCATCTGCCCGCGACTCCGTCCGCGTGGAACTCGTTTTTATCGTAGCTCCAAACTTTCACCCCCCATTTCACCCCCTTAGTGACCGATTGCCGGGATAAAAGCTATTCTATGGCCTTCCCCGGGACTCGACTATCTCTATAACTAATTTTACCTGTACAAACTTTGCACCCCTATTTAACCCGCTTAGAGGTGGGTTTTCCAAAACCCTACAATTACTTTTCTTGTATTGTAATAAACCACCAAACCATAATTAAAATTTCAAGTCTCCTACTTCAAAAGCTTTCGACTTTGTCAACCACAGTAAGCTACTTTACAAACTTGAAGTTTATGGGATTAGAGGGAAGGTGTTAGATTGGATAAAAAGCTACTTGACTGAAAGAATGCAATGTGTAGAAATTAAATTAATTTCAGCCGGTGATTCAAGTAAATCAGTATTTAGGCAAACTTTCAGATCGGAACTTAGAGCTTGCAATCATGGAGTGCCGCAAGGAAGTATTCTGGGGCCCCTTCTATTCCTAATATATGTGAATGACTTACCCAAAGCCACCGCACAGAAAAGTATAATGCTTGCTGACGACACAACACTTGTGATAAAATGTGAAAACAGGGTTACTTTCCAATCAGATATTAATACAGCGCTAATGGACATTATAGAATGGATGACATTAAATAATTTGAATATTAATATAAATAAGACTAACTTCATACAATTTAAATCATATAATTCGAATACAATACCAATTCAATTAGAATATAAAAATGACATTTTAGATGGAGTAAAATCAACAAAATTTCTAGGCTTAATAATTGACGAACACCTTAATTGGAAAGAACAAATTGAACAAATTTGTAATAGATTAAACCGTTTTGTGTACGCTCTCAAGATATTGAGAGTTACGATATCCAAAGAAGCTGCACTAACAGCTTACCACGGATATGTGTCGTCAGTACTTGCTTACGGTCTGATACTA
This sequence comes from Epinotia demarniana, assembly GCA_945867215.1. NCBI lineage: Eukaryota > Metazoa > Arthropoda > Insecta > Lepidoptera > Tortricidae > Epinotia > Epinotia demarniana. Next base: position 9,763,181 of record OX244285.1, read on the forward strand.
TGGGGTAACTCTGTCGAGCTGGATAGAGTGTTTAAAATACAAAAAAAGTGTATAAGGGCTATAAGTAATGTTAAGATGGATGAAAGCTGTATTCCACTTTTTGGAAAGTTACACATATTACCATTGCCATGTTTGTACATTCGAGAGGTATGTGTCTTTGTTGACTGTCATCAAGAGTACTTCAGTAGACGGAGCGAGGTCATCCAGAGGCAGACAAGACCCCGCATCATGTCTTTATTGTACAAACCTCGCTGTCACAAAGACATGTATAAACGAAATGTATATAACATGAGCATTGTACTTTTTAATAAATTACCGGATAATATAAAAACTTTGACAGGCGACATATTTAAGAAAAAATTGACCCATTGGCTACAAGAGAAATGCTTCTACAGTGTTAAGGACTACTTAGATCATAAAAATCCGACTCACGCATGTACCTAAATTGTATGATTTTTAGTTAGTAAGATCTGTTTTATTTAGCATACATAGATTATTTTCAGTCAAACATTTGTACGCCTGCGTGCAGGCTGAATACATGAACTATGTACTATAGCTTAAGACCATCTATAATATACTGTATTCTTACAAATAATATTTTTGAATTTGAATTTGAATTTGAAAAATTTCCTCCATCCCCATACAAACTTTCAACCCCCGTTTAAGGATGAAATTTTTAAAAAATCTTTCTTAAGTACCCACGTACTTACGTCATATAAATACCAATCGTGAAATATCAGCTTTCTAGGTTCAACGGTTTGGGCTACGCGTTGATTTAAGTGAGTGGGTCAGTCAGGGCTTTTACGTTTATACAAGGTGTTTTTTTAACTGTCTTAGAGTCGAAGCCTAGTTAATGAATACATTACAAAGAACTCAAAAAAGGGTTTTTGTCTTTTTTTTTATGCATTGATAATGTTTTTTTTGTATTAATATTTTGAATCATCCAGCCGAGTGACCGTAGTGTCCGCTATCCGCCATCTTATGTAGATAGGTACAAAATCCAACCGGTACTGGAACTTCGCACCGCGCGCCATAGAGGATTTTTCAAACTTAATTACCTTTTATTACTAAAAACTTAACTAACAATTGTTCTTTTTTCACGAATGATTAGTACGTTTTGGATACTTTTAGTGGGCTTCGGCTCTAAGACTGTTAAAAAAACACGTTGTATATACAGAGAAGGTTCAATTTCGCATAGCAAGTTTTCTATACTCACGTTTAGAATCAGCGTCAGAATCATGAGGCGAGGGCGCTGACGCGTTTCCATGCTCGGCCTGCCGGGCCGCGCCCAGACTCGCCTCCGAGTTACTGTGGACAATATATGTACTATAGCAAACTGTCTTCAGTATACTATATACTGTCATATTTTTTCCAAAAAGGATCAAAAATATAGTCAAATACCAGGATTCGAACCCAGGACCTCTTGCTTCGTGGGCAGGGTCACACACTGATTAAAATGTCACCCTGTATGATGCTGACTTTACGACAGTACGAAATGACAGTTGAGTTGGACAGTGATCGTTCAAAAAGTTAGGCAATATGTTATGTCTCTTCATTCAAAATTGCTAAAACATACAAAAACAAATGCCCATTCAAACAGAACAAAACTACATGCAAGACCCCGTTTTCAACCAGTTTTTATTGAATTGAGAACGAAACAAAAACATTCAATTTTGAAATTACAATATACCAATACATAACGCGTGCAGTAAAAACAACCTTAATCCGAACATCATAAGAGTAAATAGAAAAAAAAAAACTAGCCGACCAATGGGGTTGGCAGCATAGGTTTTTTTAAACCTGCATCACACTGGCGCGGCCGGCGGCGGCGGACAATACTAAACTTGTCCGCCGCTGTCAAATTTACTATTATCCGCCACCGCAGGCCGCGCCAGTGTGTGGCAGGCCTTACCTGTCAGTCCTACAAAACTGTCAAATTCTTGTTTTTTTTCGGAATTTCCTTGTTTAGAATCAAGCCGTTCAAGCCAAATCCCATAGAAAAAGGCTAGTGATTAGGTAAAACCTATGACGGCGCCATCTAGCCAAACATTTGACAGTCGCCAACCCCATTAAGATGAAAAGTGAAACGTGTTAGCAATATTGTTTCGGCGACAAGTAATATTTTCGTTTCATCTCATCACGCTTGCTCGCAAATGGTGTTATTCCATGCCTGTACACAGAAAGAGAGTGGCCTAAATTGATCCCACGGGTGTTATGGATTTTCATAATCTCTAGGGAGTTATGAGCTTGTGTGTGATCTGATTGGTTTAAATGGCATATCTAGTTGGCCGCGCGCCACTTAAATTCTGCTCTATGATTGGTTGAAAAAAATCTAATTGGCCACGCGCCGCAAGAACACTACAGTACTGCTGTGTGATTGGTTGAAATATTGAAGCAGCGCGCTCCACCCGCGTTGATCTGGAAGTGAAGTTGCAAATTCGAGTCATCAAAGGCGGAGCTAGGGTATCGGACTGTACTTTAAAGTTTTTTTTTGTGAAATGGTGTAACTCGGGAGGATTCTAGAGGACAACAGCAAAAACCCCAAACAAACGGCTTACCTCAAACTACCCACCGAACAAGCATAAGTAATCCAAATTGCACTTTACCTAGCGTACCTTTGTACCAAAGGCGGTTTGAGATATCTCCGCTCGATGTGGGCCTCCAGCGAGGCCAGCTTGTGCCGCGCGCGCGCCACGATCTCGGCGCCCGAGGCCTCCTCGGGCAGCGCGGCGCGCGCGGGCCGCCAGCCCGGGACCTGCATGGAGGCCGCAAACAGCCGCTCTTCTAGGGCTTCCACCTGTTCATAATCAACAATGGGAGATTTAACTACGCGTTACGTTTTTTTTTTTAGGGTTCCGTACCCAAATGGTAAAACAGGGACGCCATTACTAAGACTTCGCTGTCTGTCTGTCACCAGGCTGTAACTCAAGAACCGTGATAGCTAGACAGTTGACATTTTCACAGATTATGTATTTCGTTTGCCGCTATAACGACAAATAACAAAAACAGAATAAAATAAATATTTAATATTGCATGTTGGCAACTCCAACACAGATAGATCATAGAATGACCGGAACGCCTAAGTTCATTCATTCACTCAATCTCTCTCTCTAAAACCAACCGCAGCCATGTAATGTACCGTGTGCTTAATTTAATTGCAATACAAACTCTCTTACTGAATACGCCGGCCTTTTAATTACTTCGACTCCAACGAGAAACAGCGCCTACTACCACTGCACCACTGTTCATATGGTCCTTCGAACCGGATATGAACAAGTGATTTTATAGATATTGGTACGGAACCCTTCGTGCGCGAGTCCGACTCGCACTTGGCCGGTTTTTTAACCCTTCAGAACGGTCGCTGTAGATATACCGCAATTCGGATGGCTTCCCGGTACTTACCGCCACATGATCGTGACTTTTACGTAAAAATGGTCAGTTGGTTACGTAAAATTTTACAAGGGGGGAGAGAGTGGGGGGGCGTTAAGGCGCATCACATGGGGGAGAGGGGGGTTCAAAAATCTCCAAAAATTGCGCTACGTAATACCTGAACGCTCCCTCTAGCGTTTTCCCGGTTGTAGACTGATAGAGCCCGGAACCCGAATTGACACCTAATCCTAAGATTCGGCGTAGATGGTTTAACGAAGCTACGGTCGTGGGTTGAATCCCGGCTCGCGCCAATGCGTTCTTCGGAACTTATGTACGGAATATTTACCGTTCCATGTGTACCATGTTATTTACACAGAGAGAATGGACAGTAGTCTCCACGCTGGCTAGTGCTGAGCGTCACGCGTCAGCCTCGCAGATTGTGACGGCTGTAGCATTTTCTCTCTCTAACAAGCAATATTAAAACGGTTGTAGCTTCGTAATTCCAACGGGGTGATGGACAGCTCTTTGCAGGACGCGTCGCCCTTGTCTATCTACAGCTGTGGACACACACTTGAGTGCGAACTCACCATGCCAAGTAGCTGCATGTCGCACCGCCTCGCCGTCACGGCGCAGAAGGAGCCGGGCGGTTCGGGAGGCGGGTACCCGCCGCTCGCCATGATGGCGCGGTCCAGCGGGGTGATGGACAGCTCTGTGCAGGACGCGTCGCCCTTGTCTATCTACAGCTGTGGACACACACTTGAGTGCGAACTCACCATGCCAAGTAGCTGCATGTCGCACCGCCTCGCCGTCACGGCGCAGAAGGAGCCGGGCGGTTCGGGAGGCGGGTACCCGCCGCTCGCCATGATGGCGCGGTCCAGCGGGGTGATGGACAGCTCTGTGCAGGACGCGTCGCCCTTGTCTATCTACAGCTGTGGACACACACTTGAGTGCGAACTCACCATGCCAAGTAGCTGCATGTCGCACCGCCTCGCCGTCACGGCGCAGAAGGAGCCGGGCGGTTCGGGAGGCGGGTACCCGCCGCTCGCCATGATGGCGCGGTCCAGCGGGGTGATGGACAGCTCTGTGCAGGACGCGTCGCCCTTGTCTATGTACAGCTGTGGACACACACTTGAGTGCGAACTCACCATGCCAAGTAGCTGCATGTCGCACCGCCTCGCCGTCACGGCGCAGAAGGAGCCGGGCGGTTCGGGAGGCGGGTACCCGCCGCTCGCCATGATGGCGCGGTCCAGCGGGGTGATGGACAGCTCTGTGCAGGACGCGTCGCCCTTGTCTATGTACAGCTGTGGACACACACTTGAGTGCGAACTCACCATGCCAAGTAGCTGCATGTCGCACCGCCTCGCCGTCACGGCGCAGAAGGAGCCGGGCGGTTCGGGAGGCGGGTACCCGCCGCTCGCCATGATGGCGCGGTCCAGCGGGGTGATGGACAGCTCTGTGCAGGACGCGTCGCCCTTGTCTATGTACAGCTGTGGACACACACTTGAGTGCGAACTCACCATGCCAAGTAGCTGCATGTCGCACCGCCTCGCCGTCACGGCGCAGAAGGAGCCGGGCGGTTCGGGAGGCGGGTACCCGCCGCTCGCCATAATGGCGCGGTCCAGCGGGGTGATGGACAGCTCTGTGCAGGACGCGTCGCCCTTGTCTATCTACAGCTGTGGACACACACTTGAGTGCGAACTCACCATGCCAAGTAGCTGCATGTCGCACCGCCTCGCCGTCACGGCGCAGAAGGAGCCGGGCGGTTCGGGAGGCGGGTACCCGCCGCTCGCCATGATGGCGCGGTCCAGCGGGGTGATAGACAGCTCTGTGCAGGACGCGTCGCCCTTGTCTATGTACAGCTGTGGACACACACTTGAGTGCGAACTCACCATGCCAAGTAGCTGCATGTCGCACCGCCTCGCCGTCACGGCGCAGAAGGAGCCGGGCGGTTCGGGAGGCGGGTACCCGCCACTCGCCATGATGGCGCGGTCCAGCGGGGTGATGGACAGCTCTGTGCAGGACGCGTCGCCCTTGTCTATCTACAGCTGTGGACACACACTTGAGTGCGAACTCACCATGCCAAGTAGCTGCATGTCGCACCGCCTCGCCGTCACGGCGCAGAAGGAGCCGGGCGGTTCGGGAGGCGGGTACCCGCCGCTCGCCATGATGGCGCGGTCCAGCGGGGTGATGGACAGCTCTGTGCAGGACGCGTCGCCCTTGTCTATCTACAGCTGTGGACACACACTTGAGTGCGAACTCACCATGCCAAGTAGCTGCATGTCGCACCGCCTCGCCGTCACGGCGCAGAAGGAGCCGGGCGGTTCGGGAGGCGGGTACCCGCCGCTCGCCATGATGGCGCGGTCCAGCGGGGTGATGGACAGCTCTGTGCAGGACGCGTCGCCCTTGTCTATGTACAGCTGTGGACACACACTTGAGTGCGAACTCACCATGCCAAGTAGCTGCATGTCGCACCGCCTCGCCGTCACGGCGCAGAAGGAGCCGGGCGGTTCGGGAGGCGGGTACCCGCCGCTCGCCATGATGGCGCGGTCCAGCGGGGTGATGGACAGCTCTGTGCAGGACGCGTCGCCCTTGTCTATCTACAGCTGTGGACACACACTTGAGTGCGAACTCACCATGCCAAGTAGCTGCATGTCGCACCGCCTCGCCGTCACGGCGCAGAAGGAGCCGGGCGGTTCGGGAGGCGGGTACCCGCCGCTCGCCATGATGGCGCGGTCCAGCGGGGTGATGGACAGCTCTGTGCAGGACGCGTCGCCCTTGTCTATGTACAGCTGTGGACACACACTTGAGTGCGAACTCACCATGCCAAGTAGCTGCATGTCGCACCGCCTCGCCGTCACGGCGCAGAAGGAGCCGGGCGGTTCGGGAGGCGGGTACCCGCCGCTCGCCATGATGGCGCGGTCCAGCGGGGTGATGGACAGCTCTGTGCAGGACGCGTCGCCCTTGTCTATCTACAGCTGTGGACACACACTTGAGTGCGAACTCACCATGCCAAGTAGCTGCATGTCGCACCGCCTCGCCGTCACGGCGCAGAAGGAGCCGGGCGGTTCGGGAGGCGGGTACCCGCCGCTCGCCATGATGGCGCGGTCCAGCGGGGTGATGGACAGCTCTGTGCAGGACGCGTCGCCCTTGTCTATCTACAGCTGTGGACACACACTTGAGTGCGAACTCACCATGCCAAGTAGCTGCATGTCGCACCGCCTCGCCGTCACGGCGCAGAAGGAGCCGGGCGGTTCGGGAGGCGGGTACCCGCCGCTCGCCATGATGGCGCGGTCCAGCGGGGTGATGGACAGCTCTGTGCAGGACGCGTCGCCCTTGTCTATCTACAGCTGTGGACACACACTTGAGTGCGAACTCACCATGCCAAGTAGCTGCATGTCGCACCGCCTCGCCGTCACGGCGCAGAAGGAGCCGGGCGGTTCGGGAGGCGGGTACCCGCCGCTCGCCATGATGGCGCGGTCCAGCGGGGTGATGGACAGCTCTGTGCAGGACGCGTCGCCCTTGTCTATGTACAGCTGTGGACACACACTTGAGTGCGAACTCACCATGCCAAGTAGCTGCATGTCGCACCGCCTCGCCGTCACGGCGCAGAAGGAGCCGGGCGGTTCGGGAGGCGGGTACCCGCCGCTCGCCATGATGGCGCGGTCCAGCGGGGTGATGGACAGCTCTGTGCAGGACGCGTCGCCCTTGTCTATGTACAGCTGTGGACAAAAAAGTCACTTATACTTGACGCCGTATATAGATTCCAAAAAAAATAACCTTAAAATCGCCATTAAAATGAAAAAAAAGATACTGGCATACTTCCACTCTTTCAAATGATGGACGTAGCTAGTTATGAAATAAGTATGTGCACGGTCAACGGGCTCTAAAATATGAGAACACGACTTTATTGTTAAGGGCATGACATTATATTATATCATCTATATTTGAACCTTTGGAAACGTATATACAGTACGTATATAAAAATAAGAAAAAAAATCCATGTCACTTAGTCAAACCGTAATAGACATTTTTCGAAAAAGTTGAAAATTTGACACCGTTGGTCGCATTTTTAAGTACTGTGATCACAATTTTCACAATTTTACAGTGTTTTTTTTAATAATGTAATCTCAAATAACAATGCTATTAATCGCAACCACAAATAAAAGTAATAAACATTATTAACTACGTAAAAAAAAGGAGTTATGATGTAAAAATTTGTTCTTTAACTTTGAATGTGACCTCACCACAGGTCCTAATGAAAGAGTGAACACTAACACATACCAAATAAATATTTTTTGTAACCCGTATTAATTGAAACAAGATTTGACTTATCGCTAAGACTTGTCCACTAACGTACGGTTTACTTAACGCGACAAAATATTATATGTGAGAACTTTAATAATCTTGGGATTGGGCGTCAAAGCGGACCCTGGGCTCCTTTAGGGGTACAACCGGGAAAAACGCTAGGAGAATGATGAATGAGTTATTACTCTAATATCTACCACTTAGAAAAGTTGAATAACCCCCGACATTTTCATTTCAAAGTCCAATATCTCAAAAACGGCTCAACAGATTTTCATGAAACATGGCTAAGAAAACTCGGGGTGAAATGATCCATGACACAATTAAAACCGCATCCAAATCGGTCCATCCGTTTGGGAGCTACGATACCACACAGATACACGTTAATCTTATAACACCCATTTTTTTTCGTCGGGGGTTAAAAACAACTCTCTCTTCGCGCTCGACTCTTTCACTCGAAAACTGTCAAAAATTATGGAATACTATTTTGAAATAGCGATAGAAAATTCAAAAGCGAGTGGTATTGACCACTCGTATTCAATTCTATTGGTAGAAGGTAAGTGCCCGCTATTTTGACACTACAAACGTATTTACTTTTATTTGATTTTCGAGCACTCGAAAGTCAAAAATCGAACCCCTGTTCCTGTTCCTGTTGTGTGTGAGCCTTGAAATCCGCGGATGTCTAAAAATTCATCCAAATGGCATGCCTGCTCTAAAGTTTTTTTTTATACAACGACGGTGGCAAACAAGCCTACCTACGGACACCGCAGCCTATAGAAGCATGCAACTCCAAAGGAGTAACATGGGCGTTGCCAATCCTTGATACGTTTGAGGATTCGCCGTGTTGACAGCTGAAGGAACAAGTTCCCTCGCTCTCAACTAGAGATGCAACGGATATCCGGTTGCTATCCGGTATCCGGCCTATCCGGCCATTACTTTACTATCCGGCCGAATACCGGATAGTTACGCACTATCCGGCCGGATACCGAATAGTGATTCTGTTTGGTATTTAATTTTGAAAAATGGATAGTAATACTAAAAACTTACCTATTCAGCAAAATAGGCGGGCGCACGTGTACTGCATACGAAATAGTTCCGTACATTGCCCTAATAAAACTCGTTTCTTGCCTAGAAAACGGTCCGCGCGAACCTACAATACGTAACAGGTTGAAACCTGAACGACGCGCCCGCCGCCAAGCTAAAATGTAGGTATCGTTTGGCCGGCCGAATATTCGGCGGACGGATACCGGATATTCGGCCGGTGATCAGGCCGAATATCCGGTATCCGGTATCCGGCCAAACAACTATCCGTTGCATCTCTACTCTCAACACGACGCATCCTCGGGAGCTCTGGCGACCTCGCTCACCTCCAGGAACACAACACAAGTATTGATTCGTTTATGAAATGTTACAACCTTGATAAATTGCAAAACAATTGTTTAAAAAGAAAGTAAGCGATGCCCTATTAAATAAACTAATAAACAAAGTGTTAACCGACTTCAATTTAGTACTCCGCCAAGCTACGAGAACATTACCTATTTTTTTTTTTACAATTTACCACATGAACTGATTTCAGATAGCAAATGCGTTGATTACTATAGAAAAAAACCGAATCGCTGTATGTGGGCCGATAATATTTGAGGACTTCCATCGATTCCCCAAGATCATCACCAATGACACTTCATTAGTTCCTATTTCAACGGAATCTTATCAGAACCTGTGACGTACATTTGCACTTTTAAGTACATAATTGAGGAATTCGAGAAGTCATCTGTGGTCTTCATCATCAATTCCTCGCCACCAAATTTATGATTTTCGCATGTAAATACACGAGTTATAATAGAAAATACCAAAATTACTACACACGTGCCTAATAAAATTGAGGAGTCCCCTCAATTCCTCATGGATCCCATCATCTAACTGAATTTTGAAAAAAATGGGACCCACCTGGAAGTATATACACACGAACAAAAAAAAATATTTTCGAATCGGCTCATCAATGACGGAGTTCTGAGGTAACAAACATTGAAAATAATAATAATAAAAAAATACAGCTGAATTGAAAACCTCCTCCTTTTTTTGAAGTCGGTTAAAAAATCAAATTCTGTTATCCTAAGTAACTGATTATCTGTTCTAGCATAACTACATTGTATATTACTATTTATACTGTTTTTAGCTAACACTTGTAAAATCAATTAGGAGCACTGTCTGCCAACAAACCGCATTGTGGTTTGGCAGATTTGTATTTAGCTTTAAGTATGTAAGAAAAGAGAATAAACATTTATTTCATTTTTCAATCTAGGTGGTCGCTAACCGGGGCCTTACCTTATTATTGACTGTGGGCGTGTTCTGCAAGAGCGAGGCGTGTAGCTCCTTCTCCCTCGCACCCCGCGGATGTAAAGCGTCCATGAGCTCCTTCAATTGATCGGGATCCGTGATACGCCACCAACCGTGTCTGTGGGCAAACGCTTTTTATATGACTGCTATCATTACATCATAATCAGAATCATTTAATTCGGATACTTGTCCATATTTGTTCTTAGTGTTAAGAAAAACTTAATTCTAGTGTTAGTTACATACAAATCATTACTATATAACTACAATTAATTAATTAACTATTTATTTTGTACTAGCTCCTGCCCGCGACTCCGTCCGCGTGGAACTCGTTTATATCGCAGCTCGATACAAACTTTTACCCCCCCATTTCACCCCTTAGGGGCTGATTTCGGGGATAAAAACTATCCTAAGTCACTCTCCATCCCTTCAACTATCTCCACTTAAAAAATCACGTCAATTCGTCGCTCCGTTTTGCCGTGAAAGACGGACAAACAAGCAAACAAACAAAAACACACATACACTTTTTCATTTACAATATTAGTATAGATTTAAGTAGGTATTTATAAGTTTATCTTCGTCAAGTACAGGTCGAAGCTTTGCTTAGTTTGGGACTAGGTAGACTTGTGTAAGATTGTCCCCCAACCCTGTCTGTCATCTCTTCAAGCGTACACCGCTGAACCGATTTAGATGAAATCTGATATGATAGAGATACTTTGAGTTCCAGGGAAGGACATAGAGTAGTTATTATCCCGGAAATCATCCCTTAAGGGGATGAAATATGGGTGAAAGTTTGTATGGAGATATATAAACGAGTTCAGTTCCTGGGGGAAGGAGCTAATAGCTAATATATGGTGAGTAACCTGAGTTCCCTGGGGGAAGACGCTAATAGCTAATAAATAGTGAGTAACCAGAGTTCCCTGGGGGCAGGAGCTAGTAGCTAATAAATGGTGAGTAACCTGAGTTCCCTGGGGGTAGGAGCTAGTAGCTAATAAATGGTGAGTAACCTGAGTGCCCTGGGGGCAGGAGCTAGTAGCTAATAAATGGTGAGTAACCTGAGTTCCCCCGCGCCACCCGCATCCAGCGGACTCCCGCAACCTTTACCAGGTCATCAGTCCACCTCGTCGGGGGCTTACCCACGCTGCGCCTTCCGGTACGTGGTCGCCACTTTCGGGATCGGTCACTTTGGCACTCTTTGGGGGAGGCCTATGTCCAGCAGTGGACGTCTTTCGGCTGATATGATGATGATGATGATGATGAACCTGAGTTCCCTGGGGGCAGGAGCTAGTAGCTAATAAATGGTGAGTAACCTGAGTTCCCTGGGGGCAGGAGCTAGTAGCTAATAAATGGTGAGTAACCTGTGTTCCTTGGGGAAAAAAGCTAGTAGAAGCTAGGTAGCTAATAAATAGTGAGTAACCTGAGTTCCCTGGGAGGAGGAGCTAGTAGCTAATAAATGGTGAGTAACCTGAGTTCCCCGGGCACGTAGGTCCCGCCCCGTCTCCTGGGCAGGCCGCGAAGCTTGCATCGCTGCAGCTGTCGCAGCTCCTCGCCCGACATCTGTATGGGCGGTGGACTGTCGCACGTCACGTAGGTGGAGAGCGCATTGAAGTTGAGTAGGCCGAGGGATGTTAGCGACGAGGCTTTGGCCTTTTGGGAGGCCATGTCCTTTAGGGCGTCCGCTTGGAGCTCTTTTTCTAGGTCGTTGTCCTGGGAAAAGCGTCGCGGTTAGTAGTACAGTCAAGGAACAGACAACTCGTATGGAAAAACGACATTTTTAGAAATAATTTATAATAGCTTATTTTTTCTGTGATGAATATATTATCAATATATTACCCAGACAGAATCCGACAAAATTTCAAACATTAAAAAAAATATAAATTAACTAACTTCTGAAAAGTCAGAAAAAATATTAATAAATATTTTTGTCTTTATTTTGTTCCATTTACATTTGCTTTGCAATATATCATACTTAATAAGACAATGCATGCTTCATTTAAATCTAAATAATTACTTACGGGTGGAAAGTTTGTCGGATTCTTGAATAAAGCATCTTGGAATAACATTTTAAAATGAAATCAACAAAAAGCGCAAATATAAATTAAAGTATTTCAAAACCGTATTTTTTCCTGGAGTATAGCGTTAGTACTTTCTTCGAAGATCTCATGTTATCTATACTAATATTACTAGTAGCTCTGTAAGCTACAGAACTGGCGACCCAGCGTTTTTCCACCATGTCCCTTGTTACAATTTACCTAAATTTTACACTTGAGCATTTTAGTCGTATTATAGAAAGTTGCTGATTTAAATACCACATCAATTATCATCCCCAAATTTGGAATGATAGACAAGTTTTACAGTCTTTAAAAGGTACGTTATAATAGGCGTGATGACAGTAATTGAAAATCACTAAAATATGGTATTTTCTTAGTGAAATTTTAATCATAGAATTCGAAAAATGCTCATATTTTTTTATTAAGTAAGAGATTATTGTTTATTTTGATAAAATTAAACCGAAAAATACGGGCGCCCGCCATGATATGTTAAAGACGAATCAGAGCGCATGACGTCACACTTATATAAACAAATACCCATAACGGTCATTATCACAGATTACAGAGAAAACTTACGTACTGAACGAATAGTTAGACAGGGATAGAACCATGTTATCTGACAGGTCTTATATGTCATTGTCTCCGCTTTCTCGCTCGCACGGCCGCGCAAGACTTGCAGCATCTAGGTAGCAAAAAGGTTTGCGTTCTGTTTATACAAACGTGACGTCACTCGGGACGCCATGACACTGACAAACGTTTTAGCGCCAATTTGAAATTTACAAACTTAAATGCATGTTTTACCTACTTAACTGTTATATTCTTTTGAAAATCTTATTCGTTGTACATAATAAATGTTTCTAAACATTATAGAACAGTTTTTCAAAACGTGTCATCATGCCTATTATAACCTAAGCCCGCCAGATATCACACACATTGAAATGCGGATCAACTAGACTTAACATTATGTTAGCTTAAAAAACGACTGAAATTAGAAATGCAATTCTAAACCAATGCAAAACGATTTTAATTCCCTCCAGTGGTCCTATGGGCCTTAGGAGAACAGAGACTTAACACAACAAGAATGTACCAAAGAGTCACTCACCTGTTCATCTTTCTCCTCTTCCACCTCAACGATTCCATCCTTACTAGCGGCATCCAGCATCTCCTGATCCAGCCCGGACATGGACATACTAGAGTCCAAATACACATTGTTACTAGGCACCTGGACACTGGTCACCATACTGTTCAGTGTGAACAAACTAGGATCGTTTAGTAAATGCAGATTATTCGACACGTCCCATTTGTGCCCTTGTGACATAATGACTTCAGAGCAGGAATGCTCGTTGTCACAGTAGACTTTCTGGTCTTTCTCGTCGGAGACTAAGAAAGAGTTCTCGTGTCGAAGGATAGAGAACCACTTCCCTTCGACCATTTTGGTGTATAGATAGCTGTGTGCTGCGTCCGGCTCCATCACTTCGTCTCTTTTTATCTCCTTTTCCTCTTTGACTTCTTCTGCCTTTTTGGCGGCGTCGAGCTGGGAGGAGACCGCTTCGGCCATCTTCCGGAGTTCCTCTAGATTGTTGACTAGCTGGTCTTTGGGTTCTTCGGGATCGTCCTTTTCGGAGATCTCTTTTTTGACCACGTTTTCCACTTTGACTATTTCCTGTAAAGAAATAAACTTTTAGTAATACTCTAGTCCGTATTGAGTAAAAGGATTGCTCTCGATGTGAGTAGCTTGAAAAAGTTGACAACCCTAGCGAGCCAAGAAGCATGTCTCGGAGCCGGGTTTGTTAGACAGCGAGCCTTCTGTACCTGAGGTTTGTCGACGGCCTCAGGCTGCGCTGCGAACATGGGCGTATGAGTAGGTTTCTGGACCAGGAAAGCAGTCGGGATGGAGTCTTCGATGTCAAGCATTTCTTCCTCGTTCATCTGCTTGTGCTGGATGTATTTCTCTTCCATCTTTATTGAAGAGCCTGGGAAAGTAAAGGTTTAACAATCTTGTAGATTTTTGGCGGCTAAGAATTCAAATAAATCGTTTCATCCACATACTTGACTGGTAGCGAATGCCAAAGGCAAAGAGGGGTATGGCAAGTTCCAAGAAATAATCTAGATTTGCAACTTTCAATCGGGTTTGACTACTTATCCCAACTTTTAGATGTATGCACTAGTTTTTGAAAAAGCAAACATATTTGAAAGTTCTTAAAATAATCGGTAAAATTTTCCTCCCATTAAGCTTATTGGCTTATTGGTCTTACGGCCGTATTCATCAACGTTCTGTAAGACTACACTGCCTGTTTAAACTAAAATGGCGTTTGACCTAATCTGTCACTTTGACATTTGTGTTTGTAAGACAGGGACAAAGCACATTTTATTTAACAGAGGCATTTTAAGTTTTATGAATAAGGGGGTTAGACAACAACAGCAATGGCTTAGCGTACCTTTCAAGGAACGGAATAAGAATGTGTTGTTGAATAGCTTAAAGTTAAGGCTTAAGTCGGACATTAAGTAATGATGACATAAGTTTTCTCCCTGTCTAATCACTAAAGAAAACCTATGATATTTATAAATTTAACATATTCTCACTGCTGAGGTGAAAAGTATGTAGCACATAGGAGTCCAACTGGACAGAATAACAAAAAAAGTTGATTGAAGGATAATGAGTGCAAGAGTTGGTCTGTTCTTCGCCTTCAAAATCGACCCTTGACTAATCAACATGACAGCCCATCGCCCACGACACATTTCAACTCTACCAGTCACGAAAGCAAAGTTATTTACGTGCCTTTGAGTCCCTCGCTACGCTTAAGATTCAAAGTGAGTAAGATAGATTACCTTCGACCTTGCAAGCGCCATGCTTCACGTTAGGCTCATACTTGATGATCTGCGTGTGGTCGCTGAGGTTGAGTTCAGACTTAATGTTCTTCAATTCAAGTTCGCTCTTGAGAGCTTCTTCCTTCTTTAGCGCCTCTTTCGCCAAGTCGGGCCCGCCGGGTCGGAGTTCTTTGCATTCTTTTACTGCTGAAAAATAAGAAAAAAAATTTGTTACCCCCTCATTCATAAAACTTAAAATGCCTCTGCTAAATAAAATGTGCTTTGTCCCTTTCTTACGAACACAAATGTCAAAGTGACAGATAAGGACACACGAATTTTAACGCCATTTTAGTTAAAACAGGCTTGTACGAGTAGTACGTGTATGAATACGGTCGTTAGGGTATAACTGTCTGGCGATATTAATAGTAATATCCCGGGCGAGCGTTTCTGCTCCCAAATGTATTTTTTTTAATTCAATTTCTTTGGTTTCCTCTTAATCAGAATCGTTGCTTTGCCGTTAGCTTCACCCCCACCCACCAGTACTTTTAGTAAGTGGTTTGAAATACCATTCCCTACTACACCAAAATTCACTTTTACTCGAGTTTTTTCCCATGATAGGCAGCTTTTGGTCTTCGTTGGGTGGCCTATTATGGAGAGTGGGGAAACGCTGCGATGAAACAATAGTTATTTGTGTCACAAGGGAGCAAAATAGTATATTTACGGCGAGGGCGGTGTATTGAATCCTGAACGCAGCGAGGGATCCTACAATAGAATCCTGAGCGTAGCGAGGGATTCTAACGTAGGATCCTGAGCGTAGTGAGGGATACAAGTGTTTACGCCCGAGACGAAAATAATTTTGCCACCGAGTGACACATACTATTTTTCACACCGACTATGAGGAAATTTAAAAAAAGCTATTGTTAAAATATATCTAAATTATCTTAATTTTTATTACTAATTTTTAAATATTACGAAATATTTATAAATTTTTATACAACATTGTCATAGTTAAAACTTGAAATATGTTCGTTTTGAATCGACTACGATGAAATTACAATCGATTATTTTATTAAGATCTGTGTTCAATTGGCACATTGCGTACAAATGTTCCAATGCCAATGTATAAATTAAAAAAGTAGCTTGAACAGAAAAGTAGCGTTTTGGTCCCTCTCGTCGTGGAGCAAAACTTACTTTTCCGAATGAAAGGTGTGAAAAAAAATTTACGACTTCAGTTTGACCCCGTATGTCGTTCGTGAAGTTACCTCTCGTCGTTTGGTCAGCGGGCCTCAAAGCCCTCTCTTCAAGCAGGCACTGGTAGTCCACGATCTCGGGCTGCGCGGACTCCATGGCTTCCACGAACACGCCCCCGCACTTGCCCAGGGACCAGTAGCGACGCCAGTATCTGGGTGACAAGGAAATAACGACATTAGATTAGATATGACGACCGGTTAGCCTAGTGGGTAGTGACACTGCCTACGAAGCTGAAGGTCCTGGGTTCGAATCCCGGTAAGGGCAAATGTTTGTGTGATGAGCATGAATATTTGTTTTTGAGTCTTGGATGTTTTCTACGTATTTAAGTATTTATATCTATTATATATATCGTAGTCTAGTACCCATAACACAAGCCTTATTGAGCTTACTATGGGACTAGCTCGATTTGTGTAAGATTGTCCCCTTATATTTATTTATTTATGTTTCATCACACTTGCCCGTAAATGGTGTTATTCCAAATAAAGTACATTCTGCTTTACTAAACATGCAAGTTCATTTTTATTTCTTATTCATTAACAGTGTATACAGGATGTTAACAATGTCAAGATGTAAGTAATAAATAAAAAATAAAAAAATAGAATTAACAACAACTTTTTTAAAAGGCTAATTATCGATATTGTATTTAAAATTATTATGTCAAAATTTAAATTGGAATAGAATGCAATTATGCAGAATGTCAACAATGTCAAGATATAAATGATAATAAGTAATAATAATGAATAGTCCCTATACACCCCAGCGGGTGCTGCCTCTGTGTGCGTCCCATGACACGGGCAGGGACAGCATCCGCTCGGTGTACTCCTTGCATTTCATTAAATTGTCAAAAGGGCCTCTACGTGTTGGCTCAGTTGGTACTTTGTAGGTACCTAGATCCACGCACGCCTCCCAAAGGTCCGGGACATCATTGTCCCGTGAAAGGGAAAGACATACATAATGAGGTGAGGATCTGTTATTAGCTCACTGTCACTACTGTTTTAAGCTACTGTGTAATATTTAAGCTGATGATCTTCCTATATAAATAAATAAATAAATAAATAATAATATTTCACTTTGTAAAAACCTAGCCTGAGAAAGAGAATAAATAAAGAGATAATAATAATAATTAGCAAAAATTTAAAATATAATAATTAGTAGTAGACAACCCTATAGTTAAAATATTCATTAATATTATAAAAACAATTTTGCAAGAGCCACTTCGTTCCATGCCTGTATAAGGCACTTGTCCCACCAAGAGCTAGGAAGCGATTAGCTATCGACGATTTTCTCGCTCAAGAAACGAACAAAAGATAATCGCTCCCGTGTAAATAAAAGATTGAGATATATTTATAGTTCACCGCCGGCTGTTCACACAGCCGGCTAGTACTCTCTCTTCGGTAACGAACGATAAAACTCGCCCAGCGGTACTCGGCGATGAACGCTTGGCGATCAGAGCGATCATTCTACCGTACAACTGAGCGAGTGGTGCGAGTAATCGCTCGTCGCACTCGAACACTCGCTTATAGCCGAGCGACAAAACTATCGAAACTACACACTCGCTTCTCGCCGCTCGCCCGCTCGTTTCTAGTTCTACTCGTTTATCGCTCGTCGCCGGCGGTGGATAAGTGCCTAAGGAAGGATAATGGCCTAAATTGCTCCCACGGGAGTTATGGATTTTCATAACTCTCTAGGGAGCTATAAACAAAAAAAGACAAAATAAGCTCACTGCCTCAGAAAAACCTCGGAAAACATATTATGTTTTAAGACCGCAATACAAAGTTATGCTGTGTTCACGAGTCTATAAACGCTGAGTTCTGAAGGGAGTGATGATTTAAAATATGTTTGGCCAATATTTCTGATTATATGGAAGTATCTGTGTATAAATAAGATTTAATTTAGTTTATATAAAGCTTCTGTAAAAGTTGTGCTTTAGAAAATACGGATGGTCAAATGGACAACAAGTTCATACTGTAATTAAGAGACAATGTATGAACTTATAAAAAGCTGTTGATTTTATCGCCTGTATTTTTTAAAGTCAATTTTACAAAAGCTATATGTGCACCATATTAAATACTGTTTAAACACGGTTACATCCGTGTAATCATAAACAAAAGTAATCAAACCAAAATCAAAATTAACGAAGCGAAAAGAAATTTGTCGCAGGTATTAATTGTAAGCTTATAACATTGACATAGTGAACACCATCTTCTTGTATTTTTTCTCTGTTTTCATTGTATTTTTTTAAAATGTTATTACCTAAAAACAAATTTGCATGTCATCTATATCACAAAACATTTGAGACTAAATTAATTTTACTATCCACCTATGTACCTACACCATGTTTTCTAAGCAAATATTAGTACATTACGTAACTAGGGCGGTGAATTCGTGAATGTTTGATCCAGGATCCAGATCTCAGGTGTTTGTGGCCCGAACCGAAGGTGAGGTCACCTGACCACAATGCGAGTTTTCCCGTACGCGCAGCTGGCAGTAAAACTCGCATTATGGCCAGGTGTGACGCAAATTTACTTTGAGTACTATGTATGTATGTATGTAAGCACTTTATTGTACACAATAACAGGTCAAGGAATATACATGTCACACAATAGATCAAAGTACAAAGGCGAACTTATCCCTATAAGGGATCTCTTCCAGCTAACCTTTGAGCAATTGAGAGGAAGGTAGGTAGAACGAGATAGGCAAACTTATACCGTGTACAAAAACAGAGAAAATAAAGCAAATCCTAATTAGTATTAATTCTAGACAAATAAAAACATGCCAATACATATATAAATATACAATATAAAATATAATACACACTAACATATGTTACATATATATCGCAAATATACAATAAATAAATAAATACTATATTCAACCAATTCACAAGTCATTGGAAAGCCACAAACACATTATTAAATTATCATCAAGTCCCACCTGTTTGCAACTATATGAGAAAAACACAAAAACTTAAAACTGTTTGTTAGTTTACCTGTCTTGTCCGTAGCACGTGGCTCGGAGCGCGTGCGACCCGGCCGCCAGTTGCTGCAATTGTTGCTCCGATTGCCGCAGCAACTTTTCCAGTTTCCGCCCTAGCTCCTCTGATGATAGGTTCTTGTCTTCGTCCTGTAAGACAATAATAGTACATTCCTACAGAGGCCGGGAAGTAAGAGGTTGCCGGCCGAGGAGATATAGACGAGCGTAGCGAGGTCGGATAGTTACATGAACCTAGAATACTATGGACGGGCTGTACATGTTATCACAGTGAGGGACGGAAAAGCTCTTGTCTTAAAATGGCTGATGACTTGCCATAAACAACCTACTAAATTTGGACGGGTAATGGTTTGTATGCCACAACTTCATACTAAATCAGTTGTGCCCAACAAAAAAAAATGGAACTATGACAAGGACAATCAATGATATTTCCCTTTCTGTCACACTTATCGAGATTTGTATGCCACCAGCTCGCTCGCACGTAGTATTATTATTACCATAGCCTGTCCAGATTATTCTACGTTCATGGATAGATATGAGGCTAGCAACCCCTTTCACGCCGAGGTCAGTATAGTGCTTTTCTCAAACATGCAATAAAATTGAAAAAACTCTAGGAAATCATACTTTAATTTTCATGGCTGAAAGCCTTGATCCTGTGCCACAAGACAACATAAACAACAACGTGAGGAAACCGTTCTAATCCCAATAAGGTCTAGTTTCCCCTCCGGGTTGGAAGGTCAGATAGCAGCCGGTTACGTAAAAATTAGTGCCTACGCCAAATGTCGGGATCCTTTAGGGCACGACCGGGAACAACGCTAGGACGTTGAAATTTTATACGTAAGATTTTTGAAAAGCTCAAGGTTCTTAACTTTCTACCACCATCAAAATCATGAACAATAACTACAACTTAGAAAAGTTAAAAACCCCAGACATTTTCATTTCAAAGTGCAATATCTCAAAAACGGCTGAACAGGTCCATGAAACATCGCTAAGAACACTCGGGATAAATTTATCTATGACACAAAAAAAATCGCATTCAAATCGGTCCATGCGCTTGGGAGCTACGATACCACAGACAGAAACACAGATACACCCCCCTCTCTTTGGGTCAGGAGTTAATGACTACAACTTAGAAAAGTTGAAAAACCCCTGACATTTTAATTTCAAAGTCCAATATCTTAAAAACGGCTGAACAGATTTTCCTGAAACATGGCTAAGAACTAGAGATGCTACGGATATCCGGTTGCTATCCGGTATCCGGCCTATCCGGCCATTATTTTACTATACGGCCGAATACCTGATAGTTGCGTACTATCCGGCCGGATACCGAATAGTGATTCTGTTTGGTATTTATTTAACTTTGAAAAATGGTTAGTATACAAGAACACAACAACAAAATATCACTATTGGTTTATTAGTATTAACTTTAACGTGCAATAGGCGGGCGCACGTGTACTGCATACGAAATAGTTCCGTACACTGACCTAATAAAACTCGTTTCTTGCCTAGAAAACGGTCCCCGCGAACCTACAATACGTTACAGGTGGAAACCTGCACGACGCGCCCGCCGCCAAACTAAAATGTAGTTATCGTTTACCCGGCCGAACATTCGGTGGCCGGATACCGGATATTCGGCCGGTGATCAGGCCGAATATCCGGTATCCGGCCAAACAACACTCGGGATAAAATTGTCTATGACACAAAAAAAAGCGCATTCAAATCGGTACATCTGTTTGAGAGCTACGATACCAGACAGATACACAGTTACAGGTAAACACAATGAATATGGCGCGCGTCAAGGCGCTTATGTAGTTGATCGAGACGCTATTATTGCTTAACTCGCGCGCCTTATTACTTGGGTCTTGCTGTACATAGATACACCCTCCCTCTCTTGCGTCGGTGGTTAAAAAGAACAAAACAGTCTCTTACCTCTTCAGCATGTGTCCCCTCACTCTCCAAATCACTCAAAATCGCATCACAATCCCCCATAACGCTGTCCTTGTCGACCTTGTCCTGCGGGGAACACTCGTCTTTATTGTTGTTCATCAGCTCCTTGTTTTTCATAGCGTTTGGCACATCCTTTAAGGGCGAGAGTTCCTTGTCGCTCTCCTCCTTGTACGGCGACGGGGCGGTGTCGGGCGTGGATTCTTTGTCGCGTTCGTCGTCTTTGCGCTCTTTCTCGGGAGTTGCTTGTTCTGGAAAGAATCCATACTAATATTATAAATGGGAAAGTGTGTGTGTTTGTTTGTTCATCTTTCACGGAGCGACGAATTGACGTGATTTTTAAGTGGCGATAGTTGAAGGGATGGAGAGTGACATAGGATAGTTTTTATCCCCGAAATCATCCCCTAAGGGGGTGAAACGGGGGGGTAAGTTTGTATGGAGCTGCGATATAAACGAGTTCCACGCGGACCGAGTCGCGGGCAGAAACTAGTATATATATATTGTTTGGTGGCCAATAAGCGTATGTACCGCCTGATGGTAAGCGGACACCGCCTATAGATGCATTAAAATCCAAAGGAGTAACATGGGCGTTGCCGACCCTTGATATGTTTGAGGATTCACCGTGTTGACAGCTGAAGGAACAAATTCCCTCGCTCTCAACACAACGCATCCTCGGGAGCTCTGGCGACCTTGCTCACCTCCAGGAACACAACACCACTACAGAGCAATTAGTAGTGTTATTATGGCTGGTCTTCTGCAAGTACCACCCTGAACAGAACTTAAGAGACTTTAGATAAGATACTGTTCTAGCTAATATATTTACTGTGCCCTTACTAACAAACGATACTTACTTACCAATGACGAAGTGCTTAATAGAGCGAGACAAACCAGGCAGTTAATGAGAAACTTAGAAAATAGAAGAGGGAAGATGATAGGGCACCTCAATACGACATGACAAGTTCATACTCAATATAATTGAAGGAAAGAGAGGGGAAGCGAGAAAGAGGAATACCTAGAATAAACTACATAGAGCAGCTCAAAAATTTTGATGTTAGGTTGTATCGAGATGTCTAAGAGGTTGCCTGGGAGTAAATGTAGGACCTACTTCAGCTACACCGACAAGAGCTTAGCTCTTAAGGGGATGGCTTGATTTTAGTCGTAGACCCTAGACAGAGACACGCTCACGCCCACGAGAAAAAGAAAAACACTCTTCGGGAATCGCAGTTTTCGTCAAATTTCGATAAATACCTGACTTAGTGAAGTTTTATTAAAATTTCATAAAGTGAGATTCTAGATGAGATAAAATACTATAGTATTAACTTGATTGTGTCGTAAAATAATGTATCCTTTGAGTAGGCTGAGTAAAAAAAAGGAAAATTAGAACAGACTCAACTTTGGAACTTTTTTCTATCGAGGAAATTTTAATCCAATCATGTATCAATCATGTATCAATCATATAGTCAAGAAGGTTACCTATCACAAGTACGAAATATGTTTGACCGATGATTCATTTGGCAAATTTTCATTTGACCGAATGCATTTTTTTCAGAGACCGTACATATTTCAGTATTTTTATAAAACAAACCTAACCTAACCTAATGGGTTCTATGCGTTACTATTTCCAAAAGCTTGGAATTGTCAATGGTTCCTAAAAAAAATGCCTTCGGTCAAATAAAAATTTGCCAAATGAATCATCGGGTCAAACATATTTCGAACTTGTGATAGGTTACCAGTCAAGAATATATCAGAAAATCAGACCTCATAGTTTATTAATCTAGCCAGAACGGCGTTTTTAAGCACGCATTAAGCTGCAAAGGCACAGAGAGCGGTGGCGGGGCGGCGCGGAGGCGGTACCGGTTGTAATACTTGTAATGTTCGAGCTAATATGAAACGATCCGCACAGAGCGGCGCGGCGCGGTTTTCTGTGCGGACCCTTCCGTATTAGCTCGAAGATTACAACCGGTACCGCCTCCGCGCCGCCCCACCACCGCTCTCTGTGCGTTTGCAGCTTTAATTTCCAATGCACCGCCTTAAATAAGCAGAAGAATAACAAACGTACCGTCCTCGTGTGACTGTGGCGAGGAGCGGCTAAGGCTGGCGGTGCTTTCTTCCACCAGCCTTTGCATTCTCTCCAAGGCCATTAGCTGCTGTTTCTCAGCCTGCTCCGCTCGCAGCTTGCGCTGATGAAGTACTCGTACTCTGTGAAAGAACAAGGTGTTATATTCTTTTCTCACTATCGTAGGGGTTTGTGGGTCCTCTGCCGGTTCTATGCCGTCGGTTATGTTCTTTAGGGTTCTAATAGGCATCATCATCATCATCATATCAGCCGAAAGACGTCCACTGCTGGACATAGGCCTCCCCCAAAGAGTGCCAACGTGACTAATAGGAATGGTGACTAAAAACAATGTATGATGTCATTCGATCAGTTTTTAGAGGGGAACAAATGTTTGTATGGGAGCAACTACAATTAAAGAACATAAATACCCAAAAAATTGAGATAAAGATTGACCTTGCTGGCGGCAGACGCTTCATACTGATAGACAGACAGGTATGACGTCACAACGACATTTGTTAGCACAAAGTACATGTATCGTTGTACGGAAAAGCAGGTAAATTGTTGTTTAGGTCGCGAAATACTGCGTTTAAGTACATAGTTGTGTTATAATTTTGTTTCTATAAAAGCGTAGCGTTTTTTCCTTAACTTTCAAGGGTCATATCTCTTTACGATTTTAATTATAATTTATACTTTATTACGATAATTAGATGGTTTACTATCCATTCAACATCACTAGGTTATCATGTTATCAATTTGAACATGAGGCACCATGCCTATTACACTATCTATATCTTATATCGTAAGCCGCATTGACGTCTGCGCCATCTATTGTATTCAATGCACTAACTTGTCTGCTATTGGAACACTGCTTGCCCGATGCCCTCACGATGTAGTGGTTATTTCATAGATGGCGTTTTCATTCATTTTTAATATTTGTTCGTTATGTGTCGGTACTGTCCGATATGTTGATACTTATTTAGAGGTTTAAAAGATATGAAAAGGGTAATTGAAAATTTGAATGGGAATTTTCTAGAATCAGAGGGGGGGCTGAAAGTCTGTGTACTGTTGCGAAGAGATCTATTCTAACGATTTTCGGTTGTGGGTAGACCCCCTTAAGGTAGACTGATGACCTGGTAAAGATCGCGGGTGGCGCAGGACCGGTTGTTGTGCCACTCTTTGGGGGAGTGCCTATGTCCAGCAGTGGACGTCTTTCGGCTGATATGATGATGACTGCCAGCTGCACAGAAACTCCCCCTGCATACTAACTTCGATGCA
Organism: Epinotia demarniana; assembly: GCA_945867215.1. NCBI lineage: Eukaryota > Metazoa > Arthropoda > Insecta > Lepidoptera > Tortricidae > Epinotia > Epinotia demarniana. The sequence continues at coordinate 9,787,562 of OX244285.1, forward strand.
GTCACGCGGGGATGTCACGTTTTACGGCAGGTGACTGTAGTAAGTTTAAGTCAGTCAGTCTACGTAGCCTGTGGACGCTTGCGATTCAAGAATCACAAGCGAGCGGCCTAACCTTTAAGGAGTCGCTGTGCTGACAGCTAGAAACACACGCAGAGCTTTGGCAACCTTATTCACCACGAGGAAAACAGTCTTCTCCAAGAGAAGCGGCCAAAATGTTACAAACTAAAGGAAGCGACCCCTACGGTACATAACGCTGCGAATACGCATTGGTGTGTCGTATGCGTCACGTATTCATACATTTTGCTGCGTTTACGGTGGGTCAGCGTTTTTTAAGCGGCGGCGTGGTCCCTACAGCTGTATTCTCACTTCTGTAAGCTTCCAGCTGTCACAGCACGGCCATGTTCTGCAGCAGCTCGTTGCAGAGGAACGACAAGATGGCGGACTTCCTTCCGTATCCTCATGTCCATCAGGTACCGCTCCTTCTTGAGCTGCGTGAGGTGGTCGAGCGCGCTGTCCAGCTGTCGTAGCACGGCCTTGTTCTGCAGCAGCTTGTTGCAGAGAAACGGCAAGATGGCGGACTTACTTCCGTATCCTCATGTCCATCAGGTACCGCTCCTTCTTGAGCTGCGTGAGGTGGTCGAGCGCGCCGTCCAGCTGTCGCAGCACGGCCTTGTTCTGCAGCAGCTTGTTGCAGAGAAACGGCAAGATGGCGGACTTACTTCCGTATCCTCATGTCCATCAGGTACCGCTCCTTCTTGAGGTGCGTGAGGTGGTCGAGCGCGCCGTCCAGCTGTCGCAGCACGGCCTTGTTCTGCAGCAGCTTGTTGCAGAGAAACGGCAAGATGGCTGACTTACTTCCGTATCCTCATGTCCATCAGGTACCGCTCCTTCTTGAGCTGCGTGAGGTGGTCGAGCGCGCCGTCCAGCTGTCGCAGCACGGCCTTGTTCTGCAGCAGCTTGTTGCAGAGAAACGGCAAGATGGCAGACTTACTTCCGTATCCTCATGTCCATCAGGTACCGCTCCTTCTTGAGGTGCGTGAGGTGGTCGAGCGCGCCGTCCAGCTGTCGCAGCACGGCCTTGTTCTGCAGCAGCTTGTTGCAGAGAAACGGCAAGATGGCGGACTTACTTCCGTATCCTCATGTCCATCAGGTACCGCTCCTTCTTGAGCTGCGTGAGGTGGTCGAGCGCGCCGTCCAGCTGTCGCAGCACGGCCTTGTTCTGCAGCATCTTGTTGCAGAGAAACGGCAAGATGGCGGACTTACTTCCGTATCCTCATGTCCATCAGGTACCGCTCCTTCTTGAGCTGCGTGAGGTGGTCGTGCGCGCCGTCCAGCTGTCGCAGCACGGCCTTGTTCTGCAGCAGCTTGTTGCAGAGAAACGGCAAGATGGCGGACTTACTTCCGTATCCTCATGTCCATCAGGTACCGCTCCTTCTTGAGCTGCGTGAGGTGGTCGAGCGCGCCGTCCAGCTGTCGCAGCACGGCCTTGTTCTGCAGCAGCTTGTTGCAGAGAAACGGCAAGATGGCGGACTTACTTCCGTATCCTCATGTCCATCAGGTACCGCTCCTTCTTGAGCTGCGTGAGGTGGTCGAGCGCGCCGTCCAGCTGTCGCAGCACGGCCTTGTTCTGCAGCAGCTCGTTGCAGAGGAACGACAAGATGGCCGACTTCGTTGTCGCGTTTAGCGCTAGGAATGGCTTGTCGCGGAGGGCCTCTGTAATGGTAAGTATAATCATTATAATCATCATATATTTAAAAGCTTTTGACGACCCGTCAAGGCTAGTGGACCCCTAACTACGAAGGGCTTCAATTTCCGGTGTACTCGTGTCTCCTGTGCGTGTTTTTCGGAACATCACTAGGGTCATTTCGCCGGTTAGCGACCACCTAATTTCATGTGCCGGTTGGCGACCACTTAGCTGAGTTGGTGAACGGAAAGGATATTTTCTCGGTTTTTTAGTAGATTTATATTCTAAAACAACAAAAAAAGGCATGTACAACTAACTGTCTCAATAGGGTCTGTAGAATTGGTGTTATATTCGATAGAAAAAAACCTTCTCCTTCAGGTGGTCGCTAACCAAAGGTGGTCGCGTAGCCAGCGTTATGACCCTACATAGTCTAAAACAAAGTCCGTTCCCGCTGTCTGTCCCTGTGTATGCTTAAATCTTTAAAACTAGGCAAAAGATTTTGATGCGGCTTTTAGGGTTCCGTACCAAAAAAGGTAAAAAGGACCCTTTATTTTACATAGATAGGATGATTCAAAAGGAAGGTTTTATGTATAATATATTATCCGTGCGAAGCGCGGCTCACTAGTTACATAAAAAACCTCGTAACAATGGGCGTGGCCATACACTAATGTAGCATATACAACGTGTTTGGTTGCCAATGGAAAAACATTCCGCTCGGTTCACAGCGACGGGTCGCGTACGCCAGAAGGTCCCTGTTTCAAGTCAAACTTGGAGCAATGCATTTTCTAATTCATTTGAAGACGTAACATTAGTAGAAGTATTTTCTTTGGATCCTATTGCATACTGGCCATTACAATGTATTTGTCTATGGTATCCGTCGTATGCTATATTGTCTATTAATTTGTCTGAAGACATTATTACATTGGTCGCTGAATAAAGCTCTTCGAATATTAAAACATTCTTCCCTTGGAATAAACATGGTCTCAGAATGGATATCCGTTGTATGCTCTATTGTCTAATTTATTTGAAATAAGTTTTGTCTGAAGACATTATTACATTACAATGGTCTCCAATTACAAGCTCTTCGAATACTAAAACAGTATTTTCCCTTGGAATAAACATGGCCTTATTTTCTTGCCAGTGAACATGCCAGCCATCGCAACTCTTTTTGAGAGAGGCCTATGTCCACCAGTAGACGTCTTTTCGCAATGGACATGGACACACCAAGCCTGTCGACCCGACCGTACTCACCGGACAACTTGTAAGTGTTGTTGTTGTGCAAGTGTTCGTAGTACGCGCCGTTCTTGGTGGTGGCGACCGTCTGTTGTATTTCCGCGTCCGTTTGGTGGTGGTCGGCCACTCGCCGCTCGCGCTCCCGCTCCGCCGACAGACCTGGAATGTTGTGGTCAATAGAGATCTACACTGAATGCAGTCCCAGATTGTTAGCTTATGGATCAAGCCGAAGAGATGATCGATTTAATGTAACAGGAGCTTAATTGCAGCGAAATGTGATCCCGCTCGAATTTGGAGCAGCCCTCTATTATAGAAGATCAAACGAGCTTCGCAAGCGAAGTTCGATCGATATTATATGAGTAAGCTTCATTCGAAGATATAACACACATGTAGTCCTTTAATCTACCAGGCAACATTTCGCAAGTTTAAAGTACGCAGTAAAAACCATAGCTCAAACAGTTTTATCCCCACCTTTACCCCTACCCTACTTAGGGACCTCGGCTTGCCACCATTTCTCATTCTTTTTAGAGACAAAACTTTCCTAGGGGTATAGGGGCGGGCGGGAAGTTATATCTTCGAATGAAGCTTACTCATATAATATCGATCGAACTTCGCTTGCGAAGCTCGTTTGATCTTCTATTATATTTCGAAGCTTCATTCTTCAGATATAACACACATGTAGATGTTTAGAGTTGAAAGTTTTGCTGCCCTTTGTAATTGTAAAACATCATAATCATGAAATGCAATAATTATGTTTTGACAACAATCTTAGATACTCCCAATTATTAATCAAAGAGTACAATTGTAACTTCACATAATTCTACCTACACAAAAGGCAGATTGATCTGGCACAATGACCTTCGTCGATTAATTGACGATGGTAGAAACGAGCCAATGTTTTCGATGTTCTCGACCAGCCTGCTGCCTTCCGGATAGCATCTAAAGGAATGCCTGACCGGTGTGCAGCTGACGTGGCGGCGTGGCGCGTGCTGTGAGCGCTGAACGCCGCCATGTCTTTACCGCTTTCGCCAAGCACTCGCGTAATGCACCCCGGCTAATGGATTGAGCAGATGCATTTTTATGGGGACTTTTGAAAGTCAACAAAATATGTTGTGAGCTTTTTCAGTCCTAAAACATCATTATAACAGTAACCGGGCAAATATTTCTATTAGGTATCTTCAAAATATGGAAGGCACAAAGTCGGTTGTAGACGACCTACACCTGAAGTCTTAACTATATCATCAAAAATTACTTTAATACAATTTGGGCATGACTTAATATTATTCCACTTAATAAGTGACAGTGTTTGTACCCTGTGGGCAGGACATATTGCTAACAAAATCGCCAGATTCTTTGTTAGTTTTTCCAATGAAATTTCTCTATTAGGGTACCATGTTGTTATATGATTTAATACCACTTGAGGATCCCAGGTATGGCTATATTTAGGAGTTACGGGCTTTAATTTGTAAACACCTTTCGGTAATCCTTTACTTTGGTCATCTGAGCTGATACTACTCCCCCGTAGGAGCGAGGGTGCTGACCTATGATTATTTAATGAGCCATACGACGATCCTTTATTAAATTCGTGCGTTAGAAATAAAATAACAGCAGAAATGAAGCCCTTATAGAAATTGAATATCTATATTATCTATGCTAAATTTCCAGCACAACTTGTATTTAACACACGTTGTACTGTTGTAAAGTGTTGTTTGAAATTGACGCTAACATGAGATTAGATACTTTTACTAATCTCAACAAAAGCGGAAACCACGGTTGGGATGGCCATTAGGGAAATACTACTATTCCTGTGGCGTTGTCATTTATAATCTTATGTAAACACTTTAGTACGAGTGCGAGTGGTAGAAACGCTTAAAAATATTTATTATAAATACCAGCTAATAGTGAATGCGACGAAGGTAAGAGCGTCCGAGTCTGGCTTCCACGAAATATATATTTCACATTTGGCAGAGGTACGAGAAGCAAAGAGGTCAATTTCGGGCACACCAAAGTGTTTACTTATTCTTTCAAAGGCTGCAATACTTAAATTTCATTAAATATCAGGATTTAGCCTTCTGGATTCTCTGTCTGCTTCTACATTATTCTTAGTGTTAATGTACGAATCGAATAACCATATGTTTCGTTCTTCACACCACTGCCAAATAGATCTAGGTAAGCTATTTAAGTGGGGAAACTGGATGTCTCCCATTCGATTAATATAGCTTATCGCGGTAGTATTGTCGATGCGGAACAACGGAGCACAGTTTGATTTATTTCGCGCAAAACATTTTAATCCTAAGAGCGAGCAAGCTCTAAGTAATTAATATGGAATGCTAATTCTTGCTCTTCCCATGCTCCGTTTGCACACACTCCGTCACAAACTGTACCTCATCCTGATCGGGACGGATCTATAGATATTTCTGCATCGAATTTCGTGATTCCAAAATGACAAGACGTTACAAATAATATTATTAGTCCACCAAAATAAGTCAGGTAAAATTTCGCGAGGAAGTTTTACTTTTGATCATAGACATCGTATTCCTGAATAGCTCGGAATTTATATCTTTCTAACAACTTCGTGTACAACCAGCTGTATCTAGCTGTTGGGCATGCAGTGGTAAGAACTCTTAAAAAGTGCGCATACCCTGCATAAGAAGGGATATAGACATGATAATTGAATTGTAAACAAAACCTAAGAATTTACAGCATTGTTGGTAATTTTGGGATTGTATCGAGCTTTTGGTATAGTTTACCACAAATCGTAGGCACTCGAGAAACCGGAGAGTCTCCCTCCCATTATGTTTACATTCGTTAAGGTACCTTCCAATACACAAAATGCCACCCCGGTATATAATAGAAGTTAGGCCTTGTTTTTAGGTAAGTTACGACTTCTTTCATAATTTTGGTGAAGGTTCTAGGCGCCACGGAAAGTCCATAGACTAATAGGGAACAAAACTCGTAAGTAACATTGTTATGCTCGAATCTTGTCAATGGTAGCCATAAACCCGTTTTTAGGGATTAATTTAGAAGCAGTTCTAGTCTTCCATTTTAAAATGGGACTTAGTTACAAATTTATTGAGCCCTTTCAGATTCAGTATGAATCTATAGCCACCATTCGATTTAGGAGTCAGAAAATCTTTGATAGAAACTGATCATTAGTCTGTTGGCATCCAGTGATGCTTTCACTGAGTGCCTAGGTTAATTAAGTTCTGTACAGCTAAGCTCGTTTCATCATGCTCTTGGCATGTGAAAGTATTTACAGGTTTGACAGATTGCGTAACATGTACTAAAAAGGAATTGGAAAGCCATTCTGTATACGGTCTAATAAATAAAGTACGATTATTCGTTACATTAAGCCAAAACTTATAAAAAGCTTTAAGGCGACCGGCATGTACCTGCGTTACTGCCGCGGCGTCGCAAGTGGCTTGTTGTAGGCTGCTCGCGGCCGTATGATGGTCGACGCTGTCGGCCTACTTTTCAGTAGATTTGGAAGCTTTAATTTTCTCTGAGAGTTTGCTTCCAAAGAGAGTATCATCTCTCTCAACGTATTGTATGACTTAAGGAATACTTCGTCTAGCCCAGGAATGACTAGTTTTATCTAAAATCCGACTTCAATTAGATAGGATTTTTATCGTTAGTACCTATACCGACTCCCAATTGCTGTTGAGATGATTCGATTTTCTTGTCACGGCCTCTTTGGATGTCTGTAACTGCCGCCGAAATTACGGCGTTTAAGGACGGCGCCCATAATAATTTGCAATTTACAGGTACTCTTATAAGAGTTTATCTTTACTCTTTTTATCAATACCTTTGTGTAATATAGGGAGCCACCTTTGCGCTAAATTGGGATGAATTTTCTCCCCATATTTTGGGACATCATCAGTGGCGTCCCCTAGAGCGGTTAGTAACTCGGCATCTATTACAGGGGTCGTTTTGTCATCACAGGCCTCCACGGGAGGTGCATTTTCTTCATTTGAACGTGGGAGTGAAGTTTCCACTGCCTCATACACTTGTTCGTGGTTTATAAATTAAAATATAATATTTTGATTTTTCTAATTGAGGGTAGATATGAAATGCATTGTAAAACCACTCGTCAGGAATTTTAATGCATATATGTATCTAGTGCCCCGCATCGCGAACACGGGATATACTAATCTCGATTAATGGTTGTAGAAATTGCTATCGTGTTGACTCACGGTCAACCGCCAAGCACGAGATACCTTCGTGACGACTCTCGGTCGCCTCCCAGGTTTAGTTACAAGACGTGGGCTCACGGCCCGCGCGGTATTAAATGCATTTATTAGCGATTAATATTGTTAGAAATTGCTATCGTGTTGACTCACGGTCAACCTTCAAGCATGAGATACTTTCGTCACGACTCTCGGTCGCCCCCCAGGTTTAGTTACAAGACATGGGCTTGCGATTAATATTGTTAGAAATTGCTATCGTGTTGACTCACGGTCAACCCCCAAGCATGAGATACCTTCGTGACGACTCTCGGTCGCCCCCCAGGTTTAGAATTACCAGGCGTGGGCTCACGGCCCGCGCGGTATGAAATGCATTTCTTAGCGATTAATATTGTTAGAAATTGCTATCGTGTTGACTCACGGACAACCCCCAAGCATGAGATACCTTCGTGACGACTCTCGGTCGCCCCCCAGGTTTAGAATTACAAGGCGTGGGCTCACGGCCCGTGCGGTATTAAATGCATTTATTAGAGGCACCAGACCATGTAGAACTATTTATTGAAACTAATTGCACTTACCTGATTTATCTTCGGAATCAGATAGCACCGCACTGTCATAACTCGTTTATAGTTTTTTGTTGCAATTTCCGTATATTAGCAGAATAATACTCTATTTTTTCCTGTGCACTGCGTTTAGGCATGATTAAATATTTTGAATTATTTTTTAATAGAATTCGTTCGTGCGTTCGTTGCCTCGCAAGAATAAAGAATGAGAAATGGTGGCAAGCCGAGGTCCCTAAGTAGGGTAGGGGTAAAGGTGGGGATAAAACTGTTTGAGCTATGGTTTTTACTGCGTACTTTAAACTTGCGAAATGTTGCCTGGTAGATTAAAGGACTACATGTGTGTTATATCTGAAGAATGAAGCTTCGAAATATAATCAAATTCAAAGGCCCCTGCACTAGGCCATATAAGGACTACTGCCCATTCCCTCTCACCCATGACACGAGACCTGTGCCCAACAGTGGGACGTGTATAGACTGATGAATGATGATGACTATGATTCAGGGCGTCCGGAGTAATTTCTGTCAATCCCCATACAACTTACCCGTCAGAGCCTTGACGTATAAGTATATGCACAGTACTTCGCTGACGTTATGCGCCGTGATGTCTCCCGTGCGCGAGCGCGTGGCCTACTAATGTGTTGTGACGGAAGTCTGTATATCTGTATGTTCCTGTGCCTTTCTGTCTGTCTGTATAACTCACCCGTCAAAGCCTTGACTTCGCCGGTAGCGTTCGCGTACAAGTATATGCGCAGTACTTCGCTGAGGTTATGCTCCGTGATATCGCCCATGCGCAGCGCGTGGCCCAGTAATGTAGTGTGACGCCCTGGGTGCGGAATTCCTGGGTCCTCTGCGAAAATACGGTAAAACTATAAACTGGGTTTTAATTTAAGTTAGCACTGATTCCAATGGTACACCATATCACCACCTGTGGCTTGCACAAAGCCAATAGCGTTGAAAAAGGCATATCAAATCGCAAATAGTTTTAAGTCAATTTGTAACAACTAGCTTTGTTCATAAGACCATCAGCACGTCCATCATGAGACGGCCGCGAAATACTCTCGACTTTTCTCGCCCTATCTGTCTCTTTCTTATTAGAACACTTAGAACAAGAGGTAGAGTCTCATGTTCGACGTGCTGGCTCGAAATACCATCATATTTTCAACTATGTATGAATCAAGCAGGCACAAATGTCTGAACACATCTCTAATCTCTCGACAGTAGAGACGTTCAGATATCTGTGAGCACTTTGGCCGCTCCGATATATCTGATGGCGACTGTACTAAAACGATGTCGGCTACGAGCGCACGCTCATCATAATTACCGATTCGATGTACCAAGGCAGCATACCTTCCAAAGAGTAGTTCAACTCATCAGTGGCGCATACGAGGTGTGTCGGCTTGCATCAGTTCCAAGACCTCGGGGCTTTTGTCTTACCAGATCAAAGTACCAGGGCGCCATAACCTCTAAAGAGTAGTTCAACTCATCAGTGGCGCATACGGCGTGTGTCGGCTTGCATCAGTTCCAAAAGACCTCGGGGCTTTTGTCAGATCGATGTACCAGGGCGCCATGAACTCGAAAGAGATACTCTAATACTCACCAATGGCACAGACGAGATGTGTCAGAACTTGCATCAGTTCCAAAACCTCGGGGCTATTGTCTTACCAGCACGTGTATCATGGGACGGCCGCGACATACTCTCGATTTTTCTCGCACTATACCTCTTGCTCTAAGTGTTCTAATCAGAGAGAGACACGGGTAGTGCCTGAATAATCGAGAGAGCTCCCGCGCCGTCACGCGATACCCCGTGCAGATCGGTGTACCAGGGCGCCATAACCTCGAAAGAGATATTCTACTCACCAATGGCACACACGAGGAGATGTGTCAGAACTTGCATCAGTTCCAAGACCTCGGGGTTTTTGTCTATCATGGGACGGCCGCGACATACTCTCGATTTTTCTCGCACTATACCTCTTGTTCTAAGTAGAGGTTCTAATAAGAGAGAGACAGATAGTGCGAGAGAAATCGAGAGAGCTCCCGCGCCGTCGCGCGATACCCCGTGCAGATCGGTGTACCAGGGCGCCATAACCTCGAAAGAGATATTCTACTCACCAATGGCACACACGAGGAGATGTGTCAGAACTTGCATCAGTTCCAAGACCTCGGGGTTTTTGTCTATCATGGGACGGCCGCGACATACTCTCGATTTTTCTCGCACTATACCTCTTGTTCTAAGTAGAGGTTCTAATAAGAGAGAGACAGATAGTGCGAGAGAAATCGAGAGAGCTCCCGCGCCGTCGCGCGATACCCCGTGCAGATCGGTGTACCAGGGCGCCATAACCTCGAAAGAGATATTCTACTCACCAATGGCACACACGAGGAGATGTGTCAGAACTTGCATCAGTTCCAACTCGACTTCGGGACTGCAGTTGGGCAGCAAGGCCGCTTGGAGGGTGTTCAGTGAAGGAATCGAATCGACATCTGCAGAAATAGTACATTAATCAACTAGGGCGGTATACAAACGTCGCAACGCACATACTTGACACTCGAGTCGCAGGCAAGAGCGATAAATTTATCGATGTCTGTGTATCGTGTTCAATCCCTTTTTAGTACAATAAACGTCGTCTTAGTTACAGTCATATATAGAAGACTGAAAAGTTTCTGGCAAATACTTTATTTTTGGTACCTTTTTCGCAAAACGCAACTTCATATGAAACGATTGACGCTCGCAGATTGTGACGTCACTAGCTGCGAGCGTTTTCTCTCTCTAACAAGCAATATTAAAACGGTTGTAGCTTCGTAAATCTTTGAGATATCTGACTGGGATTTTCGTCGCTAGGCATATTTTTTGCCTTCTTTCTTTTGGAGTTTTTTTTTATGTTATTGGAGGCAAACGAGCAGACGGATCACCTGATGGCAAGCGATTACCGCCGCCCATGGACACCTGCAACACCAGAGGTGTTGTGAGTGCGTTGCCGGCCTTTAAGATATGTTTGAGAAGGAACAAGTTCCCTCGCTCTCAACACGACGCATCCTCGGGAGCTCTGGCGACCTTGCTCACCTCCAGGAACACAACACTACTACAGAGCGAGCAGTAGTGTTATTATGGCTGTGGTCTTCTGCAAGGCGGAGGTATTTCCCCAGTTGGGCTGCTCCACATTCGAGCGGGATGACATTTCGCTGTACCCCACGGAAAATAATAACTTTCGATGTATTTATTTCTTGTTCAAGTAATATTTTTTTTGTGTATTTAGTTTATTTCGTATTTATACCTCTAGTAGGGTGGATTTCTTACCGAATCCTAATGTCTGCCCGAAGTTATGTATGAACTCGAACGCTTGCAGTAAGTCCGCCATCGCCTGCCCTGGTAGCTTCAAGCCTGGGACTCTGTGCAGGGTAGGCAGGGGCTTCTGGTCGGAGAGTGTCGAGTCTTCTTGTGGTCGTCTGTGGACAAATGTACTTACATTCGAATTGTCAATACAATAATGGCTATAGATAAATTGAATACTTTAATTAGGTATGTATAAAAAATGACAACTACCATATACATGAGTATGATGGGGACTATGGGGAGGACTGTAGGTTGAATCCTGAGCGTAGCTAGTACTTCAGAATTATGTTGTATCTAAGATTAAACAGCTATTGTAGCCGAGTGAAGGTAAGTTACTTTTGTGTCGAGGCCGTGGGTTCGAACCCCGTTCGTACCATTGGGTTTAACAAAAAAACGTTTCTAGGAAATATCGTTTGATATCAGTGACAGCAGGTTTGCGGTCAAGAAAATCCTGAGTTAAACTAGTGCCTACGACAAATCTTGGGGGGGGGAGAACTAGAACTTTAACTATTGCATTTTTTTTTCTTTTTTTTACTACTGATCCAAAAAATCCCCACATGACAATACATAGTTTTTTATAACATCACATTACGTCACCGTTACCTTAGTTCAGAAAGCAGCTCCATCTCTTTCCTCCTCTGCTGCAACTTCTTCTCTTTCGCCAGCAACCTGTCCAGCAAGTTTTGGTGTTTCCGTCTCTCTCTCTCCTCCCACCGCCGCCGCGCGTCCAGTTGACGTACGAACGTAGTGTGCTGTCGTCGTCTCTCTCGCTCCTGTGGACAATTCAATTTTACATCTCTTTTTTAACCATTTATGTTGGGGACTGTTGCCGAACAATTTTAATTGGGCATTTTTTTAGGTAAAAGCAAGGCTGCCATAACATAAGAGCTGCCGAGCTAACTATTGCTTTAGTAAGAAATAAAATAAATATTGCAAAGAGCTACGCAAATTTTAAGGTCAGACGGGGCAATTCCGCCGCCGGGGTAAGTGCGATTTCATCAAACATATTGAAATCTACTGATATTTTAGTACTACAGACATCTTAGACGATCATCAATATCATCATATCAGCCAGAAGACGTCCAGTGCCAGACATAAGCCTCCCCTAAAGAGTGCCATAGTGACTGGTCATGTATGATAGGCGCATTTACCCAGTTGCCGCACTAAGATTATAAAATAAATATTGCAACCAGACGCAAATTATAATTAGTATACAAAATTATAAATATAATAAGTAATTAAGCTTTATATATATTGAACGAGAATGCTGACAAAATTAAAAACCAATAATAATAAAATAATCAGCACCAATATAACCATAACACAAAACCAGCCAACTAAATCAACCAAGCAACCAAACACGTAGCGATGTGCGAGTCGAGCAATAAAAAAATTAACGACAGTCAACTCGATTAAATATTTAAAAAACCTCAGTTAAGTTGAAAGTGTGAGCGATTAGGATTAGGAACATTAGGACAAAGAGCTTTATGCGAACCAAAACACCGAAAAAGATATATGCCAATAGCTTATAAGAATGCTAGTATACAGCAAAAAGTTTTTTTTAAATAACAAAACGGACCACTCACTTCTTCGATTCGACAAATGTCGACATTCGAGCTTAAAGGCGTGACTGACCCGTTTCAATATATTCGATCAAGCCTCAAACTCACAGGAGTTTTTATATTAAAAACTAACATGCCTTTACCGCTAGCCGCCCACCAAACAAGAGAAAATACCAAAATTTGGAATCAACTACGATAAGACATACAATAGATTTTTTTTTGTTTAAAATTCGATAGTCATAAAACAAATGCAATTGAAAATCCTGCCTTTTAGTAGTACTTTGGGCGGCTAGAGCTATGTCTGAAACTCGCGGGAGTTTTCTATATAAAACTCACATGCCTTATAGTTGTTTACCTCGGTTATATACTTTTGCTGCATCCGCGAAGACAGCACCGATGGAAAACAAGAAAACATATACACATATAAAAATGCCACACACAAACACATAGAGGTCACACACATAAGAGCGACGCGGTCGACTTATTTGTTTATACTAAAATAATCCGTTCAAGTAACGACTTAATGTCCAAGATATAAGATTAAATTCAAGTAGCAGTCAATTGTAGAAAATTATGATATACACAATTTTGATTTTTAACCTTTCACACAAGTTTTAACGTGTTTAGTCGTCTTATCGCAATAATGTGTGTCACTAGTTTGTTAACACAAATATATTTATAAAGGCAGACAAAAGTCTTAACTTTTCTCGCCTTCACGGGTATCTTATTAGTGTACAATAAGTTTTCTATTTGAAAAGTGTAATATCGAGAAACACTGTGCTAGCGACAAACAAATACTATGTTACTTGCAAATTGTAATTATATATCTGCCCTATTTATCTTAGTCATCCTGACTTATATACATACAATATGATAGTAACCATAACACAGACGTTAGCACAGTCAAAGGCCAGGATTATTATTTACTAACATTAACTGCCTATGTATTACCGTGAACGTACATATGCGTTCTCGGCACTCTTACCTGTTCTTTAAGCAGCATGGCTTGCTGTCGTTTTATTTCCCTCTCCTGCAACAAACGCTCCGTGTAACTAGCTTTGAACTAGCTCTAGCTTCGAACTAGTTCTAGCGTTGAGTAACTTTCTAAGGCCATTACTGTGTTATTGAACTACAGTCAAAATCAAAAAGTATACGTTTACTAAGGACTCTAGAACGATCAGTGTATTCAATATCCTAAATTTCTGGACACAAAACCACACAAACAACTCCACTAGCATTCCACAAGCAACAAAATCATCCTTATACATAGGTATTGGTTATTTTCTCCCATGTAATTCTACATATGTCTATCACTTTCTCGTTTAACCACGTAAAGCCCAAGCTATTTAGGACAATCGTTATCTTAATAAATGCCCTGTGTCGTAAAAATTGCACGTAAATATCAATTTTGAATGTTCAAGTCGCAAAATATTGAATGGTTCTATCCATGGTCAAGGTATTGGAAAAGGTAAGGAGTTGGGCTGTTAAAGCCTGAAGTCCTAAAATTAGGACAATGGGCCTCACGATGCTAGTTAGGGTATCCAACAGAGCTTTGCGAGGTTGCGAGGCGGTGAGCGAGGTAAACATCCACCGATAAGTTAAAGCCTGAAGTCCTAAAATTAGGACAATGGGCCTCACGATGCAAGTTAGGGTATCCAACAGAGCTTTGCGAGGTTGCGAGGCGGTGAGCGAGGTAAACATCCACCAATAAGCGTGGCTAGTCGCGCACCACTTCCTAGTGATGGTTTTTTTTCCACTGGTGGATCTTGACCAGACTACAACACCACTACTAGGGATACAAACCTGTTGTCTCTTAACCTGTTCCTCCACTTTTTGTTTCTCTACATCTTCCTGTTTTCGCCTTTTGGCCTTCTTAGCACAACGAAAGCGCAAATAAAAACATGGAACAAAAAGAAATTGGGGAAAAATAAGTATGAAAATGAATTAAAGGTGAAAATGTACTATCTGAAGGCTTTGGGGGAAAAGTGAATAGATTTATTATGCATTGTGAAATTGAAATTAAATTGAATTTTTGTTCACATATAACGTTATCAACGTTGCAAAAGATTGAAATTACATTAAAAATGAATGCATTTGAGGCGTTAGCTAATATTATTAACTAATATGAGACTATTGACATAACTTTCTTTGACCTAATATGACGTTGTCCATAACGTTCGCAAAACGTTTCGTGTGATATTCTATTATTTAAACATATGTTTGGCTTTGCCCGCATATTACGAGGAACGCAGTTAAATATTATTTTAAACCAGATGTTTCGTTCCACTGCCTACATACGAAGTTACAAAGCTACAACATCACATACGCCATTACCACACAACTGTATATTAAAAGTTTTAGTGTAATGTTTTGTATTACAAGTTACATTAGGTGAACTAAAGTTATGCCAAACATTATCTACAATACAATTCGTGCAAAGATGACTTTAACTAACACGTAAAAGGGCGTCAGTCGTATTAATTTCTAATAAATTTTATGATTAATGTTCTAAATAGCTGTAAAATAAAAGCGTGCTGGGACTGAAAGAGAAAAACCTGTGAATACATCCAACAAAGCTATTTTAGCAAATGCTACTTCATATTAGGTATTTGTGTCTTAGGCCTGAAAGGTACACTAGTGTATATAATAACATAGGCACGTTATGTCAAAGTGACGTTTCCAACTTCATCATCATCATCATCATATCAGCCGAAAGACGTCCACTGTTGGACATAGGCCTCCCCCAAAGAGTGCCAAAGTGACCGGTCCTGCGCCACCCTCATCCGGTGGACTCCCGCAACCTTTACCAGGTCATCAGTCCACCTTGTGGGGGGCCTACCCACGCCGCGCCTTCCGGTACGCGGTCGCCACTCGAGAACCTTTCCGCCCCAACGGCCATCGGTTTCCTACTTACATTAGGACAAATTAACTGTCATTTTTTCATTTTAAAAGTGACATTTAGATCTACCTGACGCGCATACACTGCGTTACGTGACCGACCTGCAGAAACCTCGATTTTAACACGTTTACGTTTGGTTTCACCAAACCGTCTGTAATCATAAGCGCTGTTAAAATCGGATGCATGGAAAATTTGACAAGTTTCTATGGAATGACAGATGCCAGGGCCATATTTAACGTTGATCGGTCTCTAATCTTCGGCTGGGGCAACCCACCCTTAGGCCGGCCTTAGACCTACAATAACTTTGCACAATATTTTTATGGTGCAATATAATTGAACTACCCCTTGCGATCAGACGATTAAAATTTTCACACAATAAAATTGCGCAATAACTTCTTCAACTAACGTCTGCCGCTGCCTAAGCATAGACTAAAAATATACTGTTCCTAGACGGTCCAAAAATTATAAATAAATTTTGTCAAAATTTTCTCAATTTAAAAAAAAAAAAACCAAATTTTGTGCAATTTAATTGATCGTTTAGGGCCGGCTTTGTCATACACTAGTGCAACGTCCAGGACTAAAGCGTTTACCTTAATTTTATATCATGTTATAAATTCAATAATAACCATGCAATCAAATCTTATAAGTAATAAAATAATGAAATAATTAATAAATTAATAGTATCCCCATCAACCAAGCTTTTCATATCTCCCCCACCACAGAAATTAGTCAATAGTCGTCGAAAATTAGTTTGTTTAGACCACAGATGTTAGTAACCCGAAAGTTAGTGCTCTATAGTCGAATAACGTACCGGGGTATCCTTTCCGACATTATGTACCGAAATCGATAATTCCCCGTCTTTTCCAACATTGACAGTCCCTTTATTGAGCCTTTTCGTCAACTCTGTCAGTTCATCGTCTTCGCTTAAGTCTATAACTTCTTTGACAGACTTTTTAGGCATGAGCATTAAGTTCTCAGACATGAACTCGTTTTTGGCGTCCAAATACTTCTGTTCTAAAGATTTCGTGTCGTCTTTCTTGTCCTTCGACCAATCGCAGCCGTTAATGAACTCTGAGATTCGTGAATACGACTCTATAAGCTTCTCTAGACTGTTTTCCTTGTCCGACTTGCCGCGTTTCTCTTGAGCTTTCATTAGTGTGAAATCGAAGGAGCTTTGCTTGGTTTTAGGCAAGTCGAAAGCCGCTTTTTCGGCGAAGTCTTTCATTTTGTCCAAAGCGTTGTACTCGTGTTCTTTCCAAGCATTTTGATCCATGTTTAACTTTATAGGTGAGTTGTGCATGTCTTTACCGGATACCGGTATTAGAGATAGACTTATAGGCGGCATAGTGCGCTCCTTGGTTTTGGTAGCCGGCCCCATCACTAGTTCCGGTATTTTCCATTCGGTATCGTTTTTTGAAGGCAGTGCCTCTATGGTGAGTTGTGTTCGGTTCTTGTTGATATGCTGTTTCGAATTCTTTCGTTAGTTTCTTTATAATCGGTATTATTATCAATTCGATTTTCGACAACATTGCCAGTTGTTAGACGTAGACAGACAGACATAAACCCAGATAATTTACATATATAGATATAGTATATAGTACGGTTTTGCCGAACAACGTTAAGTCAAATGTAGCGCCTAGTTACGTATAGAATAATTGTTGCAAAGAAAACTGAACTGTATGCTTAGCGACTGTAGGATGAATTCGCAATAAGGTGGAACATGGATAAGTAAAATAGAAAGTAATCTGGACAACATTAGGGCTTTAATTATTTCAGATCTTTCAATACGCATACATAGTATATGTGACATTTTTCGAATAACCAAGTGTCATTTTACATGTTTTTTAACCCAAAAACGTTTTTGTGACTAAATGTATAACTTCACGCCTTAAAAGGCATGAGCGAAAGTATATTGGCGTTCTTTCCTCCCTAGTAGGGTATTGTACCTCATACGTGTTAATTTGATTTTAATGTCACTTAATATTTCAATATCGATGTTGTTTTCGGTGACCTTCTATGGTACTGATTTGGACTTTAAACTCCTTTTTTCTATCAATACAAAGGCTATGTACTAATACTATAGATGTTTTCAATAATGATCTCTCATCGTAATACAAACTCGGCTTTGTACTAATACAAAGGCTGTGTTCCGTGCCCAATAAAAATTATGACTATACTATATAATCATGAATGATCTTTCATCGTAATACAAACACTCGGCTTTATTCAGTGCCCAATTAAATAAAGACTACTATAAAATGAACACATTCGAAAAAAAGTTGTTGAGCAAAACAAAAGAATACCATATAAATAATTGATGCAATATAGACACACAGCTAACTACTCTAAAAGCTAAGAGCTGTCTACAAAGCAAAAAGTGACGTATTTCAACCCCGTTAAGGCACTTTTTGCTTTAAACTACATACAATGTGAGTACAATGTTGCCAAGCATCAAATTGATAATAAAATAAAACAAACACAAGCACGATACAACATATATATAATTATGTATAGTATAATAGACAGTCCTCATATATTGTATTAAAAATCAAAAGATTCTGTACCTATATATGTGATTTCTGAATGCAAGTTTTACTCATGCAATGACACCATATATGACTAAATTTTATTAATAAAAACATTTTTACGTCGAAAAACAGCAATTTAGATAATCTCTCTTTATAAGTATAATAAAAAAAGATTCTAAACTTAAACTCATTAACAGGATTGTACTTAATGTATTTTTTTTGAGTATGATAGCTGTCCCTTCTCGTCTTTAGCAATGTTTATATTATTATTTTC
Source organism: Epinotia demarniana (assembly GCA_945867215.1). Taxonomy (NCBI): domain Eukaryota; kingdom Metazoa; phylum Arthropoda; class Insecta; order Lepidoptera; family Tortricidae; genus Epinotia; species Epinotia demarniana. The sequence goes on from OX244285.1 coordinate 9,805,817, forward strand.
TTTTCGTTTTTGTTTGTTATCTACTATGGAATCAATTGATATATCGTCATAGAACCGTTTCGTGACGAAACGCTGTCCGACATTCTTTCATGTGTAATTATTTGTTTCTGTCTCGAATATATGTCTCTTTCTTTCTATCTCACTCACGCCATCGCTCAGATTATGGTGTAGTAGCGAAGTGGTGCGAGTAATGTTACATACATACATACATTCACGCCTTTATTCCCAAAAGGGGTAGGCAGAGCACATGAAACGTATGTTCCAGCGCCACTTTTAGGATAAATGTGGGTATACTTATATACCTATTGACTTTAATATAATTAATCTAGAGCATAATCTGAATTTTAATTCTAATCTAATGTTGACAGTATATGATCAGTACCAATAAATAAATCTATCTATCTATCTATCTATAAAAGATCGACTAAATGTGATATTGCAGTGATAGGTTGCTAGCCCATCGCCCACAACACACTTCAACCCGGGTCCCTTAGTCGACTTTTACGACACCCACGGGAAGAAAGGGGGTGGTGAAATTCTAACCCGACAGCACACGGGTAATGTTGCCATTTAGAATCGATTATTTACTGGCGTGTCTCATTCCAGGGGATGATGTAAACTTTAGTACACATCACAAGCGGTAATGAAAAATTCCTCCAGATCTGAAGACTAAAAATCCCGGGATCGCGGGATTTTGTTTTTAAATCCCGGGACTAAAAGTTCTACTTAGATTGGAAGTATGTTAACCTTTTCTTTGGCTACGATAAATGATTGTGATGCGATTATCTGAGACATTCTTTATTTTACCGTCCTAGAAATGTACTTTAGTCTATCAATATATGAGGACCGTTCGTTCTGTCAAAGAGTAACACTGAAATACATACAAATGTAAAATTATAGTATAACTTACAGTGGAATAACCGTAGCAAGACCTTGCCTAGGAATACACATTTCATCAATTATACGGTCTTAATATAAATTTTATTGTCGACGTTTGACATAACATTTGTTTGACCTAATGCAACATGTTAATAAGTGGCTTTGGAGAATGCATATTTAATTCCAATTTTCTTACTTTATGTTTTATGTGCACTCTTTTCCAATAGAATACAATTAAATTCAATTTATTTATTCCATAACCATTTTACAATCGCGTCGGAAATATAAATATTACAATAATCTACAAGCTGATAATTCAAATTTCACATGCATAATAGAATGCATTTTTTATACTTTTAAAAATAAAGTCTAGTTTATGTCAAACGTCACAATAAGCGAAAGTTTATTTCGTCATGCTATAAAGAGTTCAGTATGACAGTGCACGTCAATTTTAAATAGATGCTGACGATAGCTTTTAGGATAGATAAAGCAGTCTCTTTCACTCCTACTCGATAGAATGAGACGGCAATATCAACAGCGATGATCGGAAAAAACAGTTACTCTTGAACAGAACACAGTCTAAACTAGACTAGGGCTTCCAAAGTTGCGGGATTATGAAAAGTAAAATATCGGAAAGTTTGAACACATTTTTCTATCGACAACACCAGTCCCGATAACGTCGATAGAAAAATCCGTAGCACAAAAGTCCGAGATTTTATACGAAAAATCCCGGTGGCTTGTAGGGGATGATTTCCGGGACAAACCGTGTAAAATCTCGGGATGATCATAACCGAATATTCTAGTTTGGAAGCCCTAGTAGACAAGGTTGGGTTCACGCGCCACTGCAACTGACACACAATTGACACTCACCTCTAGAAGCTGTTGGCTCCTGGCCTCTTTCTCGCGTTTGGCCATCTCCGCTTTCTCTGTCCGCTCGAGCTCTCTGACTAGTCTCGCCTGTAAAAAGACAGGATTTTAGTTGAAGAGCCCTTATCAGGAGAAGATACAGTAGTATTCGTTATACGGAAAATATTACTAATCATAAATCATATTCGCCTAGAATCTCAACCAGAGGCGGCTCGCCCTAAGGAGCGCTGGTGCAGTGAACTCCCATAAATAATTATAACTAAATTATACTCATTAATCTCATTATTAATATTACTATTAAAAATCCACTTAAAATACGACTGTACCAATACCAATAAAATAATTACCTTTACACATTACAAGATCATAGGTAGGCGCTATACCCATCATCCTACCGTATCATTTCATCGGTAACGCGCCAAGCGGATTGCTCACGATTGCGCTCCTAAGAAAAAAGACTCAGTACATTTCTTAATACGAAATCCAATAAGAGTGAAAGAGATAGTTCGCCACAGTCCTGCGCGTGAAACAGAAGATTTTCTATGAAAAATAAGCCAAATTCGGAGCGCCGCTCACGCCACGTTGCCGGTTAATTTTGCCGCGCGACAGCGAAAGTGATTGCGCGCGACGTTGCCACTCCTATATAAACAAACACTGGTCAACTTAAATGCATGCGCGCGAATGCAAATTCGGGTATTTTCCAATTATTTATCATTTAATACGTGTTGAAATAGCCTGTACTTATCAGTTACTACTTGTGAGTGTTAAAATGGATAATTATAATGTGGTGTTCATTAAAAAGTGTGCAAAAACGTTACAAATCCGGCTTGAATTGAAGGCTAAGGGACAAGGGACCTTGACCTTACGCAAACATGAACGACGAGAACCAAAACATTTACGCGTGTGTTTAAATCCGAACAATATGTGAAAACACCGTAGTTGTGTGGTTGTGATGAGAGTAACAAACTATTTTACGGGGTATTCGCAGGGCACTAGATTCCACGTAAGTACCGAAAGTCTATACGCGAGTTCAATGACCGCGTTGACAAAAACAGGCATATTTTACGAAGGTTAACAGATTGTGTAGTATTATGTGGTGCATTTCAAATTGCTTTAAGGGTGCACGGATGAGTCTTCGGAATCCTGGAATCTGCTAACGTCATATATTTTCATTGTTTTATTTCAAGTGAACACCCATACAATTTAGTCACGAGCCGCCTCTGATCTCAACATGACTAAAATGATGTGATGGAGTCTGGTGATTATAAAAAAGAATAAATGCGGCAGCATTTTTTTTCAGTTCACCCATTTTGTGTGTGCCTACTGACACATTAGTCACCTACAAAAAGTATACATACGGTTTCAATGCAAAATTCACAATATCAAATTGGGATCTTCAGTATGACCAATACCGGGATTAATCATACAAAATCCCGGACCGTCCAACCGACGCACCTGATCCCGGGAGCGGGAGTTGGCGTCGCGGCGAGCATCGCGCGCTGCCTGCTGCCGCCGCGCTAGTTCTATACGGCGATCCACTGGCGGGGGAGTGGGCCGGGGTCCGGTCAGCGCAGCTACCGCCCGGGCTTCCTCCAACCTAGACAGATACATGAAATTTGAGGGACTCATCATTATCATGATTACAATTGACAATTAGATGCCTTTAGCACATGTCTGTGGAGTAAGTATAAGAATTTCAAACGAATATTAGGTCGCAAACGCTTTTGCTGCTCGGCTATCACGCGACGGCGCGCGAACTCTATCGATTTTTCTCGCACTATCCGTCTCTCTCTCATTAGAACACTTAGAACAAGAGGTATAGTGCGAGAAAAATCGAGACTATGTCGCGGCCGTCCCATGATAGACGTGCTGGTCGCAGAGTGTGTCGAATTTCTTAATGATATTAGTTTTGTTTCTGTGTTCTGTGTTTAGTTTCTTTCTCTTAATTTATACTTGGGCTGCAAAACGGACTAGTTAACGACATATGAACAAATCCCGAGATATTTCCCATTCTGCAGTTTAGATACCAATCCCGGAATTCCGGGATTGCAAATAAAAATCCCGGGATTGTACTAGAATCGCTTACCGTTTATTAATCTCGGATTCACTGAACAGCAGCGGTTCAGACAGTTCTGGCGCCGGCTGTACGTAGTCACCAAGCACGGTACGCGCGCTGAAGGTGAAGTGGTCCGTCGTTAGGGGAGGCTGCGGGTTCGAATCCAGGAACTGAGGACAAAATAAAAAAAGAATTTGAACCAGCGAACGAAGCGAAGCAAGTTCTGTGTTTCTGCTGGGGCCAATTTTCTTTCTCGGATCGGTATCAGTGTACGGAAATACAAAACATAGAAAACGGAGAACTTATATCAAAGAGGTCACAATACAACCACAATACCTGTGGAGTACCCCAGGGGAGTATACTGGAACCTCTATTCTTCCTCATATATATAAACGACTTACCACGACGTATTAAACACAACTGCATAATGTTTGCTGAGGACACGACTTTAATAATTAAGTCAGACAATATAAATAATCTTAATCGTGATATACAAGACGCTCTTGCAGATATTATTGACTGGTTAGATAAAAATAATCTAGAATAAATATACCAAAAACTAACAATATGCAATATAGGACATCTAAAAATACTGACATTGCCCTTAATGTAAATTATAAGAATAATCAAATAGACGAAGTCGAAACAACTAAATTTCTTGGAATCTATATTGACAAATTATGTAATTGGAAATTTCATGTTGCCTTCGTCTGCGAGAGACTAGATAAATTTGTATTTGCCTTAAGAAGATTAAGCAGAACCTCGTCGAGAGACTTAGCAATAACAGCCTACCACGGCTATGTGTCCTCTATACTCAGCTACGGCTTGATTATCTGGGGTAATTCCGTAGAGGGCCAAAATGTATTTCTGGTCCAGAAAAAATGTGTAAGAGCCGTGTGTAATACTCACTACTTAGAACCATGCAGGCCTTTATTTAAAGCGATTAAAGTTTTACCACTTCCATGCTTGTACATTAAGCAAATGTGTATCTTTGTGAGTGAACACCCTGAATATTTTGACAAACCGAGCACCTTTTATCATAGATCGACTAGGTATGGAAGCAAATTGTTCTTGCCGCGCTCTAGAGTCAAGCTTCATAAAAACAATTCATACGGTATGGCTATCCAAATCTATAATAATTTACCCAATTTCATTAAAGAGTGCCCCACAAATAGGTTTAAAGGAATGCTTACTGAATGGCTACTAGATAAATGTTTTTATTCTGTCAAAGACTATCTTGCCTATAAGCTAAATATCTAGGACTAATTTCTTTTAATATATGTATATTGTACGGTCAACGTTATTATAATCATCATGTTACTGAATGCAACTAATTTGTTTTGATATTGATATGACATCCAATAATTATTTTAATAGTCTGACATAAAAAAGGTTTGAACTGATTGAATATTATGGAATTGTTAATTTTAATTTGCATGCCTTTTCTGGTAGAACATAAGCAACACTGTATTTTATTATGCGATCTTATGTAACTATGTTCTCGCAATAAAAATGATTGATTGATTGATTGACTAATTTTGGTAATTTGCACGTTCTTATGCGTAATTTGCGCTTGACGACGACAAATGTCAAAATGACAGATAAAGACAAACTAACTTTAACGTGATTTAAGTTAAAATAGGCTTGTAGAACGTTTATGAAAGGCCGTAAATCTTCAGAAACATCAGAACTAAAGGTAAATAAATATCGCGTTATTGTGAATGTATCTGGAACGTACTGTCTGTAACTCCTGCAAGCTTTTTATCTTCAAGCCCTGGTGCGGCTCGGGGGGTGAGTAGGTGACGTCGCCCTTTATGTTGCAGTTGCGTGAGAGGCCCTTTATCACGGTTATTCGTTTCCAGCCTGAAACAGATAGGTATAATATGAATCTCTACAATATTTCATGGTAACGTAGGATCAATGACAACAATCCAATAGTATATTACTCCCCTAGGGTGGTAAAACAAAGATTGTCTCCGATCTGAGGCTACCTTTACTAGCATCCGTGGTGAGTCAACATTTTGCATCTTCCTTCAGGCAAGGAAGTGGGATTTCGGGCACACGTAGCGGGCGGGAATTGCCACTCAGATGTGAGGTAAATTAACCTTTATTGCACACCTTCGTAGGTGTATCGAACTATACAGAAAGTATAATTTAAAGTATTAATATCTCCTGGGATTCTGCATTTAAAGTCCCGGCGCGCATACCTATAATTCCGGGATTCCCGGGATTCTACATTTAAAGTCCCGGCGTGCTTACCTCTAGCGAGCGGCAGCCGCTGCGACGCCTCGTGCGGCCGGCGGCTCGACTCGCTGGCATCCGAGTCCGAGGGACAGCTGTCTGACGGACACTCGGAGTCCGTGCTCGCTGCCTCGCCTAGTAAGGCTTTGATCTTCTCCTGCGAAAATAAATATATTGATGTAGGTGCGTGATCGCATCAGAAATTAGGCTTTCCGCAGCAGAACCAAGGTAACCGATATAGCCCTCCGAATCACTAAACTTAAGTGGCAGTGGGCGGGGCACATAGCACGCAGAACCGATGGCCGTTGGGGCGGAAAGGTTCTCGAGTGGCGACCACGTACCGGAAGGCGCGGAGTGGGTAGGCCCCCCACAAGGTGGACTGATGACCTGGTAAAGGTTGCGGGAGTCCGCTGGAAGCGGGTTGCGCAGGACCGGTCACTTTGGCACCCTTTGGGGGAGGCCTATGTCCAGCAGTGGACGTCTTTCGGCTGATATGATGATGATGAGGTGCGAAAACAATTAGTAACTCAACAGCTAAAGCAAATTCGGGTCTCCCTCAAAAATACACTCACTCAAAATATTTATGAGAATGACACTGTTCAATAGTGTTGTCATCTCTCGCGCAATCACTCTTTTATATATTGGAATCAATGGATATAAAAGTACTTTAAATTAAGGTTTTACAAGCCCATCACATTTGGGATTGAGTTAGTAAAACACCGGAATTAATAGATACATTTTCTACTTTCATACGTATAATACATACGGAAATCCAAGAAAATGGCCGGTATGCCACCGATATAGCTAGCCACAGAGTTTGACTCGACGCTGATATTATGTGGATCCCTGAGTTGCACGTCACGGCACTGCACTTCTATCTCAACACGTTACAGAATAAATGAAATAAATGATATTTCGAAAACCCCAACTGCTTTTTTATTAATATTATAGCCTATTGTCACTCCTACGATGAAGAAGAAATCCACAAGCGTCCCGGAATCAGGGGCCGTAGACAAGGTTACAATCGACAAGCGCTAACGCCAATAGAAAATATTAAAATGTATGGGAATGGCAGATGCCGACGAAACACTTTTCGTTGACATCTGTCATTCCCATACATTTTATTAGTTTTCTATTGGCGTTAGCAATTGTCGATTGTAACCTTGTCTACGGCCCCTGGCCAGTTATTGATATTGCGCACTTAAAATGCAGAGATGTACAATAGTACATTACGTTACTAGGGCGGTGAATTCGTAAATGCCCCAGATCGCAGGTGTTTGTGGCCCGAACCGAAGGTGAGGGCCATAAATATGCGCTCTGGGGCTTTACGAATTACCGCCCGTGTTGCGTACACAATTTTACGTCTTCACCTGGCCACAATGCGAGCTTTCCCGTACGCGCAGCGTGCAGTAAAACTCGCATTATGGCCAGGTGTGACGTAAAATGGTTTTAAAAAAGCATTTAAATACAAAATGCAATATACTTTTCAGATTTACCATTTCAAATGCAAAATACTAAATAGTTTTGTGTTTTGTACGAGTATTTAAAATGCTAAATGAAAATAGATATATTCAAAATACATTTTCAAAATAAAATATCTTTTGACGAAATCGAATGATATTTTTATTTATTTTAGGTATTTATCATGAGAAATAGAATAGAGATACAACGCCGAGCCGAATGGCACCTTATGCATGACATTTTGGTCATATTTATCAGTACGCGTATCAATAAATTCTGTTATGTTATTATACTCACTTAAAACTAGACTAACGAAAATATAGCCGTGGCTCCATTTTGTGAATTGTATGGCCATTTATTTCGGTTGATTTTGCATCTAGTTCTTATTTTATTATTAACACACTTTTCTTTTATTAATAACAATTGGACTGGTATTGTTAAAAAGTGAAAAAAATAAACATCAATTTTTGTTTATTAAGTACGCTTTTTAGACATTAGGCGCGCACTCTGACCAAAGAAGAAAAAAGCGGCCAAGTGCGTGTCGGGCCACGCGCAGGTTAGGGTTCCGTAGTTGCCCGTCTGTCACAGAATGCGAACTTAAAAGGGGCTTTAGGGGTTTTTATTATAGCTTACCCTCGTAAATAATCGTAAATATGATTATTTTTCTAACACACCATGTATAGGGTCGTTTCGCCGGTTACGCGACCACCTTCGGTTAGCGACCACCTGAAGGACAAGGTTTTTTCTATTGATGATAACGTGCCGTGAAAAAGCAACTCTACCGTCCACGGTAAAAGGTTCACATACCAATGACAATGTATATGCACCAGAAATTAAAGTGCATTTCTTACCAGTTAACTAGTTATGTCTACTACTCGTTAACTAGTTATGTCTACTTAAATGTGATAGTTTTCCTTTTAAATTCATTATATGTACTACTGCCACGAATTTTTTCACGTCCCCAGTAGTAGCCATTTAGCCGGCAGGGGGGGACACATGACTCGAACAAAAATTAGGGCTTTAAATATCATTATCTCGCAAACGCATAACTGAGTTGAAAAATAGTTTTAGAAAACTCATAATATTTTTGAACAAGCTATCCAACGATACCCCGCACTAAAGTATAGTAAAAAATACATCACCAATTTACATGTAGGGGAAGTAACCCAAAAAACATTTTTTTAGGATTTTATTCTACTGTTTTGTTGGCGTGATTGCGGTTATATACCCACGCCGAATTTTCTAGTTATAAGGGTTACTGAGCTAAGCCGAAGACGGACAGACAGACAGACGGAAAAACATGGCGAAACTATAAGGGTTCCTTGTTGGCTACGGAACCCTAAAGAGGCCACGCATATGAGTTTGAAGGGGTTTCCCTTACGGGGCGCTACCGCTACTGATAGAAAAACCCTTTCGAAAGACTTTTTTAAGCGCTTTTTAAAGGGTTGAAGAGCTTACTCGTATTGGAGAGCTTTAATAGCCAAATGAATGGGTTTTGAGGAGCATCGGCTTTGGTAAGCAAAACATTACGAAAAACCCTTTCAAAAACCCTCGAAGGGGATACCGGGCGGGTCCCTGGTACAATGCCTCGAGGGCCTTTTTTAGTTAATGTTGTAAACGATCTTAGATACTTCTAAGTTTATCTTCTTACCAAGTCTGTCTCAGCCAGTAACTGCTGAGCCAACGCAGGCCGGAGCCCTAACGCTCGGCTTTGCGCTAATAACGAAGCGACTGTATTTTTCTTCGGCTTGCTGACGCCTCGGCCGAGGTTCCGCGGTCGGCCTTCGCGGTTCGGCCAACCGACTGCTGGAACAAAAGTGTAAGTAATTAGAATTTTTTGGGACATTTTCATTTAGAAATGTGTCATTAACGAAGGGTTTACGAGGAGGTCACAAAACTGACGATCTACGTCAAATGCAGAGATCAATAAATAAATATAAGGGGACAATCCTACACAAATCGACCTAGTCCCATATTAAGCTCAGTTAGGCTTGTGTTATGGGTACTCGGAAGCAATATACAGGGTGGAAAGGCACGAAGACCTTTCCGCAAAAGGGGGATTGAAAGAAACTAGGTTCATATTCGTAAGCAGTTATAGGCAGTTAACTTTTAATGCAACAGTATTTTGCATTAAAAGAAAGGCACGAAGACCTTTCCGCAAAAGGGGGATTGAAAGAAACTAGGTTCATATTCGTAAGCAGTTATAGGCAGTTAACTTTTAATGCAAAATACTGCAAGTGACAACCCTCATTAGGTTCAGTAACATTTCAACAACAACACAAGTGTCAGTGACCTTAATCAAAACAATAATCTAACTAACCATAGATAAATTGAGACTAAGGTCAGTTAAACATGCAGATTATAATATTTTTGTAAACATAAAGTGTCACATTGCACTTACATTTAGGTAGATAGTACGTAGTAATAGTAGGGTTGTCACTAAGGAGAACATTAATAAGATTTTAACTAATTGTTCGTAACAAAATTGGAAACATTACGAATCGATTCTCCATCAATTAAACTTTGCGAGAAACCCCCCTTTGCGAGAAGGATCGTCGTGTTTTTCCACCCGGTATATAATAGATATAAATACTTAAATGCATAGAAAACATCCACGACTCAGAATTAAATATTCGAACCCAGGATCTTCAGCTTCGATATAAGCGTAACTTAAATACACCAGAAGCAATCGCGCGGCCGGGGACCTACGGGCGGCCGGCGCACACATGCTCACGTGCAAGCTGTCGGACCACTATCTCGTCGGCGTCAGCATATCTACGAGTGCAGCGACCGGTACAGTCAGACCAATTAGAAATGGAACCGGCATGGAACGCCGTACGCGCGAAGTACTCAATAATAGATTAGTTAAAGCGGAATTACAAAAAGTAGACTGGTCGGAAGTGTATAAAATTCAATGCCCGAAAATGATGTACGAAAAAATCCACCTAATCTTTAGCACAATATATAATAAATCTAAAGAAGTTAAATTGTATAATAATAATAGAATCACCCAACCTTGGATAACTAGAAATCTAGAAAATATGTTAATACGTAGAGATGAACTGTTTAAAAAGTGGAAGTCTAGCCCTAAAAATGTAACGTATAGATTAGATTATACGAGATTTAGAAATCTAGCAAATAAATGTATATTCTTAGCGAAGCAAAACCACATGCAAACGGAAATTAAAAACTGTGAAAATGATTTGAGAAAACTGTGGGCTACAATAAATAAATGGCTTGGCAATGTGAAACCAAACTTAGACGAGGTGATAAATAAATATTTATGTAAAAGTAAAAATACTTCTATTGAAACGGTGTGTACAAACTTTGCCAAAACATTTACCTCCGAAATTCAAAACATTAAACATAACTGTAATAAAAAATTCTTAATTCGAGAAAACTATGTAAATGTGAGCGATGTCTCATTCCGTTATCAAAAGGTGTCGAACACGGATATAGAAAATATAATAGATAAATTAAGCAGTAGAAAATCGCCGGGGTTTGATGGTATAAGATGTAAAGATCTAAAAATTATAAAACTAAGTGTAAGTCCTATTTTGGCAAAATTTGTAAATATCTGCGTTTCATCAGGTACCTACCCAGAACTGTTGAAAAAATCAATAATCCGACCTATATACAAACAGGGTAGTCACTCTGAGTACACAAACTATAGGCCCATAGCCATACTATCAGTCATAAATAAAATAGTGGAAAAAGTTATTGTATCACAGATTAGTAAATACTTAGAGAAAAACAACATAATATCTGACACCCAGCACGGATTTAGGCGTATGCGCAGCACCGCAACCGCACTATCTGAGTTCACAGATGAGGTTAATGAGCACTTAAATAATCAAAAGTATGTACTCACCTTATACATAGACTTCAAAAAAGCATTCGACACGCTGGATCACGAGCAGCTCATTGTTGCCATGCAAGAATGTGGTGTTCGTGGTTCGGCGCTCGAGTGGCTCAGAAGCTACTTATCGAACAGGACACTAACCACTGTGATCGACGGACGGAGCGGGGACGAAGCCAAGGTGATCTATGGCGTGCCTACCGGTTCTATTTATGGCCCAGTAGGCTATATTATGCATGTGAACAGCATGAGCAATGTGGTCAAGAATTGCTCGACATATATGTATGCTGACGACACATGTATAGTATATGCAGACAGGGACATAAAAAATCTAGAACAATGTGTCCAGACTGATTTTGTAAACATAATTAAATGGTCGCATGACAATGGGATTATTCTAAACATAGAAAAAACAAAATGTATGTTAATTAAATCACCGTACCTACGGGTCCCGAGCCAAAATATTAACATAATAGGACACACATACGACTGTTTACATAACAACCAATTAAACTGTAAATGTGCTAGTATTGAATTTGTAAACGAATATAAATATTTAGGTTTGACCATTGATACCAAGTTCAGCTGGGCCAACCACATAGATATAGTATGCTATAAACTACGGGCAATTATGGTTAAACTGTATAGTTTGAAAAATATTGTTAACAGAAAAATAATGCACACCTTATACCACTCGCTAGCCGAGTCAGTAATTAGTTACGGCTTAAATGCATACGGGCTTACTTTTAAAACTTACCTTGATAAGATATATAGTATACAAATTAGAATTATTAAAAATATATTGGTGGATAAAAATACCAAAATGAGTTGTAAACAGAACTATAAATTACTCTATAAAAGGTTAAAAATCTTACCAGTTCATGACAAAGTTAAATATTTAATATACCTAGAAAACTATGGCCATGACAGATTTAAAACACGTAAAAAATCGTTACGTAACCTTAGGCCAAATACAAAAAGAAGATATGTAGAATATAATACTAACAATTACTATGGCCAGAGAACTCGGAAAAACATGATACCTAAGATTTTTAACCGAATTAGCCCAACAATAGAAGAATGTAGTAGTAAAGAGGTTTTCAAAAAAAGACTAAAAGAAACACTTTTAGATAGCATAGATGAATAATGTAATATAATAATAATATATATCTATTAGTTATAAGGTATTGGCATGAATATCCACTTCAACTCACGAAGCTGACCTACTCAGTGAAATATAACACTCCTAGGCTCTTTATAATATAGGTCAAGGTCATTGCCTTCGTGGGATGAAGAGGGTAGATACTCAGAGGTTCTGCTGCACCTTAAATAGTGTTAAATAGTGTTTAAATGTGCACGCATTCTTGCATGAACATAAGTAGATTAGTAGTAATATTAGATAAGAAGTTTAAGTGTCACATCAGTAGGTATAACAAACACCGTTTTATTTGTGAGCGCACTATTCGCCAACAAACTGATCACAGTTTGGCGAAATTTGTTGTATACCTACCACATAAGTAAATTTTTGAGATAATAAATTAAAAAAAAATTAAAAAAAATACTGCCCTAATAAGCCAAATAACGGTGTCTCAAAACGAAATGTCATTGGAACATGCAATTTAAAATCTACGCTAGACATAACTTACAATGACATTTCATTTTGAGATGCCGCTATTTGGCTTATGAGGGCAGAATATCACATATCAAAATAAAAAAGAGTTTAATGTTGAAAGGACAAAACCTCAGAACCCTTCAGAAGTCAGCTGAAAATGAACTAACAAATTCTAAAATCAAAAACAAAACCATATTTTTACGTCAAAAACTTACATTCACTGTCTTCGCTGCCGCTTGACTTGGGTCGCGGCGAATCTGCGACCTGAGAGTTGAGCTCGGGGACCACGCGACGTGGCTTCGCGCCAGGCTTTCGTCGTGCTGGAAGAAAACAATTAGCTCCACATTACAATTCAGTTCAATTCAATATCCTGTTCACGCCAGTGCTCGGAAATGTGGCAAAAGATGGTCAGAAAACAGCTCCCCCCCCCCAGCCCCGCGCCCCGGATGTGAACTGCGTTCCTCCCGCTTACTCAAACTTACAATACCTTCTCACCATACTGGTTTCATTTCAAGTTCTTTCACCGTTCAGGCAATCCGCCTCTGGAATGCGCTCCTCTCCCTTTAAGACAAGCCCCAAGCAAATTAGTTTTCAAGCGAATGCTTCGTAGGCATCTGCTGGAAGAAGAATTTGCATAGCGTCCATCGTCCCATATATATTAGTGTATCATATCTTTGTATATAAGTAATAATATGTAATTTTATATATGTAGGATTATGATTTTATAAGTCTGTACTAAGCTCTAAATATTGATCATTTAGTCTGCACCAATTTTAAGTGTCTCTGTTTAGCCTTATGGTTGACTGGTAGAGAATGCCATTTGGCATTAAGTCCGCCATTTGAACATAATTCTGGTTATGTGCAATAAAGTTTAAATAAATAAATAAAAACAGGCTTCAAGATGGGGTTAATTGGACATCGCACGAACAGGCCAACAATGAGTTCAATCTGTCCAACAATGTTATTGTTGGACAGTTTGAACAGCGATTCGCTCAATCTCACTTCACCTAGCGGCTCGGACCTCGAACCCACTCGTCCATCTATTGCCTACTTTCTAGCCTTTACAAAAATCTACTATTATTGCATTGCATGTCGTACAAATGTCTTAAAAATAGGTTCAATTCAGACTTGAGCTCTTCACATAAAAACTTGGATTAAAGCATCTAGAAAGATGTCGTGACATACATACATACATTCACGCCGTTATTCCCAAAAGGGGTAGGCAGAGCTCATGAACAGTATGTTCCAGCGCCACTTTTAGCATAAATGTGGGTATAAAAGATCGACTAAATGTGATATTGCAGTGATAGCTTGCTATAGCCTATCGCCCACAACACACGTCAACCCTAGATGATTCAAGATGTCATGATTTACTATTAATTGGAGGCTAAGGTTCGTCGTAGCACAAGGCAGCAATTTTCCCGCTTTGGAGCGGAAATTACTTTGGCCTTAAATGGGTTACAGTGGCATAGGTATTCCTGTCCAATATCTATGTTTCATCAAAAAAAAAAGATCATACGCTAGGAACTAATACTACGTCAAAGAAATTTGATCAACGATTGGATATAGATGAACAAGTGGAATACCACTGTTAGTATACAGGGTGTACCAAAAATTGGTTGTGAACCGATCAACGGCAAGAATTTTTTTTCGCGATTTTTTTTTACATTTTCATGGAGCAGGTCGCCCCAGTCGGCCAACGCTTCATACAAATGTAACAAGATCCAAGATTCAAATATTTATTCATGTCACAACAAACTAGAGATACAACGGATAGTTGTTTGGCCGGATACCGGATATTCGGCCCGTTCACCGGCCGAATATCCGGTATCCGGCCGCCGAATATTCGGCCGGAAAAACGATACCTACATTTTAGTTTGGCGGCGGGCGCGTCGTGCAGGTTTCAACCTGTTACGTATTGTAGGTTCGCGGGGACCGTTTTCTAGGCAAGAAACGAGTTTTATTAGGTCAGTGTACGGAACTATTTCGTATGCAGTACGAGTACACGTGCGCCCGCCTATTTTTAAATTACTAACCATTTTTCAAAGTTAAATACCAAACAGAATCACTATTCGGTATCCGGCCGGATAGTGCGCAACTATCCGGTATTCGGCCGGATAGTAAAATAATGGTATCCGTCGAATCTCTACAACAAACACACAGTATTACGAGACAAAGACAAGAGAAGTCAATCTGTGCGGTGTCACGAAATGGGACCAACTCAGCATAACGCACACACAAATGGAACACGATACCGTTATCCCCTTTTTCGGTTCACACCCCATTTCTGGGACACTCTGTATAATAATTAATAAAACATTTATCAACTGGTTGTTATTTCGCTTGCTAAGAGGTACGTTATGTATGTTACGAATGGTGGGTAGATGCTTGTGGCAACTGTCATATCAGCACAGTTTACAAATTAATGATGATGACGTGTACCTGTTATGCTTCATTTCATTAGGGACATAGGGCTCGTAGAAGAGTTCTCCATTCACTGTAAATGACATCCGGATATATGAACTAAAATGACACCTGTTACCCGCATCAAGCGTCTAATAAAATAAATTTCAATTCTGGTCTTTTCAGATTATACCGGGATTGGCCATACAAAATCCCGGGATTATGCGTAAAATGTCTCCCATTGCTATTTATTTATTTATCGTATGACAAATCAGTGTATTACTTGTGTACGGAGAAACTTCCACAAATGCACCTCAGACCAAGAAAAAAAGATAGACGGAGCATGACAAACAACCTAGTGACGCCGGTTTTCAACCAAGCCAAATATGTTTAGCACACGCTCACGCGCACATGGGTCAATCAACTTTTTCTTGTTTTTTGAGAAAGAACAATTCAAAATAAAAAGTTACAATTTCTTACATTTCTATATGTATTTATCGTAGAACATATATTGAACTTGTAAACTACGAGAGTTGCCGCGCACTTTTATGATTGAATGTATGTTTTATATGTCCATAAACAGAATTCGAGCTCAAAAATGGTCCCTTGGGTAACCATGGTATACTTCAATAATACATCAAGTCAAAAAATGTCTAATTAATGCAATGCGTACATATACGCATTCATGTCGCTATCACATCTGAAATTTTGTGAAACACGTTATGTGTAGAAAATAACAACAAATAATTATGTCCCTTGAGTCACTGGTGACAAACTATACAAAAACTTTACCTTTTATTAATAATTACTAAGCCAATTTAAACATACATCATTAAGGTTCCTTCATTTTTCTTTTTTAAATACAATTAATACAAAAACAACGCCAAAACCATACATTACCTGTGTTAAAGTTAAAAAAATTACGTACTTTTTTTGGGGACAAGTTGGTCACTCAAGAGACAAAATGGTAACTCAAGAGACTTTTAACGTGAAATAACTTAATATTTTTTGTATATTTATTTAATCTTTATTGCTCAAAAGAACAACTTGTCGTACAAATTGTTATTGCATTATCATTATAGAGGCAAATTAAGAACGTCCACTATTTTGAAGTCGATATAGCGGTAATAAAATAAAATAATAAAAACGTAGAAAAGAAAATATTTATTACAAGAAAATGTAGGAAGTGGTGGAACCAAGATTGTGATTCCATAATTAAGGAACGGAGACAGTACAATTTTATCTGAATAGGATGAGTTGTGGAAAGATAAATACGATAAAGTGAGAATGAAAGCCAAAAGAGTGATCAGGAGAGCCAATCGGCTGCATTTAGAGAATATCGTCCTGGAAATGGAAACCCTCATCAGAGTCGAGGAAATTCTACATGGAGGTAAGAACTTGAAACAGACTATCAAACCACAACACAAGTCCTTGAAGAAGTTGAAGATGAACATGGCAACCTGGTCACGGATAGAAATGATATAAAAACACACTGGCAAAACTACTTTCGGGAACTGTTGAACTGCCCTCCACCGGCTGAACCCGTACCTCGAACTAGATAAGGCAATAGTTGTCAAATAGACAACCCCTGACTTTCAATGAAGTTCGGAAAGCGTTAATGAACCGCTTAAGAACAATACAACTCCAGGGATCGACGGCCTTCCTTCGGAGGTCTGGAAATAGGTACAGTGGAGGTACGGTACAATCCAAATTGTTAGAGTTACTGCTGATAATCTGGGAAGCAGCAAGGCAGCCGCTGGAATTGAACATTAGTGTCATATGTCCCGTTCACAAAAAAGCTCCCAACTGCGTTCAAGATTTCATCATACGTACTCCTTACGGGCTGAAACCGTTTGCGGTAAAAATCCATAGTGATTACCAGTTTGGGTTCCGTCAATCTGGCTCTGCTGGGTGGATGCCGCGCCAACATACAGGAAACGACTACAGCCCTTGTGACCCAAGCTTTGAAAGTTGGCCTAACGATGAACCACGGCAAGACTGAATATCTCCACATGCGACGTTATAATACAAGCCACAGTGAACCTACCAATCTACATGTTGGTGATATTGTGTTTAAACTTTAAAGGGCCAAAATTTCAAATACTTGGGCTGTACCCTCAGTGATAGCAATACCCGGAACGAAGAAATTGATATCCGCATACAAAACGCTTTACGTTGTAGCGCCGCTTTGCATAAAGTTCTAGTGTCCAGGCTTCTTAGTGGACGCACTAAAATCCGCATCTACAAAACTTTAATTAGACCAATTTCTCTGTATGGCTGTGAAGCCTGGACACTGACACTCAAGGAGGAGAACAAGCTTTTGGTGGCTGAAAGAAAGGTCCTCCGCAAAACCCTCGGCCCAACACATAGACCCGATGGCAGTATGAGAATTCGGAAGAACTTTGAAATAGAGGACCTTGTTGAGGAGCCTAACATCAGCGGAGTGACTGAAGAGTGAATTCGCTTAGACTTCGGTGGCTCGGTCACCTAGAGCGAATGGGAGACGATCGCGCGGCTAAAATAGCCTATGAGGGTAGGCCTATAGGAAGACTTCTTTGGTCGCCTCAGATATCGATGGGTTGATGTGGTGAACGCGAATCTTCGCGAGCTCCAAGCTGGAGATTAGCGAGAAACCACTCAAGATCGGGATCAGTGGCGTGCACTCGTATTTGAGGCCTAAACATTGGGTCGCTGTGCCAGAGGAGTGAGTAAGAAAATATAAAGAACTTCTAAGCAGATTTTGTCCTTATTAATATTACAGCAAGTCAGACAGAGTTATTTCTTGCAAAGGCTTCTCTTTAGTGTGTATCAATCTTCTTAATCATCATCAGAACTGAGCTCTTCATTAACACCACTAGTTAAAAATACTTCAACATCGTCAATATTAAGCACAGGTTTACCATCTTTAGTATTAAGTGCCTGACAATGTTTCGGATTTCGACATCGACAAAAACCTCTTTCACAAAAACAACTCAGATCGCTATATTGCAACTGGCCTGGCACAGTTGTGAAGAGATGATGCACACTGATGGTACCTTTCAAGGTAAGAAGTTATATTCGATGGCAAGTGTTTCTTGAAACTTTCAACATTTTTTCACCTAATAAGAAATAGATTTATTTTGCTTTTTGTTTTTCAGTGCTTTGTAAAAATTATCTACATTGATGATGTCCATCCCTGTTGCTACCATTAGGGTATTTAGTTGTAGACTGCCTTAACAAACAGGTAAATGTCTCATGGCTTACCAAAAATGTCTCTTGGATCACCATAAAAGTCAGCCAGGGGACTGGTGACTCAAGAGACAAATTCATGTTAGAACCAGTAAAAAGCAACAAATAAACGAAAAAACAACATTACACCGGTTGCTTTCGGATATAAGACCTTCGTGCCATGCATTATGCTCTAGTTTGAACCAAGACTATGAAAAACTTACGAATAATCGCAGTGAGTCAGGGGAAATGGAATAAACACACCCTACCTGTGTTAGAGCTAGGGACGAAATGTACGATTCCACAAATTGCCGCAGCAATGGCAGACCACGTCAAGTAACACTCAGGTAGGCTGTCTATTGGTCGAGCCAACGTTGGGCGGCGTCATGCCATTTACTACTTACTTTTAGAAGGTAAGTCAGGAGACTTAGTTTTTTTTACTTTCACGGGGACACTTTTAATAAATGAAATGATAAAAAACTGTTTGACTTTTTTTACATTCAGACAATGCTTTAAGGTACTAAATGCAGTGTTGTATTTAAATAACCCATAAAATTACCTGCTAGAGAACGATTTTTTTACACCAAATAGGAAGTAAGCATTGAATATATGTACAGGGACAAGAAATTTTACTATGGAAGAGAAAATGTGTCTCCTGGAAAACCAATAAATTTCGTATTAATTATAATTTGAATTGTTCAATATTTTGTTAAGTTGTCGTTTAATAGTCTAGTTCAATGATGACCATATTAAAATCAAAGTATTTTTTATGTTTAAAGAGATAAAATAGATTCATCAGTAGTGACACAAAAAAACAAGAAATAGTTGATTGACCCACATATACAAACACAATTGCACGAAACTCTACAACACGTGTCGCAATGCTGTCCAAATCACCTGTTTTTTGGTGCGATTTAATTTGTTTATGTGTGCGTGAGCGAGTGCTTAACTTATTTGGCTTGGCTGAAAACCAAGCTGGCTGGCAAGTTGGCTGTTCGTCAAGCTCCGTCTTTCTTTTTTTCTTCGTCTGAGATCTCGACATTAGATAAAGAAAAAAAAGAAGAATGGAAAGCGAACTTACATATCCTGTCAATGCTGGACGACGCGTTGAGCGAACTGCTGAGCGACGTGAGACGCGACAGCGCGTCCGACGCTTGCGTGCTCGCTGAAACAAAAACAACTTCAACTAAAGATTTCATTATCAGACTGTATATGACCACCACGGTACCACGTACCGGAAGGTGCGGCGTGGGTATGCCCCCGACAAGGTGGACTGATGACCTGGTAAAGGTTGCGGGAGTCCGCTGGATGCGGGTGGCGCGGGACCGGTCACTTTGGCACTCGTTAGGGGAGGCCTATGTCCAGCAGTGGACGTCTTTCGGCTGATACGATGACTGTATATGGGTCTTTTATGTAGTAGTTACGCAGTTTATTACATTTGAAAGTGTTATTTTTTACAATTCGGCTGGGCAGCATTGGGGCTACGGCACATCTTTTCGTCCAATATTCCGCAGTGTCTCAAGACGAGTCTTTGACCAGTGTGTGTTTCCAGTGATGACGTATGACACGGAAACCTGGTCGCTTACTATGGGCCTCATAATAAGGCTCAAAGTCACCCAAAGGGCAATGGAGAGGGCCATGTTGGGAGCAGAACCAAGGTAACCGATATAGCCCTCCGAATCGCTAAACTTAATTGGTAGTGGGCCGGGCACAGCACGTGAAAACGATGGCCGTTAGGGCGGAAAGGTTCTCGAGTGGCCGACCGCGTACCAGAAGGCGCGGCGTGCCTGCCCCCGACAAGGTGGGCTGTTGACCTGGTTAGGTTAGATGCGGGTGGCAGGATCGGTCATTGTAGCACTCTTTGGGCGCCTATGTCCAGCAGTGGACGTCTTTAGGATGATATCATGATAATGATGATGATGATTTACAATTCGCAGGGTCGGCTTAAAGCCTTCTTTATGATTTTGCAGCGTTGTATGAATTGAATTCCACTGTGTTCGCACAGGGTAATTGATAATGATATAACGCGCGCAGATAAATAATGGATCTGAAAACAGCGTCCGCTCGCATGCTATCTCGCTCACACCCTATCGCTGTCATACTCACACAGTAATGTTAAAGTAAAGTGTCAAGGTAAAGTGTGAGTGTGTGTAAGGGTAAAGTGTGAGTAGGTATAGACAGCGATAGGGTGTGAGCGAGATAGCATGCGAGCGGACGCCGTTTTCAGATCCATTATTTTTCTGCGCGCGTTATAGTTATACTCACGAGGCGTAGGTTTTAGGGAGAGGTTGAGAGGAGCGTCGTCATCTCCGCCGGCCTTCAGTCCGAGATCCAGCGGGGAATCCTCCATGCTCGTGTTGTTTGATTTTGTGCTAAGGTTTAGACCGGAATCTGAAACAAAAATGTTTGAAACACACTTCGTTAGCAATATAGCATTATAGTTAATTGCTTTGAAATATATCTTTAAGGCGCGGTAAGACCAGGCCGATCCTGCGAAAATTTCGGCTCGATTTAATATCGAGCACTATAGTGTTACACATTGACTTTACATTAAGTTCGCTCGAAAATTACATAAAAAGGCTTGTGCCTGTTTCAAGGTATTTGCCATTTCCTACACTCAAAATCTTATTACGACAACTTCCGAGTCCCGGGACTTTTAAGAGTAATCCCGGGGTACCGAGATTTTGATTGTATAAAATCCCGGTACTTTTTTCATCTAAACGGTACAGGAGAAACCCGGGATTTCTTAAAAGAATCCCGGAATACCGGGATTTTTAATAAAAGTCCCGGGATTGTCCTATTTGTCCGTATTTATATGGTACCTGCATGTGCGGTGGAGCCAGCCAGCTGTCGCTCTAGCGCCGCGAGGCTGACGCCGCTCTGACTCGCTATCGTTTGTAGAAGCTCGCGGGAAATACCTGACACGAAAAAAAAATGGTAATCTTGGGAATCAGACAAGTTTCATCTCGCTCATGCTTGGAGCCGCCCATCTGGAGAAGTACAGTAGTACCACAAATATAAGTTACATCGGCAATCTTCACCCACGCCGACGAGTGCTGCCAAGTACCGAATGAAATTAAAATACTCTACTCAATAGCTAAGCCTACCCATCTATTGTTTGCAAAGGAGTCCCTCTGCCAACAAACTGTCATGCAGTTTGGCAGACGAAGATTTTGTGAACCAAGGGTTTTTTAAGTGAATAAAATTTTCTTATTCTTATTCTTCTTAAATCGAACGTATGATCATTTCAATAAAGACCTTGTTGCACTATACGTAAGGTACATCAACGGCAGGTGAACTCTTGCCTTCCCGCTCATGGCGCCAGACAAGATGGCGGGCGCCGGAGCTGCCGGCGTCGCGTGCAAAATTTTGGCCAATGGGCGTCGAGGATTTTACCCGCGCAAACGCGCTGCCTAATGATTGGTTAAAATGTTTTCAAAAAATGCTGCGCAGGTACATAGTTATAACTTATATTTGTGGTACTACTGTACCTCCACCTAACAGAAGACCTCAGCCATAATAACGCCACTGGGGTTTTTAAGGCGTTTTTTTTCGTCATTGTCGAAGACAGCAAATACTATTAAAAGGTACGAGTATCAGAGTCTACTTTTGATGAAGATGGTAGCCAATACCAGTACTGGATCTTTTTTGATTAAGAGTCCGCAGTAAGCTCGATTCGCCATACAAACGTAGTTACGCTCTCATTTTAAAACTACGTTTTGGATTATAACGAAACTTTGCATGTTCAATGAAATGAGGTATATCTATGTATGTAATTAGTTTATGTAGCTTCAGATACCATAATAAAAAAAAATAGCGAATTTAAGTTTTTCATACAAAACTAGTTTTTGCTGTAATTCGTTTGTTTTACTAATTGGAACCATATAAAATAATTACAGACATAGATATACCTCATGTCATTGTATATGCAAAGTTTCGTCACAATCCAACACGTAGTTTTAAAATGAGAGCGTAACTACCTTGTATGGGAAGGTGAAATTCGGCCAAGCTTACTGCGGCCTCTTAAAGGTTCTGCGGTACGTTTAACCTCTGATGAAATAATCTTGAGACGACAATGACGTTAAAACCGAGCGGTTCAAACGCTCGAAGAATCGAACCACTACTTGCTTTGTGGATATTTCCTGGTGGTGAGGGCTCCCGAGTTGTGACCGACCATCGTTCGTCTCCAGCTATCAAAACAACGAATCCTCAACCCAATAAAGCGTCGGCAACGCGCTTGTGATTCTTATTGAAAGCGGCAATAGGCTACGGTGTCTGCTTAACATCAGGCAGACCATAGAATAAAATAAAAAACCGGCCAAGTGCGAGTCGGACTCGCGCACGAAGGGTTCCGTATCCGTACCATTATCTATAAAAACAGTTAAAAAAAAGTTTGTTGTATGGGTGCCCCCCTTAAATATTTATTTTATTTTGTTTTTATTGTTTGTTATAGCGGCAACAGAAATATATAATCTGTGAAAATTTCAACTGTCTAGCTATCACGGTTCTTATGTTACAGCCTGGTGACAGACAGACGGACTATAAGTTTAATTTAGGAAGGATATAAGTTTTAGTAATAGGGTCCCATTTTTACCGTTTGGGTACGGAACTATAAAAAGCATACAATAATTGATAATATTTACGAAGGTGAAGGAAAAAATCGTGAGAAAATCGGCCTAATCCCGAAATAATCTTACACAGATCAACCTAGCCTTTGGGGCTTGTACTATGGGTAATAGACGACAATATGCATGACTTATATAAAAACGCTAAAACCTAGCCTAGCTGAGAAGAGTCCAGCAAGAAACTCAGCTAGGCCCGACTTGCGTCGGACTGACTCTACCCGGTTAGTATGCGGCGGTACCGGGACGAAAGCGGACTATATGTCCTATCATGTCAGTTATCGCGTGATAAGGCCGACCATGATACGGGGCCAGGATGATGTATATTTACCCGCGTAGTCAGCAAGGTTGGGCGCCGGACTGCCGGTCCGGTGTCCGGTCCGGTCCGGCTTGTTCGGCAGCCGGATCACTTCCACGGACGACCGTGAGTTGCCATACTCGTCCTGTTAAACGGAATAACTGTCATGTAATCTCTCGCTTTAGAATGGGAACACTACCGGAACATTTCTAGAATAGTTTGTGCATTACATATATATTAAGGAAGATTTTGTCTGTGGTTTCTTAGATAATGTTTTGAGCTACTTTTCAGAAAGTATAAGTATAACAGAACCTACTTTATTGGCATTTGTGCCAACACTCACTAACAAATTATTTTGGAGTTGGTGGATAAATGGCAGTGAGGCCCGCAGTGACAATGAAGTTCGATGACAATGTTGTCCGCGATGCCCGTGGTGACAATGTTGTCCGTGATGTCCATGATGAAAATATTGTCCGTAATGACAATATTGTGCGTGATGACAATTTTGTCCGTGATGACACGATGTCCGTAATGACAACGATGTCCATTATGACGACATACCATTTTCTGCCGCTTGCTAGGCAGCGCTCGCTCCCATGACGGATGGACTGAAACCTTTCCCGTGTCAGTCTTCTTTTTAATGATAACTCACAAATTATGTTGGAGTTCGTGAATAAATGGCAGTGAGGCCCGCCGCAGTGACAATGCAGTTCGACGACAATCTTGTCCGCGATGCCCGTGGTGACAATATTGTCCGTGATGTCCATGATGACAATGTTGTCCGTGATGACAATATTATCCGTGATGACTATATTGTCCGTGATGACAATATTGTTCGTAATGACAACGATGTCCATTATGACGACTTACCATTTTCTGCCGCTTGCTAGGCAGCGCTCGCTCCGATGACGGATGGACGGAAACCTGCGGCGGGTCCAGTGATATAGTCTTCTTTCGCCCACGATTCGTCGTCCCGGGCGGCGCCTGCGCAACGATCATAAATATATAAACACCAACGAGTATATAAGTAAACTGCCCACGGATCCAAGATTCGAAACAAAGCATTATCAAACACTTTGCAAACGCAGATAAAGTATTAAAAAATACGAATTTATAACTTTTTGGAAGATATTCTGAAAGTTGTTCGTTATTCATGCCGTTGTAATAAAATGCAAATGAAAAGCTTAGTATTTCATCCATGCATACATAAATATATTGACGCCCGTATCCAGAAGGGGTAGGTAGAGCACATCCAATTAAATATTCAGCACCATTATTTTTAATTTTTAGGAATTTTGTGTTTAAATATTTGTGATGTTGCAGTGATAGGTTGCTAGCCTGTCGCCCACAACACACTTAAACCATATTAAAATTGCAATTTCCAATATTCCCCCGGGTATAAATTACACATTAAATTATGAGAGGGAAATTCCTGGAAAATTTCATGCCCATGTTAAAATGTCTTACGGATTTAATAAGTATTATTACGAAACATGGCAAAGAGACGTATGTACAGATTGTCCATAATTTGAAAAACTTAACATCGCATAGCACAAAAATGCACATAAATAACACGTTACTCACCTAAGGCGGGCTCACAATAATGTCTGAGATCGCCGGTTTTTGGCGCTCGAGCAGAAGACTGGGGCGGTAAATTTGCAACCACGAAAATCGAATCTCAAAGTTCGTATATCTCTGTCATTCGAATACCATAAACCATAAGTTCGATAGAGACGGACATATCCGAAGTTCGTAATTCGATTTTCACAGTTATAGCTCTGACCCCTCTTTACTGCCCGTGGCGAGTACAAAAATTTACGTCACGCCCTGGCTAGAAAGTGGGCAGTTCCGCGTGCGTAGCGGGCGCCAATACCCGCTTTACGGCCAGATGCAACTTAATACAAATAACCACAACCACTACAAAAAACAAATGCACAACAAAACGCAACATGAATCAAGCACAAGCGTATTTAATGACAATTCAAAAATGTTCACGGAATTATCAAATAGTGACCTTCCTAGCTTAGGTTTTTATTATTGACACTAAACCACACTTGTTCACTCACTTTAATTTGCTTTCTATCTTACTAAATTGACGACCACACTAATTTAAAAAAACAAAAACAAAAAAAACTCTTTTTTTGAAGTCGGTTAACAATATCGTGTGACATATACACTAATTTAGGTCGTAGAATACGGTATTTGACTGAATTTTATTTTTATGAAACGTCAAAAACGCTCCGTTAGTATGGAATTTGTAGGTATATACTTGCTTGTGACGTCACAATCGAAAAACGTCCTTATTGTTAGTTTTTATGAATTTAAAAATCTTAAAAAAGCTATAGATTGACACTATCCGAGTATTTTCGTAATGTTTATCTGTTGCCAATGAAACAACCATTTATTTTCACTGTTGTCAAACACCCTATAATGTTCCAAAAAACTTTTTGTGCATTCATTATTCTTCCAAATTGGATCATAATTTTGTAAATTACACAATGATATTGAGTCGGCTAACTGACCATAACAGGGACATTTCAAAAGGGAATCATTTTATAGATTGAGTGGAAAAAAAATCTCATTTTTTTTAATGAGTGTCTGTTAATCTACAAGACACTAGCAGACTATTTACACTCAAGGGAAAAGAAACGGTCAAAGTTTGCAATACACTGCTATACCAAACTTTGTAGCATTGGATTCCTAACCAATTTACCGATTGTTATTTTAGATTGATTACTGCCCATGGGCATAATGACTTGTTACTTGTCATACAAGCGGAAATCTCTTTTCAACGCCTTTTATTAGAAAGGCTTTTACAATGGACTTGCTCTGAAAGTGCGCCTTTATATAGGTCAACATAAACACCCCGCCCCCCCCTAACATAAACACAACCGGCCCGCCCGCCGCGCGGGCTTGGATTTCGGGGCAATATTCCCACACACGTGCGGGAATGAGATTTCATGACAATTCAAATTTCATGTTTAATTTTTAATTTCCTCCAAAATGTTGTATGTCACTCGTGCGGATAGGTAACTTCCAACTCGTGTCGATCAAAAACACTCCCTTACGGTCGTCGCTACTCGTTGGGAATTACCGACTTTCCGCACTTGTATCATAAATAACTATTACTACAAGAAACGAGTCATTATGCAATAAGGCGCTGATCGAAACTGTTCTTAGTTATGACACACGTTTTTTTGATCGGGGTATAAAAAGCTTTGACATCAAAGGCTCTATGCACCATCACTATACACAAACTGTGAGTGAAAAAGTCTGCACTATCAGGACTATTGGTACGTGTGCTTGTTTGTAACATGATTTACCTTCGGCCCGGTTAGCGAGGAGGTGTATTTGATAATTTCAGTATCAGGCGGAAGTCTTACCCCGCCTAGCACCGAAGATGGATCACTAGAAAAAAAAATCGTGTTTAATATTAGTGTATGGATAAATGGAAATTTATCATCAGGACCCCACGGACTGATGACCTGGTAAAGGTCGCGGGAGTGCGCTGGATGCGGGCGCAGCACCGCTCATTGTGGCACTCTTTGGGGGAGGTTCATGTCCAGCAGTGGACGTGTTTCTGGTGATGTGATGATGATGATCATGATGGATAAGTGGCAATTTGAGAAATAAATAATGGAATAATCGTTTTGAAAACCTTTCCAGTCGTCTTACACATTGCGTTATCCAAAATCAGATCACCATTCGAGTGTTCAATATTCATCATCTAACAGCCAACACCATACTAAACCATCAAAGACGGAACATTCATGGACTAATATTTACTTATGTTTATTTGTTTTTCGATAAACTCTTAACTTGTTAGGTTCATATCTAATGAGAATAAATAACATATCGAAATGGAACCTAGGTACTTTGGATGGTTATTGTAACCCACAAAAAACAAGGGAATTTTAAAAACTTACCCTCCTTCCAATGCAGCACTGACAGAAGAAATTACAAAATTTAATTTTAATGGTATATTGTTAGTGATTAATCACTACATTAACTTAAATATAGAAGGCGTATTGGTGTGGGGCATCTACGTATCGATCCCAGTTTAAATGAAGTATGGTTAGAGGCAATGTGGGGCCCCAAATCTATCACTGTCGCTCAGACGCAAATATTCATGTTCATCACACAAATATATGCCCTTACCGGGATTCAAACCCGGGACCTTCAGTTTCGCAGGCTGGTGAGATAGGCCACAGCGAAATGTCATCCCGCTCGAATGTGGAGCAGCCCAACTGGGGAAATACCTCCGCCTTGCAGAAGACCACAGCCATAATAACACTACTGCTTGCTCTGTAGTAGTGTCGTGTTCCTGGAGGTGAGCAAGGTCGCCAGAGCTCCCGAGGATGCGTTGTGTTGAGAGCGAGGGAATTTGTTCCTTCAGCTGTCAACACGGCGAATCCTCAAACATATCAAGGGTCGGCAACGCCCATTTTACTCCTTTGGTGTTGCATGCGTCTATAGGCTGCGTTGTCCGCTTACCATCAGGCGGGCCGTACGCTTGTTTGCCACCGTCGTTGTATAAAAAAAAGGCAGTACCCGCTAGGTTCACTGACTCACCTAAGGATAGTGTGCGGCAGCCCGGTGAGGGAGTCGATGCCTCCGTGCCGATCCTTTTCCGAGCCGGGCATACCGAACGGGAACTGAGACATGTTCTGTAAAATAATTTACTTTAAAAACAAAGTTTTAACCGACTTCAATTTAGTACTCTGCCAAGCCACGAGAATATTTCCACATTTTATTAACAATTTACCACATGAACTGATTTCCGATAACAAATGCGTTGATTACTATAGAAAAAAACCGAATCGCTGTATGTGGGCCGATAATGTTTTAGGACTTCCGTCGATTCCCCAAGATATCACCAATGGCACTTCATTAGTTCCTATTTCAACGGAATATCAGACCCGTGACATACTTTTGCACTATTAAGTACATAATTGAGGAATTCGAGAAGTCATCTGTGGTCTTCATCATCAATTCCTCGCCACCAAATTTATGATTTACTACACGCGTGCCTAATAAAATTGAGGAGCTTCCTCAATTCCTCATGGATCCCATCATCTAACTGAATTTTTTTAAAAATGGGCCGACCTGGAAGCAACATACAAATACAAACACAAAAAAAATCGAATCGGCTCATCAATGACGTAGTTCTGAGGTAACAAACATTGAAAAAAAATACAATCGAATTGAGAACCTCCTCCTTTTGTTTGAAGTCGGTTAAAAACACGTTGGAATTGCATTAAATTTTGATGCGCTTTATGAGCAGGGACTGCATAACCGAAAAATACCGGTATCTTTTAAAACCGATATATCGTCATATCAGTTTTCAAATAGCGGTTTCGGTAGCGGAACCTTTATATTTCGCTATCGAAATGTAAGGGTACTTAACCTTAACTTTTTTCGGTACCGAAACCGCTTTTTAAAGGTTACCGATATATCGATTTTGACGTCGTTGCCAAACCGCCGGCGCTGCCGTTTTGTCTTTCAGTTTTATCGCTTCTGTTGTGATACTTTTCTGATTCGTTCGTTCGTGCCTATTGGAAGAAGTTGTCTGTGTAAGTTCGCTTATTTTTTCGGTAACCTGTATAATGCCGGGTCGAACAGGTATTACAAATGTTTCGGTTATCTTTAAATCGAGTAAGACCGGTAAAGCTGCAAACGCACAGAGCGGTGGCGGGGCGGCGCGGCGCGGTGCGGAGGCGGTACCGGTTGTAATGTTCGAGCTAATATGAAACGATCCGCACAGAGCGGCGCGGTTTTCTGTGCGGGACCCTTTGTTATGTTGGCGCAGCGCGCGTAACCTTTACACGATACCGTAATGGAATACCGGTTTCATACCGGTAATACCGTAACCGAAATTAGTCACTGTTAGAGTCAGGACCGGTCATTGAGGCACTCTTAGGGGAAGGTCTATGTCAAGCAGTGGACGTCCGACGATCTTTGTCGCGAGGGGCACTAGATACTAAGTACGTGGCTCACCTTGCCCTTGGCCGCGGCCGCCACCGCGGCGTGGTAGGCGCCGTGCGCCGCGGCCTGCGCCAGCATCAGGTCTCCGCGGAGCAAGGCCAGCTCGCGCTCCTTGCCTTTTGAGGATACTGTTGATGATGAAGAGGATTTTCCTGCAACAAGAGACAAGGTTCGTGTAAGTTTCAATAGGTATTATGATAATGGCCCCAAAAAATAATAAAATCTTAAAAAAATATTTTATTCGGTGTTCTAAAATGATTGGCCTGCTCCAAAAATGAACGATTGACGTGTCGGCGCAGGACCGGTCATTATGGCACTCTTTGGGGGAGTGCCTATGTCCAGCAGTGGACGTCTTACGGCTGAAATGATGATGACGATGGTACTCACGGGTCTGCGAAGGCGCGTGTTTGCTGGGCTTCGCCTGGTGCGGAGCCGAGGCGAGGCTCGACATCGCTTGCGAGTGCGAGTACATCATCTTACATACGTTCCTGCCAGGTAAGACACCGTGGCCTATGGAAGCTTGCGACTGCAGAAGAATCACAGGCGACCCTTTGATTCGAGGATTCATTGTGTTGATAGTTATAAACAAATGTAGGTCCCTCTTTATCAACAACACATCTTGGCAGCTCTGGCGACCTTACTCACCACCTGGAACGACACCACATACCCACAGTGGTGGTGTAATTATGGCTGCGGTCTTCTGTAAGGTTACTCCTCCAGTTGGGCTGCTCCAAAAATGAGGGATATGACATTCCGCTGTGCCGTCTATGGCGTTTTAAACCTTGACAGAGTGGTCAAGCTTCACAATACGCCGCCATTCCTCGCTGACAATCCCCTTCCTTATGCTTGCGTGTAGCGATGCAACTCTAATCCAATCTGGTCTGTTCATCGCATTGACCGTGACCGTGGTCAGTTGTGCCCTACCGCACTCGAAACATTCCCCTTAAACATGTTTAACACGGCATACTCACGGGTCTGCGATGGCGGGTGTTTGCTGGGCTTCGCCTGGTGCGGAGCCGAGGCGAGACTGTTGAGGGAGGCGAGGCTCGACATCGCTTGCGAGTGCGAGTGCATCGAAGAGGGAGATGATGTCTTTGGGAAACCGTAGGACGATCCTGAAATTAATAAACATAATAAGAAAAGTGAATCACGACCAGCCCTATTATATGGGAGCGAGACGTGGCCAGTTCTTGGAAAGCACATTCAAGAGCTTCACGATACTGAAATGAATATGTTGCGGTGGATGTGCGGATCGCATTCGTAACGAGTACATCCTTGGCAGCCTCGGAGGTCGTGACGTAACGGATAAGCTCCAGACCTTCCTGATCCCGTATCATGGTCGGCCTTATCACACGATAAGTGACAAGATAGAACGTCCGTCACTGGCTCGATAGAACGAGACGACGCTCCTATCTTGTCACTTATCGCGTGATAAGGCCGACCATGATACGGGGTCAGGAAAGTCACCAGGTTTTGCCACGTCTCTCGCAGGCCACCTGACTACGTAGGGAACAAATGCCTTGGCCGATGTCGATGGCCTTCCACCCCGCGGCAGACCTAAGAAGCGATGGCTGGATGTCGTGAAGGCTGAAATGAGCGAAAGCGGGGTCACAAAAGAAGTCGCCCAGGATCGTGCAAAGTGGAGGAAAGCGAGTAGGCAACCTGACCCTTGCAAAGGGGTAACGCAAGGTAGAAGAAGAATAAGTGAAGTGAAGGGGGCTTACATGGGTCCAACAGGTCGCCCTGTTGGTAGTCCTAGGTATTGCTAAAGCAACAGGGTCACCAGTGGTTCTAGTGGCGAGGTCCTCAGCACTTGGCCCTGGACTATATTAGGCGATGAAGATTGAACAGAAAGAGCCCGCAGGGCAAAGCACGGGGTGCTCCAGTCCATTCATCCTGCACGTCTATCATGGGACGGCCGCGACATACTCTCGGTTTTTCTCGCACTATACCTCTAGTTCTAAGTGTTCTAATAAGAGAGACGGATAGTGCGAGAAAAATCGGCAAACCTCGCGCGCCGTCGCGTGATAGCCGTGCTGATAATAGAGTTCTCCGAATTACTTAGCGCAGATGGCGGCTGACATGGAGTTTTTTGTAGGTAGTTTTAGGTATACCAGATAACTCAGACTTCTACAGCTGGGTATCTGGCACGCAGGTTTTCTCCGCGGAAAAAGTATTGCTGGAGCGACATTGAACTCCAAATTGCCAATTGGCAAGAAGCTAACGCAGAACTGAGAAGAGTGCAACACTCTCGTGTCTGAAGCCTAGACCCACTTTGGCTTGCTGAGCCAACGGAGTAAGGACAGGTTCCTCATGATCATCCTTCTTAACTGATCCCTTTTTAAGTTCCTTGGAATTAGTATTTGCCGACGTGAGCACGAGATTTCCATCCTTAACACATTCACTGCCAAGGTTTACTAAAACTTATATTCACATTCCCAATAGGGATAGGCAATATATATTCAATATTCTCTTAGGGTAAGCAGAGCACATGAAACTTATGTTCCGGTGCCATTTTTAGCATAAATGTGGTTATACAATGTAGACTAAATTACTTATTAATTATTTTTATTTATAACCGTTCACCCAGTACCAGCACCAATACTCTCAAGAAATGACACCGCTCCAAGCATTAATACAGAATAGAAGCATTTTGCACCTTAACCTTTTTAATATTACAGCAGTACAGTCTAATTCATAAGTAGCTTGAACACCATACCTTGTCGCTCTTACCAGTGACTTTCGTTTAAACCCTTTCGAACTTCTTTTGTAAGTGTCAATATGACCATACGTTATTTTATACTGCCTGATGATAAGCAGACACCGTAACCTATAAACGCGTGTGAGTCCAGAAGAATCACAAGAGCGTTGACGAACCTATTGATGATTCGTTGTGATGATAGCTAGAGACAGTTGAGATCATTAAGGTGACTTTAACAGTGTACGCTAAAACGCTTATAGTCGTCCTATACGCTACCTTTTTGTTCTTAGAAGGGTTTGTAGAAGACACGGCAATGAACGTTGTTTGGATAATTTATTTATGCAACTGATTTAAGAAACTTCTATAGCGCGATGCAGAACACGTCAGCTTCGACAGCCGACAGGAGTGACGTCACAGGTTAAAGCGACACTGAAAGATGTTCAGCGGTGAGTTACGTACAAGCGAATAAGAGCTCTAAAGATCTCTCAGGGACCTAAGTCCAATGAACATTGTTTCGATGTTATATTTATGCAACTGATTTAAGAAACTACTATAGCGCGATGCAGAACACGTCAGCTTCGACAGCTGACAGGAGTGACGTCACAGGTTAAAGCGACACTGAAAGATGTTGAGCGGTAAGTTACGTACAAGCGAATAAGAGCTCTAAAGATCTCTCAGGGACCTAAGTCCAATGAACATTGTTTCGATGTTATATTTATGCAACTGATTTAAGAAACTTCTATAGCGCGATGCAGAACACGTCAGCTTCGACAGCTGACAGGAGTGACGTCACAGGTTAAAGCGACACTGAAAGATGTTGAGCGGTAAGTTACGTACAAGCTAATAAGAGCTCTAAAGATCTCTCAGGGACCTAAGTCCAATGAACA
This sequence comes from Epinotia demarniana, assembly GCA_945867215.1. NCBI lineage: Eukaryota > Metazoa > Arthropoda > Insecta > Lepidoptera > Tortricidae > Epinotia > Epinotia demarniana. The sequence goes on from OX244285.1 coordinate 9,838,895, forward strand.
TTGTTTCGATGTTATATTTATGCAACTGATTTAAGAAACTTCTATAGCGCGATGCAGAACACGTCAGCTTCGACAGCTGACAGGAGTGACGTCACAGGTTAAAGCGACACTGAAAGATGTTGAGCGGTAAGTTACGTACAAGCGAATAAGAGCTCTAAAGATCTCTCAGGGACCTAAGTCCAATGAACATTGTTTCGATGTTATATTTATGCAACTGATTTAAGAAACATCTATAGCGCGATGCAGAACACGTCAGCTTCGACAGCCGACAGGAGTGACGTCACAGCCTGAAGCGACACTGAAAGATGTTCAGCGGCGAGTTACGTACAAGCGAAGACGAGCTCTAAAGATCTCTCAGGGACCAAACTCCACTGAACATTGTTTCGATGTTATATTTATGCAACTGATGTAAGAAACTTCTATAGCGCGATGCAGAACACGTCAGATTCGACAGCTGACACGAGTGACGTCACAGGTTAAAGCGACACTGAAAGATGTTCAGCGGTGAGTTACGTACAAGCGAATAAGAGCTCTAAAGATCTCTCAGGGACATAACTCCAATGAACATTGTTTCGATGTTATATTTATGCAACTGATTTAAGAAACTTCGATAGCGCGATGCAGAACACGTAAGATTCGACAGCTGACAGGAGTGACGTCACAGATTAAAACGAGAAGGAAAGATGTTCAGCGGTGAGTTACGTACAAGCGAATAAGAGCTCTAAAGCGACAGCAGTAAGACCGATACGTGCCCCACTCACTCATACTGGGCTGCGAGTTGCTGGCGGATGGACTTTTCTCCTTGGTCGATGCGCTTGAGGATGTACTGCTGCGACCGGACCTGTGCGTAAACAATTAGTGTTAGTTTAGTTTTATTCTCAATATACAATATAGGTGAAGACGAAGACTCTAATACTATCATTACTCCAAAGGTAGGAAAAAAACATGCTTTGTGACGAAAATCCCATTCAGATATCTGAAAGAATTACGAAGCTACAACCGTTTTGATATTGCTTGTTAGAGAGAAAACGCAAACAGTGTGTGACGTCACGTTACGTGTCGGGGGCCCGCGTCGACGGAGCGCGGCACGTTGCCGTCTATTAGTGACGTCACAATCCAGAAGCGTCATCGTTTCAGATGAACAACTTCATATGAAACGTTTTGCGAAAAGGGACAGAACATACCCCTTCTTAAAATTTTGGACACTTACAACTTCGTGATTATTTTTAACCCCTTGCGTTGACTTTTTTTCCATTTGACTACATTTTTTAACCTTTTTTGAGAAAATATGATATTATTGATTATTTTATTAAGTTACACCCCTATAATAAATACATTTTTTGGGACTCTACCTACTCGAGAACCGCACCGCCCCAACGGCCATCGGTTATACGTGCAAACGCAACGTGGTAATCTGGTAGCGGGTGGCGCGGGACCGGTTATTGTGGCACTCTTTGGAGGAGGACTATGTCCAGCAGTGTACGTCTTTAGGTTGATTTGATGAAATATATATTTGCTTATACTACTTAGACCGACCAGAGTCCTTGATTCGGGCCAGGTCCTGCACCGAACTACTGACTGTATATACTGGTTGGTCGCTAGCAAGGGACGCTTCCCTTGCTTGTAGGACAGCGTCAGCACTGCACACATTACACTATATGACTGACCTCTTGTTCCTGCTGCAGAGCGTCTGAATTGAGCTAGAGGCACCGCTCGCTATTGAGAACAGCTCCTAGTGGTTGGATACTTGTTTCTTGCCTATTGGACAGCGGTAGCACCGCACACATTACAGTGCGGAATCCAATATTTTGGTGAGAATTTGATACTGTTTGGGTGGCTTCTGGTAAGGGGTTCTAGAGCCCGTCTGCCCCTGAATCCACTAGTAAGACTATACCTCTCGTTCCTCTGCGGCTGCTTGGCCTTGCCCGGCTTGGCAGACAGCGCCGACAGCGCCGAGTACGGGTCGCCGAGCGGCCCGCCGAACCCGAGGCCGGAGGCCTGGATCCGGGCCAGGTAGTCCTGCGCCGCTAGGTGTGACGCCATGGACCACCATGCTGCACCTGGAAATTTAAAAGACTGTGTTATTAGACGTTGACAAAAATGAGGTTAACAGGATGCGATTCGAGTTGCCTTGCCTTGGTGATTCTCCGCTGAGCCACTGCGACGGACGCGTGGACACGAAATAAGTGTATATAGGTACCTACAGGTACGCTATGCAAGTCAAACCGGCAAGTGGTGTCGGCGAGTAGATTTGAGTTGCGATCGGACTTGATTCGAATTCGATTCAGCCACACTCGGCTCGCCCATCGATGGTAGCGGTGAGAATTGATGCAGGATTGAAGCCTCGCTGTTGTCAAGCGATGAGAGAATGGTCAGGTACTAACGCTATCTGATACTAGAAAGGGACGGAAATACTTACCAGCTCGGGAGAGAGGCTGTCTGGCTGTGAGCGACTTTAAGCTGGCAAAGTAGCTGCACAGCAATGTATGTCTACAATGGGTCAAACTTTGTAAGAGCCTACTCACCGGAAACATTGAGGATCTAGCTGGTTTGAGAACTTTACTGTTCAGCTCTCAAGGAAGGGATTAACAGTTTAAGGCGGTCTGGTACTAAAAAGGGATGGAAGTACTCACTAGCTGCAGGAAGGAGCGGGAGAGAGGCTTCCTGGCCATGAGCGACGCTGAGAACAGTTCTAAAGCTAGAATGCGACTAACAGTTAAGGTTGTTTAAGGCTGTTTGAAGCAAGGAATGATGGAAGGAATGAGACGGTAGTACTTACTAGCTGCAGGATGGAGCGGAAGAGCAACGTCATTGATCAGTTCTCAAAGCATGAACAGTTACCACGGCTGTCTGATTCTAGAAAGGGATGGAAGTACTCGCTAGCTGCACAACGGAGAGGGAGAGCAACTTCACTGATCAGTTCTCAAGGTTGTCCGGCCCTAGAGAGGGATGGAAGTACTCACTAGCTGCAGAATGGAGCGGGAGAACAACTTCACTGATCAGCTCTCAAGGCTGTCCGGTCCTAGAAAGGGATGGAAGTACTCACTAGCTGCAGGATGGAGCGGGAGAGAGGCTGCCTGGTTGTGGGCCACGCCCAGCGAGCTGGGAGGGGTGGGGTAGCGCGAGCCGAAGCCGAACAGCGCGGCCTGCGCCTGCGCCTGGGCCTGCGCCGCCGCGCCGCCCGCGCCGTCGCGGCCCCAGTATGCTGGAAATACAATGAATACACATGAATACATATTTAGAGCCTGTCCAGATGACACGATTTACGCGCGAATCCGCTCGCGCGCTTCAATGTATAATGCGTCCAGATGCCGCGTTTTACGCGCCTTTCTACAGGGGAGGGACTTAGCCAAATAAAATATTCCGTATCGTATTTATCGCGCTCCATTTTGAACCAAATACGTCCACTCGCCACGGACTCGCGCATACTACTATGAACGCTCCAATGGCGCCAGAGTATCTCGACTCGCGCGTATAGCGAGCGAGTCGAGAGTCCGGCGCATTGCGCGCAGTGTGCGAGTTTTGAAACGCGCGAGAGCACCTGGACTGGGGTGCTGTAGCTCTAGTACCTCGGGTACGCGCGAGTGTCTGCGCGTGAGTGCCCTCACGCGCAAAACGCTCCGTCTGGACAGGCTCTTAAAAACCACTGTAGCCAAGCGGTAAGGTACGCGACTGGAGGTCGTTGGATGAGCTGGGGTCATCTAGGACCCCTTTTATAAAAACATAGGTACAACATCATCAGTCTCCAGTCAAAATGATAGAAGGATGATACAGGATTATATTTTTAACCCCCGAACGCAAAGAGAGGTGTGTTATAAGTTTAACGTGTCTGTGTATCTGTCTGTGGTATCATAGCTCTCAAACGGATGGACCGATGTGAATGCGGTTTTTTGAGTCATAGATAATTTTATTCCGAGTGTTTTTTTTTAGCCATGTTCCACGAAAATCTGTTTAGCCGTTTTTCTGGACTTTGAAATGAAAATAACGGGGGTTTATCAACTTTTCTAAGTTGTAGTTATAAATACAGATCTTGAGATATTTTACCAAACCCTGCATGGGACACATGTGATGCGTATAATGCATGAGAACTAAAAATAGTTCAACACAATAATAAAGTGGTTCGGTCATCGAGTCTATTTAGGGAGGGCCTTAATCACCGAGGCAGATGTATGTTCCACTCATTCAGGCGGTCTAAATATGTAATGGTTCATCGTCATCATCATTTCAGCCGAAAGACGTCCACTGCTGGACATAGGCCTCCCCCAAAAGTGCTAAAGTGACCGGACCTGCGCCGCCCGCATCCAGCGGACTCCCGCAACCTTTACCAGGTCATCAGTCCACCTTGTGGGGGCCTAGCCACGCTGCGCCTATATAATGGTTATTTGAGTCTAAACCTAAATCAGAACATTTTCTAATAGTGATTGTTTATAAGTCAAAATTTGTATACATACAGATGATGTACGATTTATAGTCATATATTAAGATTCTCGAGAGGAATTCAAAAAGTTTTGCGACTGTTTCCCGGATAGAATATAAAAAATACAATGTCATATAATGTGTGATGATATGTGCCCTGTTTTGTTAAACCTTTTAAAAAAAATAGATAATAATAACAAACCTCGCCAGCTCGTAGGACAAGCAAAAAAATATGTTTAAGTATGAAAACAAATAAACATACATGATTCGAAACAAAATTTATGAACCACATTAATTAAACATGTAATTAATCTAGTATATCAACAATCCAGATTTATAAGAGAAGTCAAAATAAAATAATAATCAAGTACACTATCTCATCCAATACCTACTTATCTTCAGAGATGTATAAAGTTTCAAACTTACAAACTCAAAAACATTAGTACCTATAATTAAAGTACACTATTCATTATATTTAAGATTCAAAATCTTGTCGGTGGAGCAATTTCCATTCCTCTCTGTTCTCAGCTATTGTTTTGACCTCTTGATACGACGCGCCGTTTACTTTTTCTTTTATTTGGTCCATAAAGTACACTATACAGTTCCTAAAAGTATTTTTTACGACACTTGCCGTTTCCCCGTTTCATCATATCTCTTTGAACAGTTGTCGTCTAATATACGTTTCCAATGTGGACCTTATTCCATTGTAATATGGCGTATAATGCACATATATCTTTGAAAATAGGTATACTTGAAATTATCTAATGCGGCCGACTTTTTACAAAACTGTCTTTGGAATTCTAATCTTCTACCTAGGGCGCTACAGTTGCTTTTTGAATGGTCTAATTCGATGCGATTCGGCCAACTGAAATAATGTAAGTATACGACATTGCGTAACCGACGCTACGGCGATATAAAAGTGTTGACGGAGCGATGTTTACAAACAATGTCATCTACAAACCTAATTAGATTTAGGTCGATAATCAATAACTTAGGTGTTATTTTTGGGTGCGTAACGATGGCTATAAATATTTTCGATATAATATTACTCGCAATAACGCTCATCTGATATAATTCTCAAGTTCTGTAACAATATTTAATATATTTTCATATGATTAATTTGATATAATAATATTTAGTATAACATACACTAAGTATAATGCATATTTGCTATATTGAACATTGGATATAATGCTCATTCCGTCTAATGTACGTTTGATATAAACAAGCCAGGGCAGGCAGAAAAAGGGGGGCTCGGGGGGCGAAGCCCCCCGCAGTAATAAAAACACTCGCAACAATTGTATCATTAGTAGGTTAGGTTAGGGTTCACTTGTGTCCCTTAGAGCGGAAATAGGCACCCCGCGAAGCGCGGTGACGTCGACACGCTGGAGGTTGTGTTAGGTTTACGTTAGGTTTGAACGGAAAAAAAGTAGTTTAGCTAAAGTAAATAAAAAGCAATTTGCATATAAAAATATAAATATATTTTTACATATGCGGAACATCATTTAATTCTAAGGTTTCTTAAGGTTACAGTTTTAATAAAATTATGCCTCTTGATCATTATATAATATGAGAAGTATATCAAATAAGAATTATACTCTATGATGGTTATAAGAAATAAGCGTTATACCGAATGATAATTATACTAAATAAAAATTTATATTTTGATATTATACCAAACGTTTATTATATACAATGAATGATTCTACCCTTTGAAATTATATCAAAAATGGTTATATCCAATGAAATTATATTATTTGTTTTTATACCGATCATTACACACCCGTTAGTTTTTATCTTTACGTTAAGTTTTATTCCGTTTGTTATATTAATTATCATTAAAATCGGAAAATTATTATTTATAACATAACATATATTGAGACTATTAAATATTAATGTGGGCACAATAGCCTATTCTACAATTTTGTGCGTTATTGACGTTTATTTCACAGTATTCCAACTTTTTTAAGGCGCCGTAGGTTCAGCGAAGTTAAGCGAACAGGAAACAATATAATGCGTCAGTTTATAATAATATGGTTACAAAAAATACGAATAGTAATCTTGAGGCTTTTTTGCAGTCAGTGTTTAGAAACATGATTAAGCAATTTTCGCTCGATAGAAAAAAAACACGAACAAATGTCTAAAAGGGTACAAAATACACTTTTAAAAAATATTTGTTACAAATTATGCACAAAAGCTAAAAATATTAAAATGGCTTCTAAAAATCTGCAATGTCATGTTTGAGAGAACTTAGTGTTTACTTTTTTATTTATTTTAACATAAACATTTAAATTAACAATCATGATTTCCGCGCTTCCGAGCACGCCCTTCCATCTCACTCACGCTTATGCTCAGTAAGAGGGAGAGAAGACCATGAACCTACGGCGGCGGCGCCTTAATTACATGAAACTAAGTATAAAAATGGTGTTAGTACGAGCCTGAATTGTTATACAGGTTGTTTAATTTTTTTCGTGAAAATAAGTAAGTAGAGAGCTGATATTTTTAGGGTTCCGTAGCCAAATGGCAAAAATCGGAACCCTTATAGATTCGTCATGTCTGTCTGTCTGTCTGTCCGTCAGTATGTCACAGGCATTTTACTCTAAAACCATAAGGTGTATTTGAATAAAAAATTGAAAGTCACTAAAATTGTGTCCCCCCCTGTAATTTTTGAACCGTGTATTTTAAAAATATGAAAAAAATCATGCTCATAGGGCTTCTAAAATTCTTTCAGCGAAATTTGTTTTGTACAAGATCGGTTCAAAGGTTTTCGAGATATTTATAAAAAACTGCCTTCCTTAAAGAAAAGGACGTAAGTGCCATAAGTTTTCAGTAACGATATGACCTTTTAGTTTGTACGGAACCCTCGGTGCGCGAGTCAGACTCGCACTTGACCGTTTTTTTTATAGTTTATATTGGTCACAGCAACATTTATGCAAAATTTTATGTGCGTGTGTTTTATGTGTGTGTGTGTGTAATACTTTTTGAGAAAAAAAAAACTTTTTAGTGTTAAATGATTGCCGCGAGGTTCCAGGTGCCAGTAGAGGGTTTAAAATTGGCATAAAGTATATTCTCTTGACGGGTAATAGGTTCGAACTCAAATCTTTGGGGGAATTTTTTGAAGGGTTACCCTGCTACACCCTTTGCACGAAGATAGTTCATAGCCTAGATTTAAATATAGGATAGTTTTTAGGTAATCTATAAAAAAATGCAATTTTATAAGTACACAACTTTCTAAGTAGATTAAACGTCCCAAACACGTGAATTAATACACGCCTGCTAATCCATTATTCCAATATTAAGAGAAACGCGAAACGATTGCTACATTGATAACTTATCACCCGCTTCAACTAACAACACACAAAAACACCAGTTCTTACCACAATCGACCTTATTCCTACTACCATAAGAATGATCACAACAGCTTTTGTAACCTGGTAGCTTGTCATCGCGAGGGCAATGACCTAAATACTCAGGTTATACGTAAGAAAATAACGAAAGAGCATAAGTGCCACGCTGTCTTGGCCAATGCTTTAGCAAATGAGCATACGATCTGCCTGATGGTAAGATACCGTAGCCTAAGGCCCTCTAGAAGCAACTCCGTCGTGTCATGTGGGTCATTTGTGAAATTCAACAGTGACCCTATCATGACGTTATACCTGTGTAAGGCCCATCACAGTCTGGAGCATGAACCTAGAATACTCTGGACAGGCTATGGTAATAACAATACCACGTGCGAGCGAGCTGGTAGCATAAAAATCTCGATAAGTGTGACAGAAACAGAGTATTCTAGGTTCATGGTAGCGACCTGCGGTGGCGGTCAAAAGTAAATTTGACACTGTCAAGTCTACTACTGACCGCCACCGCAGGCCGCGCCAATTGACTAAGCTAGTCTATTTATAGAACGACGTCTTCTATATAAACATTGTACTACTACACAAGCAAAACGGCGTAAGCTAAGCTATTGCTAACAAATTACGTCATTTTACGTATATTTAGACAATGGGTCGAATTCGATTATGAACTCTACCGGTACTAAACAGAGTAGTTTCTTGCTTGATCTAGGTCAGTTCAGTAAGTCCTCTTAAGCTTGATTAAAAAAAATAACGATGGCTATTTGATATATACCTACATGATCTATAACTATAAATTTGATGGGTTATGGATTCAGAGGCCCTACCGCGATCGCACTTGCTAGTTCGAGCGACGAAGACGGAGATACACGAACGAAGTTCGTTTTCGCGGTAGGCCCTCAGAACACTTGGAGAAATTTAATACCGTGACGTAATCTTGTTATAATCTAACCTCTTGTAAGATCCAATTAGATAAATACAGGTAGTCCGGAAAGTCCCACTTTCCAACTAAGCGGAGACATAAAAATCGTGTACCCACGGGCGGTAATAAAGGAAGCCCCAGATCGCTATTTCTTTGCCTACGGTTCGGGCGTGACATACCTGCGACCCGAGACATACTTGTTTTATTGCCCTAAATGAGTACCATGCTTTATTTTACCGCCCTAGATAAGTAATGTAACTATAGTATTACCTCCGAAGAGCCCCGCGGCGTCGAGCAGCCCGTCGGGCGGCGGCTTCCCGGCGTCGCCTTCCCCATTCTCCTTCTCCATACCGCGCCTGGAATTGAACATAACCGTAATAAGTCACATGCTCGCTAGCGGATACCTTCCATAGTCACAGCGTTTGCCATGAAAGTGATTCAAATGAAACCGTAACATTTTCAGAAAAAAAATGTAAGTACGTATGTATGTACGTAAACAATATGTAGGTAATCGACATGTAAGTCACAAAAATAATAATGAATAATACAATGAGTAAAGTTCAATGAGTAATTAAGTTTTAAGTTTAAGTGGGACAAAGAACGTGTTTGGTTTGGAAAATGAAAGCTTGTAAAACATTTTTTTTTACACCACGTCGTTGGCAAACAATCTTACGGGCCCACCTGATGGTAAGTGGTTTACGTTGCCTATGGACGCTTGCAACTCCAGGGGTGTTTACACGCGCGTTGCCGACCCTACATAAACATATAATTTACGCGCTAACCCTGAATATCTTCAGACATCCGAGTAATATCGGCCTCAATATCGTCGTAAAAACGCTTACAAGCGATCTGCGGACTTGACACACTTTCCAGGTAATAATTATCCAACGACAGCGTGTGTTACTGTGATCTTTAGGTGACAAGGTGATTATCAATCGATTTTATAATAAACTAGCGCGACTCCGTCCGCGTGGAACACCCCCTTAGGGACGATTTCCGGGATGAAAACTATCTTATGTTCTTCCTGGGGACTCGCACTATCTCTATACCAAATTTCATCTAAATCGGTTCAGCGTTTAATCGTGAAGATTTAACAGACAGACACGCTTTCGCATTTTTAATATTAGTATGGATATGGACAGCTGCGTGAACCCAGTAGCCGCGGGGTAGAATATAACCTACTAGCTTCTGCCCGCGACTCCGTCCGCGTGGAACTTGTTTATATCGCAGCTCCATACAAACTTTTACCTCCCCGTTTCACCCCTTTAGGGGATGATTTCGGGGATAAAAACTATCCTATGTCACTCTCCATCCCTTCAACTATATCCACTTAAAAATCAAAAGACGGACAAACAAACAAACACACACACTTTCGCATTTATATTATTAAGTATGGATGTCCATTCCGAAGCCGTCCCACTGCGGGACTGTGCCCAGCAGTGGGACGTATTCAGACTGATGAGGATATCCACATCAAGAAGGGCAATTCTACTGGTATACGTAATGATGAAAGCTGTTTTTAAACGGATTTATTTATTCAATCGTTTGGCATATATTATTCTTGGCCTTTAAAATCTGTCACTCTTTAGTACCACCCAGGGGACACACACGTGCAGGGTTGTTGTAGGTGGCTCCTGCGGACGCGAGTAACAGTTGGCCCCCCTTTGTCAAGAGAGTGGTCTCGACTGTTACAAGTTGGCCTCTACTCTAACTCGGCTCAACGACTACTGAATACTATCGGACATTACCGTCATTGAGCCGGGGTAGTCCTCGACTCAATGACCCAAAGAGACTTAGCCTCTGACACAAGAGAACACCACACTTCCCTGATCCGCGTCAGCTCACGCCAGTTGGATGCCCCAAGGGTGGTCAGATCTTTGAGGGCTTCGACACTCCAGCGGTATCTAGCCGTGACCCCCTACATACTAAGTGTAAAGCTACAATAGTAATTACGTAAGTAGGGCGGTGAATTCGTGAATGCCCCATATCGCAGGTGTTTGATAAATGTGCGCTCTGGGGCTTTACGAATTACCGCCCGTGTTAAGTACAAAATTTTACATCAGGCCACAATGCGAGTTTTCCCGTACGCGAAGCGTGCAGTAAAACTCGCATTATGGCCAGGTGTGACGTAAAGTTACATTTCACAGATGTATTTAGTATGGAACCGGTACTCTCCGGAACTTCATCGTCAATCATCAAGTTACCATTAATAGTCCAAAATTAAGCAAAGCTTGTAAATTAAATAATGATTTTTTTTCTGCACGTAGGCCGTAAATCGTAATGGCTCTTTCATGAGTCAAACTTCTACCAGCGTTTCTAAAAAATAAGACATCACAATACTTTGATTTAAACTATTATGGGCTCTGGTGTAGGGACATAGGCGTCCCCCAAAGCTCCTGCGCCACCCGTATCCAGAGGACTCCCGCAACCTTTACCAGAGGGGTAATCACTTTTCCAAGATCTCACGGTTCTAAATACTGATTGGCCATACGATAAGTAAATAAATCACTTATCACTTGACGTTTTGAACGCACGTTAGGACCGTGTAACTGTCATTTTTCCACATAAAAAGTGACATTTTCATCTATATCTGACGCGCGTTACGCGGTCGACCCGCAGGTCCACTGTACAATTCCACAATATAATTTACAATACATATGGTGCTACTTTCCCGCACTAGTGCGGAAAAGAGCACTTTTCATCCATATGTCGAAACTTTAAAGAGCCATATGTACAGTAAAACGTTGTACGATACACGTGCGAATAGGTAATTCGCAACTCGTGTTGATTTAAAACACTCTCTTCGTTCGTGTTTTAATTTATAACCACTCGTTGCGAATTTCCTATTTTCGGCACTTGTATCGTAAATAACTATTCCCTCATTTCCCTCTCATCAATTAGGAGACCTGTGCCCGGCAGTGAGGCGTACACAGCGTGACACATAAGACGTAATACAAAATAGCAAAATGTAAATCTATCCATGATTCTGAGCAACTTTTACTATGGGACCAACTTTGTGTTATGCCAAAAAACCACCTGTTCATACTTTTTCTTCAGTCTAAAATGAGCACAGTGTATGAAATAGTTGGATTTTTTGAAAAAGTTGCTCAGAATCATGGATAGATTCACATTTTGCTTTTTTTTTGTATAACGTCTTACGTGTCACCCTGTATAGGCTAAGTCATATGTTTAACGGAACACCAGATATAGTAAAATATAACGCCAAAAAAATACTTTTTACTGCCAAAAAGACTAAATGATCACCAAAATTTTATCTCCATTTTAATGTGAAATGTAACCCAAATTATAACGTCTTACTACCCTATTAAAGAAAATGCTATCCAAATAAATCATTGCTAATCCAAAAATAGTTAAGTGATCACCAAATTTTTATCTCCTATTAATATGAAATAATAACCCAAATAATAACATCTTACTATCCTATTTAAAAAAACGCTATCCTAAAAAATCATTGCTAACCCAAAAATAGTAAGTGATCACCAAAATTGTATCTCCTATTAATGAAAACATAACCCAAATTATAACATCTTACTATCCTATTAAAGAAAATGATATCGTAATAAATCGTTGCTAAATTAGAAATAGTATAATAATTTCCTAAATTCGACGCATCCCCGCTTTCGTTTCTAGGACTCAGTCTTTCGCCGTCCGCCCGGGCTCCCGCCAAAAACTCCAGCTTCTGGCTCCGCGAACTTTTATATATGTCGGCGGCCGATCGTAAAATCCGCCAGATCATGAAATTCCTAGGCATATCGTGAAACGCCGCCCTTTCATGATTTGGCTCAGTGACATACGCCATATCGTTCAAAATTCACCATTTAACGATTTGCCTATAGACGTTTAGGCCGATCATGAACTTCCTAGGCATATCATGAAACGCCGGCATTTCATGATTTGGCTAAGCCAGTGACGTTTAGGCTGATCATGAAATTCCTAGGCATATCATGAAACGCCGCCATATCGTTCAATACTCACCGTTATACGTAAGTAGGGTGTCCAAAATTGAAGTAGATAATGAAAAAATAAGGAGTGCGGACTGATAATCTCCAGCGAGTAGACGCCACCCCGCTGCGCGGGGTGTCTATTTCTGGTTCGAGGGGCACAAGTGAACCCTAACCTAACCGACCTAAGACAAAGTTCGCTTATGACAAGCCATTTTTGTCCGCCCTGATTATTGGCTCCCAATAAACACGGCCGCCATCGCATACGCAGCGCCACCAGTGGCCAGGAAAGAAACTATTTTACAATGTGCCCGGTATAGAGCTAGGAATATCGACAAATGCGTTGCTCTAATCGATCTGCCGTATTGTTTATCAGGCACATCGTGATAAGCCTGGCCAACTTTTAGGCATATCATGAAATGGCAGCGTTTTACGATATGCCTAGGAATTTCGTGATCTGGCGGATTTTACGATCGGCCGACGACATATACACTCCAGGGGTAGGACAGACAAGTCCACGTGGAAGTAGCGTGTGCTGATTCGGGTTTTGGTATCACTTGTTTTGGCATCATTATACTTTATTTGGTAATACTCATATATTTTATGGCAATCATAGTGGGTTATTTAGGTAGAAGTATTGTATTAATTTGGTCGCAAAGATTTGGTGATCATTTAGTCAATTTGGTGTTCGAATAAATTTTAATGTGCACTTTTTATTAAAACAGGTAGTACTATTGTAATGGTAGAATTATTATTTTTGGTGTTCAGTATATTTTTTTGGTAAAAGATCTTAGGGTATCAAAGCATTTTTTGGTGGTCATTATATTTGATGCCATAGGCTAATCATGATGATCTATACTGATATGGTATTACAAAGAGGAAAAGTTTGTGAGATTGTAGCTTTGTTTGTATGTAGGGCGTAATCTCCGGCAAAACCCCATTATTATTTTATTTTTATTCACCTGAACATAGAATGGATTTGACGGACATAGGGTGTAACTTTAACCCCACCTATGCTCTTTGTAATATGTAGGCGGAGCTAGTCATGCAGTAAGGTGGGTGGATCCTAAATATATTTTTTCAGGGACACAGTCGAAAAAAATGCTTAAAACATTTGAAGTGCACGTTACAACATCTATGGTGACACAAAAACCTAAATGCATATAGCAAGGTTAGTAGATAATGTTATAAGACCTCCCCCACTCCGACAGCCGACTCACTAACCCCCTAAACTGCCCCCCTATTCTGTAACTTGTTTTAAGCTCACCTCAACGCTCACCCACAAATATATCTTGACACCGCGATGCGTAGTAACTAAGCGTAGGTAGAGGTCTAGGTTCGTGATGGGTGACCGGCGGGGTGAGCCGCATTAGCGCATAGCGAATAACAGCCCAGCTGACTGGGGTGGTAAAACTTTGTTATTCATTTAAAATACCCAAATGAATTTATGGGCACCCACCGCAGAGCGCCCACCTGGGGGACTATAGTGTAGGAAATTCGTAAATATGTACACATTTTAGTTGTAAGTCATCATAATATGTTGTTATCAAAAGAATCCTTTATTACCACCATTCTAATTCGACCCGCGTTTCTGATAAAGAGTAGTCCAAGATGACATGCCAAAACCAACACAACAGTCAGTATTTTTTTTGCCAAAACGAACCTTATATACAATGATATACATTATACTATATTATGGGTTCTATAATATTTAATTTGCAAGTAAAAATTACAGTTATTTATATATATATATATATGATTATGACGACCGCTTTAGCCTAGTTGGTAGTGACCCTGCCTACGAAGCAAGAGGTCCTGGGTTCGAATCCCGGTAAGGGCAAAAAGAACCCCGCACAAAATGATCGGTAAAAGCCGTTCGGTCGAAATGGCTGAAATTTTGTGAAAATATAGCCTCTAATACTCTGATCAACTGTGTGAAGTTGCTACTTTAATTAATGACTAGTTTTTTAAATATGACTATTTTTATGTTCAATATTTTTTACTCGCATATAATTGTTAATAGTTAACGTACACTGTAGCCAGGCTTATTATTATTTCCGTGGCAATATCGGGATAAAAAACATCACTCGAAGGTTCAAACTATCTTCACGCCGAATTTCGTCCAGTTCCGTCCGAGCGTGAGCGTGGACAACTCTCGTAAGTATGCACCCCATGTGCACCCCATGGTATGTATGTGGTATGCATTGAATGCAAAGGAAGCCTTGTTAAACCAATCTGATATCAATTAATTATAACTAGTACAGTTTAGCATCGTAATGTACCTACATACTTACGAGTTTGTTAGTTGTCCACGCTCACGCTCGGACGGAACTGGACGAAATTCGGCGTGAAGATAGTTTGAACCTTCGAGTGATGTTTTTTATCCCGATATTGCCACGGAAATAATAATAAGCCTTGTTGCTACAGTGTACGTTAACTATTAACAATTATATGCGAGTAAAAAATATTGAACATAAAATAGTCATATTTAAAAAACTAGTCATTAATTAAAGTAGCAACTTCACACAGTTGATCAGAGTATTAGAGGCTATATTTTCACAAAATTTCAGCCATTTCGACCGAACGGCTTTTACCGATCATTTTGTGCGGGGTTCTTTGTGTGATGAGCATGAATATTTGTTTCTGAGTCATGGATGGTTTCTATGTATTTAAGTATTTATATCTATTATATATATCGTCGTCTAGTACCCATAACACAAGCCTTACAGAGCTAATATGGGACTAGGTGGATTTGTGTAAGATTGTCCCCTTATATTTATTTATTTATTTATATATATATAACAAATAATAATCATAATTCACGTCTCTGCTTTGTACATTATATATTATGGTGTTTCTTTGTATAAGTATTTCTCCCATAACACAAGCCTTATTTAGCTTACTATGGGACTAGGTCGATTTGTGTAAGATTGTCCCCTAATATTTATTTAACGTAAGGTCAATGCGGGAATAGTACATTATATACGTAACTATGGCGGTGAAGTCGCGAATTCCCCAGATCGCAGGTGTTTGTGGCCCGGACCGAAGGTGAGGGCCATAAATATGCGCTCTGGGGCAATTACCGCCCGTCTTGAGTACAAAATTTTACGTCTTCACCTGGCCACAATGCGAGTTTTCCCATACGCGCAGCGTGCAGTAAAACTCGCATTATGGCCAGGTGTGACGTAAAAAATATAACGTGCTCAATGCATTTTCTGTCGTGACACAGAAACCTATATATATATATGCATATAAAATCTACCTATGTAGATAATGCAATAACCCCCTATCTCTAAACAACTGATTCGGGGTGGTAAATAAAATATTTTTCGTTTGAAATAAGTGCTCAAAAATATCGTGCACAATGCATCTTCGTGGCACAAAAACCCATATAACATATAGAAGTTAGTAGCAAATGCAATAACCCCCTCACACCCCCGCCCCCTAAACATCTGACTGGGGTGGCCCCTTCGCATGCGGAGGTGACCTAGGTCGGGGCCGTGACGTCATGATCGTCAGTGTCTCGCCTTTCTAGATTTAGGTTGTGGAAATGACGTGGGAACTATAGAGGGGATAATTTATAATGGGTTGTGGATTAACTGTTGATTGCGTAAGGTTTCGAACTTACGTTAGGTAGATCTAAAGCCAGGTTTCGAAGCTAGTGCAGGCTTGTTATTGTCTGTAAAGCACTGGCTGCCAGTACTGGCGGGAATAGAGCGCCGGCCTATTTATCAAGTCAGTGAGCCAGCACCTGGCTTCGTCTAAACCTAAGCTTAACACTTTCGCAACCCAACTAAGAATGGAACAATACACCAGAAACCGACAGAACTCGCTAGGCGTTCCACGACGTGCAACGTAATGCCGGACGCCGCGTGCCCGCTAGGCGGGCACTAGGCGGACGCTCAGGGCTGTGCCAAGTAACTTTCCTATACGTGAATAAATTAAATCTACTATCTGATATATTTATGCCCCCCGTTTTATCACAATGCAACCAGTGGGGTAGTTAGCATTTCATGTATATTCTTGTAGATGTATATTTATGTATTACTCGAGAACGGCTTATCACATTAACCCATCCTCTCCCGGGTATAAGTACGTTATCTCAGTTGGCTCCCGCTGACACACATATGCGTCACTTCATTTAAACCCAATTATATTACTTATTAAAATTCTAATTAAAACAAAACACGGAAAAGTCCGTTGAAAAATACCCTGACCTATATGTGGGTCGGTGGGAGAGAAGGGATTTGGAATTTGGTATTTAAATATATATCATTTGATATCACAGATTTGTTATTTAAATTAGATAATAATCAGAAGTATTAATTATGTTAGTGTCAACCCTAGTGGCGAAGATTTTGTGCCCGCCAGGCGGGCTCTTTGGCGTGGCGTGTAGGTTTACAGCTACTGCCCGCCTAGCGGGCTGAGCCGGCATCTGAGCAAACATTACGAGTGCCCGCTAGGAGGGTTCTTCGTTACGAACGCTTTAAACAGTGTAGCTAGTAGGTACATTATAGAAACCAGTGGTCATTACACCCACATAGAGTTTCTCTTCGCTCTAAATTTGGTTGTTCGCCATTAGGCAACGATCGGCAGTGAAGATTAGGCTGATTTGTCATACAAATACTAGTGTTTTGTATTATGAATTTGAATAGCTATTTCACAAAATCACCAGCGCTTTAACCGCTGAATCGATTTAGATGATAGCTAGAGGTAGTTTCAGACCGCAATCACCTGTATACTAACTACCTACTCGTATGTAGGTATAAACAATTTTTTTATTGGTATTCATGATAACAGCAGTCATCCATTAAGTTATATTATGTAACAATTAAAAATAACACAAATAAGAAAACAACGAGAATGAACACTACACACAAATGCTCGATACACTTGAAGTTCTAAATACATACCGGTTGTAAAATGTTGAAGTAATCTAGTTTAATTTACAACTTAAACGTAATTTTTATTTTTTCAAGCAGTAACGCTGCGCAGCGCTGTATTTAAATATTTATAACTTTAACGTATTTTGTTTCATTTAATTTAAAATGAAAGACGTTTAAGTTGTAAATTAAACTAGATTACTAATGTAATATCTAATAGCCAACATGCTATCAATTTCAATTCATTTATTAACTCAGATAACAAGATCCATTATTTGTTAGTATTATCCTTAAAAAGACTATTAAAGCCTGACCAATTTTAAATTAGCCCTACGTAGAACCTTGCCGTAACAAGCCGACGTATTTACGTCACTATATGATCGAATTCATATGTCATAATGACAAGGTTCTACGTAGGGCTAATATACAAGTGGTCAGGCTTTACGTCAGCTATAAAGTTTCCTAAAAACCTCCTCGGGATTCAAATATATCTCAATACCTTTGCTCTAAATCGGATAAGCATCGTAACAGACGGGCAGACAAGCAGACTTACTTTCGCATTTATAATATTACTATGGATTCTATTCGCAGTCTGTATAGAAGAGATTTAATTTGGCCGAGTTCTTATGTACGATTCTCACTTAACGGGCCGGGTCGAAGCTCATTCTATTGGGTGTCTATCATTTTATCGAAACGCATTACGTCGATTTACATTTCGCCGAAAACTATTCCACGAATTTCATTTCGTTGTATTTCTTGTTCACATAATCATCAATTCATAGTTTTTTATTTCATCGAACAACTTTTCATCGTTAATCGTTTCGAATTTGTCTCAAATCGTAGCGTAACGATTCATCGAATTTACTTTTCATATGCTTTTCATAGAATAGTCAGTTGTGTATAGTATTAATTTATCGAAACACGGTTCAATGTTGGTACGTTCCATATATTTTTGTTGCCACGATCAATAAATCTTTTTTCTACCAAGCTGTTTACCTATAGGTCATATCGTCTAAGTATATAATAGCTAATGGATAAAATGGGTCCACATTGACTCATATACGCTTCATATACGATGTAGACGTAATATTAAGCCTAAGTAAGTGATATTAAAAAAACGGTTCTGGCGCTTCGCCGGCCGCTACCGCGGCACGCTCGCTGCGCTCGCTCGGCTCGCGCGCTATAGGACCGTTCACCTAACACTCCTCCTCGCTTCGCTCGTCGTCGTACCTACACTGGCCTGCCTTAAAGTAGAATAGGAAGGTAATCCGACATCCCGAGGGAGAGGTGGGTAGGCTTAGAGCTCTATGTATACGTCCAAAGTCTCGGTGAAATGTACCTACTACTGCTATGAAGCTATTTTCGGTAAAATGATGGATTCCCACCTACTCAGTTCGTTGAAAGGTAAATATTATCAAGTGACAAACACAGATGAAACGATTTTCTATGTAATAAGAATTTTGGGAACTGAAACTTATGTTAAAACAAAATGATAGTAACGGTGATTCGATGAACGACTATGTCGATGAACAAATAAAATATTGAAGTGAAATTCGATGAGTTCATTTTTGTGTAAATGGTATTTCGAGCAAATGTATGAGCGATCTAACGAAGTTCGATGAATGATTCCTGTGTGATGATGAAATTCTGCGAATAGTGTTATGGGAAACGATAATCGATGAAACTATTTTCGGTAAATGATTGTTTCCCCATTCTATTACATACAAAGAAATTTGAACCGTATTGAACAGTAATTACATTTCATATTTGAAGGCATCGTTCATCTACTGCGAGGCGGCAGCTATCACCGACGCGGCCGGTGGGGATTGTAATCAAATATGAATTGTATCTGCTGTATATACGGTTGAAATTCCTTTGCATTCCATGCAGAATGCGCTCCGGCCCGGACCGTTCGGTGAGAATCGTACATTCATTATGAAACTAACATTGTAACTGTCATCTTTTACCTATGACAGTAAGGTTGCTTTTTGAATGGATTTCTTTGAAAGAATTCGGCCTACTCAAACGTTCCAAGTATATGTTAAAATCAAGTGGAACAGTAAAACAGAAACTAGAGCCGTCGTGATCATGCGCAGGCGGCATTTCTAAAGATTTCGCAGGTTCAATGACCCGCATTGTCTCAACCTTTACACAATTTTTTAGTTTACTCACTGCATATTACACTAGCAGTCCCCGCGGCTACGCCCGCTTATTACAAAAAATGTAGGCAGAGGCCAGAGGCGTCTGTACCTATGGTTGCACACGGGCGCAGCGATCCTAGGGGGCGCCGAGCGCCGCCCGCTACGGAGTCCCACTCGGCGCGCGCGCGCTTACTAGGGGGCGCTAGAGTAATGTCTGCACACGGCCGCTACCATGGCCTAGAGGCGCCTCTGGCAGATAAGCAAGTTAGAATATATCCTATGTAAATCCTGAAGGTCCAAAGAAGGAGCTACATGTGTGCCAGGTTTCATCCAAATCGGTTAATCCGAGTAACAAACAAGCAAACTTTCACATTCATAATATTAGTAGGATATATCCGAAGTTTCCTTACCTTACATAACCAGGGCAAATTTTAGTAGTCAAGTACAATGTACATCCATACAACTAATATTCTAAATGCGAAAGTAACTGTCTATTACTTATTCTCGGTTAAACAAATACAGTATTTGGCAAAAGTCAAATCAGCTTCTTTTTATAATGGATTCCTTGCTTGTGACGTCACAATCAAACAACTTCCTCACTGTTCGTTTTATGAATTAAAAAATCGGTCAAGGGCGTGTCGGGCCACGCGCAGTGCAGGGATCCGTAGTTGCCTGGCTTTATTAGTTACATCGACACGCGCGAGCCAGCTATATGGTTGCGTCGGCAGAATTTTTACGAAAGTTGGCCTTTCTAGCCGTGATAGTTTTCCTTTTAAATTCATTATATGTACTACTGCCACGATTTTTTTCACATCCCCAGTAGCAGCAATTTAGCCGGCAGGGGTGGGGACACATGACTCGAATAAAAATTTGGGCGTTAAAGCCCAAAATCTCGCAAACGAATCACTAATTTGAAAAATTGTTTTAAGAAACCCATAATATTTTGAACAAGCTATCAAACGATACCCCACACAATAAGTTTAACCAGGAAAAAAATACATCCCCACTTTAGGTGTTGGGGAGGTACCTACCCCAACAAAAAATATTTCAAGATGTTATTCTTTCGTTTTGTCGGCGTGATTGTTACTGAGTTAAGCCGAAGACGGAAGGACCAACGGACGGCCAAACGGACATGGCGAAACTATAAGGGTTCTTGTTGACTACGGAACCCTATCAATTGCTACAGAAAAAAACTATGATTGATTTAGCGAGTGCCCTAGATTAATTTTCACTGTTGTCAAATACTCTATTGTGATGAAATTTGGCATTATTTTTCCAAATCCACCCTGGGGGTCGAAAGACAGCCCGAATTCTACGCGGGCGGAGCCACAGGCACAGCTAGTATTCCATAAGACAAACGCAGGTCCATCTCTATCACACCCTGTATAGTATAGTACGGCTCTTCCCAGGTGAATTTTTCGCTTCGAGCCCTAATCTTTAAAACAAAAGTTAGTAAACAATTCTAGATATTACGATTTAGTAGTGAAGATTGTATTGCTTCGGGGCGGTCTATCGGCCTACACTACCAAAACGTAATAACTAGAATATCAGTGACATTAAATTTGAACCTTAATACTATGACGATACCGTTTGTTTTTCAATATGAATGTTGTTGTGGCACGTGCTTAGTCGGTAGCTAGCGGCTATGCGATAATAGAGACAATGGCCTTTGTTTTAAGCGAAAAATTCACCTGCGCAGAGCCGTACTATAATTATAGCCGAGGCAGCTCACTCCGTGATTTGGTTGCGGCGCTACAAGTACATGCCCCAGTCGGTATGTTAGCGCTGCTACGGCACGCCCGCGTTCTATCGCAGCGCGTTGCACGCGATAAAAAGGGATGGCCACTTTTAGGCTCGTGCGGCATACCTAAACAGGTGATACATCTGTACATTATTAAATAATTTAATAATACAAAAATCTGACATGGGGCTGTCCATATATTACGTCATTTCAAAACGGGGGGAGGGGCCTGACCATGGGATGACGGTAGTCGTTTTATAAAGCTGGGACTCTTCTATTCAAGGAATTAAGAGGATGATGATGATAGGGGGTCATCATCAAAAACGATGACGTAATTTAAGGACAAGCCCCATGTAATACTTTTTGTATTATAAATAAATGAGTATGAGTACTATTATTTAATATTCTGTGCCCGTCGCAAATACACCCGTAAGGTCAACGACCCTTGTCTCGACTTTTATCCATTTGTCAAAATTAATCGATTTATGAACGACTAGCTTCTGCCCGCGACTCCGTCCGCGTGGAACTCGTTTATATCGCAGCTCCATACAAACTTTTACCCCCCATTTCACCCCCTTAGGGGATGATTTCGGGGATAAAAACTATCCTATGTCACTCTCCATCCCTTCAACTATCTCCACTTAAAGGATCACGTCAATTCGTCGCTCCGTTTTGCCGTGAAAGACGGACAAACAAACAAACACACACACGCTTTCCCATTTATAATATTAGTATGAATTCCCACCGAACAGGCCGGGCCGTAGCGCATTATATTACACGCAACCGTCTACACAGTAGCACAGAATCTGTTGATTATTCGTTTGATCTTTACAAAAGGCGCTTTTTTCTCAGCCAAAACATTAAGTTTTATATGGCCCTCTGACGTCGTCGACGACGACGTCGACGTTCATCGCTATAAGTACATGCCGGTTCCCCAACGTTGGGGCACCGACATGTACTTGTAGCGATGAACGTAAATCGCGGAGTGTCCGCCCCTTGACAGTAGTTACATTACATTCTATATTTGAATGAATCTTGAATGCGCTGCGAGGCGGCAGCTACCGACGCCGTTAGTGGAGATTGTAATCAAATATGAATTGTATCTGCTGTACAGATGGTTCAAATTCTTTTGCATGTAATAGAATGCGCTTCGGCCCGGCCCGTCCGGGGAGAATCGTACATAGTCAAAGTCAAAGTCAAAGTCAAAGTCAAAGTCAAATATTTATTGCGTATCACATTTTACATGAGATGGAACAGAAGGAAGTAAGGTACATGTGACGCCCTGCAAGGACACAGCAATTAGAGAAGGCTAATATTTAAGCTATGACAATTAATATATAGTTATTTAAAGTTCATTACATGCAATATTGCACACATGAAACATTGCGATTTAATATCTTATACTATGGCTTAACTCTAACATCAATCATTAGGATTATCTTCAAAATATTCACTTAGGGTATAAATACATTTATTTATGAGGAATCATTTTAATTGTTTTGTAAACAATGCTGTCTTTTCCTGATTTTTTATTGCGTTAGGTAACTTATTATATATCTTGATCATCATGTGGTGAGGGCTAGACGTTACAAATTTCATTCTTGAGAAGGGTAATTTAAGTTTATTACGATACCTATTATTTCTTCTAATATCTGTTATTGGAGTATAGAGTTCAAAGTGTTTTCTTACGAATTTACTACTTTCGAAAATGTACATAGAAGTTAGGGTAAGTATTTTAAATTTAATAAAGTGAGGCCGGCAGGATTCCATGTGATCAATGTTAGCCAGGATTCTAATGCATTTCTTTTGAAGAATAAAGATTTTTTCTACTTCGGTACTTTGTCCCCACAGTACTAGGCCGTAAGACATTCTTGAGTAAGCAAAAGCGTAATACGCTGTGAGAGCCGTATTGAAGTCTGTGACGCGTTTGAGGTGTTGGAGAGCATATATAAAAGAAGAAAGTTGTTTGGATAGTTTGAGGATGTGCGATTTCCAGTTCAGGTGAGTGTCTAATTCCACTCCAAGTAAGGTAGCAGAACTGACTGATTCAATGTTAATATCATTGTAGTAGTATTGAATTGGTAGTGAAGCTTTTTGATATGGTTTGAATTGAATGATTTGTGATTTCTGCAGGTTAAGTTTTAGGTTATGGGATTCTAACCAATTTATTATTTTTTGTAAAGTAATATTTAATTTATTTTCTACTTCAAGAATATTAGAGCAGGGAAGAAGTAGAGATATGTCATCTGCGAAGAGTACGCTATGATTGTCTAATATTTTAGGGAGATCGTTAATATATATGAGGAATAGGCGTCCTAAGACGCTTCCTTGAGGAATGGAGCAAGTAATAGGGACTCTATCAGATCTAGTGTGTTGGATTTTACCTGTCTGAAAGTCCATCGATTCTATTTCAACATATTGGGAGCGATTACTAAGGTAAGATTTGAACCACTCGTGAGCTAATCCTCTGATTCCCGTATTATATAGTTTAATTAACAGAATTTCATGACTGACTCTATCATAAGCTTTGCTCATATCGAGCAAGAGGCCTAGCGCATATTTTTTGCTATCGACAGCCTCTACGATTTGTTTTACATATTTATATATAGCCAATGTCGTTGACCGGTTTTTCCTGAAGCCGTTTTGGCCGTCATGCAGAATTTTAAATTTTTCGTAAAAGGGGTAGAGGCGTTTCATCATTGCAGTTTCGAATATTTTTGCTGATGTTGCTAGAAGAGCTATGGGCCGATAATTGGCTGCATCAGTTTTCTTACCTTTTTTATATATGGGTTTTACTAAAGCAATTTTTAGTGCGTCTGGAAATACACCTTCGGAAAAAGACTGATTTATTAATTGAGTATAGGGAATGGTAAGTATTTCGGCACAGTTTTTAATTAAAGTAGGGGGAATTTCGTCTATCCCAGAAGAGGATTTGTTACTTAGGTTTTTTAAAGACATGTATATTTCGTTAGGTTCTACAGACCTCAGGAAAAAAGAATTGTTAGAGGTGTTAGTTTGAGGGATATTCGTTCGATTTATTAAAATTTGAATTGGTATCGGAATTTCCAACAGAGGAGAAAAAATTGTTGAAATAATCAGCTATTTCCCGTGGGTTAGTTAATGTTCTATTGGGAGCTTTAATCTGAATATTTTGTTTTATTTTAGTTGTATTTTTCTTTGTCTCTCTGTTTATTATTTGCCACATAGATTTAATTTTATTTTGTGACTTATGAAATTCATGTTTGTTACCAAGTTTCTTAGATACATTAGTTGCTTTCTTTAGTATCTTACAATATTTTTTATCGTAGCCACGCAAAATGGTATCTTTGGATTGCGATACTAGTAGTTTTAGGAGTCGTTTATTACGGCACGACTCTCTTAGTCCTGGAGTTAAAAATGATGTTTTATGTGTTAATTTGATTTTTACGATTTTCTTTGGAATGCACTTATTCAAAGCCTCTACTAAAGTATTTTCGAACGAAGCATAATTTTCGTTTATAGTTTTGTTTGTTGATAATATAAGATCCCAATGTACATTTTGAAGTTCTCGTTTATACCTTTCTATATTAGCTTTATTGTAACTTCTCTTTGATGAAGTTAGGTTTTGAAGTTTGGGCATAGATACATACATTATAAGTGTACATCTTCTAAGTCACCCCGTATAGTAATTAGAGCCGTGTAGTGACCGTGCGCAAACGCACATGTGCAAATACATCAGTGAGGTCAACGACCCGCTTATCTCAACTTTTACCCATTCCTCACAATTAATCGATTTATGGGTAGGGGCTAATCCATAGATTAAGTCTTATCAATATCGGGGGGGGTTATATTTCTAAGTTCTAACAGTTACTGTCATAAAAATTAGTCACCTTTTAATTTTTATGAAAGTATGGAAAATAAAAGAGAAATAAATCATTAAATTGGTTTGAATTATGTACGATGCCCACCGAACGGGCCGGCACGGGGCGCGTGGCGCCGGATCGCAACGGATGCGCCAGGACCCGGTGGTAGCCAACCGCGTCTTAATAGAGTGCAGCAGGCAAGACGCGGACGGAGCCGGTCAGGTGCGACGACAGCCGAGCACAGCCGTCCACGTTCGATAGGAGCCGACAGACCGCAAATCCAATTAAATATGAAATGTAACGTCTGTATTAAAGCTTCAAATACCTTTGGCAACGTGTAAAATGTGCTCTGTCTGGCGCGCTCCGATCCAGCCCGTTCGGTGGGATTGTGGGAATTTTACATTAAGCTAAATTGTATTTTTTATAGAAATGACGTAATTTTATTAGATTCCATTCGATTGATAACATTTAAAAATATGTTATGATGCCTAAATCGAAAACCATTTCGGTAATAATGGATTTCCCATTTTTATTCTTAATCGTTTCCGAGAAAATCACTAAAATCTGTAAAACGCGGTATACCCCGTGCGTGACGTCATTCCTACGTCTGTTAATGAAAGATGTGGACAGGTGCCATAGAGAGCCATAATAATGACGTCATATTTTACTTACGACCTATTGGAATTCACTACTTTTAATTGTGATATTTTAGGATGAAAATAAACATTTAGGGAGAAATAAAAAGCACGTGTACCTTAAAATTTCATTTCCTATCGAACTAAATCATAAAATGGCCCACTTAAAAAAAAATATGTTGTCAATTTATAAATTATAATATAACGCTAGGAAGAAGTTACGGGGGCGGGGGTCAAAAACCGGCTAAAAACGATGATATGACCTATATAGATAGATCGAAGTCACCGTGTATACAGCACACCCTGTATAGTGATTAGAGCCGTGTCGTGATCGCGCAAGCGCACATGTCCAAATACATACGTGAGGTCAACGACCCGCATTGTCTCTATTACCCGATCGTAGTCTTCACTTGTTAACACGATCGTCTATAACGAGCTTTTACTTTAGAATTGGGGTTTTATGGATGAGCCTTCTATTTCAACGAGAGTGGTTATTAGGAAACACAACGGCCGTTTTTCCATACAAACGTAGTCCCCTGTTTTCTCCCTGCATAATGGCAGTAGAGCAATAATTTTTTTTTCCATAAATATATGGCTACTATTTACATGTTCCTATGTTTTCCTTTTTTTCATAAATTTATTCTTTAAGAACCTTTAAAAACATAAAAAATGCCCGATTTTCCGCTGTGTTCAAACATCCAGAAAACAATTTTGACTAGATTATTTAAAAAAGGAAGACATAGGAACTCGGCTACACGGCCAAAGCCTTTCTTTGATTTCTAATAAAAAAAATAGTTGAATAGGTCAAGTTTTGGAGAAGCAATCAGGGGACAACGAAACGTTGATTTCATGTTCATTTAATAGGTATTTTCGGTCCAAGATGCAGTTGTCTCTATCGCGCTCTGCGGGGGGAGGCTTGAGGTTGGCGCGACAGCAATACATTTCACAAATAATTATTTCTCAATTATCTCGACCTTTCCGATTCCTCTTAATGTACGGCCCAAAAACATGTATAAGTGATTGGGAATTAGAAATTCTAGAATTCCCTGTGTTACAGGACCCAGTAAATTAACAAGTTTGTTCGTACAGACTAAAAAAACTTTTTTTTTTTTATAATCCTAATTTATAAAAGTATGTATATTCCGACAAGTATGTAGTTACCTAGTTAATATCTAGTTATGATATAAGTAATGCCGTTTTTTATTATTCCCCGCAAAGTGGGTCAAAGCTATTTGTAAGATTGCCACAGCTAGACATGTAATCATGTAATTTATTGCATACATGCTGTTACATAGGTGACAATTGTAACATTATGTGACAGTATCAAACAATGAGCACTGCAAAGCAACGCATTAGGGCACAAAGGCTCAAAGGCAGGCGGTGGACACTCCGCGATTTACGTTCATCGCTACAAGTACATGCCGGTGCCCCAACGTTGGGGAACCGGCATGTACTTGTAGCGATGAACGTCAACGTCGTCAGAGGGCCATAAATCTTAATGTTGTGGCTGAGAAAAAAGCGCCTTTTGTAAAGATCAACGGAGTGTCCCTTCTGTACTTGTACTATTATCTATTCTGTGTCCATGGTAACGAAAGAGCAGATGAGCTTGCAAGGGGAACTACTAATTACTTTATTTTTTAACTAAAATATACAATAAGTTGCCGAAACATATTTACGATAGATAATTTAATTTAAAAAATGCCTGTATGGATTTTGATACAAAAAGCATACTATTCTATAATGGAATATTCACTTGAAAAAATTTGAACTTAATGTGCCGTAGGTTCAGCGAAGTGAAGCGAAACATGATTAAGCAATTTTCGCTCGATAGAAAAAAATCACGAACATAGGTCTAAAAGGGTCTAAGATACACTTAGAATATTCGTAAGAAATTATGCACAAAAGCTAAGAATATTAAAATGGCTTCTAAAAATCGGCAATATCATGTTTGAGAGAAATCAGTAATTACTTTTTTATTTATTTAAACGGCCAAAAAATTAAAATTAAAAAACATGATATCCGCGTTTCCGAGCACGCACTTCCATCTCGCTCACGCTTACACTCAGTGAGAGGGAGAGAAGAACATGAACCTACGGCGCCTTAAGTTGTTTTAGTTTAAAGACTCGGTCAAACACAGGGCGCATCGCTGCAGCGCGACGTCCGCGCCGCGTGATGCCGGCGCAGCCGGCGCGATGACTGGTCAAACAGGGCGCGCGTGGATCGCGCCGGCCTCGCGCTCTCAACAAGCCCTCATCGCGCGCGCGAATACAGCGCGGACGCGCGCGAACGCGGCGCGATGCGGGCGTGCCTCGCACCCGGATACAGCATGCGCGTGCGGAAAGTCGCTCATTCCTTGATGTGACCCAGCGGGGCGCAGCGTGCCCGCGCGTCCGCGCCGCGCTGCGCTGCGCTCGCGCCGAGTGGACGCGCAAGGGGCAGAGCGGCGCGGGGCGCGACAGAAGCGGGGCGCGATGCCGGCGGGACGCAGTCTGTTTGACGTCGCTAACCTGTTAGCATGTATTTAATGCCGCCGCGGTCGCGCCGCGCGACCGCGGCGCTGCGTCGCGCCCTGTGTTTGACCGAGCCTTTAAGTACACTCTTATTTTTGTTTGACATTTAACAAATTATTATTATCGTTTGACATCATGTTATAATTAGTGCATGCTCCATCTCGTCTTGATTATATTTGTATGCCAAATGGCAAAACATAACTTATTGTATAAGATCTATATTTATGTTTGCAAATAAATAAATCGAATTTAAACTTTCGTGGGACATGTTAAAATAAAACTTCTAATCACACGGTTCAACTCACGTATTCAATGTCACTCCGGGCGACATGTTTCGAACTCTTCGGGAGTTCTTCGTAACACTGCCCGCGCCCGCTCCTCACGTCGAGCGGCGCGTGTTGCACGCGCCGACAGGGCAGGGGAGGGGGAGCGTCTAGCGCTGGAGCAGTTATGTGAGATTGCGGCAGGAGGTCATGTCCTCCGAGAGACGATGAAGAAGAACTCCCGAAGAGTTCGAAACATGTCGCCCGGAGTGACATTGAATACGTGAGTTGAACCGTGTGATTAGAAGTTTTAAATAAATACATGTTGATTTTGTAGGTCGAACCTGTCCCTGTCACTAATGACTTCGTGATTATTTAACCTTTTGCGTTGATTCTCCATTTGACTTTTCGAGAAAATATGACATTATTGATTATTTTATTCTACAACCCTATTGGAATATTTATTGACTTATTGTGTTAATGGGTAGTAACGTTTTGAAAATAATAATAATAATAATTGTAGTTCACCATTTTCTGGCGTGCTTATTTTACATACCCATGCCGAATTACAGCTTTTCAGTAGTCAAGGGTCACTGAGTTAAGCCCACAAACGGATGGACAATAAGGTGCTCATTAGAGCCCGTCGCCCGACCCTCACCGCCTCGCCTCGTAAATGTACTAACTATACGGAGTTGATGTAGTGAGCGCATGCCCGTACAAATCCATATAAAGAATACCTAACCGCTCGAGGCGAGGCGGCGCGGGTCGGGCGCCGGGTGGCTTTAGTGAGCTATGACCTTAAAGTTTTTTTATTTTTTCACCAACGGATATAAAATATCTATAAGGGTTCCTTGTTGACTAACAAAACCTAAAATAATAAAAAAATCGGCTTTTCGGGCCTTCTGTGTCTCTAGTGTCTTGCTCGACAAACTCACCTTCTATGGGAGCGATCATTCAGACCTCTGCCAACCCCGCACGCACACACAACACATGTTCACACACACACACCACCACTAGTCACTGACACATCCCTCATCCGGTTTCTGTAACAAAAGAGAATACGTTAATGCGGTGTTTAGTTTATCTTTAAGAGTTAAGAAAAAAAATCTAAAGTAAGTATATACAAGTAGATAATATATATTTACTAAATGAAATTGAAACTAAGTTAAATCTAAGAAAAGGCATTTCTTCACTGAATAGGGAAGATGCAGCTATAACCATTAATTTGTGACCAAGATCTTGAGAAAACGTAAAATAATAGCGACTGAAACGTTTTTACTTTAGTTTGTACTAATTTCAAACAATAATTATGATTTGCATTAACGTGAAACGGAACGTGTTTTCATCAACCAACAATCAGCGTCTGGTGACGTCACTCTCAAAACTTAGGCAACTCTATGACATCTAGGGACGAACCACGGACAAACAAATATGTCAAGTGACACACATGAGTGACGTCATAGGAACTGTAGATCCGTTCCGCAGTTTAAATTGTCAGTTTGTAACAGGAATTTTTGACTATAAATCATAGTATTTGAATTTTTTAATACTTTCGGGGTCTATTCTATAGTCTGGTCGTTTAGGTATATAAAAGAATGTAAACAAACAAAACCACGTGACTCGGTCATTCAACCAATAAGATAATAAGGTCAACCGGGGCAAATGCGTCTATGGGGTATATGCGTATTTTGAACATATCTTCGAAACGCTACATTTTAGAACTATTGCAACCGTCGATGTTCAAAGTATGGCTACCAAACTTTCAATTTAGATATTGTAATAGTTCTAAAATGTTCATTTTCGGAGATATCTTCAAAAGACGCATTTACCCCATAGATGCATTTGCCCCGGTTGACCTTACCATAGATACAAAAGGTTGCTATTCACAGCATTCTTATTGGCTGAATGACCAAGTCACGTGGTTTTGTTTGTTTACATTATTTTAAATACCTAAACGGCCAGACCATACGTGCGATTCTTTCAAATGAAAGCAAAATTGAAAATATTGCATCTTCCCTATTATTATTTATTATTTATTTATTTAATAAACATAATACAGAAACTTAATTATTAACATGGTCTCACAAAACTGTCGGGACAGTTTGTCTGTGTGATCATTTTGCAATGCTGATGCGTTGCGCGAGAAAGCCGCCAGCTCTTCGGTCACCAGACCCCCTAGCATTTGTCTCTTCACTTCTAGAACAAGCAATGCATGGCGAATTGTCGGTGTCAGGTGACAATTGTCAAGTTGGTGAAATAGGGGCCAGGCAACTCAAATGATTTATTTATTTATTTATTAAGGTTTGCCAACATATGTTACAATAAAAAATACCTTAATTACAACAGATAATGAACTACTGCTAGAGTATTCACCCAATTACAGGCAAACACGGCATGCATTAAACATAGTAAAAACTAGTTACGTCTACACTTAATCCACATTTACACTAAATCTAAAGTTAGCAGTAAGGTAAGTCACTTGCAAGTAGGCTAGGAACATTATAATATAACAATGCAGAAAAGCAAACTTAAAAAGGTAAAAGGTAACATTAAACTTGGAGATTATGACTTATATGGCTTATGGCACATTTGATATTTGTTTACAGAGATATGTTTTGAATAGTCTTTTTGACATGTTCAGTATATCAAGATATCAACCCTGTTTTTTATATAGTAGATTATGCTCATTACAAATTCTCGGTGAGATGTACCGACTAGTCGGTAAAGCCGACTAACCGGCCTCATTTGTAGTCGGCGACTAGTCGGCAAAATGTGCCGATTAGTCGGCACTTTATAGATCATTTTCGACATTATACAAATCATTTGGTCTACTCGATAGGTTAATCACTTTTTATCACGACGCGAACGCATGCAGACAGCGCGACGGCTATGGGAAACGAAGTTTCCCGATTGCACCCGAACTTAGCCGAAGTTCACGATCGGCCAAGCCAAGCCGACTAGTCGGCCTTCGAGGCGGCCGACTATTCGGCCTAATCCATAGTCAGCCCATCTCTAGTGCCTATACATTTTTCGCCTTTTTCAATGAAACAAACATTTATTTAGTGAATAATAAAATAAAGCCTAACAATTTTACCAAATAAAAATAATATTAAACGCCGGTAATCGTACGTCATGTCCAGGAAATGCTTTTTACATCATCAAATTACAACCGACTGTACTATAGGGTGAGGGGCGGGCGCTTTAGCGGACGAACGGCGTATGAGGCTTCAGGGTGTGCTGTCGTTTGGACACTATGGCAATTAGGGGTAATAGGGGTAGTTACATTAAGGGTGAATGTTGGTTTATTTGTTTTATGCTGGTGTGATTTTGTTTTAGATGTTACCAGTTTTTATTTAGTAGTGAATTATGAAACAGTTTTGTGAGTAAGTAATACTTACTAAGTACTTAGTAGGTGAAAACTTAAGAATGGGCATTTTTTGTTTGTGTTACAAATTTTTGACTGAACGACAGAGCGAAGCGAACGAAGTTCTTTTGTATGTCCGGATGTCGCTGTCCGGCTGTTATCCTCTACAGGTCGCATTGCTAAATCGATTGTCGTGAAATCGATTATTGTTTGGGCGATTCAGAGATTCGAAATTTATAAAAAAGAACTTATTGATATTCAGCTTACTTAAAGAGTAGACGGAATCGCTCTTTAGCCATAAGACCGTCTGTGGTTGACCTCTGCGTTTAAGATTAAGTTCTGTATCCGTTTCATATATTGAGGCGTGAAATAAAAAGTATTTATTTTCATTTTTATTAACAAGCAGGATATATTTGGTCTAATTTTCAAATGAGCAACTTTGCTTGTTGAACGAAATGAAATGAAATAAACGCGGTTTTACTTCAATTTGAGACATCCATACTAATAATAGAAATGGGAAAGTGTATGTGTGAACTTATTGATATTCAGCTTACTTAAAGAGTAGACGGAATCGCTCTTTAGCCATAAGACCGTCTGTGGTTGACCTCTGCGTTTAAGATTAAGTTCTGTATCCGTTTCATATATGAGGCGTGAAATAAAAAGTATTTATT
The DNA here is from genome assembly GCA_945867215.1 of Epinotia demarniana. Classification (NCBI taxonomy): domain Eukaryota; kingdom Metazoa; phylum Arthropoda; class Insecta; order Lepidoptera; family Tortricidae; genus Epinotia; species Epinotia demarniana. Next base: position 9,871,595 of record OX244285.1, read on the forward strand.
TTCATTTTTATTAACAATCAGGATATATTTGGTCTAATTTTCAAATGAGCAACTTTGCTTGTTGAACGAAATGAAATGAAATAAACGCGGTTTTACTTCAATTTGAGACATCCATACTAATAATAGAAATGGGAAAGTGTATGTGTGTGTTTGTTTGTCCGTCATTCACGGCAAAACGGAGCGACGAATTGACGTTTTTTTTTTAGTGGAGATCGTTGAAGGGATGGAGAGTGACATAGGATGGTTTTTATCCCCGAAGTCATCCCCTAAGGGGCTGAAATGGGGGTAAAAGTTTGTATGGAGCGCGATATAAAGACGTCGATATATGAAGTCGCGGGCAGAAGCTAGTAAAAATATAAACTAGAACCCCCCGAATCAATTATGTTCTTTTAAAAAGGTCTGTTTCTGAACGGCGCAAAGAGAGGGGTGTTTAATTATTAAGGCCTCCACCCAACGGACGCGTGTGCTGCGCTGCAGCTGCGCGGGTGCTGCGCGTGTGCCGCGTTCGATGTGTGTTTGAAGTGTAGTTTCAATGCTTTACAACTTGCGCGTGTGCTGCGCTGCAGCTGCGCGGGTGCTGCGCGTTTGCCGCGCGAGTGCTGCGCTGCAGCTGCGCGGGTGCTGCGCGTGTGCCGCGTTCGATGTGTGTTTGAAGTGTAGTTTCAATGCTTTACAACTTGCGCGTGTGCTGCGCTGCAGCTGCGCGGGTGCTGCGCTGCAGCTGCGCGGGTGCTGCGCGTGTGCCGCGTTCGATGTGTGTTTGAAGTGTAGTTTCAATGCTTTACAACTTGCGCGTGTGCTGCGCAGCACACGCGCCGCGCAGCACACGCGTCCGGTGGGTGGAGGCCTTAAGTTAAACGTGTCTGCGTGGCTCCCAAACGGATTAACCGATTTTCGTTTAGTTTTTTTGTGTCATAGATAATTTTATCCCGAGTGCTCTTAGCCATGATTCATGAAAATCTGTTCAGTAGTTTTTGAGATAAGAAATGCAAGTTCACTGGCCTCTTTTAAGAACAAATTGAAACTCCACCTGCTAAAGGAACAAACGTCTTCTGTCTAGCCGATGAAATTTATACCTACTTTTATATGTTATATTCATACATCTATTTTATATTTGTCAAAGATACTTCTTACTTATTAATTTTTATGTTTATTTTATTTTTCTATTATGTATTTATCCCCTTTATTAAAATCAAGCTGTACTGCGCTTTCTGTTGTATTTAGATCTGCCTTTATTATTAATGTTGTGTTATTTGTGGTATGACACTTGTTATTTGTGTAGAGTGGATTCACTGAAAATCAGCGTCATGGCTCCCCATGCTGAGTGGACTCCTTTTTGAGACCACCCTCAACATTGTACTTCTTTTTTATTATTATTCTTTTTAGCAGTTTTAAGCAGTCTGTATGTAATGTTGTGGCTGTGTTTTCAAATAAATCATTCATTCATTCAGATATTGGACTTTGAAATGAAAATATCAGGGGTTTTTCAACTATTCTAAGTTGTAGTTATTAAAAGTACTACATAGCCCTAAAATTATTTTGTTGCCATTACGCGAGCACGATCCCTATAAATTCGTTTCGTTAAGCTACTTACAATGTAACAATTAAAAGTGGACCGTAACAACTGCACAATAGGGTACATTACAATACTGCCCCTATTTCTAAGCGAAAAGGGACGATGGGCATAAGAAATCACCGTCAGTTAGGACCTTGTCGTAGTAAAGTACTTAATGATTTTATCGCCAAATAATAACGGTAGGGGAGCACCCTCTGGACAAACGTTGTATTTTTTGTTAGGCTTTATTCCTATAGGTATAAGGTTGCGTTTTGAAAGGTCTCAGAATGCAATAGTATTGTGTGAACGTAGTGGCAAATTACGCCAAATGCTATGATTTTTATTATGATTAACGTCTGTTGATGTTATAGAATTTATAGCTGAAGAGAAATTATCTTTTGCATACCAAAGCGGTGAAAATAACATAAAAAGCTAAAACAGACATGGACAAAGTCTTCAAAATGGCTTAGAACAAATGGTTCAAGGGTCAGCAACGCGTATGTGACACTCAGGGCTCTGGGACAAGTATCCATAGGCTGCGGTATGAAAAAAATATTATTCAAGAGCCTACCCTCGAATTTACCCTTTTTGTATAACGAGGTAGGTCGCGGATGCTGGATGCGGGTGGCGCAGGACCGGTCATTGTGGCACTCTTTGGGGGACACCTATGTCTAGCAGTGGACGTCTGTCGGCGGATATGATAATGATGATGATGATGTATAAACGACCCGTTTATGATTGAGATTACTTCACGTGGCCGACTTTTTATAAAGCTGTCATCGGAATTTGAATCTTCTCCCTTGACGGTAGAGTTGGTTTTATAATGGACTATTTTGATGCAATGCGGCCAACTCAAACAATCTTAAGTATAGCTATCCTCTTAGGTTCGATAATGGCTTTTACGTTAATTAAGCTTCAATAGCACTCAAGCTCTAGTCTAGCATCTAGCTCTTTCTATCCCTAAACGTGCGACAAGGACAAACGTACAAACAGATCGATCAGAGATGCCTAATACACCGTCGATTGGCTCTTGTCTGCCATCCATCAAATTAGACAGATTATTATCGGAACGTCATAACTCCCATGAATGTCCGACTGACATAAGACCTTTGGTAAAATAGTCATCGGCGACTAACCAACCACATGGTGCGGGTCACGAAGACCGTATTCCATTGTAATAGGGGTTATTTTGCTTGATTTGGTGCTAATGAGATTGAGTTTCGAGTACTACAGGTTGGCATAACAGTCGGTATTTGATGTGATGCTTAAACCTAAAGGATAGGCTTATCCTGCGGGTCCGCCCGAGTTCTTTATAACACGCGGGTAGATAGATTTTTATAATGAGAACAGGGACGTCGCGGATGCGATTATTTTGATTTTGGGGTCACTCACTAAAAAAACGTAATAAACAACGTCCATTTTTAGGGTTCCGTACCTCAAAAAGAAAAAACGGAACCCTTATAGGATCACTTAGCGTCCGTCCGTCCGTCTGTCAAGACCCTTTTTCTCAGGAACGCGTGGAGGTATCAAGCTAAACTTTATACCAAATACTCAGGTCTACTGTTCCTAAGAGCTGTGAAAATAATAAACTTCTAAGCCAACGCAATCAAAAGATACAGCCGTTTATGCCGCAAATATCCGCAAATTTTCGAAACTCGCAAGGGAATCAAAACCTACAAGGTACTTCCCGTGAGCTCAGAATCTTGAAATGTGGTACGAAGCAACGTCTTATAGCACAGATAAAGGAAAAATTGCGAAAACCGTAATCTTTTGTACGGAACCCTCGGTGCGCGAGTCCGACTCGCACTTGGCCGGTTTCTTGATATCACGCAATAATCAAACACTTTGAGACTAAATAAAAATAATAGCGGCCAAATAAAAATCTGGTCTTGGGTCACAGAAACGAAATTAAGTTTGTCTAATTGCGAAAATATCTGAAACGCGCGCGGTAAGAGTTCTTTCTCGATGTGAATTACAAATAATTACAATTAGGGATGCAACGATATGTCTATTAGTCTATTACGATACCGATACGAATGACGAATGCATCGTAATAGCGAATGCGATAACGAATGCATTACATTTTTTTAATTTGCACCTAATAAAACAAGACAATTGAGTAAAATTGGTTGTCTATTGTTTGCCCGACATTCATTTACTATAATAATCATTTGCCCGAACCTCGCTTGCCCGAATTTCATTTGCCCGAATGTTTCGTTTACCATAAATACCATAATAGTTAATTGACATACTCTTGTCTACCCGAATATTGGATGTCATAATGATACGAATGCCATACGTATTGTTTTCCAGATTATTGTTTGCAATAATATTATTTAATAGAATATTTAAACGCCATACTAAACATGCATTCGGATTCATCTTTGTTAATTTGCTAGTTTTTCCGCTCTTTTATTAAAAAAAACCCTCGAAGACGACGCTTCCGTCTTCTAACCTATCCGCGATCCGAGTCGGTTTTGCCACTAAGCCCCTGTTCCCTACTGCCTACGATACACCACTATCTTGGTAATCGCAGAGAAAAGTTTATTTTTACTTAGTGGCAAAACCGACTCGGATCGCCAATAGTTTCGGGGTGCGTCCCACGAGATATAACAACAATATATACAATTTCATATTAATAACGTTTACAAGATACAATGAACGTTAGTTATAACAACAATACCCAATACTTTTATAAGGAATAACGGTCAAATGCCATAATAATCATATAATATAACGTTTTTTTCTATAACACTCTAATTGACTAATTTAATTTCGTATAACATACATAACGTATAACGATCATGACATATAATATATTTTCGTATAACATACATAACGTATAACGATCATAACGCATAGTATATTTTCGTATAGGGATTATAATACTGAAAATTAGGTAAGTGCAGCCAGGAAGGGGGTCGGGACGGGGGGTGGAGCCACCTACAATGGGGCTCGGGGGGCGAAGCCCCTCGCAGTAAAGAAACAACAAATACTCTAAACAATGGTATTACTTGTAGGTTAGGTTAGGGTTGCCTTGTGTCCCTTAGTGCGGAAATAGACACCCCGCGAAGCGGGGTGGCGTCGACACGTTGGCGGTTAGGTAAGGTTAGATTAAAATAATTGGCGTGTTTGATATCAAAATAAATTTAATTTCAATCTTACAAAAATTTAATGCAGTTGCAGTCTTCTCGCCGGATTAACTCGCAAATCCAATAGAATTTGTTATTTACTTGTCTGTTCTCGTGCAATTGAATTGCTCCTTTTGCTCTTTTGAATACTTCACATTTGAACGCGTTATTTATGATTTAATACACAACACATACAACAGTAAAAATCAATTGTGTCAACCGACTAAGATGACCACTAAATCATATTACGCTTATACCCCAACCCACAACATTGTTTTAATAATGATTAATACTTACCTACAGGACATTAAAATAACTGGATTAAAATAACTGAAGGCGATTATACCTACTATACGACCATTATACTGTTTGATGTTAGATAAATTGAATAATATATGTTATAAACCTTAGCTGTTATGAATATTATACGCTTTAATCGATATATCAATTGATATTATATATAAAGTACTTTATACTTTACGAAATTATATATTCTGACATTATACCTTTCGTTCGTTATGTGCAATGAACGTTATACTAAACAAACTTATACACAGTGAGCGTAAATATTATGACCGTTATATGATAAGTTGTTATACCTCGTATTACTTACCCATAGTTTCGAGGTATTTTTTTAGAATATTAGACACTGCAATACGTACCTACTTTATCACATAAGAATATTATGGATGTTGAGATGGATGGCAAATAACATTATGGCATGTGATAGTTATGGATTACAATGATTATGGAAAGAGAGATTTTTGATATTGATATTATGGAAAACAAAGATACTGGCATATAATTATTATGGTAAACAATGAGTATGGCATACAAAATTATAGAAAACAACATTATGGCAGTTGTATATTATGGCAGATGAAATTCGGGCAAATGAAATTCTGGCAAGCAAGAGTATACCAGTAAAATCAACATTTATTTAAATTTTAGACAGTTAACCAACTAACCCACCCGTGTGGTGTCGGGTTAGAATTTCAACACCCCCTTTCTTCCCGTGGGCGTCGTAAAAGTCGACTAAGGGACCAGGGTTGAAGTGTGTTGTGGGCGATGGGCTAGCAACTTATTACTGCAATATCACATTTTGTCGATATTTTATACCCACATTTATGCTAAAAGTGGCGCTGGAACATACGTTTCATGTGCTCTGCCTACCCCTTTTGAGAATAAAGGCGTGAATGTATGTACATACATTTAGTTGGTTACACATGTAACCAACTAAATGTCATAATTAAAATCAATTTCTTTTAAATTCTTATTAAATAACATACAATTTTTAAATGATCAGGTTTTAGTCTATTTCGTATATCCGTAAGGGCTAAATCAGCTGCGGAACACAATCTTTCTGAATATGCAGTAGCTGGTTGATGGACAAATACTTGTGGACAATTTTTTCAAGTTAGGAAATACAGTATTTTTTCTCCAATAATTTGAAATCCAACTAGTTTTAAGAATCGTTATTAATCGTAATACTTTTTACGATACGGATGGTCGCCAAAAATAACGATAACCTGCGGTTTACGATTATCGGCATCGGTATCGTTGCATCCCTAATTACAATACATCTGCATCCCGTAAAAGTAAAAAATCCGCATCAATCAATTGTTGCTAATGCGAATGCCTGCAACATCCGTGATTGACATTTAAGAGTATATTAAGAACTACTAATATAACAGTCAAGTTTATCTATTTATGCACGTATCTCATCATTAATTTAAGAGTTATCCTCTTGTCGGTGGAGTATTTTCCATTTCTCTGTGTCGTACGCCAGCCCTTTGATTTGCTGATACGACATGACACCAGCTTTTTCCTTTATTTGGTCTATATAACTGCGTCGTGGTCTTCCCCTGCCCCTCCTTCCTTCTATCTCTCCTTCCATTATGGTTTTAAAGAAGTTCTCGTGCCGTATAAAATGACAAATAATTTTTCCCCTTCTAGTGCAGATGGTGTTCAAGATCGATCTCTTCTCTTTTACCCTTCTCAACACGTCCTCATTTGTTACTCTATCAGTCCAACTTATACTCGTACCTTCCATCCGTCTCCAGCTTCAGCTTCAGCAGCTTCTAGTCTTTCTCGGTCCCTTTGTGTCCTTGACGTCATTGTCCACGTTTCGCTGCCATACAGGGCAATACTCCAAATGTAACACTTATCTTAAGGTTCAAAAATATCACGGCACTCTCATAAATTACCCCCCACGAACAACCCCTTAAAATAGTGTAAGGTTGCGATTACTTTGTGGCCGACTTTTTATAAAATGTCATTGTAATTGGAATCTTCTACGTAGGGCAATAGAGTTGCTTTTTGAATGGACTATTTTGATCCAATTCGGCTAAGCCAAATAATCTAATTTTTTTATGATCACTGTCGAGTGGACGTTTATTTTTGCACTTATCTGACCCCCTAGCACACTAAGTTTTATGTCGGACATAAAGCATTTGTCCCTCTTGCACTCGCATATTTGCCAAAATGGGACGAATGCTTTATGTCCGACATAAAACTTAGTGTGCTAGGGGATCTGATCTACGTACCGTATCGTAGGTTGTCTGGAAGAGAACATTTCAAAGCAATAAGTTCTTTGCTTCAGCTTGAGCCAAGTTCTTTCGTATGTCCGGATGACAACACACAACGACGGTGGCAAACAAGCGTACGGCCCGCCTGATGGTAAGCAGACACCGCAACCTATAGACGCATACAACTCCTAAGGTAACATGGGCGTTGCCAATCCTTGACATGTTTGAGGATTCGCCGTGTTGACAGCTGAAGGAACAAGTTCCCTCGCTCTCAACACAACGCATCCTCGGGAGCTCTGGCGACCTTGCTCACCTCCAGGAACACAACACTACTACAGAGCAAGTAGTAGTGTTATTAATTTATTATTTATTATGGCTGTGGTCTTCTGCAAGGCGGAGGTACTTCCCCAAAAATTCGAGCGGGATGGCATTTCGCTGTGCCTTGGTGCACTATAGCACTTGCAACATGTTTCTCTGGTACAAAAAATAACGTATATCTATTATTATTAAGTCCTTAGAACCTACGTAATTCCGCCATTTGCAATAAATTTAAAACACGTCACACCAAATAACACAAGTCACTTCCATAAAACAATCCCGACTGGGCGTCACCCATTAATAACCTATCCCGCTCGCACCTCCCGCCTTGACCGGCCGAGAGTGGGACAGCCGCTGAAGGGTAGAATCAATATATATGACAGTGTTTTATTTTGCTGGGGACAGTTGTGTGTGTGTGTGTAATCCAGTTTCATGCGGTTGGTGTGAGATGGATTCTCGGTATTGAGTAGTTACTCGTAGTTTTGGAGCGAAGTGAAGTATTTGTAGACAAATTGAATATGTCGTTTTATCTTATAGATGATACTATATCCGTACTAATATTACAAGTGGCTGTCTTTTTACCTAACTCCCGAGGGAGGGGGGTTATGTTATTCGATATATAGGTATATGTGTAATTTTGTATATACATAATGTATATGTGTATGTAGGGTGCCCAAGATTCAGGCCCAGCCTAGTTTGGGGCCCGCTGTTCAACTATATTTATGTTACTGTTTTTTTGTCTCAATAAAGATATTTTCATTATTTTTTTTTCATTTCATGTCTTATCCTTTGGCACGCCCTGCAGCCTAAACTATTTGACGGATTTCGACATATGAGGTATCGTTGGATTCCTCTCAATCGTAGGAGTGACATTTGTAAAACAGCTGTCGGGTTTATCTAGAAATCTTTTGATATCACTTGTTAAATCTCGAAAAACCTGATCGACAAGAATCAATCAAAATCTTTAATACTGTTGAACCTGCTTACAAAATTTCACGAGAATCGGCTAAGAAATAAATGCGACCTGTAGGTGTAGAGGAGAACAGCCGGGGAGCCAATAATGCACGGCCAAATAATGTACGGCCCGATAATCTGCGTCTACTTTTTGCGGACTCAAAGGTGGCTATGTATTATTGCCCCGGACCAAGTTTGCTCAGGGTGATAATGCACGGCCCAATAATGTACAGCCCAATAATCCGCGTCCACTACTTTGGACGCGGATTATTGGGGCGTGCATTATCAGGGCGCCACCTCTCTCGCTCTCACCACCAGGAACAACACCACATAGCTACAGACTTTTTATGGTAATGAAAACCTTCTTATCTAACAAAAACAGACGGACATGACGAAATGGACTACGGAACCCTAAAAATTACAGAAGCGTTTCGTTTGGTAGCAAATTCTGTCGACTGTACAAACGCTCCGCTGAATAAGAGACCTTATCCCATTACAATAACGTCCAAAATAGCAACTTAACTGTGTTATCCGATTCAGTCTGCGTCTTACTTTTCTCTACCCTTTCCTAATTACACACATTTACCAACACATAATCAAAAGGCACCTTAACACAACAGCTTAAGTATCATTATCCTTCAATAACACTGAAACGTACATCGCGCGCCCTGTGCCGCTATTCTGTAACTTGTATACCACGGCTATGTCTACGCGAATACGGGATACAGCTAGCCGATGTGGGGGACATTATTCGGAGATTAATTTACCCTTTGTTAACGCTGTGTGCTGTTTGGGGTGCATAAGTTACCCTAGACGAATCGATAGCGATCGTCCATCGCGGCTCGACGAGGCAATGTCGTTTTGGTAATCATTTGTTAGTTGAGTGCTACGCTTCACTAGTCTTCCTAGCGTTGTTCCCGGTTGCGCCCAAAAGGAGAGTCGGCATTGATCACCAGTCGCTTTCGTAAAACAAGTGCGTCCCTAGTTTTAAGAAAGCGAATCAGATCTGACCTTCCAAGCCAGAGGGAAAACTAGACCTCATTGGGATTAGACCGGTTATCGGTAATGCTATACGCTTCACTATGTACATAAAAGGGGAACAACTTAAATTCGCTCAAAGTAAGATATAAAAATTTCGTTACCAGACGTTTCGGCTCAGCAAACATTTAATAAATACCTACTGAAATATGCGGCTTACAATCATATCAAATCTTCTTTTAGTCAAAATTATCCTAATTATATAGTCGCCGTTTGTCATGAATGGGACAACTCTCTCAATTTCTCAAAGGTTAGCTGGAAGAGATCCCTTATAGGGATACGTTCGCCTTTGTACTTTGTATATTCTTTAACTTGTTATTGTGTACCATAAAGAATTCTACGTATGTAATACATACATTTTCGTGTGAGTATAATATCGTTTATTTTAAACTTAACTGTTAAATTGGTCTATCGCCATTTTCTGTTCTATTGATGGCACTACTTTTCTTTCCAGTAGTTATTAAAAAAAATCGAACAGATAATAAAACCAGTCGGAATACACCGCGAATCGGCAACGATTATCGCGTGATAAAGACAAAACATAGTATTCTTTTCTTTCTGGAAAGCGGAGGCGAAACCTTTAAAATCAGTTCAGCTGTAACACGGAGGGTCAATATCCACCAGATGTATACGCGAATATTGTCTCATTCAGTTTTTATTTTGCAATCCGTTTAGCACATCGCACACTCATGTATAATAGAAGTGATCGCAATTTAGTGATGCCATGTTAATTTCCCTGCGCACACGGACACTTCAAAGGTACTGGACACTTTCACTTCACGAAATAATAGCATGCGACGCTAGTTCCCATGCTTAGGCGTATCGTTGAATCTATTTTTTAATTTTTAGCGTTGTTGGTAAAGAAGCGCACGGTCCGCTTGGCGGACAAAGGCTGCGGTTTGGACGCCAGCGGGCAGCGGGGCGGTGAGCATAGAATGAACTCGAACATCCCCCACCGCATCCCTACCGCTCACCGCTCCGCTACCCGCTACAATGGTCTATGAACACTTGCAACCCATTAGGGTAATCAAATATAGTGGCAGATGGCGTGATTCAAGTCACTTCACACATTTTACCATGGTGTTTGCTTGCCATTAAGGCTCCTAGACCAACTCAATAACTTTCATAACTTCTGGGTCGATTAAAGGTGAATGGAAATTCGCTCCCTTCACCTGGATTTCTTGAGAGCTACGATTTAGGTGCCTTCAAAACAAGAGTGAAGAGGCTATTAATTACTGGACCAGTTGAGTGCCGGGGGAGGACATAGAATAGTTTCTATCACGGAAATTATCCCCTGAGGGGTGAAATGGGGGGGGTAAAAATTTGTATGGAGCTAGGATATAAACGAGTTCCACGCGGAGGTAGTCGCGGGAAGAAGCTAGTAACTCGATAAATGTCACAATTACTGGGTCGACATGTAAAGATGGTTTCTGCACAGCGTTGTGACGCTGACCCGCCAAATGACATCGAATTGACATTGTCAAGCGACAACCGTAATGTAACGTAATGCCTGTGTATTTCTTAAAGAAAATCCCGAGTATTTCCCTTATCGTAGTGACACTAATGTAAGGCACACAAGAGCCCAATACAAAAACCTTTTATACCAGCCTCCATGTCAATCAGCCATTTATAAAAAAAAATGCAATAATATGTGTATACTCATGTTTAATAGCTTACCTGATCACATAAAATTAGAAAGGGAGACCATCAAAAGGAAGTTAACGAGATGGCTACTAAATGAATGTTTTTATAGTATTAAGGAATATTTGACATTTGTTATAAAAAAATAGTTTCAAGGGACTTATTTAATAATTTAATTTGATATTGTAGTTAAAATTAAGACATAATAATAATTTGCACACCGGCATGCAGGTCGAATATGTATTGTACTTACTGACTTTTGAGAACCTGTGACCATATTCCGGCAAATAAATTGATTTGATTTGATTTGATTTGAACCTTCAAGTTGGTGACATAGGGGCCGGATAGCCCGTATGCCAGTTTGCCACCGTTGCAGAATTAAAAACGTATCCCCAGTTTAGTCGATAGTCCACAGTCGTCTCCACTCCGCATCGATCTATTGATATTAATAGAAGCAGACTGCGCGGATTTCCCACTGGATCCATGACGTTATTCTTTTACTAACGGCGCCAGAACACGTTGGAGGTGTGTCGCTGGATCTAGCAAGTGCGACAGAGAGGTAGACACACAAACGAAGTTCGTTTTCGTTTCGCGGTAGGGCCTCAGAACGAGAATTGAACTCGGTACCTGTATATTACCAGCGCGACTGCTGTCTACTTGTAGCTATTGACCGCCACCGCAGGCCGCGCCAGTCTGTAAGGGGCTTGGCCATATATTACGTACCTATCGTTATTTGACCCCCCTCCCCCCTCTCTTATGATCATCCTATCAATTCCTTGAATGGTCCCTTCCCGCCTAATAAATTACCGTCATCCAATATCAGTCTTCCTTTATAAGGTACTAGCTTCTGCCCGCGACTCCGTCCGCTTGGAACTCGTTTATATCGTAGCTCCATACAAACTTTTACCCCCCCCCCATACCCCTTAGGGGATGATGTCGGGAATAAAAACTATCGTATGTCACTCTCCATCCCTTCAAATATCACCACTTAAAAAATCACGTCAATTCGTCGGTCCGTTTTGCCGTGAAAGACGGACAAACAAACAAACAAACACTTTCGCATTTATAATATTAGTATGGATTGACATTATATGGACATTATTTACCATTTACCACGCCATCTTTATACGTAACATAATGTTAAGCAAATAAACACATTTTATTTCAATGGTCATACCCCCCCACCCCTCCTATTTAGAGATGACATAATATATGGACAGCCCCAAGGGGCTAGGCTTGGTTTTTTAATGACGAGTCCAATCAATCATATAACGAAGGGAACTGATACAAACCCTCGATACATACATTAACATGCAAATCATGTCAATGACTCGGGTTTCCATGACTTTCCCACATTACACTCTTCGTCAATTCAATAACGTAACTCCGCGCAATATTGTACACAATTATAAACCATATGCTCTTACACATACTTATATTGGTGTATTTTTCTAGGTGCATATGTTTATACTGATGGTGTGTCCGTAATTTCAGTTTTCTTTGCGTTACTTTTGTTTTTTTTTGCCATTTGTTGATGTAACTCTTATTTTAGCTGGCGAGCGATTGAGGCAGATTGCTCTTTAGTGTAATTAGTAGTTTGTTGATTTAGCTAGTAGCTTAGGTTCTTTTATTAATTATTTATATTTCTGTATATATATATCTATATATTTGTATTCAACCGTATTTACAATGTCGGACGTGTTTAATGCTAGTTTGGACAGCGAGTTTTTTTCACTCTCTTCTTCAAGTTTTTACGATTCCTTGAGTGACGCATCAGATATGCCTGATCTTAGTGAACGCTTGCACTGTACTTTTAAAACTTCTACTAAAAACTTCAATGTCGTTCATATAAATGCGCAGAGTGTGCCGGCTCATTACACTGAATTGCTTGCATCGTTCAGCTCCAATAACAATATACATGCAATTCTTATCTCCGAGTCATGGCTAAAGCCCTCTCTTCCTTCAACTTTATATCCCTTGCCTGGGTATATTCTGATTCGTAATGACAGGATTGGCCCTAGCGATGGCGGTTCGGGAACTGTGCGGGGCGGCGGTGTTGCCATATATATAAAAAGTAATTTCGCTTATCAAGTAGTTGCTCAGTCGCCATCAGTCTACTCGAACTCTTCCGAGTATCTTTTCTTAGACGTGACTTTACATCACTCCAAAGTTCTTCTTGGCGTTTTTTATAGCCCTTCATCTCAAATTAATTATTTTGATTCCCTCGAAAATGTTTTAGTCAATATTAGCCCTCAGTTTGATCACAGCATTATTATGGGTGACTTTAACACCTGTCTCCTTAAAAATGACCATCGCTCCGCTAAGCTCCGTTCTCTTGCAACTTCTATAAATCTAAGCGTGTTGCCACTTGATGCTACGCATTTTTCTCATAACGGCCCTCCTTCTCTTTTAGATCTCATTCTTACTACTTCTCCAAATCTGGTATCCCTCCACGGGCAATTCAATGCTGCAGGTTTCTCCAATCATGATTTAATTTACGCCTCTTTTAACATTCGTCCCCCGAAGAAGAGACAGAAGATAATCATGCGTAGAAATCTCCGCGATGTAAATCTGGAAGCGCTCTGGGATGATGTTTCACATGCTGATTGGAGCAGTGTAGGTCGTCATGACGATGTTAACATGAAAGTAGGGGCTTTCAATGCCATATTGCTTGCGATTTTTGATAAGCATGCTCCTTTGAAACCAACGCGAGTTAAACACTTTCCTGCACCGTGGCTCACGCCGGAGATCAAACAGTACATGGCCAAGCGCGATCGAGCTCGTATTAAGTTCCGGCTGGTTCCTTCGGACGAAAATCGCCAGAGGTATATTTCCATACGTAACTGCTGCAACAAAGTCTGTAGGGAAGCAAAACGCCTCCATATCCACAAATCAATAGAGGAGTGTCCCCCTTCTAAGTTGTGGAAATTTTTAAAGTCTCTTGGGGTCGGCAAAACTCAGCAATGTTCTTCCAATACTCTTGACATTGACGCTATTAACAAACATTTCAGCACGTCGCCGGTTACTCTTGACCCATCCATTAAGCAATCCACTCTTTCACTTCTTGCCAATATTACACACCCCGACCTATCTCCCTTTGAATTTGGTTTGATTTCACCGCAGGAGACGCTTGCCCTTCTCAAATCTATTAAGACGAAGGCAATCGGTGACGATGGCCTCAGTGTGGATATGCTTATGCTCGTGGCGGATTTTATTGTTCCTACCCTTTCGGATATTATAAATTTCTCCTTGTCCACTGGAACCTTTCCGGCATCGTGGAAGTATGCTCACGTAATTCCTCTCCCCAAAATCCCTAATGCTGTATCTTTCACTCAATACCGCCCTATTTCTATTCTCCCAGTTTTGTCAAAGATCATTGAACATTATGTTAATCGTCGTCTCCTTTCTCATCTTAACAGAAATTCTTTGTTTAATCCTTTCCAATCCGGATTCCGCCCCGGGCATAGCACGGTCACCGCTTTAGTTAACGTCACCGATGACATTCGTCTCAATATCGAGTCCAAAAAGCTCACTGTCCTTGTTCTTCTTGATTTTAGCAGTGCTTTTAATACGGTAGATTTTGATATTCTGCTAGGTATTCTCCGCTCTCTTAACATTTATGAAACTCCCTTATCCTGGTTTCGCAGCTACCTCTTTGGCAGGCGCCAGCGCGTTACGTTCGATGACAAGATGTCCGAGTGGTGCGAACTCTCCGCTGGCGTTCCACAGGGCGGGGTGCTTTCTCCATTATTATTCTCTGTTTTTATAAATAGTATCACCGAATCCCTAACTACATCATATCACCTTTACGCAGATGACCTACAGATTTATGCAGCGGCTACTGTGGATGATGTCTCCGCATTAATTTCGGAAGTCAATCGAAACCTAGAATCTATACGCTGCTGGGCGTGTAAGTATGGTTTACAAATTAATGCGAAGAAATCGCAAGCGATTGTTATTGGTAGTCCTTACTATGTAGATAAGCTCTCAAAGGTGGTGGTGCCTGACATTATTTTTGATGGAATTTCTATTCCTCTTTCCTCTACTGTCAGGAATTTGGGTATCACCATGGACCAGACGCTTTCTTGGTCACCCCATATAGCTGAGGTGAGTCAGAGGATCTTTAGATCCCTTCACTCCCTAAGACGTCTCCAGAATTTCCTTCCTCTTCGTACCAAGTTGACCCTTACTCAATCTCTTTTGCTTCCTCTTCTGGACTATGGCGATATTGCGTTTCTGGACCTCAACGAGGAGCTACTTGATAAGCTGGAGCGTCTACAAAATGTATGTATCAGATATGTATTTGGTCTACGCAAGTATGATCATATCTCTGAATTCCGCTCTAAGCTTCGATGGTTACCGATTCGCCGGCGCAGGGATGTGCATATCCTGTCATTACTTTTCAATACACTGTTCAGCCCTACTTCCCCTCCCTACCTTTCTGAGCGGTTTAGTTATATGGCAGACGGCAGTGGCCACCGCTTGCGGTCGAGTACTAACCTTACTCTTGCTGTACCGTCTAGAAAGACGCGAACATACTCCAGATCTTTTACTGCGCGCGCTGTTAAATTGTGGAATGAGTTGCCTTTGTCGCTGAGACAGTCGCAGTCTGTTGCGTCACTTAAGATGAATTTGAAGAAGTTGTGGCTTTCCAATGACTTGTGAATTGGTTGAATATAGTATTTATTTATTTATTGTATATTTGCGATATATATGTAACATATGTTAGTGTGTATTATATTTTATATTGTATATTTATATATGTATTGGCATGTTTTTATTTGTCTAGAATTAATACTAATTAGGATTTGCTTTATTTTCTCTGTTTTTGTACACGGTATAAGTTTGCCTATCTCGTTCTACCTACCTTCCTCTCAATTGCTCAAAGGTTAGCTGGAAGAGATCCCTTATAGGGATAAGTTCGCCTTTGTACTTTGATCTATTATGTGACATGTATATTCCTTAACCTGTTATTGTGTACAATAAAGTGCTTACATACATACATACATACATACGCTTTATAATCGTGTCAAACCAAAACTCGAATGATTCCTATAAGACAGCCAGTGAACACAATTCTAGTCCATAATTATAGTCTTAACACTTTGCAGAATGATAACGTCAAATAAAAACTTTGATACGTGAAAGAAAGAAATTGTATTGCCAATTGCCACCTTAACACGAACAAGGAACACATATTACGAACTTAAAATTCGGCAAATTTTGTTTTCTAGACAATGAGAAATAAGCGTTAATATTGCTTCTTGCAATCTCGTTTTTATGTTTGTTACGCTGTTTGCATGTAGTACACAACTAGATAGGTTTCTTATCATAAAATCATAATTTTATAGGAAACTTTAGGCCTAATTTCGATCCATGTTTGCAAGATATTTTTGTATATGGCTGTTTGTTTTCTAAATAAAAAATTACAATTTTGTTAATATTAAATGAGGCATGGGTCTCAAGCGTGCTGGGCAGAAATGATTAGCGCTGGTTTTGAGAATGGTCCTAAAGACGTAAATACTTTTACGTCACACCTGGCCATAATGCGAGTTTTACTGCACGCTGCGTGTACGGGAAAACTCGCATTGTGGCCAGGTGATGACGTAAAATTTTTTACTCAACACGGGCGGTAATTCGTAAAGCCCCAGAGCGCATATTTATGGCCCTCACCTTAGATTCGGGCCACAAACACCTGCAATCTGGGGCATTCACGAATTCACCGCCCTAGTTACGTAATGTACTCGACAGAAGATTTTTCGAAGGCTATTACCTAACTAACAAAATGTGAAGTCGAAATACGACTGCTTATAATTATCTCTAAAAAAAAGCGGCCTTTTATTTTCTTTTTTTTACCTCAGTCTGCTCAGCCAGGCCAACAGAGTAGGTAAACATGTAATCAAGTTACATTCATATTACAATATTTCACTTTTATTTAGATACCCATATATAAGAAAATACGAGTAAAACTTCACAAATACGACGTGTGTCCCAAAATTCAACGTCAAATGGACGATAGAAGTCATTACAGTTATCAAAAAAAGAAGAAGTCATGTTTAAATATTTTTTACGTCACACCTGGCCATAATGCGAGTTTTACTGCACGCTGCGCGTACGGGAAAACTTGCATTGTGGCCAGGTGAAGACGTAAAATTTTGTACGCAACACGGGCTGTAATTCGTAAAGCCCCAGAGCGCATATTTATGGCCCTCACCTTCGGTTCGGGCCACAAACACCTGCGATCTGAGGCATTCACGAATTCACCGCCCTAGTTACGTAATGTACTATTTCCTCGATGGATTTTGAACATTTGAACTTTGAATGTTCTAGGCGTACACAATTATTATATGCATCACGCACTCCTGTAAAATAAACTAGTTTTTCTTCATCGACATTAGTCCAAATAAGCACTTCCCGAAGAGTATTGCATCTCGTTTCCTCACACATGGAACGCATAAACGTATCTCTTACCCCATTAAACTATTCAAAACTATCCCAGCAAGTATTCTGACAGCCAAGTAATAAGCAGTAGTTGTAGGAGACTTATAGGTACGTAATGCCTTTTGGGTCCAAGGGAGACATTGTAAGGTCTAGAAAAAGTATTCCCATCGCGAGGCTGGTTTGAGCGCGTATTCTGGAAAATGTGGATTGCCTTACTAGTGCAATATGCTCAGCTATGCGATTTAAAACCCATATTGATTAATATGACAACTTTTTTAAAAATCCTACGACTGAGAACCGCCTCAAATAAAAATAAATATACTGAAACCTTAAATTTAATGATCTCCGTAAGTAGTTTTTTTTTTTTTGTGAGTTTAATGTTAGTTACCTACTGTAACAATAATTTTTGCATACCCATTATGGTTAAACATATAAACCTACCTATTACTGTATCAATACCTTGAATCTGGTAATGTTTAATGCAAATGAAGTTTATGATTTAAATAGTTCGTAAACAGCATACACATCTATACAATTTTCGATCTTAACTCAAAGCAATAAGGTCCTAGAAACAACTAGAATGTAGACATGTTTATGATCTAACAAGACCGATTCCCGACAGCTAGAAAGACTAGGCTCGCTCTAATGCACAGTCATGATGTGTTACCAGTGATAACATATGGCACTGAAACGTGTTCGTTTATTTGACACCTAGGGGCTGTCTATATATTACGTCATTTTAAAATAAGGGGGGTCTGACCATTGGATGACTATAGTCATTTTATTAGACGCGGAGGATCCATTCAAGGAATTAACAGGATGATAATTGGGGGGTCAAAAATGGACGACGTAATATATGGACATAACAGATAACTACAACTTAGAAAAGTTGAAAAACCCCCGACAATTTCATTTCAAAGTCCTATATCTCAAAAACGGCTGAACAGATTTTGATGAAACATGGCTAACAACACTGAATAAAATTATCTAGGACACAAAAAAAACTGCATTCAAATCGGTCCATCCGTTTGGGAGCTACGATACCACAGACAGATACACAGACAGACACGTTAAACTTATAACACCCCTCTTTTTTCGTCGGGGTTAAAAACATATCTCTAGTAGTGGGTATTATGTCATAAAATTTACCATTTGATTTTTTAACTTTTAAGGCCCTTGCAAAAAAGCAATACAATTCTTGCAAAGGTGAAAAACACCGTGTATAAGACCCTTGTGAACACAGAATAACGACTTGTTAGCAACTGCACAGAATCCGATCGGACATACTAAACTGCCCTAAAATAAACCTTATCTCTTTGCGCTAAGGTCGTTCAGTTGACGTCCAATCCAACGACTACACTTAATTAAACCGTATTGTCTCTACATAAGGCCTATAATTGGATACACACGTTTCATTTGTACGAGAGCGCATATCAAGTCTAAACTAGACCTTATGTCAATGAGATAAGGACGGTCGATGATAACCAGATCGATAGAATAATCGGAAACGGTGGTTCGAGGTAGTATTGATGACAGTTTAGCTGGAAATAAACAGCAGTTACGTGTCGCCAAGTGTTACATTTTAAATGACTTTTATATCCCATTCCGAGTACAATTAGCTGCTAACGCTTTATGTCGCGTCGCGCGCGATTCAGCGACTATTGTGGGACTAACGCACGTGGCGAGAAAATCAACCCCCCTCTTTCTGTCCTAAAATGGCAGGGAGACCGAAAAAAAAAAAAAAAAAAGGAGTTGCTAAGTCGTGCGTCAAGTTGTACTTTGGCTGTCTCTTTCGCACTGTGCATATTTTAGGAGTGTAGATTTTCTCATCTCTCGTCGCGTCGCGACGTCAGTTATGCTAGCTTCGCTGTAATACTGCCACAGCAATTTTGCCGGAAACTACAGTCGATTCATAAATATACGTACGTTACCAAAGGTTCAAAATTTACTTAAGACCTTAATAATAAGGTCGTGTGCACATATTTTTGACAATAAAAAAAAAGATAGTGCGACCTAGGCCTACAAGTTTGTATGATTCGCACTGGAAACGTGGTATTTCGCATCCTAAAGGAACATACTCGTAACGTCAATATTTCACCGCATGTTTGAGACGCAAATTTTTAACATTCACGAACAGACCATATTAGTGCAATCGATACATTAATACATCTCAACAGTTTTCTTGCCGGCTCGTGATCTCGCCTCATTCCGATCTCATGACGCGACTCATGCGCATGCAAATCGAGCACAATGTGACAATCACAATATCAATTCATTTACCACGCACTCGAAAATTAAGCACTCGAGTTATTGTTTCAACATAATTCCTCGAACATGCAATGAAATTGAACCTTAAGGGGCTCCCATAATTGGCGTATGGGTACGTACCTTCGATCTGAATCTCTTAGTTTTCTTAGGTTTTTTGTAGCTTATTATGTTAACAACAACGGCTTTAAGCAATATAGTATCCCATATTTACTTCAAAGTTCATTGTTTTCGAGATATTTGGCATCAAAGTTGAACCATTTTAGGCCAAAAAACCGGTTTCTGGCCATAACTTTTGTGTTAATTGGATTAAAATGAAAACCCTGGACCAGTTTTTAGGGACGTCACAGACGAACCCAAATATGTAGATTTCGTATGTGTTAGATCTTTCACGTCAATAGAAATACAAAATAAGTGTTATTTTAGACAATGTTTAAAAAGATCATACAAAATTAAGTATTCATTAGTTTCAAAATCCGGTAGACCAAAATGGAGATAAAAGATTGAAGAACCGATAACCGTTTGATTTATACTTCTATCTGTAGTGCAAAAGTAGGAGATACGATACAAAGCTTGTCAAAAATCGATGGAAACCTCGGGTAGACCCTTAAGATTTTTTAAATGGCTAAACGCCATGATGTTGCGTCAGCATCACCAATTGAAGATGAAACAAGATTTTATTCTACTGTTATGTCGGCGTTGATTTATATACCCATGCCGAATTCCAGTTTTTAACCACCGACGAAAAAAGAGGGGTGGTATAAGTTTAACGAGTCTGTCTGTGTATTTATTTATTTATTTATTGAAAAAAACAGGTTACATAACATTACAGTGTAAGCACCAATGCGTCATGAACCGAACAATGTTTATTTAGAGGGCGAAACGGCGTGGCCCCGTTTGTATCCCGTGCCCGTGGTGTATCTGTGTATGTCTGTGGTATAGTCTGGTATCGTAGCTCCCAAACGGATGGACCGATGTGAATGCGGTTTTTATTGTGACACAGATAATTTTATCTCGACTATTCTTGGCCATGTTTCATCAAAATCTGTTCAGCCGTTTTTGAGATATTGGACTTGGAAAGGAAAATGTCGGGGGGTTTTCAACTTTTCTAAGTTGTATGCATTATCTAGTAAATAGTATAGCTTACTGACTTAAGCCGCAGACGGACAGACGGACATGGCGAAACTATAAGGAACCTTGTCGACTACGGAACCCTAAGAAAAGACGATCACTTTGCAGGCCTAAATCTTCAATTTTATATGTTTTTTTTTTTTGTATGACCTCTCTTCTCGCCGCTTCTGTACGTCCAGCACAACTTGTTGACAAGTCGCTTCGCGCGCGACTGAGCGCCTCACTTCTGTTGAGTAAGAGACCCGTATTCGTCTCTATCAACAACGAATCCTCAATTAAATAAGGCGACGTATCGGTGTCTGCTTGCCATCAGACCGTATGTTTGTTTGCCACCGTCGTAGTATTAAAAATCCTAGTCGACATCAGGGCTGTTATTTTTTACGCGCTCACGCGCCACACCTCATCTATCAGGCATAACGAAACTAGACCTCTGCCTACGCTTAGTTATTATGGGGCTTCTAAACGGGCATCTTGCTCTAGCGTACAAAGTCAGCGTGAGACAGCAATAGTTGCCGGCCAGAAATTGCAGGAAAATGTGGCCCGTTTAGAAGCACCATTACGGATCGCGGCGTCAAGATACGTTTGTGGATGAGCTTAAAACCAGTTACAGAATAGCAGGACAGTAATCGCTTGTGTTTGAATGTTTGTCTTGTCTTCTAGGAATCATCTCGGATATCATAACAACTTACAATCGATTATTTTAATTGCTACCGCGTATTTATGGGAGCCATAACGATTTGTATCGATGATTCGTGACTTTATGTAACCAGTTAACCACTACCCCAGCCTAATTGCGAAACTTTGTCACCATCGTCAGTTACTTTCGTTTGATATTGACATTGCATTCACACTTTCATGGTATGACAATGATAATTTCTTATTTTTAATTGCTATTACTACTGTTTTTATTATTTCAAACCTTGACTACTATTATTTTCTCTCTTTTGACATTTTATTAAATCAATGACATGCGATGAGCGTATCTATCTAATATTGTGCGCCTTATATTGGCTGATTGTTACGAACTTTAAAATTACTGTTACCATATATATAATCACTCACATTCGAACAATAAATATTTGACTTTGACTTTGATATTTATTTGTTGACTAGCTTCCGCCCGCGACTTCGTCTGCGTGGACCCGGGCTACAAACTATCATATATTTTAATCCAGGCTATAAACTACCTTCGTGCAAAACTGCATAGAAATCGGTGGAGCCGTTTAAGCGTGGTTGCGAAACAAACATCTAACAAACATTTGCATTTATAGTAGGATTTACTTCAACTTTATTTTAAAGTAAGAAGTAAGTAGTTCATATAAACAATAGGCGAACTTGATGTCATAAGGCATTCTCCACCAGTCCCCCTAGGTAAAACAGAGACCTATGTCCGTGAGAGCTTGGCTGAGGAATAACACAGGGTGGAAACTGAATTCCATTTGGGAGCTACAATGCCACTAACAGACACATAGGTATACATGTTAAACTTAAATATAACTCCAAGAACACCCTTCTTTTGCGACGGGGGTTGAATAATAGACTAACAAACATACCAACCCACGGACAACTCACCACTAGGGGTGAAATGGTAGGGATATGCGGAAAATAATCCATTTGACATAAATAAGTAGGGCTAGGTGGAAAAATATAATACCAGTAGAAATAATTGGAAAAACATTCCACGTGTCCCACTGGGGGGGAAATCGCAGTAGGGAAATGTGGAATAGGCGAATCTTCGACCCTCAAAGCAAGTCAATTCCTAAACCTACTTAAAACCTAGCTCTAGATGAAAGGATAAAGTAATTAAACCTACACAGAGTGGAAAGGACTGAGTGCACAAAGCGATGTGATCTAGGTATTCAGCGGCGACCTAGATTCCCGTCAAAGGCTTTTAACGGGCGAAATTGGAGACTTTCATATCATATAGTGCGGTTTTGCTGGTGTAGACTGTAGTTCTGTTTAAGCACAGACTATATAATGGTACTACACGTACAGATAAATGTTAACATATCCCCTGTTACGAGCTTAAACGTGGCTATCCCTTTCTATTGCATGCAACCCCCTGCACGGCTATCACGGCGCGCGAGCTCTCGATTTAACTCGCACCATACCTCTCTTTCTAAGTGTTCAAATAAGAGAGAGATGGATAGTGCCAGAAAAATCGAGTGAGCTCGCGCGCCGTTGCGTGATAGTCGTGCTGAAGCCGGTAGGTATACTTGTAGTGGCGCGACCAAATCACGGAGTGAGCCGCCCCTGAGGCCCGCGAACCAAAACGAACTTCGTTCGTGTATCTCCCTCTATGTCGCTCGAATTAGCAAGTGCGACAGAAGGAGACACAGGAACGAACTCCGTTTCGCGATAGCGGCCCTAGAATTGACAACATTTCATTTTTTTTAATGGTCTGTTATATGATTTAGTTAGATTACATTTTAAGGTATACGTGTTTTTTTTCATTTCTCCCTATATGTATATTTTCATTCAAACAGATCAAAATTAAAAGTACTGAATTCCAATAGGTCGTAAGTAAAATATGACGTCATTATTATGTCTCTCTATGGCACCTTTCCACATCTTTCACTAACAGACGTAGGAATGACGTCACGCACGGGGTATACCGCGTTTTACAGATTTTAGTGATTTTCTCCGAAACGAGTAAGAATAAAAATGGGAAAACCACTAAATTACGTT
This sequence comes from Epinotia demarniana, assembly GCA_945867215.1. Classification (NCBI taxonomy): domain Eukaryota; kingdom Metazoa; phylum Arthropoda; class Insecta; order Lepidoptera; family Tortricidae; genus Epinotia; species Epinotia demarniana. The sequence continues at coordinate 9,895,285 of OX244285.1, forward strand.
CAGATAAGATAATTACCGAAATGGTTTTCGATTCAGGCATCATTACATATTTTGAAATGTTGACAATTCCCTCAATGGTAGCCGAGTCACCTCATAAATCGCGCCAGTATACAAGGTGCATATGCATTGAATAAGCTCTAGGCGAACGGTCAGATGACCTACATAGACTTAGGTTCTATCACGTTTCTCTTTAGAAATCCCTTGCTAGGTTCATTAGGTCATGTTCAAGCTAAATGGTAAACTGTAAATGTATAAACTTATCTTCTACCGGCCACCATTATCATTCTCTTAGCGATTTCCGGTCGTGTCCCAATGGAACCCGGGGTCCTCAGATCTAAACTTTTAGCCACCTTACAAAAAATTGCCCATGAAATTTTAATGAGCTATGATGGGTGATTCAAATTACTTTTATCGTATAGGCAGACCGCTTTACACAGTCCTCCATTAGGCACTTTGTTTTTTTATACCACTGTGACAAACTGAATGTCAGCGTGTCTGGTAAGCAGACGGCATAGCCCGTTGGCGTTTGTTACTCACCGGTGCTGTGCTTCATTGATTTTGATATAGATTTAAGATTTGAGTCGTGTCGACAACTTGAGAAAATATACAGCTCCTTTACTCTTCGCAGACCTCGAGAGCTCTGGCGACCTTACCAACAAGAACAAATCACATATATACTGAACAAGTAGTATATGACTGCGCGACGTCCAATAGTTTCACCCAGATGATTATATTGGACGAATATGTCCAGTGAGATCACCCTGGTGATCCTATTGGATGCCATGTCCAGCATGATCCTCTGGGTGATTTTAGTGGACATATCCAGTAGGATCCAGAGGATCGTGCTGGATATGGACCTGGGTGATCTCAAAAGACATATTCGTCTAATACGATCATATGGGTGATCGGGTCAGGTGCGCCCCGGTTGGCCTCCTGCACGTCGCCAGCGCCCTGTTATCGTGATACGTCAACCTGCGCGCTGCGTAGCCGAGGACTAAGTTAAGCGGTCGACTTATATCTGTACCTCTCTACAGAAATCTCAAGGTTCCTCCGACTACTACATACATGTGTGTTTGATGCGTTACATGCATACTAAGGTGCTCCAATATTAATGTATTCATCGCTCAAATAAAGTGTCACTTATATAAGGCAATAGCTGCAGACCTTTTAAGTCGTCTATAAATACCAGTCTGACAGATTAGGCTATCCGCCTTTTTAGTTGAGCTGCTAAGCAATTATAACACACCTTTTAACTTGTGTTAGAATGTTAGACATGTTTTACTATATCAAAGGTGGCAAACGAGTGCACGGTAAGGAATACAGGTTTAGGACACTCCTTTTCGTCGTGGTGATCATGTTCGGTGGTGGCAGCAAGAAGTTAAGGTTGCTAGGTTACTTTTGGAACCAGCAATGTACGCAGAATTGTCGTTGTCAGGAGGAGAAATAGGGCCCTGGTAGTCAGCAAGGTCGCCAGAGCTCCCGAGGAAGTGGGCTCTGGCTGTGACAAAACAACGTCATCATCATTTTCAGCCTACAATTTCAACGTATCGCCAAATTAATAAAGGGTCGGCAGCGCGTTTTGCCACCGACGTAGTATTAGAATTAGAAAAAGCACGATACATGCCTCGAGTTTTATAACGCCTATACCGCAACATTATTATATCCACCCTATTTAACCTGATTCCTACATATAAGGCGTTGGCGCCGCTCCCCGCTCACGTCGCCAAACTAACCTGGCCCGCGTCCAACGCTGCATCTTCAAATTGATTCAATAACCTCCAACTTATGAGAACAATTGAGATTTACGCTGCGGATATTTAAAGGTACGTTAATTGTTGAAATGACTGGTGGTCTGTTTGTAAGACTAGAAACACAGTAGCCATTAGCCAAACCCTATTATTGATGGCTGCTGAAATTCCCCGAGTGGCTTCAAATAGCACCATCATATTTCTACCATTGTAACGGCCGAAGCGCACTGACAGCGGTGGCGGAGCGGCGCGGTGCGGTGCGGAGGCAGTACCGGTTGTAATGTTCGAGCTAATAACTATGAAACGAGCCGCACAGAGCGGCGCGGCGCGGCGCGGCGCGGTTTTCTGTACGGACCCTTCCGTATTAGCTCGAACATTACAACCGGTACCGCCTCCGCACCGCGCCGCGCCGCCCCGCCACCGCTCTCTGTGCGTTTGCAGCTTAAGATCCAATTTTCTCGAACTTTAAACCTTTACTTGCTAGAAGTAACACTGAGAAAAAAAATGTCATGCTCGGCCTATCCCTTTGGGAATTCAGGCGTGAGTTTATGTATATCCTGTGTAAGTAGAAAGGACATTTTCGGCGTTTTAACGACCGCTTTAGCCTAGTTGGTAGTGACCCTGTCTACGAAGCAAGAGGTCCCAGGTTCGAATCCCGGTAAGGGCATTTATTTGTGTGATGAACACGATTATTTGTTCCTGAGTCATGTATGTTTTTTATATATTTAAGTATTTATTTATAGATTACAAGTATGTTTATCGTCGTCTAATACCCAAAGTTCAAGCTTTGCTTAGTTTGGGACTAGGCCAATTTGTGTAAGATTGTCCCCTAATATTGAAGTATTGAAGATTATTGTTACCTTTATATTTAAAACATCCTCTAGAGTCGCAAGCGTTCATAGACTATGGTGTCCCCAGTTCACTCTTTGAAGTCTTTGAGGGAATGCTTTCGTGGCAGAACTCATATTATATCCATAATTCCACCAGGATGTACTCTCTCATAACTCCACTTCTCTGAAGCTAAAGCATGTGCCCCAGTTAAATAAACCCCTCCAAAACTCGTATACTAACGAAACTCCTATAAAAATTCCCCAAATGGTATACCATATAAAAAGCCGTCGTCCCACAAGGCGACATGTTGGGTGCAAAAAGTAATTTAGCTCGCCGACCTGCATTCTTAGTCCGGCCCTTTGGGCAGGCCCGTCCTAAATTTACCCTTTAGTGGTAAGCTTAACTTTGGCAAGGACAAATACAGTTAAGAGTGCTAGGATTAAGATATCCATGAGCCGCAGAGTCAAGTCACGAAGTATCAAAATAAGTCCTTTCTTGAAGTCAATAATAGACTTTTCACACCTTTCATTCGGAAAAGTATTAAGTTTTGCTCCACGACGAGAGGGACCAAAACGCTACTTTTCTGTTCAAGCTACTTTTTTAATTTATACATTGGCATTGGAGCATTTGTACGCAATGTGCCAATTGAACACAGATGTTAATAAAATAATCGATTGTAATTTCACCGTATTAGTAATAAAAATTAAGATAATTTAGATATATTTTAACAATAGCTTTTTTTAATTTCCTCATAGTCGGTGTGAAAAATAGTGTGTCACTCGGTAGCAAAATTATTTTCGTCTCGGGCGTAAACACTTGTATCCCTCACTACGCTCAGGATCCTACGTGTCCTATCCTATTGTAGGACCTCTCGCTACGTTCAGGATTCAATACACCGCCCTCGCCGTAAATATACCTTTTTGCTCCCTTGTGACACAAATAACTATTCTTTATTTCTTGCAAATAAGTCGCCTTTCTTGAAGTCAATATAGTCTTTCTTTCAAAAAAGTCGTCTTTTTGTAGCCGAGTCCTTAAGAGCGTGTATAGAATGATTTCATCGCATAAAAAATATAAAACGTGAGGCTGTTTATGCGGATTAAACGTCCAGTAAAAAAAATTGGTTTTATAGTCTTTGGCAATGCGCACACGAAAGATGCGAAGCATATCTGTATGACACTCATAGACGATTTTTTGTGCATCATCATCGGTCTATATTTGTGTAACAAATTGAGTCACAGGTAACATTCATATTTATTTAAATCAGACAACAAAGGCCTCTATTACAAATACCTTAAAGACTAACATATATCTCTGTCTATATTAAAAACTCCAAAAACACAACAACAGCGATGCGTTGCGCGATTTCGTGGTGTCTTGTAACCAACCGCGGAAACGGCGGAATTTAACTCCCTTCGGCCAAAATTCTTCCTTAGTGAAGGTTGATAGATGGTCTGTTGGAACTCTCACCACAAAAGGAATACACTTCACTATGGTTACCTATCCGAATCCCTAAATATTGTTTCCCAAAAAGTCATAATTGAGGCCATTGGCATTTTCAGGATTATTACAAAACTAACCTAACCTCCTTGGGTTCTGCTCGGTAAGCAAGCGGTAAAAGAAATTCAAAACGTTTACGGTATTCGACAAAATTGGCTCAATTCAATCAATTGGCTATTGGCAATTAATTGGTTAAGCGAAGATGCTAGTTTTTTAAAGTGATTTGTAACAATAGGGGTGACATTATCATAACGGATAAAACCCCTTTACCAATAAATAAAGATTTAAAAGAAAATTGGCTTTTTGCCGAAATGAAAAATCCGGAAAAACGATACAGTTGGGAAATGAAATTTAGTGATTGCGATAGGATACCCTTCACTATGATGATTTTCATTATGTGTGTCTGGAGTTTTGCCAAATATATTATATCACCGCAATTACAAGATGTTCTGATAATAAAATGTGAAAAGTCGTAGTAGGTTTGGAACAATTTCGGAGATTGGCCAATGTTAAACCTTGGACTTCAACACTAGGCTAACGTAGCTTTCCGCTATCTACTATGGACACTAATGGCTACCATTTTCCATGCCATAAAACACTGCCAGTATCTAGTTCAAAGTGTTCAAACGTAGTCCGATCTGGTAAATACGTAATGTGTCATTGGCGTCGGGCAATAGAAAGCGGCAAATTACATGGCGTCCTATCGATTATGATTCAGACCTTCTTCAAATATGCACTTAGTCCGTTCCCCGATAGCAATGGCTATTTCTACTCGAGAGCAAAAGTTTCGGGTCACTAGCATTTACTTCAATATCTTGAAAACGAATAAAGCTATCGTATTGAAATAAATTGAACCTTATAGACAATTTAATAATCCTTCGTTACACGTATAAAAACTTATGGGTTGGCGTGAAGTAATGGCATTAAAAAAGTTATAAACATAATGATCCCTTTTTTTCAAATCAGAACTTCTAATTTTCGCAACTGTTATTGCTTTTGTTTTTGTTCTGTCATAAAATGTATTTATAAGAAGTCTTCCAGGTATCCAATAGTCATTATTAAAGTAGTAATTATGTCACCCACACCTCAGGAATGTACGAGAATCCTCACGAGCCTGGAAAATGGGAGCAGTCAGCGAGAAACAGCAAGAATAGTCGGTGTATCGTTGTCTACAGTTCAGCGTGTTCGCCAGCTGTTTCTAGAAACTGGTTCGAACCTACGCAGACCAACAACAGGCAGACCCAGGTGTACGACGGCACGGGAAAATCGATATCTAGTCAACTCTATGCTGCGAAATCGGTTTCTTACGGGAACAGCACTGACTCATCATTTTTTAGGGCTTGGTAGAAGCAACCCTTCTGCTTGGACTGTAAGACGGCGACTTGCTGAAGGTAATTTGAAACCATTTAGACCCGCAAATGTTCCGAAACTCGAGAGGCACCATCGTATAGCAAGACGAATTTATGCACGCGAACACTCGCATTGGACGATTGAAAATTGGTCAAATGTCGGGTTCCCGGACGAATCAAAATTTATGCTGTATACACACGACGGAAGGGCAAAGGTGTACAGAAGACCAGGAGAAAGATTTATGCAAGCCTGTATTGAAGAAAAGGTGGCATACGGTGGTGGTTCGGTACTCGTGTGGGCTGGAATTTCTGCGGAAAGCCGAACAGAGCTTGTACTGATCGAAAACGGTACTCTTAATGGCGTAAGATACGTGGATGAAATCCTCAACGAGCACGTCGGTCCATTTATGGCAAGACTTGGTGAGAATGCCATCTTCATGCACGATAACGCCCGTCCCCACACTGCTCGTGTAGTGCAAGACTAGACCAGCACGTAGCCCCGACCTCAACCCGATCGAGCACGCCTGGGCCGAGCTCGGACGACGTGTAAGACAACGAGATCCTCCTTTAATTACGCTTCGTGACTTAAAATATGCATTGGTAGAGGAATGGGAGAACATTCCCCAACAGTGATTCAGAAACTTGGTGTACAGCATGCCGAATCGCATTGCAGCAGTCCAGACAGCACGTGGGGGTAATACCAAGTACTAAACTGTGTTAAAACTACTTGTAAATATAAAAAGTTCAATATTTTCAGTTTTGGTTTTGCAAGCAAAATGACGCCATTTTGAATTTGTCGTTTTAAACATAATAAAATAAATGGTCAGTAGTAAAAGTAATGCATTTTATTTTAGTTACATTAAATTGTCTATAAGGTTCAATTTATTTCAATACGATAGCTTTATTCGTTTTCAAGATATTGAAGTAAATGCTAGTGACCCGAAAATTTTGCTATCGAGTGTAGAGTAATCTGAACTACTTCCATACCTTTACTATTACCTCCTGTCTATCTGTTAGTCACCTTTTCATTAAGTCCCTGGGCGATCGAGCTCTGATCTGGTGAAAATAGAGAAACCGAGTTTTTCCAAAAATTTGACCCACCTAGATCAATTATACGCCCCCGTAAATTTAATTCAAATCGTTAAAGCCGTTTTCCAGAACACATATTTATGCTCAGACACAAATTGCTTCGTTTAATAGTCTAGGACAGTTTCAGCCTGTAGGTCGCGACCCCTAGGGGAAGCGTGAAGCCATCTAAAGGGTGTCGCGGCTGCTCACATGTTTAACAAGCTTTTATTTAACTTGCCCTGTTAGTATGGGACAAATCTTGCGAGTTAAATTTGACCCACTTCCCGGTGTCCGATTGAGCTGAAATTTTGGGTATAAGTATAGTTAGGATGACAATTCAATATTATGCTACCATTGAGCTGATCTGATGATGGAGACAGAAGGTGGTCATGGGCATTGTTAGTATGTATGGGACAAATCTTGCAAGTTAAATTTGACCCCCTTCCCGGTGACCGATTGAGCTCAAATTTTGGGTGTAATTATAGTTTGGATGACAATTCAATATAATGTTGTTGTATTTTAAATCCATGGATCAATTACTCGAAGAGTACATCTAAATGTCTATATTATGGTACCATCGAGCTGATCTGATGATGAAAACAGAAGGTGCCCATGGGAATTGTTAGTAAGTATGGGACAAATCTTGCTAGTTAAATTTGACCCACTTCCTGGTGACCAATTGAGCTGAAATTTTGGGTATAAGTATATTGGATGACAATTCAATATTATGGTACCGTCGAGCTGATCTGATGATGGAGACAGAAGGTGCCCATGGGAATTGTTAGTAGGTATGGGACAAATCTTGCAAGTTAAATTTGACCCACTTCCCGGTGACCGATTGAGCTCAAATTTTGGGTGTAAGTATAGTTTGGATGACAATTCAATATTATGGTACCATCGAGCTGATCTGATGATGGAAACAGAAGGTGCCTATGGGATTTGTTAGTAAGTATAGGACAAATCTTGCAAGTTAAGTTTGACCCACTTCCCGGTGACCGATTGAGCTGAAATTTTGGGTATAAGTATAGTTTGGATGACAATTCAATATTATGGTACCATCGAGCTGATCTGATGATGGAGACAGAAGGTGGCCATGGTAATTCAGTACTTAACAGACGTAATCCCGTTGAGTTTGGGTTCGTTAGAATCGTCTCAATGAGTAGTTAATGGTATACAAAAAGTACAGTCGGCAAGTCAAAGTGCTGTAAGCATTTTTGAAGCTGATAATAATTCTTATTTTTTGACATGTATGCAAAGTAATGTAATTTTTTATCATATAATAATTAATCTAATCTGAGGGTATCTGTGAGTAATCTAATAGCATTTACATATGCTATTAGACTATCAAGCCGATTAACGAGTATAGCGGATGAAGTCGCGGGTGAAAGTTGGTTTTTTACAGAATAACGAATGTTTTTTTTTATAAACAACGACGGTGGCAAACAAGCGTACGGCCCTGATGGTAAGCGGACACCGCAGCCTATAGACGCTTGCAACACCAAAGGAGCATCAAGGGCATTGCCCCCCCTTGATATGTTTGAGGATTCGCCGTGTTGACAGCTGAAGGAACAAGTTCCCTCGCTCTCAACACAACGCATCCTCGGGAGCTCTGGCGACCTTGCTCACCTCCAGGAACACGACACTACTACAGAGCAAGTAGTAGTGTTATTATGGCTGTGGTCTTCTGTTTATGAACATAAGGTGTACAGTCGCAGGCGCAGTTCTTTACTATTCGACGAAACTGGGACAAGGTTCGTGGCTTTCCAATTGTGTTGTCTTGTTTGATATTGATGCATTAATTAAGGTAACTTATGATTTATAGTATTATGTCCTGAATTTGTCTCTACCAGTGAACCTAGTGGGCCACGGAGTTGACGATCCCGGGTTCGAATCCCGGTAAAAGCAAATATTTGTGTGATGAGCACGAATGAAGAGCCGACCGATGGCCGTTGGGGCAGAAAGGTTCTTGGGTGGAGACGACGAAAGACGCAGCGTGGGTAACTCACAAGGTGGACTGATAACCTGGTAAAGGTCGCGGTAGTCCGCTGGATGCGGGCGGAAGACCGATCACTTTGTCACTCTTCGGGGGCCTATGTCCAGCAGTGGATGAGCATGAATATTTGGTCCTCGTGTTCTCTACGTTATGTATTTAAGTATTTCTATTTTTTAACCCCGGACGCAAAGAGAGGGGGTGTTATAAGTTTAACGTGTCTGTGTATCTGTATGTGGTATCGTAGCTCCCAAACGGATGGATCGATTTGAATGCAGTTTTTTCTGTGTCATAGATAATTTTATCCCGAATGTTCTTAGCCATGTTTCATAAAAATCTGTGCAGCCGTTTTTGAGTTATTGGATTTTGAAATAAAAATGTCGGGGGTTTTTTAACTTTTCTAAGTTGTAATTATTATATCTGTTAAATATATCCTCGTCTAGTCTAGTACCTACCCACAACACAATCTTGTTAACTGTACTTTAACAACACTTGTTAACAATGAAGGTGATTTACATTATATTTACAGAGAAATCTCGGCTGGTATTAAATACGAAAACGGATTCAATCGTTCGATCGATTCTGATCATAACAGGCATAAAAATGTTCACATGTAAGTAGTAGGTAACTCACGCGTTTGGCAATGTCCGAATCATGACCAATCATTAAATCACCCAAGCGAAGCCGTTAAAAATAACCCATCGGAACACATCTGTCCAAGTACAACAAACCTTTTAAAAAGCTATGCGCAGCGATAATGACCGGTGAATCAGCAAAACACACATCATTTAAAAAGGTCACCAAACACACCCAAGTACGCACACCGGCGTACTTTTAAAACCGACAGGGTAACACTTCAAAAAAGATGACCCGTCTTGTCTGTGGAATGCAGTGCGACAAATTTGAGATGATCGCGTCAGTACGCGGTTTCCGATCACGATCTGGCTATTCCACGCATCAGGGTAATATTAAACAAACGTCCAAGGCGCGGTGCGAATGCAATTATTTTGCTCGATCCGCCATTTCGAACGACGATGTTCCAAATTCGAACGTCGTTTGGAATCGCGAATTCAATTGTTTTTGTTTTTAAATAAATGGCCTTTGTTGCCAGTAAGCAGTGATGTAACTTTAACTTATCGGTTTACTCATTATGAATGAAAGATAATATAATTGTTTACGCGTATGTATATAGAATGGGTTTTATCGGAATAAAAACGTGTTGTAAATTGTAATTGTAAGGCCATGCACTGCTGAGGTAGATAAATACAGAGAGCGTTTCCTTTGTCTAGAACAAGTTATGTATTTAGGCGTTTAACTTATGCAAAACGGCATGCAGGTTACAAGAATGACAAAGTTATTAGTGTATACATATTCATAGCGGTTAAGTAATTTTACTAAGTAACCAAAACAAGCTAAAATCCCATTTAAACTTTCCTTTCGATAATAACCGGTTTAATACAGGTTTTCTGATGAATTAGCTTTTAGATAAAGTATAAACGACGATTATGACATCACAACATGCCAAGATAAGAGAATAAGTGTAACATTATCAATGATTCAACAATGCTTATGAATGAAATGCATTCAAACTATTTATAGATAAAGAAAACATTCCATTTTCAAAATACTCAATACATTTATCGGTTATTGCGGCACTATTAAAAATTCGCGCAGCGTTCGAAAATCGAATCCGTAATTCGAATTAAGAGCGGTCCGGCAACTAAAATTATTGATTTAGTTACAAAACAACAAAAGATAAAGGACGCCGTCCCCCCGCGCCGAATCGATGCCAATGATAATTGAATCACTCACCTTTGATACAATCCAGTGCACTGCACTACACAACACACTAGGACACTGTAGCACTGGTATTTTTACCGTTTTTCACTGGTTTTAGTGGTTAATTAGTGGTATTTTGAGCGGGTGTACGCGAGACGCGCACAGCTCGGCGGTTAGCGGCAAGATGGCCGGGGGCCCCCGCTCCCCGCTCGTACGTGCAATGAAAGATAGGTAGTCGGTACGCACGGGCGAGGCGGGACGGGGATACGTCGCGAGATATATCGCGGCGCGGGACATGAGCTATCGAGATCGCGTCATTCCGATCGCTTTATCTGGTTCATCCTAGGTAATATCAACAGCCAGGGTCAAAAATACACCATTACCTTCGGGTCGCTACGCTACAGTGTCGAAGGAGAAAAAGTGCAGAGTACCTAACTGCATACAATTCTGTTACTAGAACTAACCCCCCTGATTATTCAGGCTCTCTATAGTATTGTTGAGAATATTTAATATAATTTATTGAATCAGGCGTTACTTTGCGGAAGTCCATGATATATTAGGAGAACAATATTTCTTTGCTATTCCGCTAAAAATAATAATTCCGCTTTTTTTTTAGCGGAATAGCAAAGAAATATTGTTCTCCTAATATTTAATATGGCAGACTTTTTATAAAGCTGACATTAGATTTGGAACCCTTTACCTTCGAGAGTAGAGTTGCTTTTTGATTGGATCACTTTGAAGCAATTCGGCCAACTCAAATAATCTAAAGTAAAAATTAAAGTATAAACTGACCTTATTCAAGGAGCGTGCTACATTTTTAACAACCTTGTATGTATTTATTAACGGAAAGGAGATTTGTTAAATGATGTTCGTTAAGAGGTTAATGAGACATGGACGCTCACAAAGGAGGCTGTGCATAAAGTACGGGTAGCACAGTGAGCCATGGAGCGCGCCATGCTCGGCATTAACCTACAAGATCGAGTGAGGAATACTGAGATCCGACGTCGCACTAAGGTGCGTGACGTCGGAGAAGTCATAACGAAACTCAAATGGAGTTGGGCGGGACATATTTCCAGGCAGCGTGACGGTAGATGGACCAAAACGTTAACGGATTGGTGGCCACTTACAGGAAAAAGAAGCGTCGGTCGTCCACCAACATGATGGGTTGACGACGTGAAAAAGACCGCGGGTCATTTCTGGATGAGACTAGCACGGGACCGGGATAAGTGGCGTACTCGAAGAGAGGCTTATGCTCAGCAGTGGGCGATTGAAGGCTGAAAATGATGATGATGATGATGAAGAGGTTAATTTAATCATAGAATTGTTGTACTGTACGTTGCCCAAAATATATTTTCATATAGATGGTGGAGATTGGAGCACGAACATTATACCTGAGTGTATGTTGCGCATTTTGTTGTTTAAGCTAGACGGTATTACCAGTAGAGTACCATTAAATTAAGTTAATGTGATGTCACAATCTAAAATTTTAGACGCAATTTTTATGTAATGTGGCCGTCAATTTAATTTGCTAATTATGTAAACAAACCGCCATATTTAAATTTAATTGTAATATGGCAGTTTGTTCACATAGTTAGCAAATTCAATTGACGGCTATTTTAATATCAGGTCTTGAAATCCAGGAATTATTCATTTTTCCAACCCAGTATAAACAATCTTTATCAATATCTTGGCTACGATATGGCAAACAAATTTGATTTGCGCACAAATTCATAAATGAAACGCCATCGAAGTTCCGACGTTTGCGCCAGACTTACTAGTACTTATATGTGACTGTAGGTAGAATGTAGATGTCCCTTAATTATAAGGTAACCTGTCTGTATACAATTGTATTAAAAAAATTAAAAAAAACTCTATTACAGTTTTTAAAAAATCTCCAAAGGATCTATCGGCAGCTAGAACCCCGTCTGCGTGTCACCGGACATATCCCGCGACAGCGCGCCTCATCTGCCCACGACACTTTTCCCTTCACACCGCTTCGCCAGTCGAGATCGCCCCTCCTGTTCTCTGCCTAACCTTATACTATACTGCTCTCTTTACAACAGAAAAAAACACCAATTTTCCAAATTCGAATCGGACTCTCTCGCTCGTAAGACGCCGCCATTTTGATCGCAGATTACCAGCAGCGTTCGATGTTTAAAACCTAAATGCCCAACCGTCGCGCCGTTCCTACGGTTAACACAAACGTATTGCACACTATTTTAGGCTATTTTTTTCCGTTCTTTCCAACGGTGACAACGCCGGGCGCGTAAGTGGAGCGGTTTTCGTCAAAATGGCGGATTTTGACGAGGTTCGTCTGGGTTATTGTATCGATTGAGCGTGCTTTCTTTGCAGTGGCCGGTGTAAATGCTTGTTGTGGCGTTCGGTTGTCTCTTTCCGTAGCTACCTGGCCAGTTATAAGCGAAGATGGATAGATAAAGGCCGGTTTTAAATGCTCTCTGACAAGTTGATACAGAGGTTATATTCGCTTACATATCGGTTGTACTTACGATCTTTTAGAATCGGCGCAGTTATGCGTGTTTTAACAATGCTGCCTCCAATTCTGAATAGTCTTATGAGTGTTCGCAATATTAATAGACTTACAGCATGTTAAAATAATAACACAATAGTAATGCTTTCGGAACGATTGCCGGTTTTATAGCGTACGTACGCAAATTCTCACGAGTCTCACGACTACATTCCTGAATGGGGTAGTCAGACTAGTCAGAGAACTCTGGGCATTCGATGGGACAGTCAGCTGCATTATAATGTGCAAAGAAAACGCGGTTAAAAATATCTAACACATATTTATAAGTGGAGCGTGTGAGATTATGTTAGCTACCATTTCAAATATTATTAGTCTAGAAAACGCCGTCAGAAATATCTTAAGTTTAACTCTATTTAAATGATGTTAGAGTATATTTTTGTTCGCGCTTAGTACCTATAACGTTTTAAAATATTAAACGTACATTCAGTTTGACTGTCAATTATAAAAAAAAAATATTTACTTACAGCACTTAAAGAGAGACAAAGAAAAATGTAAATAGTTCATTTCTTGTTACAAAATCCAAGTAATGAACCCACGTGGAAAGTAAATCTGCCTGTCTGTTTGTCACGGTTAAACCGCTAAACTGATGTAGATGAAATCACACTATCCCGGTAACATACCCTGAGAATTATTCTTTTCAAATTTTCTTTATAACTACGCCAAGATAAAAGAATACTCAGCTAAGATGCAGGTAAAAAAAATCATTATTAATATGGATTAGGGTATATTGTCATATAATGGGGAAATGCCCTAATGCAAAATTTTACTTAAATTGCTACATTCCCTTGTTTTGAATGATAAGAATAACCGAATTCGCATTTTTGACTAGGAATCACGCAAACTAAAAAAGTGAGCGCTTATTAACCCCTTACCGCATGAATTAAAAAGGATTGAATTAAAAAAAAAAACAGAATGTATCTTTATTGAGTATTTGTAATAGTTTTTAATGATTTTTATTTTTTTGCTTTAAGTATATAGAAATTACAAAATAATGCCATATATGGCTTTAGATGCGTTGCAGTGAAATAATTTTTAGTCATATTTGGCTTCATATGCAATCAAGCTTTGTCGCGTATGATGGTTATCATTATGATTGAACTTTAGTTACATTCTGTGAAAATCTGTAAAACAGTTACGTTTGTCACTAAAACATAAATATACTAACCATTTCTCACACTTTGTAAAATAACGGTATTTCCACATTTTTTGCAATGCTGACGAATATTTTTCGTCCGAATGGGAAAATGGTGAACATTATAGCAACGAACCGCTTTAGCTCAATTCGATCGTTAGTTAAAAGAAACTTGAAAATATTTGCTGGTATTTCTAATTCTTTTATAAATTGTGGTTTGATTCCACTTTTTCATTTTTTTACCGCCTTCAAATAAAAAAACGAGGTTGTCAATTCGGTTGTATTTTTTGTTTTTAAGTATGTTTCCAGGTGGGTCCCATTTAAAAAAAACAGTTGGATGATGATGATGATGATCCATGAGGAATTGAGGGAACTCCTCAATTTTATTAGGCACGCATGTAGTGATTTTGGTATTTTCTATTTGCAATTTTATTCATAATATTCCATGCTCCATAAAACCGCGAAGGATTATTTTCTGAAATCAATAAGAAAAACCTTAATGCATGGGAAGCCAAATATGGCCTTTACAAAAACAAGATGAAAACATACGAATACTCTCAGACAGTAAATCGGTACTACAAGCACTGAGCAGTGACAACTTCACATCTAGCTTGATATACGAATGCCACCAAAATCTAACGGAGGTGTGCGCAGACAAAAACACCGTCACTGTACAATGGATCAAGGGGCACAGTGGCTCAAGAGGCAACGATGCAGCGGATGAACTGGCCAGGAAAGGCTCAGAAACAATGGCATACGGACCCGAACCAATCTTGCCCCTGCCACAAAGCTACATATACAACCAACTTGACCTATACACCAAAAACCTACACCAAAGACACTGGGAGGAGATAGACACATGCAGACAGACCAAAGAGATTCTGGCAAAACGCGACAACAAACTCACAACCACACTACTGAGGACACATAGAAACCAACTACGCAAGATAGTTGGAATTATAACAGGACACAACACTCTGAACAAACACCTCTACAACATAGGTATCACGGACAGCCCCATGTGCAGAGCGTGCATGGAGGCGGAGGAAACGACCAAACATATTCTACTGGACTGCAAGCAGGTAGAAGTATACAGGGAAAAGCACCTAGGGTCCCCGGAAACACTCCGGGACGCAGTCAAAAACATAAAGGCACTCACGAACTTTCTGGAGGAGCTGGGGTGGTTAGAGTAGCGCTACCCCATTTCACGCAAAATAGGCACGCTGGATGTCGATTTGCGGAAAAGAGCCCAGTATACTAACTAACTAACTAACTAAACAAGATGAAATCTATTACGAAAACATTCTCTACTTCAAAATACATCCGCAATATAAGTTACTGAATGTTTGAACTCTACGTTTATATTAAACTTCTAATGACACGGTTCAACTCACGTATTCAATGTCACTCCGGGCGACATGTTTCGAACTCTTCGGGAGTTCTTCTTCAGGATGAGTGTTCTCGCGGCGGTGTCGCTCGTAACACTCAGTCAGTGTTACGAGAAGAACTCCCGAAGAGTTCGAAACATGTCGCCCGGAGTGACATTGAATATGTGAGTTGAACCGTGTGATTAGAAGTTTTATTTTAACATGTCTCACGAAAGTTTAAATTCGGTCTACGTTTATATTTTAGTTATGTTATAATTACTCACCTTCATTTAGTTGTTTTTTAGCCAGTGAGTTTATCTATTTACTCCGCACGGCACCGATGTAACACACCTTACTTAACCTAACATTTTTATAAGAAATGACTTACCCACAGAAATAAAAAAAATACGTTGCGATTCACGGAAAGTGGCTTCTTACAAATGACGATTGTTTGCTCAAGAATCAATTAAATTATTATCTTACTATGGGACTAGGTCGATATGTGTAAGATTGTCCCCTTATATTTATTTATATTTATTTATTTATTTAAAAAAATGAATAATTTCGGTGATCAAATATGGCTTTCTATGCGGTAAGCGGTTAAATTGATTCACGGCAATCATCCATACTAATCCATACTAATATTACAAATGGGAAAGTGTATGTGTGTGTTTATTTGTTTGTTTGTCCGTCTTTCACGGCAAAACGTAGCGACGAATTGACGTGATTTTTTAAGTCGAGATAGTTGAAGGGTTGGAGAGTGACATAGGATAGTTTTTATCCCCGAAATCATCCCCTAAGGGGTTGAAATGGGGGGGGGTGGAAGTTTGTATGGAGCTGCGATATAAACGAGTTATCACGCGGACGGAGTCGCGGGCAGAAGCGAGTAATATTATAAAATTGGAACTACACGTCTAAACTTATCGAACGAGCGAGCATCGCGAACGAAGTTCTCCATTCCAGCTTGGCGGAACATTCTTTCGTATGTCCGGATGTCTCGCTGTCCGCCTCCACACTCCACAGGTCGCATTGCTCAACCGATTCACGTGAAATTTTGTAAGCAGGTTCGATAATAATATAACTTTTTTGGCGATTCCGTTTTTTTTTCAAACAGTCTTACGACCCATCTGATAGTATGTGGTCACCGTAGTCTATGGACACTTGCAAATTCAGGGGTGGTACAGGCGCTTCGCCGACCCTAATATAAACGCAAAAGTAGTTAGTTGTGTGTCTGTTGCCTTTTCACGCTTATCTAGATGAACCGATTGATATGAAATTTGGTATCTAGATATAGTCTGAGTCCCGGGGAAAGACATAGGATGGTTCTTATTCCGGAAATCATCCTTAAAACTGAAATAGGGGGCGGAAGTTTATTTAGATATAATATAAACGGGTTCCACGCTATATTTTTGACGACTCGTTTAACCTGGTGGGGTCACTCTGGCCTACGAAGCTGACGGTCCTGGGTTCGAAACCTGGCATGGGCAAATACTTGTGAGATCAGCAAGAATATTTGTTTCCGAGTTTTCGATGTTGTTTATGTATTAAATTTAAGTATTTATGTCTATTAAATCCATCGTCGTCTAGTATACCCAATAACACTAGCCTTATTAAGTCCCCCTATTCTGTAATTTGTTTTAAGCTCACCTCAACGCTCACCCGCAAATATATCTTGACACCGCGATGCGTAGTAACTAAGCGCAGGCAGAGCTCTAGGTTCGTGACGGGTGACCGGCGGCGTGAGCCGCATTTGCGCGTATAGATTGCCCCATATGCTGATTGTTGATATTGTAAATGCGAAAGTAGCTCTGTTTGTTACCTTCGCACAGTTAAACCGATGAACCGATTTTGATGATATTTGGTATGGAAATAGTTTGAGACATTGGTAAGGACATGGGATAGTTTTTATCCCGGAAATCATCCCTTAAAGGGATGAAAAGGGAGTGGAGATTACTATGGGAGTGCAATGTTGGTACTTTGCCTATCGTGTAGCATATGTGCTATTAGATTTTGTACATTATTAATCGCTTAAGGCGATTAACGAATCACGGACGATGTCACGGGCAAAGACTAGTAATAATATACCATTAGGCACACCATGTGTAATAAAGACAAAACCAATCACAACGCCAGTGTAACTCAAATAGGTCCGACGGACATTTATGAAGGGCAAAAGGAAAAAAACCATAATTATAGGTCATTAAATTAGTAAGTGTAAGTTAGTAAACCTTCGGGCCGTGTGCGCAAGGCTTAATTTACATTTACACCGGATGGGTCAGCCATCTTACTATTCTGAAAAACACCCACCTTATTGATTAACAAACGTACATGCAATGGAAACAAAACAAGCAATAGCTATGTCAACCTGTCAACCGGCGAAGCAACCAGGCAACGAAGACCCACGCCTTAACACCACTCTCCCCCCTTTAAACCCATAAAGCAGTGTAAAACATAGACACATGGAAGCTCAAGGAAAACTGGCCAGTAGCAAGGAGCAATGACCTTACGCGTACATACGTTTTCCATCAAGCCAGCACAAGGATGTCCATTTGTATCATTCTATAGAAATATGAACCATAATAATGTCGCATAAAGTCGTTTTTTGTAAGGAGTGGCGCGTTTTACAAGGTAACGGCTCTGCACTGTGTCCAATGGTGTTCGAATTTGGAATTCCTTCCTGCACGGTTTTGTGTAATATGTGGGATTTTGATAGAAAGAGACGTCGCGGGTTTAAGCGCAAATGTTCTAATTTCAAGTTTCACGCCATTCTAAAAAGTACTCTAGCACTTTATTAATAAGTCTGCATTCTTATTGCTATTGAATTAGAACTTGCTACGTTCAGGCTTGTAGTCGAAGTACTCGGTTTGCAAAGATTTCTTTGCGCGTGGGGGAAATGTGAAACTAATAATTTTACTACATTTTTGAGGTTTGCTTCGGAGGTGGTGGCTTTATAGACGGTAAATATAAGTTGGTATCATGTGTACTTTAGAAGTGGTACTGACATAGGTGATTAGTGTATCAACGATGGTTACGTTATGGATTATTTAAAGGATTAATAATAAGTTCGTATAAATGCAGGTTTTTTGTTGATACTACTCTGCATATGGACATTAGGCGTCCATTCCACTACAAAGCCGCGGCCATGATTACACTTCACCTTATAAATAGTTTATCGATTCTTTATAAGAACTTCGTATAGCTCCTTTTAACAACAAAGACAGGCCATCTTTCTCATGGCGTAGGGTCCGGTGGCGACCACCTAGTACTTAAGGTAAGGACCCAAGCAGTTTTTATTTTATCACTAGGGTAGTAGTATACAGATAGTAGTATTCGACGATTGATTTAATGCTAATTGTATCAAATATTGTCTTGTTCATATAGAAAAGAAAACAATTTTTATAATACGTAATAAGTTTCTGTCAAAAATATTTTTTTTGTTAAGTAAAGCTTTTATTGCTAACCGTATTCTTCCGTATAAGTACCGTCATATAAACAAATTAATTATCACATCATATCAAATATTGTCTTAGTAACTTTCACAGAAAAGAAAACAATTTTTATAATACGTAATAAGTGTCAAAAAATTTTTTTTGCTACGAGGTTTTATTGCCGACTGTACTTTTCTTACACCGTCATCAACTACTCATTGAGACGATTCTAACGAGCCCAAACTCAACGGGGTTACTTCTTTTAAATACTGAATTCCCATGGCCACCTTCCGTCTCCATCATCAGATCAGCTCGATGGTACCATAATATTGATTTGAATTAATATAATTATGTTTTAACTTACAAAATCGTTTATAATTACTTAAAATTGCCTAAGACACTGCCAACATATATTATTTAACGTGAACAGCGAGACCTCCTGATACAGGTGCATGAAACCTACTAGGAGGCCTCAACACTACTGTGAAACTAATTTAAGTTATCCGAATAAACGATTAATTATTTATTATTATTATTATAATTGTCATCCAAACTATACTTATACCCCAAATTTCAGCTCAATCGGTTGAAGTAACTGATAAAAAAATAGGTTCAACATTTGTCCCACACCACAGTAATATCGAACAGGTTAAATAAAAGCTTGTAATTGAATACCAATTTAGTCAATTATTTAATAATCTGTCATTACAGTTTTACTGTACATCAAACGTCAGTATTTAGGGCATTTTGTCCTATTGGTGCACTTCGTTTTTTTCCACCCTGTATAATTACTTGATTATTTAATAATAAACACGGTTTTTGCTGCATAGTCAGACATTTAATATTTCGTATGGCAGATGCTATATCACAAATTGCAGCGAGCAAATGATATAATACAATTTAGAATCCTACTAATATTATAAACGCGAATGTTTGGATGTTTGGCTCAACCGATTTGGATGAAGTTTTGCACGAAGATAGTTTACAGCCTGGATTAAAATATAGGATAGTTTTTATCCAGACGAAGTCGCGGGCACAGTAAATAGAAACATCAAATATTTCATACTAGCCTCCGCCCGCGACTTCGTCTGCGTGGACTCGGTATAAGAACTACCCTGTATTTTAATCCAGGCTATAAAATATCTCTGTGCAAAATTTCATCCGAATCGGTTGAGCCGTTTAAGCGTGATTGAGCAACAAACATCCAAACCTAAACTTTCGCATTTATAACATTAGTAGGATTAGAACTTTTTCAAATACGCCTGTCACTCCCACATCACCATCATATCATCCGAAAGACGTGCACTGCTGGACACAGGCCTCCCCCAAAGAGTGCCACAATGGCCGGTCCTGCGCCACCCGCATCTAGCGGACTCCCGCGACCTTTACCAGGTCCACCTATTACCTTGTGCGACGATTAGGAGGAACTAAACGACACCTCATATGTCAAAATCCATCAAAGCCTTCTGGACAGTAGCCCAGGAAATATCATTTTCTTGTCCACATACATACAATACATACGCTCGAACATAACCCTCCTTCTGAGGCATTTGGGTAAAAATGGAATGGGCAATACTACTTTAAGCTATCAACATCAAATGGGTCGACTATAAGCATATGTTCTTGACGTTACAGGCGTCCATAGGCTGCGGTAGCTACGGATGCTATTATTATTAAGCTATCAACACTGCAAATGCTCATATTATCAAATGGGTCACCAATACGCCAGTTTAGTTGACGTTACAGACGTCCATAGGCTGCGGTAGCTATCAACATTTCATATTTTCATATTATCAAATGGGTCGACTATAAGCATGTGTTCTTGAAGTTACAGGCGTCCATAGGCTGCGCGGTAGCTACAAAGACGGGTAGGAAATACGCATTTCTCCTTGCATTTGTTTGCCATACTCGATCAAACGGGTCGGACATAGGTACCTCCGTACTTCTTGGCGTTACAGGCGTCCACAGGCTCCGGTATCCCCATCAGTGCGTTCACTACCATCCCACAAATGGCAACTGTTTGAATATGGCCGTCTATTTAGCCTGCCTTTTTTTTCAAACTACTTTTTTCATAAGCTGCCAGTAACCGGAGATGAATGCAGCTGCCGTTGCATGCAGTAGGGTGCATATGGTTTTAGCAAGGTGTGGGATAGTCCCGAAATATGGGGTGAAGCTGTAGACACCAAATAAGACAACCAATAATGTTGATGTTTTCCCGAAAATTTTAGATAATACGACTAAGAAAAGTTGAAAAACCCCCGACATTTTCATTTCGAAGTCCAACATCTCAAAAACGGCTGAACAGATTATCATGAAACATGGGCAAGAACACTCGGAATAAAATTATCTATGACACAAAACCGCATTCAAATCGGTCCATCCGTTAGGGAGCTAGGCTACCACAGACAGATACACAGATACACAGACAGACACGTTAAACTTATAACACCCCTCTTTTTGCGTCGGGGGTTAAATATTGACAAATGGAGAAAAAAGTAAAGTAGGGGATTAAATAATCACAATTATAAGAGTCCCTTTTCCGCAAAACGCACCTTCATATGAAACGATTGTCATGTACTAAGACTCTCGCACATCGTGATGTCACGATCTGCGAGCGTTTTCTCTGTGTACACCAAGCAATATTAAAACTGTTTCAGCTTTGTAATTCTTTGAGATGTCGGAATAGGATTTTCAGCACTACGCATATTTTAATGGCCTCTTCCTTTTGGAGTAATGAGTAATATTACATTTTGAGTCGGAAACAAAATTGCATTTTTACGCGGCAGATGGAGGGTTACGTTTCTCGAGTATGTATGTATGTCTATTTCTTTAGCACACTTGATACGATTTCTCTTAATCGTTGGAGTGACTATTTATAATATTTATTTACGTTATACCTGACCACAAAGTAGCAATTACCACACGGCTACGCGTGCGGAAAATTCCACTTCCCGGCCAGGGAGAGACGTTAAATGCTGTACTCGCCACGGCACGTAATAAAGAAAGCCTCATGAGAGGTCTGTCAAGACCCTTTATCTCGGGAACGCGTGGAGATATCGAGTTGAATTTTTTTTTTTAATTTATTGTCCAAAATATTAAAAAGCAGTAGTGGTACCACATTTTACACCAGCGGAAACCTCAGGGGGTTTATATGCTGATGAGTAGTTCGCTTATAGCTACTATATATTATATTTACAAAATTTACTTAACTAGTTACAATTACAATACACTCGTGTTCAATTTAGTGAGATATCTTTTAATGGACGGTATCGACTTGTAGCTGTTTAAATATCTATGCTGGAGTTCTTTAGGTAGTGATTTATTATATGAGGAAGTAGATATCTGACGTTTCTTTTACCGTGCACGTTAACAATTTTAGGTTGCTTGAACACATTACAACATTAAAACCATATTCATTAGTGAAATAAGTACCAAACTGTTAAGGTTATCCTATACCTAAGACAAATTCTTGTTAAAAACTATTTCCGGAAGAGCGGTGCTCTCTTAGCACAAGTGTCTTGAACGCTTAAAAAGTGGCACCAGCATACATATATGTAATTTGTTGATGATATCGAATAAAACTATTTTTTTATATTTATATATAGTCAAGTACAGGCCCTTGAAGCTGTGACGAAAACAAACTTCTAAGTTAACGTAAAAAAAGAGATACGGCCGATTATGCCGCAAAAAACGTATATGTTGTTGAACTATGAAATTTGGCAAGTACAATTCGTCTTAAACCACAAGTACAGGGAAAAGCCTGAAACTTCACATTTGTCATTTAGTACGGAACCCTCGGTAGGCGAGTCCGACCCGCACTTGTTCGGGTTTTTTTTTCATAATACAAGCCGTAAAATCAAGATACCAAGTCGTCTTTGAAAACGCTCATGCACCAGAGGGGTAATCACCTAACGTTAGGACAGTTTAACTGTCATTTTTTTCACATAAAATTTGACATTTAATCTTCGCAACGTACCTACGTACCATGCGTTACGTGATCGACCTGCAGAACTCCCGTGGACGTTTTGTGTTGAGTGACGGACTCGCGTTCGGCTCTAGCCATTACCGATGAATCCTCAAATCAGTAAAGGGTCAGTAGCGCTCTTGTGATTCATCTAGAATCTCAAGCGTCCTTACGCGTGTCTGCTATCATTAGGTGGACCTAGTGATGTGCCGTGGGAATATTCCCGGGAGCGGGAAATTCGCCATGTTCCCAGGAATATTCCCAAAACAGGGGAATATTGCAATACAGATTGGGCAACTTAAAGTTAGTTACAATTAATAGTACTCCGAAGAATAAAATGACTTGTTAAAAACTACGTTTTTGTGCTAGGTGTACATGTTTTACATGTACGTCTATAGTTTTATTCAACAAAATTTAAGCTTTTGTATCTGTAGTGTTCACTTATTTGCACGTTCTATATAGGTATACCGGTGTTGCTATTTACACGTTCCTTGGCTCGACAGCACACCACCACTCCCGGCAACGGTCGGACAACTACTGCCCCCCACTCCGGTCATCGTGACGTGACGTATGCGCACGAGATAAGGATAGCAATACACTACATCATCGATCACAAAATATATATACCTATAACGCTTTTGTTATTGTACATACGTGTAATGTTCCTAAAAAATTTACGTCTGCTCTTGCCTCTGTACCTTATTTCCTATTATACGGAGATTTCCGGGAACAGTGGATTTTTTCTTATAAGGCTTTTGTCATTTCTTTGTTTAAATTATTATAGTCATTGTGACTTTTAATCTTTATGAACGTTCAACATGTAAATGTCTTTTTTAATGGTGCAGTACAAATGTATAAAAAAATATTCAGATTCGTCCTATCACATTTATATGCGCACCGTTAAAAAAACCAATAACTGTGATTTTTAATGAAACTGTGATGATTTGTATCGTTTTAATTAATTTAGGAACTACTTTTCTAAAAAATAAAATATTTCAACCATGGGAATATTCCCAATCTTTCTGGGAACATTCCCAGAAACATTGGGAATATTCCCGGGGAACATTGGGAATTTACTAGCACAGGTGAGTTACATTCTTTAATGTCTCGGTATTAAGTTTAGGTTCTTATGTTTTGATAGAATCGCCGATAGCACAATATGCAGACATACACAATTTCAAAATTCCCCTATGTTCCCTTTGCGTGGGAATATTCCCGGGAATGTTCCCGGGAATATTCCCACCAAGGGAATATTCCTGGGAACGGCACAACACTAGGTGGACCGTGTGCTTTTTAACCACCGTCGTAGTAAAACGTATGTATGTATATTATGTACTAGCTTCTGCCCGCGACTGCGTCCGCGTGGAACTCGTTTATATCGCAGCTCCATACAAACTTTTACCCCCCCCCCCCATTTCACCCCCTTAGGGGATGATTTCGGGGGATAAAAACTATCATATGTCACTCGCCATCCCTTCAACTATCTCCACTTAAAAAATCACGTCAATTCGTCGCTCCGTTTTGCCGTGAAAGACGGACAAACACACACATACACTTTCCCATTTATAATATTAGTAAGTATGGATGTAAGCACTTTATTGCACACTTTAAAGAATATACGCAACAGTCTCACCAGGGACCAAACCCATGGTCACCCCACACCGAAGCCCCAAATGGTGACAACTCGGAATAATGGGCCAAGATTAGCATGCGGAGGTTTTTACCTGCGCACGCGCGGAGCCACGGCTTTAACCGACTTGTCAAAAGGATTTCAATTACCAAGTCTACACTACGGGCACATAAGTTTGCGTGTGTGAAGTCAGTCACAAGCCTCAAACAAGGTTGAGCCCCTCTGACATTTCTGTGACGGGGCTGTTATCCGGAACGGGCAAATTCACATCACCTTATTCGTAACGCCTAACAACACTAGACCTCTGCCCCCCTTGTAACTTGTTTTAAGATCACCTCAACACTCACCCACAACTACATCTTGACACTGCGATGCGTAGAAACTAAGCGTAGGGTGAGGTCTAGTTTCGTGACGGGTGACCGGCGGGGTGAGCCGCTTTAGCGCGTAGACAATAACTGCCCAGACCCCGTATCATGGTCGGCCTTATAACGCGATAAGTGACAAGATAGGAGCGTCGTCTCGTTCTATCGAACGGTGTAAGTCAGTGACGGACGCTCTATCCTATCACTTATAGGTCTGAACCCGTATCATGGTCGGCGGTGGTGGTGGTGGTGGTGGGGTCAAAGCTGTTATTCGCTAAGCGCTAATACGGCTCACCCCGGCTAACTACCTACGCATTGCGGTGTCAAGATATATTTGTGGGTGAGCGTTGAGGTGTGCTTAATATTATATTACGTATTTAGGGCTGTGCATTTGTGAATGCCCCAGATCGCAGGTGTTTGTGGCCCGAACCGAAGGTGAGGGCCATAAATATGCGCTCTGGGGCTTTACGAATTACCGCCCGTGTTGAGTACAAAATTTTACGTCTTCACCTGGCCACAATGCGAGTTTTCCCGTACGCGCAGCGTGCAGTAAAACTCGCATTATGGCCAGGTGTGACGTAAAACAAGTTACAGATTAGGGGGGCTGATTACGTAAATAGTAACTACGAATCGCGGCATTAAGATATATTTGTGGGTGAACGGTGGGGTGAGAACTTAGATCATAGAAAGGAGTCCTGCGTGTTGGATTGTAACGAAACTTTGCATGTTTTTTTTTTTTTTAATATAAGGGGACTATCTTACACAAAATGTACAATGACATGAGGTATATCCAGGTCTGTAATTAGTTTATGTAGCTTCAGATACCTTAGTAAAAAAACACAGCGAATTTAAGGTTTTCATACGAAACTCGTTTTGGCAGCATTTCGTTGTTTCGTGTTTTATAAACTGGCACCATATAAACTAATTACAGACATAGATATATGTCATGTCATTGTATATGCAAATTTTCGTCACAATCCAACACGTAGTTTTAAAATGAGAATGAAACTCCGTTTGTATGGGACACCTTCCCATCGGCCGAACTTACTGCGGACTCTTAAATTCGAGTCTTAGACTTGATTAGTATAGATAATCTCTCTATACACGCATTTTTTACTCCCATTCCTATAAACCCACAATAGCCCAACTTATCGCATAAACCAGAGCTACTCAGCCGCGTCCCGGGCCATCGAATACATATATAGCTGTGTACGTTTGTCCGTCTAGGTGGAGCTGAGGTGAAATGTATCGCCGGCCATAAATATTGATTTTATGCGCAACCGTGTAGGGTTGTCACAACTGGACACCAAAATATCTGAGTCATCTGGGCTGCCGCGACGAAAACGATTGTGTCTCCCTCTGGAGGGAGCTAGAAAGTGGGATAGAGATGGAAGTTGCGTTTCGTTAGGGCTAATGCAGACTGCGTTTTACGGGGTGCATTGGAAATTATCGCGTGCTTTGAAACGCCTTTCTGACTAGATTAAGAAATTATAAATTCTAATTTTCAGATATATGACTCTTGACTATATGATTCTTTCTCTGCTTTAATCGATACATGACTGCCTAAAGTTTCCTCGATACAAAAAAAAAACCAAAGTTGGGTTTTTATTTTTCATTTTTTGCTCAGCCTACTCAAATAATACATTATATTACGACACAAACAAGTTAATACTATACTATTTTATCTCACATAAAATATTACTTAATTGAATATAAATAAAACATCACTAAGTTAGGTATGTATCGAGTGTTGCGTCTCTTTTTCTCGGACGCCGAAGGCATAAGCCTTGAAGCGCGTTTGTGTCAAATCACGAGTAAATAAACGCAGTCTGCAGAGTCCCTTAGAAGGTTACGAAGGTTAAGAAGACTATCAGTCTCTTTCAAAGCATTCGAGTTCGAAAGAGACGGATGTATCTCGCCGCGACCTAGCTCGCGGGCCGCGCTGCGATAGCCGTGCAGAGCCGGCAACCGAAAAAGAAGTTCGATTGTATACCCCTCTGTCGCTCGAATAAGCAAGTGGGACAAAGGGAGGTTGGTTTTAGTTACGTAGCCGCTCTGAGACCACTGCCAAACGTGTCCAAATGTCACAAATAAAAAAAAAATGAGCGTGAAAGAAAAATACGTGCTGCCCCGATAACTTGCGTGAGCTCAAATATTATTGTCCTTAATACAATTATTACGTCATTTAAATCAGTATTTAAGTACAACATCGAAATGAATAAATTTAAACACTCATCGCCAACCCTAAACCGCAGAGTTAAGCCCGCAGGGATGTCACACGTCTAAGGGCAATGAGATGTGAGAACGAGACCGCAACACTCTCCCAATAGGTAGAAACAGGATAGCTATGGCAGCCTCCGCTCCCACTTTCAAAGATGGTGCCTCAGTTTTATTTCATTGCTTTCATTGTATTTGGTCCATTTTGTAGCTAAGATGAGTTTAATGGAGTATTCGGAATGGTTTCATGTAAAATAATGTCGCTTTAGGTCTAAGCTAGGGTTTTAGTGAGTAAGGTCGTCAAGATAGAAATGCCATTTTAAAGACTAACCAATCACTATGACTCTGAAACGTGGTCGCTTACTATGGGCCTCATAAGAAGGCTCAAAGCCACCCAAACGGCAATGGAGAGGGCCATGCTGGGAGTTTCTCTGCGTGATCGCATCAGAAATGAGGCTATCCGCAGCAGAACCAAGGTAGGCCCTCTGAATCGCTAAACTTCTTAGGTAAGTGGCAGTGGGCGGGGCACATAGCACGTAGAGCCGATGGCCGTTGTGGCGGAAAGGTTCTCGAGTGGCGACCAAGTACTGGAAGGCGCGGCGTGGGTAGGCCCCCCCCAAGGTGGACTGATGACCTGGTAAAGGTTGCGGGAATCCGCTGGATGCTGGTGGCGCAGGACCGGTCACTTTGGCACTCTTTGGGGGAGGCCTATGTCAAGCAGTGGAAGTCTGTCGGCTGATATGATGATGATGATGATGAAAGCGTACCTTGGGTCTCAGGAGGTGAAGAGTAAGCAGTAAGCTCGATTCTCCATACAAACGTAGTTAGTAGTTAAGCTCTCATTTTAAAACTACGTGTTGGATTGTAAAGAAAATTGGCACATACAATGACATGAGGTATATGTCTGTAATTAGTTTATGTAGCTTCAGATAGGTACCATAGTAAAAAAATACAGCGAATTTCAGTTTTTCATACATAAGTTGTTTTTGCTGTATTTCGTTTGTTTTATAAACTGGAACCATATAAACTTCGTCATAATCCAAAACGTAGTTCTAAAATGAGAGCGTAACTACGAATAGGTATACGTAGGTATGTATGGGAAGGTGAAATTCGGCCGAGCTTACTGCGGACTCTTAAATCGCTGAACCGATTGAGATGAAATTTGGCATGGAGATAGTATGAATCCCAGGGAAATATAATAGTTTTTATCCCGAAAATCATCCCCTGAGGGGTTGAATGTTTGTATGGAGCTACGTTATAAACGAGTTCCACGTGGACGAAGTCGCGGGCAGAAGCTACTCCTAACTAAACCATATAGTGCCTAGATGATTCTGTTCGTTAAAATTCGAAAGTTATGGAATGGGTATAGTTATTGGGCTGGACAGATACCTATCAAAGTGCCTACATTAGTCACATTTCCGGTGAGAATGCGAGAAATAGATTGTTCGTTATCCTTCTAGGTAGTTAGGTACTTACCTATATCGTTATTGCGATTTACGAGTAATCAGATGTAATGTACCTACTGTACAATGGTAGGACTCATTAGTTGTGGGTTGTCGTCATAGTAGACAGATAAAAACACAGGAAACCTATATAATTATACAATCGTCTCCGTTAAACTCTATAAACTAGGTATAAAGGACGGATTAAAAACGTTCAATTTGGTCCTCGCACGGCAAATCCTCCCACTGGTGATAATTTCATAACGTTGAGAATTGCGACAGTATTTGATACACATTAGGAACTATTAAATTAAGTAATAATTATACACCATAAACACAGATAACTAACGAGAAACTTAAGTAATCTCAACACCGGAAGGCCTTCTCAAAAATGTTAGGTTAGTTTATACATATTTTAGCGAAGTAGCATTGTTGTAAGCCGTAAAACTGGTAGTAATAATTCTTTACTAAGCCAGCGATAAACGCACGTATCTGAAGTACGTTCACGATTATTAAGTAATTGCAAATTGCATCGCGAATGTCGATCATAAAGACTACCGACTTACCGTTATGCAAAATCCAAAGAATCGTCTCAAAACGAGCAGAAAACTGTCACCACTGTCTATTATTAGATAAACAGTTCCACAATACACTAGATTTCAGTTTATTGTCCACTAAAACCATATAATTGAGTCAGAAAATATTTTGTTTTCTAATGTTCTCACAAACAAGACTCCGACCAACTCACAATCACAATGAATGAATGGAATGGATGATGGCGAATTCACGCTATTCACGGTTTGTTTACTACCCGTAGCGCCATCTAGTGGATTTGCATAACAATATTTCGTCTTGTACGAGCACAAGCTCGTGCTACAGTACAGCTAAGTAACTAGTATGCAATTTGATCAATAGACGTCGCGACAAATGAATTTGCTACTCAACGAAAGATGTCGCTAGTAAACGCCACGGTGTGGATAGCCACGAGTGCCACGACTAACCATCGGTACGAAAAGTTGAATCGTAATTGGTGCGTTATTACTTATTCTGGTTTTGGAACATTTTCAATGTATTATTCAGTGATTTGTAACTTCTGCAAGTAACAGTAATATCGGTGATGGCCTCAAAATTCACTGTATCCATCTGTATCTAACCACTTTGCGAATGGGGTTGGCAACTGTCAAATGTTTGACTAGATGGCGCCGTCATAGGTTTTATCTAATCACTAGCCCTTTTCTATGGGATTTAGCTTAAACGGCTTGATTCTAAACAAGGAAATTCCGAAAAAAAACAAGAATTTGTTGGTTTTGGTAGGACTGACGTTAAAACCTATGCTGGCGCCATCTGCAAATACCTTCGCCCGGCCAACCCCATTGCGAACAAATCTTACATACAATTTTGATATGATTTCACTAAACATTAAAGATTTCATTTCGATTCAAAATTATAGATTTCACTATTTATTTAATTAAGAAACAAATTCGATGGCCGATTACAAAACCGTAAACATTTATTTTGAAATTGACTGCAAGTCCTTAAACTCTTTATGGCATACAGTAGAAACTAAATTAAAAAATCCTTTAATTTTACTACTTGCCTCTAGATGGCATTTATTTATGGCCCGAGTTGTTTTATGTATTTTGTGTGTTTTATTAAATTCAAACATTATCAATAGGTTCATCAAATGCAACTTCTTACAAAACTTACAACTATTTCACAACTAACCTGTCAAATCAACGCTTTAATCAACGCACCTCCATTACTTTAGTTCCACTACTCCCCGCCAGATGTGGCTGTACCAGTAGCGCCATGACGTCACAGCACCGGTCGAGTCAGGTTGCAGTTACCGTTGGGTTGAACGACCTCAACAGTTTTGTTTACGCGGGATGCCGATGTGATTCATAAGGGCTTGTTTACACGCCCGTTAAGGCTGTGCCACATTGTAGGCTGCACATCTTTTTTTACAGATCAAGTCACTATTTTACGGATTAACGGTACTACCATGACGTGGCAAACGAGCACGCCTAGTCTGATGAGCAGACACCATAGCCTATGCTCGCTTGCGACTTCAGAGCCACAAGCTCGTTGCCGACCTTTTATTTGAAATGAAATGAAAACAAAAGAAATGGAAAAGATTGAGGCTTTAAAAATATTACAAAAAATATATTTAAGTAGTCAGTGGATCGCAAACTAGCTTGTTTTTTGGGAGCCACTTATTTATATATCAAATACATATAGAGATAAATAAAGGTCTAATATACATTATACCCTCTCTCCCTCTCAACACAGTGCATTGTCTCTTTATATTAAAATTCAATAAGGATAAACGATTTATATAAATCTTCAACTTCAAACCTACATTTTGCATTTATTTTGCTTATTAAGAATCCTTGCGTGAGTTTATGAACCACAATGCATCAATTGGTCTCTTGCACCGTTCATTTTTCTTTCCGTTAAACCTGTTAAATGAATGACATTAAACATTTCAACTAGGTAGGTATTCGCTCTGTGAGCTAAACAAATGGCGAAAAAGACTTAAAACTGAATCCTCGGTAAAAAAAAAAAGAGAATCAGTTGGGGGTGCGACCTGTAGAGGAAAGCAATCGAACAGACAGATGTACGATAGATTTTTTGTCCAAGCTGAAACGGAGAGAATAGAGTTGAATAGAATAGAATATCGGTTAGAACTTCGTTCACTCGTCTACAAATCGGAACCTCGTCGATGTGAACGCAGCTTACGAATTCCATAATTTCGATTCACAAAAATTATGGATGTTGTATTAAATGTATGACGTTTAATTTTGTGGTTGTTCAAAAGATGCCAAGTCGTTTTATCGGAATTTCCTTGAATTCGCGTGTTTAATTTTTTTATGCTTATTACTGCGCTTGGGTGGGATTCCTTGTAACAATTATGTTTGGTAGTATCTTTATTTATTTAATACTTAGCGGCCTCGCGGCTTTGTCCGCGTATTGCGAAGAACGTAGGTAAACCCGGAGGATAAAATACAGCCTATAACTATCCAGAAAGTCCATTCTACACGTTGGTGAAAGAATTTTTGAAATCGGGTAAGCGGTTTCCGAGATTACCCTAAGCATACAAGCTCACAAAACTACCTACAATCTCACAGACTTTTCGTCTTCATAATATTAAGATAGAGATATTAAGATTAAGAGAATATATATACTACAAGGATCTTCCGCTATACAACGGGACAATAGGCGGTATCATTGCTAGCGATCGATCTCTTCCAGACAACCTTTAGTTTCGGCCAAACAAACAAAACTGCTGAAACATTTTTTTTCGTCTTCTGTTTCCACTTTCCAAGTAATCATAATTAAAGAAATGTAACCGTAATCTTTTTAACGATTCAAAATAAGTAGAACTATATTTTTTACGCAAAGAAGGTTCATGTACTTACCTATACTTCTTGTAAGGTTTCAGCACGGCTATCACGCGCGCGAGCTCTCTCGATTTTTCTCGCACTATCCGTCTTACTTAGAACGAGAGGTATAGTGCGAGAAAAATCGAGAGTATGTCGCGGCCATCGCGTGATAGACGTGCAGGCCCCGTATCATGGTCGGCCTTATCACGCGGTAAGTGACAAGATAGAGCATCCGTCTCGTTCCATCGAACGGTGACAGCCAGTGACGGGCGCTCTATCTTGTCACTAATCGCGTGATAAGGCCAACCATGATACGGGGTCTGGTGATAAAAATTTGAATGTGAAAAAATGGAACGTTTTTCACACAAAGCATTAAATAGTTTTTTTTTTCATTATAATTTATAGCAACACATTACTAGCTTCTGACCTTAGTATATATGACCCATCCCAATGCGTATAAAAAGTTTCATGTTATTCCAGCTCGCTGTTTTAAAATGAGAACCAAACTTCGTTCGTATGGAGAGTTGACTTGAGTGGACCGTGATGGGACTCCTCAAGGTTTTCTTTTTAATAATTATCCAACATGATGACAATAGAAGTTTGTGGTTAGCCTGCCAAAGACTTTTTAAATGTTCTTGCTATATGCTTGAACCTTCCTTTTGCGAGTTATATGTTTCTTACGGGACTTAAACTATTAAATGTATAATGAATTTTGTGCACTAGTCAAACATTTTATGCTTGAAATTTTCATTCATCATCGTCATGAAGATCTCCATTCTGTAGTACCTTGAGAAAAACTTGGCAAGGAGCTCATGGAACATAGGGGCTGTCCATAATACGTAATTTCAAAATAGGAGGGAAGGAAGGGGGGTGTTTGAACAATGGGATGTCAATACCGTAAACCTTTACTTTAGGAAAAAATAGGGCTACTTTGATCTTTTACAATGTGGTATAAAAACAGAACTATCTGAAATTAAGATTTCAAGAGTAAAAAAAAACGATGACGTAATTCATGGACAAGCCCATAGATAGCGAACCCTTCCCTTTTTAAAAGACTTCAAAAAAAAGGAGGAGGTTCTCAATTCGGCTGAATTTTTTTTTTCAATGTTTGTTACCTCAGAACTTTGTCATTGATGAGCCGATTCGAAAATTTTTTTGTTCGTATGTATATACTTCCACGTGGGTCCCATTTTTTTTTAAATTCAGTTAGATGGTGGGATCAATGAGGAATTGAGGGACTCCTCAATTTTATTAGGCACGCGTGTAGTGATTTTGGTATTTTCTTATTATAACTCGTATATTTACATCCGGAATCATAAATTTGGTGGCGAGGAATTGATGATGAAGACCACAGATGACTTATCGAATTCCTCAATTACGTACTTAAAACTCTTAAAAGTGCAAAAGTACGTCACAGGATCTGATAAGATTCCGTTGAAATAGGAACTAATGAAGTGCCATTGGTGATGATCTTGGGGAATCGATGGAAGTTTATTTATATTATCGGCCCACATACAGCGATTCCGTTTTTTGTTATCGAAAATCAGTTCATGTGGTAAAAAAAATAGGAAATGTTCTCGTGGCTTGGCGGAGTACTAAATTGAATTCATAATTCATTTATTGTGTCGATTGAAGTCGGTTAAAACTTTGTTTTCAAATTAAATTATCTTATTTTAGAACCCTTTTAATATTTCCTATTTTCTGTAACCAGTTCACATTAGTCAATAGTACCTACATTTCTTAGGGCGGGCAGTGAAACAAAGAATGGCTCAAATCCCATGTATTTGACAAATATGCGTTCTGATGCTTTCTTTACTACTGCCCGTAACAAAATTAAAACCTAAAGTTAACAAAGCGCCAAAATTAACCAATTAGATATATTATTTAATAATTACTGTAATCTAATTTGAAAAATCTAATTCAATTGACTTGGGTCCAAGTTTTATATTTGATCAATAAATGAGTACGAGTAGGTAACACTGTCTACGAAAAACCTTCTTTACACACTGTTTAATATTTTCTGCATAAAACAGTATCGTACACAAGCAACTTAATGTCATGCCAATTTCTACCAGTCCACCAGCAGTCAGCACTTACTGATTAAAGCCTGATGGCCTACTACGAAAATCGAATTTCGAAGTGCGTGTACTTGCATCCCTGTCACAGAGTATGTAAGTGCGATAGAGATAGAAATATCCGAACATCGACATTCGAAGTTCGTGGTTATAGCTCTGGGGACCAATTTTTGACTTTCGAGCGCTCAAAAGTCAAAAATCGGTCCCCTGGCCCTATGCCCCACTTCAGCCCCAAACCCGGGACCTGCGTTACCGCTAGAACCACGAACCGGCCTCACCGTTACCATCAAGAAAAAATACAGTTACTCGCGCCAACACGCAGCGAAAAAACACAACCGCAGCTTACACCAACTCTGTAGCACGTCTGACAGTTGCTTTGGCGGGAAAAGTGTTGTGCGCGGTGTCATGGCGGATTTCGGATAATCTGTGCAGAGTGTGTTGTTCGTAACTTTTTAAAATTGGTTCTAGTGTTGTGACAGACAGGATTCAAAATGCCGAGCACGATTAGAGGTGAGTTTTGGAATGTTTCGTTTTAATTACGTTTTAATACATTTGAACGTACGCAAATCGTTTTATTATTAATAGAAGACGATATTAAGTTTCAAATGTTGACACATTAATAAAATGTTTTGTTGTTTTTACCCATGTATATTTTAACCCTTTTTCAAAAATTGTATTTAATTACCGTAGCATTGACATTAATTAAATTAGAATAACGTCAATAGAAGGATACTCTGAAGTGTTTGATTGAAACTCTTTTCAGGAATGTGTTGAACGTATTGCACAAAATTTACCTATATGATGTAAAATCAAGAAGTAGGTAGAAAATAGAGAAAAGCTAGTGGGTTGTACGATGGTCAAGATGATTTGATGTAATTATAGCACGAAAGGGTTGTACGATAAGCAATTATAACGAAATTATTTAATTAAAGACAGGATGTAAAAAGTTCAGACATTTAAAATGTAAAGTATATCGACACGAAATGATAACTTTTTAATCTTAATTAGGACTGTAATGCTTAATTTGTACATTCATGCGCTTATTAAGCTTGCGGATTTGTAATTAAGAGAAAAAAGCTAATTAACAAAAAGTTAACTGTCACTTATAAAATAATATGTAAAAGCCCAACTTGAATGCGGTATTAATAAAAATAAGAGTGCAATAACTTAATCAGTTTGCATCGAGTATTGAATAAACATGATACTGTACGTTTGTACATATCGGCTTGTAACTTTCTGAACATGCGCCCATAGGCTACGAGGTCCGTTTACTATCAGGCCGTATGCTTGTTTGCCACAAGGGTTCGATCTAAGTTGCAATACTATTTTTATAGGATTAGGTAGTAAGCAGCTTTCAGGATTCATCACGGAGACAGGGATAGCGATATAAGCTTATGTAAAAAAGAAATGGTACAGGCTTTTGTTGTCGACTGTGCTTATTACACTGGTGTCAATTACTTGATGAGATGGTTCGAATGAGAGTTTATCTTGTGTAGTTATGACCACCTTCTATCTCCATTATTCGATAGATCAATGGTACAATAAAAAAGGGGGGAAAGGTGGGAAAAAGGGAGAAAAAATGCATTTTCACTGAACTTTCTTCATCATCATAATCTCAGCCGCAAGACGTCCACTGCTGATCATACGCCTCCTCCAAAGAGTGCCACAGAACATACATAAATAAGTATGCGATTTTCAGCTCGATAGACAGAAAATTATTTTGGATAGGGACTGAAAAACGCTTGCCTATTTTTTGCAGAAGGAAAGAAAGAAATACATTCATTTGGTGTGACATGAAATCACACATATGTCTTTTAAACTTAGATGCACCAAAATGGATGCCACTCAACTAAAGGCGCTGGTTTTCAGGACACCCAGAGAGATAATTGGATGGACAACTAACCTTACCTTCTTTCATACGAACAGTACAAGTTAAATCAGTTACTTTGTAAGTACCTACTTCAGAGGCTTATGGAGCCCGCTGTGCCTGCTAACCATGAGGCTGGCCGCATGCTCGATTGCCACTGTCGTGGTAGGATCTTTATAGAGGTTAGTTATTCAACATTAGCCCTTGACCTTGCCGACCGACATCAAAAAAGGAGGTTCTCAATTCGGCGGGTTTTTTATGTATGTTCCCCGATTGGGTTGGAAGGTCAGGTGGCGGCCTCTTTCGTAAAACTAGTGCCTATGCGAAACCTTGGGAATAGGTGCCAAAGCAGACCCCAGGCTCCTTTAGGGCATAACCGGAAATAAAGCTAGGAGGATGATAGTGTACTTGTATATTCCCAGATAATCGAACATTCCTGGACCGATTTAGAAAATTCTTTTTTTGTTTAAAATCTTGGAGAAGTCGAGGGAACTCTTCAAGCGACGCCAAGTACTTAGAAGTCGGCTAAAATTTTATTTTAAAGTAAATTATGTAGACATAATCGTGACTCTTGCCCGGGGGGGATAGGCAGAGATATAAAGGCAGAGTATGCGGTCTTAAAATGTCCCTAGAATCTAAGGTCACCGCGCAATGTTCATGCCTTCACCTGTAAACTCTTACCTCATTTTCATGAATGTTATCTTATAAGATAATTTGAATATTCCTGCTAATTATCACTTTTGTAGCTCTTTAGAAAATACGAGTATCTAATCACTGTTCTTTAGTAATTAAAATAAAACCAATAAAAATCATCCATTTATGCTGTTACTTAAAAAAAAGAATGACTACCGAAGCTCGTTTTTTTTTGTTAGAGAGAATCAGGAAGCCTTCTCTGAAATTTAACGCATAAGGGAAGAAAAGTACAACTGTAGATAATATGTAGTCGATAATTATTAATTCATATTGTTACTCTTGATTTAAGGAAGACAACTCTTGGAAAACATACATTCAACATACAACAAAAAACGCAAAAAGTACAGTACATAAAAATCAAAGAAATAAGTACTATACAACTAGTAACCTGACAAGAAAACTCACTACGTTTCTTAATTTTTTCACAGTATTTTCGATAGCGAAGGTTCATCGAACTTTGCACAACGTTAACAAAACGAATATATATGTATGTATATATCATATTACAGAAAATGCGGCTCTTGTGCGTCATACAGCACAATGCTGACCATTTACCTATTTAGAACATTATACATGGTTTGACATACAAGTAAAACGTCTTAGACATATTAATAAATTGGTGGTATAATTGATTTACAATAAAGAAAAACAATACTGTAAAGTTTTAATCAAAATTTGAGGGATATTTAATTATTAAACATTCAATATTATACACAAATGTCAATAAATGTTATAAAACCTGAGACAAATCTTGCAATCTCTCGATAGATCTTAGTCATAAAATAAATATAAAAAAATTGAGATTATTTAGATAAGTAATTGAAGCTCGGTTCAAAAGCATCACATTTTATTTTTTATAAAAATAAACAAATAGTAACTAAAAATTATTGATACAAGAAAAAAAAACACTGCCGTCCCTAATGAGGGGCCCGATCTGGGGAACATCAATTAGTTTTAGTGTAATTGAATTATATTTTTTTATTTTATTTTTCAATGTTCCTCCACTCCTATAACTTACGAGTATACTACAAGATATACTTTAATCATTAAAAAAACTTCCGCCGTCTTTTTCTGATTTAACTTATCAATTATCATGGCGACCTTTGAGCGATTATTCCAGCGACGTTCCGCTGCGCTAGAGTCTGCGCACACGCAGCCCTGTACCGTTGCCGCGGTCCCTTTCGTCGTGACGTAGCAGCTTACGGTACTCAATGTGCAAGCGCAAACATAAGGCTTTAGGTACTTGTCGATGAAGCCTCAAGTTATACTATTTACGATGGTAATACGTTGATGTTCAACCTGCCCTGTCATGACCTCAAGACGTGGCGTGACGTATCGATTTGATCAACTGGTGAAATAACTACTAATGTGACAACTACTTTGGAACTTTTTTAACTTTTTAAACAATCAAGAACTTATCGTGTAAAATAAAGGCTATAAGCATTCTCCGGATCTCTTTTGTCTCCCGAAATGTTCAAAACTCACGAGTGATCATTGTGCGAGTTGTATACTGCCGTGATCGTGATGAAAATGAATAAACAGTTGACCTGCACGGCTATTTTCATTTCAGCTCTCTCGATTTTTCTCGCACCATCCGTCTCTCACTTATTGGAATACTTAGAACGAGAGGTAAAGTGTGTAGTGTAGACGGACGTGCAAACATACAACTAAATAATCATGGATCCTATTGCGAAATTGACGTAATTCGTGTTATTCGCAACTGATAACAATTATTAGTGTATATCGTGATGTTAAAGTCGAAACTGAAAGAGAATACATACTTATCTCTTTCGTATTCCACACCACAAAATCCCAATGAAATACTGGCACATACTTCAAACAACAATGAAAAAGTAAAAAAACCGGCCATGTCACAACGCTACGATTCACATACTATCATTAACTATCGTAATGATGCCAGGAAACCCGAAAATCAGAAACACTAGCACACTACAAATGATAGTGAAAAAGTAAAAATCGACCGTGTCCCATCCCTGCGGTGACGTAGCTAACGGACTCACCCACATATCGGCGCGAGCGCCGTTACGTGGTCGCGATCCGAACAAGATGGCGCTGACGTTCCCGCGCTTTTTGCTGACTTTGGCTGTAGCAGACTGCCTCTACTTAATTAGGCTGGGCACACACTGCACGGAATTCAGACTTAATCATAATGTGGATCACTGGAGAGCAAATAAAACGGCACTGTTAGTGCAGAATTTCTACCAGAGGGTGTACCTTTTTTGCTCTTGAGTGGTCCTCAGACTCACTGAATTCAGTGACTGATTGTAACCGTGTGAGGCTGGCTTTAAAGTCTTGTCTCTTTCTTCAATAATTTACAAGAAAAAACAAAATTTTGACCGGCTTAAAATCAGTACTAAAATCGCTTCAAGTATACCTATACAATTTAAAGAGTTTCCACGATTTCCCATCATCGGATCCTGATATGATGACCTTGGGAACACTTAGGAAGGATACCCTTTCTAACAAAAAAATAATTTTCCAAATCGCATTTTTGAGTAAACTGGGAACATACATAAAAAGATCCCGACGAATTGAAAACCTCCTCCTCTTTTGAAGTCGGTGAAAAATCAGTGGCGGTACATCGAAAATCTAAATTCGAGGTTCGTATCTCCATCTCTGTCGCTCGAGAGTATTACATAAGTCTAACTAATATAGACGGAGCAACCCGAACTTGAATTCAGATTTTCTTAATAAATGTCTCAGGTTGATAACTTAACTGTCAGATGGAACGGTGACGGTCCGCGAGGCAATCTAGGTAGGCTGGTCTAGATACCCTAGCTATCCAATAGGTCCCCGGGATTGAAGCCTCGAAATTGTCCCGGGCTGCTCTCCCTGGCCAGGCCTTTGAAGCGGGCTAGTCGCGAGGGTCAAAGTAGTATGCGTAAGCGAAACTTTGACCCTCCTTGTCGAATTGTTCGAAGGGGTCGACCCCTTCTGACTGTATCTACTTTTCCTTCATACTTTGTTAATCTTTGTCAATTTACTCCAGCTAAATAAAAAACCAGAATTTTCGTCATCCATATCTTTATTAGGTGCACTACAATCTACAAAAAATGTAAAAAAGGAAATATAACGACATAACGCGTCTAGACTTTGTATCGTCAAATCTGACCAATGCATTTTGGACAAAGTTCAACAAACCCTTTCAAATCCTTTTCTTGCTTACATAACGCGTGTTAAGAACACGCAACTTGCTTGTAAGTCTGATAAACAAAGTCAATGTATATAAATTGTCTTCGTAATATGCACAGCCAAGTGTACATTTTATCAAATATGTTATAGTAGAGTTTATCCCTCTATCTATATTTATACAAATAAGTATACGTATTCGTACGCCAATGTTTTTCAACCTTTCTCATGCCATGACCACGTAGA
This sequence comes from Epinotia demarniana, assembly GCA_945867215.1. NCBI lineage: Eukaryota > Metazoa > Arthropoda > Insecta > Lepidoptera > Tortricidae > Epinotia > Epinotia demarniana. The sequence continues at coordinate 9,935,048 of OX244285.1, forward strand.
AAATACAGCGGTGCTTTTTTAGTTTTACGAATATCGACCCCGCGCCACTTTAACTTTTTAATTACGAGGTGCTTTAAGGGAGGGATGTTTAAGGAAGTCGCAAGCCACAGGTTAAAAATAATGTGCATTGGGTGACACAATGTGGGATGTGGGGCCGAAAGCCCTTCCCAATAAACTGTCCAGCACTTTGGCAGAAAAAAAATTGTAAAGCCGAGGGTTGTTTGTGTTTTTTTTCCCTATACAGCCAACAGTGGATTCATCATCATATGATTGCATACTCATTATACCATTCCATGCCTTTGCATTCACTCCGAAAAACATTAACGTTAATATTCAGATTCAGATTAATTAATTTACTCGCAATACAAGATTACATTATAAATTACATGTCAATTTAAAAGAATCCCTATTGTGATCGTCAATAACGTAGAATAACATTCAATAAAAATAATTACAAGAATAATGACTAACAATTGAAATATAACTATGTCCACTTAATTTAAATTTATGTCATTGCTATCAAAGTTCACCTAAAAACATAATATAACAATATTTTTTTTCAATTTTTTTTTCAATTTATTTATAATTTAATGATATCAAAAACAATAAATAAAAATTATGCGGTTATGTCAAAAAATTCACTTAAGTCTTAAGTATAGAATACAGTGGATTTTCCAATAGAAAGTTTCTTAATCGACGCTTGAATATGGTTTCTATGTTTCCATTCGTATTTCGGCGGGTAGTCGTTCATAATAAGTGTCATGCGATATAAATGAAAAACATTATGAAAAAACTAGAATACTTACTTATGTATTAATTAATATTATGTTGAAAAAACATAGATGAATGTGTCCGTTAAAATTCTAATGTTGATGAGAATGAGATGCAATAAAAAACAAGGAATGTCAGAACACATACCTCATCACAAACTTAAATCTACTATCCTAAACATCCCAGCGTCCATTTCTCCTTTAGACCACAGATTAGCCAATTTTGAAATCCATAACCAGTTATTGACAACCAGTTATTTATTAAAAGCCGAAAGAGTTCGTTGACCGCGAGCACAAACCGTTATTTGTCGTAATATTTGGCTTGCATAGTGGGAAAGTAAAATACTTTTTATAATTTGATTGCATCTCATTCAAAGTGCATTCACATGAATTCTAAAAAGTTCCTTACAAGTTACAGCTGTAGATAAGTTTGTGTCAATTTATTGTCCTTGTGGTATCGGCTTACAATTTCATAACCCTGTTTCTTCCCGTGGGTGTTGTAAAACTCGACAGGGTTTAAGTGTGTTGTGGGCGATGGGCTAGCAACCCATCACTGCGATATCCAATTTTCTCGATTTGTTATACCCACATTTTTGCTTAAATTGCTTGTTTCATGTGCTCTGTCCTACCCCTTTTGGGAATAAAGGCGAGAATCTATTTATGTAAATTATATAGTTATGTAGGTATGTGTTGTGTTCCTGGTGGTGAGTAGGGTCGCCATCAGATAGATATATGGGAGCGGCCAAAGTGTTCACAAGTATCTGACCACGTCACTAATACCTCGGCAACAAAGGTAGTAAGTACCTACGCTTAAGATTATTTTATGTGGCCGATACGACGATGTCAGCCTTTGGAGTTGCAAGCGTCCATTATAGGGTCTACTTACCATCAGGCAGACTTTATATAATGCTTGATTGTGCCTCGGTAGTATAAAAAAAAATACGTGTCACTGTTTAAGATATTTAGCAGCTGCCTGTGGAACTTATTTTCGTTCATATTTATTGTTTGAAATCTTTTTTGTATTGAGTTTCTACCAATAAAGATACTTATTGACTTAAAAAATAAAAATAAAAATGCAAACTTAAGACAACGTATCCAATAACGTTTTTTTCACTAAAACTAATTTTAAATTTTATCGGGCAGCGGACCTTGGTTAACTAAGTTCACCGCGAAAACAAAAACAGTTTGAAATCTAAAATTCGCGCCACGAACCGGCGTAACAGTAAGAGTTGCATAACGGACATTTTGGGGTTCAACGAACTTAGTTCGGCTATTCCCCGTTAGCTGGCGCGCACGTGACTGCAGTTTTGTGATTCACTAATTCCACGACCCGTCTCGAATTACCTCACCACTTGTAGCTAATATAGCGTGACCTCGACGTGAACAACTCGGCGTAATCGGAGATCAGAATTACACTGGTTTTATCGTCACGAGTTGTTGGTAAGCTTTGTGAACGTAGCAATTTTACTTTCGAGTTGCCGCTACTCGATAACAGATGGCGAGGTCAATGAACAGACTTGAAAAGGTAAAAGTATTTGCATTAGTTTACTGTTTTTGGACATTTTAATACTTAACTGATGTGTTAATAAACATTACTATTATGTTACTTGTTGTAAATGCTTGTTTTGCAGCTTTGTACGTGACTGTCATACAGTTTCAATCGTACCGTTAGTAAGTGAAAGGTGTGCCTTAAACGGACATGCAAACGTGTAATTTTATCAGTTAGATAAACATGCATACACCTACGCTGACCGAAAGGGGTAGGCAGACTATAGGACATTTTAACTTAATAAACGCTGTGTCCGGCACAGTTATATCTACATTTCTTACTTTCTTGCATAGTCTCATTCCCTATTTTTATATATCAATCATTAATTAATACTTAGATATAAATTATTATTCATTTACGTCTTATAAAGTGTTTGATTTATTAAACAAATAATAACATAACATTTTTTAAAGCAATTTTACAGTGTATAATGGAAAGCAACCCGAAATATTCCCCCATATTAGAAACAAAAAGATAACTGCCTCCTATCCCTTTTAAATCTGCGAAAGTATTCCAAATACAATCCGTCATAAATTGTACCATTTATTTTGTAGTTATCGTATAGTGATTCGTCTTCAATATAAAATTAAATCAATTCACTTACCTAAACCGCTCTCTTGCACAACAACCGAAACAGACTAAAACTAGCTAGACCATACTCTCGTCTCGTTTCCCAGCGTACACCAAAAAAACAGCATAAGAATATACCCTCTGAAATATTCCCACTAACAGACCAAGGGTTCGGACATACCCAATATAGACAGCGCGTCCTTAAGTCTCCACAATGTAAAAAAAAATCAAAGCAAAAGAATATACCCCCTGAAACAGACAAAGGGTTCGGACATAGCCACTACAGACAGCGCGTCCTTGGGTCACTGCGGTAGACAAGCTAACCTATATCTACATGACGCAACGGGTCATATACCTCTACGACGTATAGTCACGTTTAGGCAGGTACGGGTCAATACACGAAGATTCGTCCTATTTCTCATTGCGAAATAGTGTGAGGACTAACTTGGGTTTTATTTAAAACCCTCCTTTCATAATTTCTTTATGAATGGCTAGTATTTAAAGGCAGTATAAAAAACCCAACAACCTAAAAATCTGTGGATCTTGATGGTATTGTTTTGTTCTTTGTGAGTAATAAGTGTTTTTTTTCGTCAAAAAAAACCTAAAAATATTGAATTGCGGCAGCTGAAACTAATCGTTCATCAATTCGTTTTTGCTGTGCAATTGTATATTTTTTTGATAAGCGATTCCCCCTCTATTAATCCTTTATTATTTGGTATTTTTACTTTTCTGCGCAATAGAACACATAAGTAGCGTCTGACTTTTCTCCGCTAGATGGCATGCATAATTGCTGTCTTATTTAATGTTATTTAATTGTGTTGTACATAATATTGAGATAGTTTCGCTTTCCACCGCTAGATGGCTTCCAAATTAATTAAAATTTGTAGAACGCTGCAGTATCGTCCGAAGAGGAACATTGTTACGTCGTATTTCGCCGCTAGATGGTGGGCAGATCAATTTCTGAGTCATATTTCTTTTACCCTGTGGTGAACGCTACATTCTGCCCCCTATTTCACCAACATTGTGAGTTGATAATGTTAATTTGCAGTAGATTGCTGGTTTTAAGAGTAAAAATTGTCACTGAGCACTATACTCAAGTACTTATCGATACAGAAATGTACAGCGAATTTGTCAGATGGCAATTGTCACGTAGATAGAATATGTCTGCGTATAGACGCAGAGTGTTGGCAATGGGAGATCTGCATTTTGTCTCTATCATTACAGTTCATTCTCTTACACATTCCGAAGGTATGGCAGTTATGCAACCTCTCGACTTGAAAGCCTTGCGGTGACGTAATTTGCAATAATAGTATCGCTTTTCAACGCTGGATGGCGCTAAAATCAAATTCTATTAATATCGTTGCATATCACCTGAAACTCTGTTTACGCCGGCTGCGTTGTTTTGACTCGCGTTACGCAACGCTAAAGCCTCTGGTAGCGTTGGCAGAAGAGTTACAATAGGGAAACAGAATTTCGTCGCTTTTAATGGAGTTGATCAAAGCAATTAATTTTATTTGTAATCAATTAATTGTATTACGGGATTGAGGTAACTTTTGGTGTCTATATATTTGTGGTATCCTGCGTGTACGCCTGCGTTCTTTGGAATTCGCGGGTGAAGCCGCGCGGGCAGCTAGTATATTTATAAATAGTTTATTAGACTTTGGACAGTTTAAGTTAGTAAGTTAATTTTTTGCCTAATTTTTATTCCTGTTCTGGATAATAATAGCTTTTAAATAACATAAACGAAACACATACAGGCTATTTATATGAGGCAACAACTCGCATGCGAGTTTTATTACACTGCAGGGTTTGATTGAATTCGTCGTATTCCGCAAGCCCGCAGCCTCCATTGTAGTGAAAATAGCATACGAGTTAATGCACCATGTAAATTATGGCCCTTTAGTCTATTTATTAACGACGACCTTAATTTACGATTGGTCAACCTAAATAATACAAAAAAAATGCTTCCCCTATTTGGAGTAACTATTACTTAAAATTAAAAACCACTGTAACCCTAAAATAACCTATAATTATAAGCCAAGTTACAAATATTTCCTATAATTCTCAAAGTATTCCCAAGAACTCCCAGTAATGATTATATATTCCTTTGTTTACATCGTCAAGGCCACTTCCTACTTTTTCTGCTGACGCTCCGCAATCGGTGGAGCCACATAAAATTCGATTATATACTTTTCGTCATTCCCGGTGGATCGAAGACGAGTGAGGGGGACGCGTGTAGCGCGCCGAGCGGGAGGTGCGAGGGTGGGAAACGCGCAGGCGTGCGCACGTGTCGGTGGGGAAGACGGGTAAGGGGGAGGTTTGAGTGTGGAGATAGGTCTGAGGATAGAACTAGTCGAGATACTGCGGATAAATGTTTATTCCGTTTTTAGACTTTAACCCCCTTATTCATAAAACTTAAAATGCCTGCTAAATAAAATGTGCTTTGTCCCTTTCTTACGAACACAAATGTCAAAGTGACAGATAAGGAGAAACGAATTTTAACGCCATTTTAGTTAAAACAGACTTGTAGTACGTTTATGAATACGGCCGTATGTTCACTTGAACTTTGGAACTAGAATTTGGAATATTTTCTTTTATATATATACAATTTTGAGCATTTGAACTGTCATAATAGTGGATTAATGTTTAGGGTGTCCCATTAGCTTGCGTTTTAAGGACATGATCGCCTTGTTTGGCAAGTGCTTATCGATATCTTGCCGAGTGACTCTGTTGAAATAAGAACATTTCACAGTGATAAAATGGTTTGAATCAACTGACTGTCAATGAATCTAAAGAAAAAGAGAGAAATATAGTGATTATTTGGGTTTCATGTGTAAGTTGGTGCAATAAATATTTATCTTATTACTGAATTTGATTTCTTTAAGATCTAATAAAGTAAACACTTACGTAAACACCATGCTAAAGCTTATTCAGATTTTACAAAAACTGCGATAAGAAAGACTATCCTTATGAAATTGATGCTCCAGAAGACTAAAACATCACTCATACAGAAAGTAGTAAGTGCAACTAACAATATTTTTTTATTAAATGCATAAAAAATTTTTTTTCAAGAGATATCTCCAGACTGATCCGACGACTTGCTCTCAGAAGCGCCCCCCGGCCTACGGCTGCGCGACTACGCTTTCGTAGGCCGCTACGGGTCGCGCAACTGGGACACCGTGCTACGGTGCCACATAAGATGTAGCCACAACAGTGCCTATCCTAAACACTGCCAAAAGGTCTACGCACAACTCTCCCCTGACGCAATGCAGTAGCTATAATGTGTTCATTACAACCGTGTTCATTAGTTTTACTTCGACTGAATAATTAAGTCTGACTTTATTTCGAGCTTCTAGAGAGTTAAGGCTGGAAATGGCGGGGCGCGACATTTTAGAAGGGCAACTGTCCCAAGTGATACAGCACCATATGTCTCAGCCGGGGGCTGAGGCGCAAGTCAGTGTTCATCAGGTCCAGAGCCCCAGCGGCAGTGGGACGAAGCGACACCAAATCATCATAGACATCAAGCAGGATATAGATATGGATGAGATGTCCACTCGGTCACTGGCGGAAAGCGTCATGGAGACCCTCGGAGCCCGGTCAGCGGCCGTCTACATCGACAACTCCCATCACCAAGTCGGGGAGACCAGTGAACTAGAGTCCCTCACCACCGTTAACGTCATAGTGGCCAACGACTTGAGCCAGACGGTTCCAAGTCCACAACCAGAGGATGAGACGCAGGAACAGGCCGAGTCGTCTGGGATATTACCCGGGAACCGGATTACCGTCAACCGGATTGTGGAGATGGCGAACGCGGCGACTACGATCGAGACTACGACTACCAGCACTGCGATTACTGTCCCGACTACTACGGCGTCAGGTGAGCGGATAAACAAACATAACTAGGTCATAGGGTCATTGAATAGGTATAAAAAAAAAACATCAAAAGCTTCTCAAGCATTGGTATTCCAGCGAAAAAAGAGCTGATGCGATGCGGTAGACAAGATATTGATTAAAGCTTAATAATACCATTTGATGAGTTCCATCGGTTCTTATGGAAAAATGTCCTTATGTGAATGTATTTTTACCGAAACACCGATCTGCCGATTGATGTACTTACTTTTTTTTAACAAAAATAGTTGTAAAACTAATGTACATAAATAAGAACGAACATGACAACAACTGAGCAATCTCATTTTGTACTCTGTTAGAAATCAAAGTACCTCGTTTGTTCACGAAAACCACTGCGAAAGACAATAGGCTACTTATATATTTAGGTGTATACATATCATATCCGCAGTTCCGCTTAAGGCACTCCCTCAATAGGTTTGGTCTGTGGTTAAATTAGTCTCGCTGTCAACAAAGAATCCTCAGATCAATAGAGTCGGCAACTTGAATGCTTGAGTCCCAATCGCCTATAGGCTACGGTGTCTGCCTACTATGTGGCAAGCCGTATATGCATGTTTCCCTCCATGATTCTGAAGGTCATATGTCTTCACCTTAGTCCGAATTAAATGATGTTTATATTTGTTTTATTTTATTTAAAATCACTACCCTATCTATGCTTGGGTCTTTAAAATTACGTAACGGATTTTGATGCGGTTTTTTTGATAGATAGAGTGATCCAAGAGGAAGTTTTCTATGTATATTATTGCGAAGCGTCATAGTATAATCATAATTTCGAATGTCACATTTTATTTTATTTATTATTATTTACAAACTAGTATCTATACGCTCCTAACGATCTTAACCAATCTCTACAGGACACACAACTATTATGAAGCACACAATATCATAAGATCGCTCTTAGGTTACCTGGTGTTATAAATAAATAAATAATACTACATTACTACAGAGGCCGGGAAGCAATGGATTGCCGGCCGAGTACATATAGACGGCCGAGCGTATCGAGGTCTGATGATTATGAGACTGGCAACCCCTTTATAGTGCTTTTCTTAAACATGCAATGAAATAAATTAAAAAAAACTCCAAGAAATCAAACTTAAATTGTCATGGCTGAACGCCGTGAACCTGTGCCACAAATTGTGGAATGGAATTTAAAAAAGACCATCTTGCAGGCCTCATAGGCCTCAAATTTTGTACGAAATGCCATTACGGATCTCTCGTCTCGCTCCTCCCGAAACGTGACACTTCAAAGCCCATTATGAAGAACACAACGTCAGTATTTTATTGCATGTTTGAGAAAATGAATTTTATTCTGGAAACAGGCCGCTATGGCACCTTTTTAAGTCAAATACTGCCAGAGTTTCTGAAAAAGAAGACCACTGTCAAGAAGAAACGTAATGCCGAAACTAATTCAGTACTTGTTTTTTTTTGCCAAAATTAAGCTTATAGCTATGATAGTACTTAAGCTACTTAAAATAATCTGGAAAAAACATGCAGTGTTATAATGAAAAAATTTGGCCGTTGAAATATGTTACTCTTTATTACCACCCAGGGGAAACGTGCAGGGTTGTGGTTACGTAGGTCCTGCGGACGCGAGTGACAGTTGTCCCCCCTTGTCAAGTGAGTGGGCAACTCGACTGTTAGAAGTTCTTAAGCCGCCCGAAGGCCTCTATCTCGCCTTAACGACTACTGTCAAAGACAGCAGCCGGGATCAACTGCTTAGCGTGCCTTCCAAAGCACGGAAGCGCTCATTTATACTAACCACTCAAAGACTGACCGCTGCCATCTTTGCTTAACCTGCGTTATCGTTTCCGACCGCTATGAGCGCTTCTGTGACGGTTAACGCTGCAGAGTGGTTTAGTGGGTATTCCCTCATAAGGGCGAGACCCACATGCCCCCTGGGTCTTCCCCAGGGGGTTGCCCAAATCTCCTCTGCATCAGCAAAAAAGATTGTGACGTGATAACGGTCGACAAAGACAATACGATGATAGATGACGTCATACCTGAACCGTTTTCAGGTCAAGGACTTGTTATCGCATAAGTAAACAAACCATCTGACGCCAAAACAAATGCAAATGTTTAGTCTCAGACGATTATTAGACAGACATTTTGCCTACTATTTTTGTATATTGGTTACTATTTTTGCAATAAAGAATATTTCTATTGTATCGTATTGCAAAGTGGCAATTGAACAAAAAACTTCAAAAAACTAATGAGATAAGATAGTAAGAGTAAACCAAATTGCGCCGAACATGATTGAGATAACATGGTGCCATCCCTCTCTCACACCACTACTTGCTTAATAAATATTTATGTGGTAGTTTTTCTGGAATTCCTGGACCTATCACTTTGGCACTCTTTGGGAGAGGCCTATGTCTAGCAGTGGATGGCTTTTGACTGATAAGAGGATGATAATCATGATGATGATGATGTGTTCCTGGTGATAAGGTTCGAGAAAGCGTTGTGTTGAGAGTCCCCGGTATTCATAAGGTCAGCCCCGGGCTTGGGAGTCACAATCGTCCATAGAGGGGTCTATTTACCATCAGGATGTCTACAATGAGAAGGCCGCGACATTACTCTCGATTTTTCTCGCACTATCAGTCTCTCTCTTAGAACACTTAGAGCAAGAGGTATAGTGCGAGAAAAATCGAGAATACGTCGCGGCCGTCCCATTATACGTGCTGGAGGTAGGTACGCATGTTTGTCACCGTCGTAGTGTACATAAATGGTACTGGTAACAGTGGTAACCATAAAAAGGTATGATAGTATAGTCAATAAATACGTGCAGTACATTTTCGACAGGTATTGTGAATTTTTCCATCCAAGGTCGCTGCATGTTCAATTGTTCAGGTCAATTCGAGTTGTGGCACGCAATCATTTTCATTTGCTTTTTTTCTTCTGACGTCGCATGTTAACGAATGATCGGATGGCTTTTGAAATATGAGAGATCACCGTTATTTATATTTGACTAGTTATTTACTGGATTTTTGAAGTGAAAACTTCTTTGCACTTTTTTGGGACGGGGAAAAATTGTTAAACTCGCCACAGGTGTAGGTAGGTACTCGCCAATTGCCGATGTACAAAAAGCGGGAGTTATGTTTTTTTTTGCAAAATAAAATTATTCAAATTTTCACTTCTCCCGGCACTCCCGGAGTGCAACCAGGTCTTTTTTTAAATGTGTTTTACCCGATTACCTAAACAAAGACGCGTGGACAGATTTGGAAAATTGATTTTTGTTTGAGAGGATTGAGAAGATAAGAGCGCCGTCTCGTTCTATCGAACGGTGTCAGCCAGTGACAGACGCCCTATCCTGTCAGATATCGTGTGATAAGGGGTCAGGTCAGATCTTCGCGAAAACCAGGGAGCTCTTCAAATTGTTATACACAGTTGAAGCGGCCTACTGAATGAGAGGCCTACTGGAGACAGAAGGTGGCCATGGGAATTCAGTACTTAACCGACGTAACCCCGTTGAGGTTGGGTTCGTTAGAATAGTCTCAATGAGTGGTTGATGATGGTATACAGAAAAAAAACAGTCAGCTTTAAAAGCTTGTACCAAAAATTAAATTTTTGACAGAAACTTATTACAAGCTTTTATTTAACTTGCCCTGTTAGTATGGGACAAATCTTGCGAGTTAAATTTGACCCACTTCCCGGTGACCGATTGAGCTGAAATTTTGGGTATAAGTATAGTTTGGACGACAATTTAATATTATGGTGCCATCGAGCTGATCTGATGATGGAGACAGAAGGTGGCCATGGGAATTCAGTACTTAACCGACGTAACCCCATTGAGATTGGGTTCGTTAGAATCGTCTCCATGAGTAGTTGATGAAAGTATACAGAAAAAAAAAACAGTCAGCTATAAAAGCTTGTACCAAAAATGTTTTTTTTGACAGAAACTTATTTTAAATATTATTTAGCTGATCTTCATAATTCGACCTCGCATTTATTTTGCGTCCTGTCAGTGTAAAAATAAAAATTAAATAGGTACCTAATTTGGGAAAATCGATCACAAATAGCACTTACCTACTCGTAGTTTCCTGGTACGCGCAATAAAGCTTGTGTTATGGGGACATTGGGTACTAGACGACGATATTCCTATAAATTTTAGTATTTTATACTTAAATACACTCATCCTGGCAGGGTCACCATGAGAAGATAGGTGGGGGTGTATTCGAAGGAAAAACACGTCTTTATATCTCAAGCGGTACGACTGTAACTTAACCATCGTACAGTCGAGGTCAAAGATATCTTTACAATTGAGTGTTACAAAAATATCTTTACATTTAAATAAGTTTACACAATACATGACAAAAACATACTTACATCGCACTTGCCAGTTTCATCTTTTCACTTAATGCACCAAAGTTCTGTTTACCCTGTCTTCCATAGATACGTTTTCACACATTGTGACATAATAGGTTGACATTGCATGTTACAAAATAAGTTTTCCTGTCAATGTGCCCTAAATATGTTTACATTAGCAAAGGCACTTGAAACCTATTGCTACATAAATATCTTTACAGGTTGATTGAAATGTTCTTAATTTGAATATTGACATTGAATTGTCATATATTATTCAGTTCTTCCTTAATTTCATGATTTGTGTCTTATATTTGTTATCAATTTCGGCTCTTTAATCGACTTAAAAAAAGGAGGAATTTATTAAAGTCGTTTTTATATTAGCTCTCTTGTTAACAAGTTTTACCATGTCTGACTGTCTTTTGGCGGGTTCTTTATGCAGGGTGTAGTACCAAAAATGGGGTGTGAAAGCGATCAAGGGCATAACAGCGGCATCGTGTTCTGATCAGAAAAAACTAAGAGAACAATTTTTTGACGCGATTTTTTTTACATTTGTATGGAGCGTTGGCCGACTGGGGCGACCTAGGTCCTGTTTAATAAACATTACAATCCTACAATTTTATATAAAAGTCACATATTTGTATAGTTTTACTAAGAAGATCTTTACAAATTTGTCACTTTTATACAAAATTGTAGGATTGTACTGTTTATTAAACAGGGCCCTGGTCCATACAAAAGTAAAAAAAAAATCGCATCAAAAAAAATCTCTTCGTTTTTTCTTATCAGAACACAATGCCTATTATGCTGTTTTTACAAGTTTATTCTAGGAAAGGGGGAATTTCGCGCAAATGGAAAGCCAATTTATGAAAGATTTTGTTACATAAGTTTCTTAAAATATAACGCGCTTGGTCTGCGAATGTCACCGACGTTTTGTATGGTCGTCGAACCACCTAAACAATGTTTACAAATATTTGTGAAATTACCTATAATGGCGCGCAACAATTTATCCTTCTTACACATAACATACAACAAAATACAGGATTTCTCATTGTATAACGCATACGCTTCAATTACCCGTTTAATTAAGGCCATAATCTGTACGTATCCCGATTAGAAAACCAGTAAGACATTTTTTTTGACGCGTAATTTTTCACTTTTCTATGTCGGCCTACTCTTGGAAGACTTTCCCCTTACAGGAAACAATGTCGTCGTTGACGTCACCCAAAATGAAAGAGAAAGAAATATTTGACAGTATGGTACTGTTTTCGGTGATTGTCATTATTTGAAATAAGAACCGAGGTTCGCGTCAAACTGTAAAGATGTTTATGTAGCAATAGGTGTAAGTAATTAAAGTAAGTAAAAAGCTACGGTAGCCCAGTGGTTCAGGCATGCGGCTGTCAAACGGCGGTCGTGGGTTCGAATCCCGGCTCGTACCAATGAGTTTTTCGGAACTTATGTACGGAATATGATTTCATATTTACCGTTAGCTTTTCGGTGAAGGAATAACATCGTGAGGAAATCTGCATACATCTGCGAAGAAACTCAAAGGTGTATGTGAAGTCCCCAATCCGCACTGGGCCAGCGTGGGGACTACTGCCCGTTCCCTCTCATACATGAGAGGAGGCCTGTGCCCAGCAGTGGGACGTATATAGGCTGATGATGATGATGTGAGGTGTAAGTAAAGAAAAGTACGCTTGAGCGTAAAGTTTCAAGTTCCACTGCAAATGTAAACATATTTACGTCACACCTGGCCATAATGCGAGTTTTACTGCACGTTGCGCGTACGGGAAAACTCACATTGTGGCCAGGTGAAGACGTAAAATGTTGTACTCAACACTGGCGGTAATTCGTAAAGCCCCAGAGCGCATATTTATGGCCCGAACCGAAGGTGAGGGCCACAAACACCTGCGATCTGGGGCATTCACGAATTCACCGCCCTAGTTACGTAATGTACTATTAAGGCACATTGACAGGAAATCTTATTTTGTAACATGCAATGCAAACCTATTATGTCACAATGTGTGTTAATGTTTCTATGGAAGACTGATGGTAAACAGAACTTTGGTGCATTAAGTGAAAAAATGAAACTGTAATGTGCGTTGTAAGTTAGTTTTTGTCATGTGGTGTGTAAATTTATTTAAATGTAAAGGTATTTTTGTAACACTCAATTGTAAAGATATCTTTGACCTCGACTGTACAATGATCTGGCCACTACAGAAACAATTCATGCACATCACACAAATATCTGCCATGACCGGGATTCGAACCCAGGACCTTCAGCTCGCTAGGCAGCGGCACTATCTAGGCTAACCGGTCGTCAAATGTTTGTGCATAACTAGGTCGTTAACCTATCCTAAAATATTCATAGTCGAGTTGTGCAGCAGCGGCGCGGTATAGAAAAATCAATAGCTGCGTACTTAAATAGGATCTGCATCCCTGACCTACATTCGGTCTGAGATAATTGTAGCTAGCTATAGCACAGTGCAGTCTGGACGAGACCCTAGTAACATCAATGAATAACCATAGGCTAATTCATTGATTGCACTTTTTTTTAACGACGACGTACGGCCTGCCTGATGGTAAGCGGACACCGCAGCATATAGACACATGCAACTCCAAAGGAGTAACATGGGGTTACCGAGCCTTGATATGTTTGAGGATTCGCCGTGTTGACAGCTGAAGGAACAAATGCCCTCGCTCTCAACACAACGCATCCTCGGGAGCTCTGGCGACCTTGCTCACCTCCAGGAACACGACACTACTACAGAGCAAGTAGTAGTGTTATTATGGCTGTGGTCTTCTGCAAGGCGGAGGTACTTCCCCAGTTGGCCTGCTCCAAATTCGAGCGGGATGACATTTCGCTGTGCCTACTGTGCGCTAATCTATCTATTTCTTTGGAATAGTCCAGATAAGATTAGAAAAGTCGTGCCTTTATGGTCATTTGATGCCAGACGAGACAGTACGTGTTAAAGACATCGGAAAAGGCGTGACATTGAGGGAAGGGGGCCGAAAAAGTCGGAATGTTGTGTGACGTAATATGTGGAGGGTCCCTATTTTCGTGCAGTCTATTTTGCATTTAAACCCATATTTGGATTTCAGTTACCCAGCCTGCTTAGGTCTATTTTTACAACGATAAAACCTTATTATGTTCACGTTGAGCCGAGAAAATGACCAGAAAATCAGGTCAAGCGGTTGAAGATCGCAAGTCAAAGCACCTATCCAATTATATGACTACCCTATTATAATACTGGTCCATTTTAGTTTCCTAGCCATAAATTAGCTCAAAAACATAAGCTAACGGCATGCATTCCGAAAAGGGGTAGGCAGAGCATACTTATTTATTTTAAATAAATAATATTTGCGGACAGCCGTACACAAATCGAGCTAATCCCAAACCAAGCAAAGTCAGTTAAATACATAGAAAACATCGATTACCTCAGGAACAAAACATTCGTGCTCATCAAACAAATAAATACCTTTACCGGGATTCGAACCCAGGACCTCTTGCTTCGTTAGGCAGGGCCCATATACTATATACTACCTAATATTATAAATGCGAAAGTGTGTTTGTTTGTTTGTCCGTCTTTCACGGCAAAACGGAGCGACGAATTGACGTGAATTTTTTAAGTGGAGATAGTTGAAGGGATGGAGAAGAATACATACATAGGATAGTACATAGGATAGTTTTTATCCCCGAAATCATGCCTTAAGGGGGTGAAATGGGGGGTAAAAGTTTGTATGGAGCTGCGATATAAACGAGTTCCACAAGGACGGAGTCGCGGGTAGAAGCTAGTATTATATATTATAAAGGGAAGAAGGCTGTGTAGAGCTGTGTACGTTTCTATGTACCTATTCATACAATCTTACAAAGCTCACCTCACATCCATACTAATATTATAAATGTGAAAGTGTGTCTGTCTCTCTATCTGTTACCTCTTCAAGCTAAAATCGCTCAACCAATTTAGATAAAATTTGGTATTGAAATACTTTGAATCCCGGACATAGGATAGTTTTTATCCCGGAAAATGGGGGTGAAAGTTTGTATAGAGCTACGATACAAACGAGTTCCACGCGGATGGAGTCGCGGGCAGAAGCTAGTACAGTACCTACAGAAAAAGGCTGTGTATTATAAGCTTTGTAAGCTTCTTTGTACCTCTACCCCAGGAAAATTACGTTTTTTTCAAACATTACTTTATAACAGCGGTTTTTTGTTTGTTTAATTTTCAAATGTTATTCTGTGATGCCTTATCCAAAAATCCTACAAAATTTCCATCGGGAAGTAAATAAATAAAAATAAATGACACATCCATGGTTTTTTGTGTGATTTATTTATTATTCTTAAAGAGCTCCTGTAAATTAACCAAAACAAAAATTAAAATATCTTTTAATATTTTTCCTCTTTTTTCAGGAATTGGTTAAATATCGATTTTTTTGATGACTAATTTGAGTCTGTAAGTGAGTAGTAAGTGGATTTTGAGTCTACGTAATTACTAAAATGATAATATATCAGTTACGCACAAAAAAGCTGCTGTTATGAATTATTTCCAAATTTCCATTTTTTTTCCATACTAATGAAAAAATGAGTAGTCTGTGAGAGTAGTAAGTGGATTTTGAGTCTACGTAATTACTAAAATGATAATATATCAGTTACACACAAAAAAGCTGCTGTTATGAATTATTTCCAAATTTCCATTTTTTCCCCATACTAATGAAAAAAAAATGCTTGGGCTACTCTACTCTTCATTCAATCTTACAAAGCTTTCCTAACATTACTATAGTGAACAAGAATTTTCGGCTAGTAATTAGATAAGTTTGCTGATATGTTTAATTGGATATTGCAGGCTTGTAACGGATAAAAGTTTGAGGCGTACTTTGTATGGTTTCAGTCGTAGACACTAATATTATAAGTTTCTGACAAAAAAAACATTTGTGGTTCAAGCTTTTATTGTCAATTGTATTTTCTGTATACCGCCACGTCGTCAACTACTCGTTGAGACGAGTCTAACGAGTCCAAACTCAACGGGGTTACGTCGTAGTACTGACTTCCCATGGGCACCTTCTGTCTCCATCATCAGATCAGCTCGATGGTACCATAATATTGAATTGTCATCCAAACTATACTTATACCCAAAATTTCAGCTCAATCGGACACCGGGAAGTCGGTCAAATTTAACTAGCAAGATTTGTCCCATACCTACTAACAATTCCCATGGGCACCTTCTGTTTCCATCATCAGATCAGCTCGATGGTACCATAATATTGAATTGTCATCCAAACTATACCTTTAAAAATCCGATTTTCAAAATTCTTTAACCAGTATGTAGAGTGGACTTTCGGGATTGAAATGATCTATATTTTATATCGCAACTATGAGTAGGTTCCCTGTTACACGCGGGTAGATCAGCGCCCGCGCAGTTAGTACTATGTAAATAGTCATCATATCAAACAAAATGCTACGTAACTCAGAAACTTTCTTTCTGCACTGTAACAAATATTTTTCTGATATTCTTTTTAACGTTTGACGACGTAGAGGCTTCTTTGAAATGCAAATACAATTGAGCAATCCAAAGTTTAAAAAAAGATATATTAACAACTATTGTAATTTAATTATTATTGTAATTATTTGAATTTTTATGGATCTATAAATACTATAAAAATATATTTGAATTAGGTTGTTTTGATCTTTAAATTCGCTAATGCTACTTCAGCTACTGCAGCTCGCATTAGCGAATTGGGAATCATTAAATTACATTAATGAAATAAATCATTGACTTTCTTGAAAATGGTCCGATTTGAATAAAATTTATTACTTTACCGATGTTTGCAAATTTCCGTACGTGGGCAAGTAATTTTGGGGGCTACATTCGCCTTAAGTAAACATTTGCGATTTCTTTCGCGAAATTACTCACTTTCCTTGAACATACCTAAGGTTGAGGTCAACAAGCTTTTGACCTTTACTAGAGAAAGTACTTAAAGCATTGACATTTCTATTAGTTTTTACAAGCACTTGCATTTAGTTGTAAGTATGCAAATATCTTAGGTGTCCTTCAAAATTTGCATAACAATTTTTAATTAGCTTCCGTCTGCGTGGTGCAAACTTTTAAGCCCCATTATACCCCCTTAAAAGGTGATATCTCGGATAAAAATTCGTATATCCTTCCCCGGGACTCAATATATACATATACCAAATTTTATCTAAATCGGTTCAGCGGTTTAAGCGTGACGTGGTAACAGACAGACAGACAGACTGACACACTTTTGCATTGATAATATTCATATGGATATTATAGTCCGTAAGCCCACTCCCAATACACCTCCGTGTCATGAGAACAAATGCTAGGCAGCAGGTCAGATTCAGATTCAGATTTTTATTTGTGAAACAAAGGTAATTCAAAATTGATCGAGAAAGTTGTACTGAGCAAGAATCAGAAGATTATCGCAACTAAAATTGGCCGAAAGTTTAAAAAACCTTCAATTCCGGTCAAAATTTGTATGGGTAGGTATATTTACGTCTTCCATGTGACAACAAAACACTCTACTCTATACGCTACTTAACAGTAAACTTAAAATCGTTTCATCCTTTTAGAAGCTACAATGCCACAGAAAGATTCACAGACATACATGTTGGCGTCGGGGGTTGAAAATATTAGACTTATTTCACTTAAGCCGAGACACATAATAACTTTAATAAGGATTATTAATCAAATGTTTCCATCTTTATTCCATCTATTTCTAGCAAGTGACACTGAAAATTCAATTTCACTAGCGCAAACCTCAGACCAAGAAAAAAAGACAGACGGCGCGTTACGAACAGTCAAGTGAAGCCAAACCACATACAAACAAAACCGAGCTACCTCAAGTTTATTAGCACACGCTCACGCACAAATATACGAACAAAATTGCACAAAACTCTTCAGCAGGTGTCGCAATGCTGTCAAGATCATTTATTTCGAGTTTTGTGCGATTTAATTTGTTTAGCGTGTGCTAAACTTATGGGGCTTGGTTGAAAACCGGTTGGCTTCACTAGACTGTTCGTAACGCTCCGTCTGTATAGTTTCTTGGTCTGAGGCGCAAACTAAGAAATTTTACATTCCTTAGAAATGGGCGTAATCATTTTCTAAGACAAATGCGGTGAAATTATGTATAAGAGTGCAATTAATTATTTACATGAATGAAAACCCGCGGGCAAATGCTTGTCTAAAACAATTGGCATTTGAAGAACTCAATAAATTTTGTAATGAACGTGTGATTTTCTTCTACGAAACGAAAACAAACAGCCTCCCATCCATATTTAACATTCAGCATGACAACCACTGCAATAAACTATCCTTACCGTTAGCGCCATCTGTCGAACAAAAGCGGCAACCGTGTGACACATATAGGAACCACTCCAGTACCGTAACGTTAGATTTACTTACAGCTACTGTTTAATAGCCTTGAGAACGTAATTATATTAATTAGAGGTAATTAAGCGAGGTCATAGACTTGACAAGCGGGTCTAACTGTTTCCTTAGGTTTTATCTTATTTAAAAACAAGGTACACCATCCGACCATTTGACCTAGATTGAAATGAGTAGATGACACTAAAATGTGTCAGAAATAAATACTGTAATAGTTTAGCATATTGAGTAATAAATAATAACAAACATTTGCGTATTTACGCAATATTACCAAACTAAAGTAGCTAACGGTAAACCATTGATAACAGCGCCATCTGGCGTCGAGTAGCGTCGCGTTTTTGTCTGGTACCGTTGGAACCGTTGATTGACACACTTCCCGCACAGCTGATCGTCTCTGTGTGA
Organism: Epinotia demarniana; assembly: GCA_945867215.1. NCBI lineage: Eukaryota > Metazoa > Arthropoda > Insecta > Lepidoptera > Tortricidae > Epinotia > Epinotia demarniana. The sequence continues at coordinate 9,953,944 of OX244285.1, forward strand.
CGTAGGCATGAGAAAGTTGCGTATGTGTGCGAGAATCCGGGATGCTACGCCGTTAGTCTTTACAAACCTGTTTTTAAACCGGCCAGATTCGGAAGATCTCTCTCCTTGTGCGCAGTCTTAGCAAACACGCTCATCTTAAATTGGTCACTATGTCCAAGCTACTAAGACCTATGTTTTCTATTAAAGTCTCATATGAGAAGGAGGTCAAGTATCGCTGGATATGTTTAAGTGCTTTAACATGTTTTGTAATAGGTACTGCCTTTGTGTTTAGATATTTAGTATGTCTCTTTGTTTGGTTAGTCTGACTATAATTTTAGACACTAAAACAGTCATTTTAGCAAATGCGACGAGTTTGCAAAGATGGCAACCGAATATGGTCACTTCTGCCATATGGTTCGATGTTTAGGGAGGTAAGTACAGCGGAATGTTTAAGGCCTGAATAACACTGGCGCGGCCTGCGGTGGCGGTCAATAGTAAAATTTGACAGCTAATGACACACAAACTGGCATACCTCTCAAGGTTAGCTCGAAGAGATCCCTGAAAGGGGTAAGTTCGCCTGTATACGAATCTTTTTAATTGAATTTTCTGTATTGTACTTATTTTTACCTACAATAAAGTGTTAACTACTTCTACTAATACTATCTATCTATAATATAGTTAGTTTTTCCTTACAAGTATGTTGTTAGTGTCAATATTACTTTTGATTATACTTACATACTATTCAGCCCGTGACTTCATCCGAGAGGAACTTTATATCGTACCTCCAGTTCCGCCTTTAGAAAAAAAGAAAGAAAATAGGTTTATTTCGCAAGCATGGCTGCATTTTTAAACACGGAATTTCGTATAGACAACTCTTTTTAGGGTCCCGTACCTAATGAGTAAAACTGAACCCTATTACTAAGGCTCCGCTGTCCGCCCGTCCGTCTGGCACCAGGCTGTATCTCATGAACCGTTATAGTTAGACAGTTGAAATTTTCACGGATCATGTAATATTTAATTTATTATGTTTTTTATTGTTTTTTTCCGTTTACATAGATAAGTAATGGTACGGAACCATTCATGCGCGAGTCCGACTCGCACTTGGTTGGTTTTTATATTACATCATTGGGTTAGGCGGTTTAAGCGTGAACAGGTAACAGACAGACATTTATAACATAAAGTATGGATATGGATTTTTGTAAATCTGTCACGATAACAAATATTTTAGTTGTAAATATTTCTTTACTAATTTGCTTATTTTGTGTTCCAGGTAAGATTCAATAAAAAATAGCTTTGCCCGGGCATCAAACACCGGACCACTGGTAGGTAAAGCTTACAGTTCGCGCAATCTGACCCCTACGGGGTCATTGGCTGACACCGTTCGATAGAACGAGACGGACGCTCTATCTTGTCACTTATCGCGGAATAAGGCCGTCCACGTGCTACGGGGCCTGATAAAGGTTTTCCAGCGGCAAGGCGAGGTGGAGCACGAAATGTTGTGTTCCTGGTGAGTATGTTCGCCAGACCTTCCGAGAATGTGTTGTATTGAGAGTGAGGCTTTCGTCTCTAGCTATCAACACAGCGAATCCTCAAGTCAATAAGTTTCTGTCAAAAAACTCATTTTTGGTAAAAGCTTTTATTGCCGACTGTACTTTTCTGTATACCATCATCAACTACTCCTTGATACGATTCTAACGAGCCCAAACTCAACGGGGTTACGTCGGTTAAGTACTGAATTTCCATGACCGTCTTCTGTCTCCATCATCAGATCAGCTCGACGGTACCATAATATTGAATTGTCATCCAAACTGTACTTATACCCAAAATTTCAGCTCAATCGGTCACCGGGAAGTGGGTCAAATTTAACTCGCAAGATTCCACCCGACCAAATTACATACATACATCATCTATTTAAGAGGTAGGCTCTTGTCGGTGGAGTAACCTCCACTGATTTTTGTCCTCTGCTAGCCTCTTCACGTCTTCATATGACTCGACAGCCAGTTTCTCTTTTATTTGGCTGGTGTAAGTATGTCTGGGCCTTCCTCTTCCTCTCCTTCCTTCGATCTTGCCCTCCAAAATGTTTAAAAAGAAGCTGTCGTGCCGTATTAGGTGTCCGATCATTTTGCCTCTTCTATTTTTTATTGTTTTTAGCAAGCATCGGTTCTCTCCTATCATCGTCAAAACCTCTACGTTTGTCTTTCTTTCTGTCCAGCTTATTCTTTCCATCCTCTGCCAGCACCACATTTCGAAGGCTTCGAGCCTTTCTCTGTCCTTTTGCGCCAGCGTCTACGTCTCACTCCCGAACAATGCAATACTCCAGATATATACTTTGATTAGACGTTTCTTGGTTTTCTTTGATATACTATGTGTCTTAATTAGGTGTTTTTTGTTGTTGAAGGCGTTTTTAGCATTTGCAATTCGTTGTATAATGTCCTTGGTGCATCTGGAGTCACTAGTAATAACACTTCCTAAACATTTAATTTGCTTGACCTGTTCTATTACATACATACATTGCAAGTTAAATAAAAGCTTTTATAGTATTTTATGCAACTGTTGTATAAGTAGAGTCTTAAAACGCGAGTGTCGTGACGTCGCGTCGTGAGTTGCGAATGTTTCGATGCTCGCCTTAAAGACGCCACGAGCGTTATAAGACCAAGTTATACACCGTTGCATACAATACTTTTTCTACGACTAATTTTAAATAAATAACGTTTGACTTTTCAGGCAGTAAGTTTTCCGTTAGTTCTATTACTACTCACGCAATTTCTTCAGCGGTGCAGTTATTTTGACACCTCTTGTTTATGGCCTGTTTTGTTTTAAATTTCCTTGCACTTGCCATCCGAACCAAACTGAATCCGGATCCGAACCGAATCGGATCGGTTTATACTCATAAATAATAACAATAATTGGTAAAATATTTATATTAACACACAATACATGATAATTTATTTTTATTTTAGTAAATAATTTATGTTTTACAAATATTTGATACTAAATAAAAACTCTTTATTTCGAAAAATTTGCTTATGAAGTTGGTACCACTGCAATATAGTAGCTGATTAAAAAAAAGTAAACTAAAGAGTGCGTTTATGGGCCAAAGAGCATAGAGTTTTTCGACGACTTATTATCGGTGTCATTGTAAGTATTTGGGCTAAAGCCTATATAAATGACAGATAACGGTACAGGAGTAGAAAAAAATAAAAAATAATAAAGGGTCGGCATTGCGCTGGTGATTTTGGAATCGTAAGCTTTCATATGATACGGTGTTCGATTTGTGACAACTTAGTGACACAAAAAGGCCGAGGCACACGCGATGTCAGGAAATATGACATTGTATGTCATTCCCACTTATGTTTGTATGTGTGTGCTCTATACTTATTCTTCCTCTATGACTCCGAAACAAAACTTAAATATACTTACTTAAACAGTTTTCATCATCGTCCTAGCGTTATTCCCGGTTGCCCCCTAAAGGACCCTGGGGTCCGCTTTGACACCTAATCCCAAGATTCGGCATAGGCACGAGTTTTCTAAAAACATACACAGATTTATATTTTGAAATCAATAATAACTTCATTGTACACATATAAATTATTGCATTTAAATCATGAAAATCGATACCCGCCGTTGCACATGTCTTGAAGCTGTTCTCAAATTACCGAATACAATATACCTAACATTACTGCAGTTAAAGTGTCATTTTTTTAGTGCCTTTACCTATAGGGCCTAGGCAGACTGCGTTTATTAAGCGCGCCATTCACGCGCGTTTACGTCAATTTACTTTTAATTCGACACAAACGCGCGCTTAAAAAACTCAGTCTTCATTCGTTCTACTATTATAATTGCGAAAGTGTGTCTGTTTGTCCGTCTCTTACGTCGTCACCACTGAACCGATTGAGATGGAATTTGGAATGAATATAGTTTGAATGTGAAAGGACGTAGGATAGTATTTATCCTGGAAATCATCCCCTGAGGAAAGTTAACAATCATAAAGTCAAGAATCACATATCTGAAAATCAGACCTTATTGTTTCTTAATCTAGTCAGAACAGCGTTTCAAAGAACGCGATAATTTTCAATGCACCCCCTTAAACAGTTTCATAGTAAAATGGAAGTAGGAGTGTCAATTTGCATATACCTAGCACTATAGGTATACGGGAAAGGAAGTAGACGCGTAATCAACAATGAAACGTCGCTATTATTGCACTGCGCGCAAAATATCACATTACATACCAGCATGCTGCTGGTAAACAGTTCTATTGAATGTCAAAAAAATCTGTACATATTAATATATGAATTCCAATAAACAACTAAACACTAGCTTCTGCCCGCGACTCCGCCCGCGTGGAACTACTTTATATCGTAGCTCCATACAATTTTTCACGCCACATTTCACCCCCTCAGGGAATTATTTCCGGAATAATAGTACGTTGTTGTAAAGGCTAGAAAGTAGGCAATAGATGGACGAGTCCATCTATTGCACTTTTGGCCGAGTTATTACATAGTGATTTTCACGCCTACTGCGAGGAAATCGCAAATAATTATAATTATAAGTCAAATTTAAGTACCTAATTAAAGATCATAATATGAAAACACTTTAGCGCGGCCGCGGCCCGGCGGCGGCGGGAGCGGGGAACTGTGATTGTTCGAATCGCTGTTCAAACTGGCCTACAATAACATTGTTGGACAGTTTCAACTCATAGATGGCCTGTTCGTGCGATGTCCAACTAGCCCCAGCTTTGAAGCCTGAATTCTGACCATCTTTTGCCACATTTCCGAGCAGTGGCGTGAAAAAACTATTCTGTCCTTCTCCGGGACTCTAAATCAAATTACATCTGAATCGGTTCAGCGGTTTAAGCATGAAGAGGTAACAGACAGACAGACACAAAACAGCAGACACACTTTCGCATTTATTTATTTAAGTATTTAAAGTTAAACTGTTGCACCAAAGAAAAACTTATCGTAATGAAAGTGGACTTAATGCCATATGGCATTCTCTACCAGTCAAACCTTAAGCGGAACAATTGCGGGCACAAAAAAAACATTACCGTAGTCCTATTTTTTTTGTTACCCTGCTGGAGTGACCCAATGCTGGGCAAAGACCTCCTCCCTGGATTTACTACTATATACATCACTCCTATGTACGATATATAGTATTAACATTGGTTTACATGTCGCCGCCGTTGGGGCGGAAAGGTTCTCGAGTGGCGACCACGTACCGGAAGGCGCAGCGTGGGTAGGCAAACCTGGTCGAATGACCTGGTAAAGGTGCGGGAGACGGCTGGATGCGGGTGGCGCGTGGCCGGTCATTGAGGCACTCTGTGGGGGAGGCCTGGTCAGTGACGTCACAAACGTCTCATATGTAGCTGCGTTTTGCGGAAAAGAGACAGAACATACCCCTTCTTAAAACTTTGGACACTTATAACTTTGTGGTTATTTAACCTCTTACGTGACTTATCTTCATTTGACTACATTCTTAAGGCGCCGTAGGTTCAGCGAAATTAAGCGAACGGAGTTTTGGAAACAATATAATGCGTCTGTTTATAATAATATGGTTTCAGAAAAATACGATCGCTTTTCTGCAGGGAAATCAGTGTTTAGAAACATGATTAAGCAATTTACGGTCGACAGAAAAAAATCACGAACATTGGTCTAAAAGGGTCTAAAATACACTTACAACATTTGTAACAAATTATACACAAAAGCTAAAAATATCAAAATACTTCCAAAAATCGGCGATATCATGTTTGAGAGAAATCAGTGATTACATACATACATACATACATTCACGCCTTTATCCCTAAAAGAGGTAGGCAGAGCACGTGAAACTTATGTTCCAGCGCCACTTTTAGCATAAAAGTGGGTATAAAAGATCGACTAAATGGGATATTGCAGTGACATGTTGCTAGCTCATCGCCCACAACACACTTTAACCCTGCTCCCTTAGTCGACTTTTACGACCCCCACGGGAAGAAAGGGGGTGGTGAAATTCTAACCCGCCACCACACGGGTGATTAAGTACATTTTTATTTATTTTAACGGCCATAAAATTAAAATTAAAAAACATGATATCCGCGCTTCCGAGCACGCACTTCCATCTTGCTCACGCTATGTCCAATGAGAGGGAGAGAAGAACATGAACCTATATACGGCGCCTTAATCCTTTTTCGAGAAAATACGACATTATTGATTATTTTATTTAGTGTACCCCTATTGCCTATTTATCTTATGCACTATACTGACATGTGATATTATCAATATTGCGAATAAATGATTATTTTTATGATTATTGTTGCCATGTAAACAATATGCTAAATTTCCAAGGCCACGACTCCTTTGACAGACTCTAGCCGTGCTGGTCGGGAAGTTGTCACAAGGCTGCGATGTTAGCTAGGCAGGCCGGGTTCTTGTTTGCCACCGCTGATAGTACGCACTAAGTACGTATGCGCGGTATCGTACGTTGACCGAGATACGCTTATCATTGGTTATCTCTGGAAATTAGGTTAGCGTGTAACGAGTGCCAAGTGTTTTGGCGCCTTGAGTTTGGATGTTTTTGTTGTTTGTATTGTATACTACTGTTATAAACATTATTTATGGTTACTTATCGTCGTAGGTTCGAATCCCGGCTCGTACCAATGAGTTTTTAGGAACTTATGTACGGAATATTTACCGTTAGCTTTTGGGTGAAGGAAAACATCAGAGGAAACCGGTCTAATCCCAATAATGGTCTAGCTTTCCCTCTGGGTTGGAAGGTCAGATGGCAGTCATTTTGTTAAAACTAGTGCCTATGCCAAATCTTGGGATTAGGTGTCAAACCGGACCCCGGGCTCGTTTAAGGCACTACCGGGAATAACCCTGGGAGGATAATGACTGAATTTTATTTATTACGTTTGGTAATTTTTGACATTTATTATTCTCATTATATATTTTTTGGCCATTAGATTGTTTTTCTAGAAACATTCTAGACTGGTACTTACCTATCTTTATACAATTTTTACTTCATATAATTTTTATTTTTTATGTTTAATAAATTGCTCCAAGAAATTAGCTTAAGATTATGTTTCTACCTGACGAATTGAAAGTGATAAATTTTTAAATGAAAGGAAAAATTGAAAAATTTAATGCTCCGAGCCGGATTGGAAAATTTATAATTTTCTTTAGCAGCGTTACTGCTTAAAAACAAATATTAATTTAGTATGGGGTGGCGCATCGTTACTGACGATTTCTCAACATAATTTGAGACGTTGGTGCCGTAAAGAAGCCTAACCGCCTGGCCACGACTTTGCGCGACCTGCTTCGGCGGCGGCGACTAGCGGATCGCGCATAATACAAAAACAGCGCGGAAAAGAAGAGATGCCACGAACTTCCGCACCGGCGACCAAGCGCGCGGATTTACTCGAGCGACCGGCGACTGCGGGCAGCTTGCTGGCGGGCGGAACGAACAAAGACAAGGCGCGCGAACGCGCAGCCACGACTATGAGCGGTGCGACCGGTCTTAGCGGCGGCACGGATCGGGCGGTGATTTTAAGAACAAAGTTTATTGTATTATCCGCTCTCTTTGGCGTGAGTTTGGGTTTCTGTATATGCTCGTCCAAGTGTTGTAACAAGTAATCAAAAGTTTCCACACTCATTTCGTGTGTATTCATAAAACTTTTGGGGATGCTGTCGGTATTCTTCATACAATGTCCGGAATTCGCCCAACGTATAACGTCGTCTATTTGTCACGTGCACACCTTTTCTCATATTTTAAATGTCTCCCGTGAAATAGGAGCTGCTTTCGAGGCACTGAAGGGCCACCTCAAAGACATTTTGAGTTACCCGAGTACGGCCCATCCGCTCGAAGTCGCCGCGGCTACTGCGGAGTACGTGGCCTGCTCGCCGCCCCGCTCGAAATTCCGCCCCGCCGGTCGCATCGCAGGTCGCTTAAGACCAAAGTCGTGGCCGTGGTTTTTTTATTTTTTTATTTAATACATTTTTTTTTATCAATAGTTTTTTTTACTATGGGACTAGGTCGATTTGTGTAAGATTGTCCCCTAAAAAATAAAAAAAGAACAACATGGACTTATGCTATATTTCATCCGAACGGGCCAGCCTGCGTTGACAATATTATCTTCAATAAGGCCACACATCCGCGTGGTTTCCGATGTTTACTTGGCAGATGCTAGTACACACGAGTATGAAGGCGAAAGTATTTATTTGAACTTTCTTTTCGAGTCTGAAGGAATGCAAAAATTGCTTGTCTTTATGCTAATTTTAGTCATACAATATCCATTTTTGAGTAAATGTTACCTAGAATCACCATTTCTTCCAACCTGCCCAGTCTTCAAGCTTTCTATTAAGGGGGTGCATTGGAAATTATCGCGTGCTTTGAAACGCCGTTCTGACTAGATTAAGAAACAATAAGGTCTGATTTTCAGATATATGATTCTTGACTGTATGAGTGTTTATCTGATTTAATCGATACATGATTGCCTAAAATTTCCTCGATTAGAAAAAACGAGTATTAGTATAGAATGGTGAATGAAACTATCATCTACACTTATAATAAATCTCTAAAAAATATATAAAAAAATCAGCCATCATCAAACTAAGCATTGTTCTGTCACAGTTACAAATGATCTTAGCTTCCCATGAACGGAAATACATGTATTTTTTTACTAAAACATTATTATACTAGTATATCGATAGTTTTTTATCCAACAGCGACGAATAATTAATTTGCCGAAACAATTAACCTCATAAAAATTTATTTCTTCTTTTTGAAATCCTAGCTGTCAGTGACGTCAAAATGGCGGGCTTGCCATAGCTATCCAACATTAATAATATAATATTATGTATACATATGTTTCTTAATGCTTTGTTATAAGCATTACGAATTGTTCAAGAACATTATGATTCAGATAATTGCTCAAATGATACATCACGAAGAGCGTAAATGAGCGGGTCTTAACAATCATTAGTGATTATCTTTTATGGTGGAAGTCTTTGTTTAAGCAATGATTATTCATTCATCATTTAACCACTGGTATGCTTAGAAACAGATCGGTGCCATCGATTTGAAATATTTGAAGTTGTATTACATCTCAGTCAACATTTGATCGGGAAATGTACTCGGTCCCTGTCATCATCATCATCTATTTTAAGAGCTAGGCTCTTGTCGGTGGAGTAACTGCCACTGATTTTTGTCCTCTGCTAGCCTCTTCACGTCTTCGTATGACTCGACAGCCACTTTCTCTTTTATTTGGCTGTAAGTATGTCTGGGTCTTCCTCTTCCTCTCCTTCCTTCGATCTTGCCCTCCAAGATGTTTAAAAAGAAGCTGTCGTGCCGTATTAGATGTCCGATCATTTCGCCTCTTCTATTTTTTATTGTTTTTAGCACCCCAATCCCCGATCGATCCCTTTGCCGAAATCGCGGAACGTCTGGTTGACGTATCTGGTGACTGAAGAGCTGGCAGCTTTCTCGCGCTCTCGCTTTCTTTGGCTCCGAGACCCTCGGTTCGTGGGGTCCCAGTGCGCAAAAGTTATATGCTGAAATCGTGAGACGTCTGGTTGACGTAACTAGTGACCGAAGAGCTGGCAGTTTTCTCGCGCAACGCAATTCAGCGTAGAAATGCTGGCAGCATCCTCGGTACAATGCCTCGAAGGCCTTTTTCAGATTTAATAATTAATTATTAAATCTGAAAAAGTACTAAAGAAAACTGTTGTGAGTGGTCAAATTAAAATGTTTTATAAATCATAAATATGTATACATATTTTCCCTAGCTTGCCAAGTCTAATATGATGCACTTTTTGAGCATGAGAAGTGAAATAGTACATTACGTAACTAGGGCGGTGAATTCGTGAATGCCCCAGATCGCAGGTGTTTGTGGCCCGAACCGAAGGTGAGGGCTATAAATATGCGCTCTGGGGCTTTGCGAATTACCGCCCGTGTTAAGTACAAAATTTTACTTCTTCACCTGGCCACACTGCGAGTTTTCCCGTACGCGCAGCGTGCAGTAAAACTCGCATTATGGCCAGTTGTGACGTAAAAAAATTTTATGATGCTTTTCAACCATTTTTTGGAGAAGAACACATGTTTGTATAGGACAATTTTTTTGTCCGAAAGCTGACGTGATCGAAATGATTCACAGTTACGATTACGTTTCAACCAAATCGGTTCAGTCGGCTTTGATATTTTAACTTTTTTATGATAATTTAATTTTGATGTTCATAGAGTTACTGGGGGTCTAGACAAGGTTACAATCGACAAGCGCTAACGCCAGTAGAAAACTAATAAAATGTATGGGAACGACAGATGTTAACGAAAAGTGTTTCGTCGGCATCTGTCATTCCCATACATTTTATTATTTTCTATTGGCGATAGCGCTTGTCGATTGTAACCTTGTCTACGGCCCCTGGTCTGTACTTTTACCCACAAACTTCATTGTAATTGTAACAAAACTTTTTTGACGTTTCATAACTTTCAGACTTTCAGTTAAACACGGTTCAGTAAAGAATGATGTTCGAAAATCATGAACATTTGAATCAATACGCACTCTTTCGCTATATGAATTTTCAGAATAATCTTCATACATGGTTTGTCTTTTTAAGACAACTCGTGACTTGACCAAACCTTTTTACGAGTCTCTTTATGACCATCCTTCCCCCTCTAACTTTCCCATTCAATATTCCATATTCAAATAGACAACCAAATTGCATATCTAAGCCTGTAACCGGACTCTTATCTTCGTCTTCACAATGACGTCTATAGTGGACAATGGCGCCTAAACTGGACGCAAGGGTCCAGTTTATTCGCGAACCCTTTGTTGGACCGGTTTCTATTTTAATTCGTGGCTCTAATACGAATTACGTGTTTGGGTTAGGAGGGGTGGGATTGCGATTTTAATATTTATGCTGGTTTGTCATTTTTGCGAGAGTCAAAATCGCACATGGTATTTATTTATAAAGAGTCCGTATTATCATCATCATCATATCATCCGAAAGACGTCCACTGTCCCAGTCAATATATGAAAATCATAAAAATAAATATTTAAGCTGTACTTTTGTAATGTTTGCGAGAGTCGGAAGACATCGCATATGTTGTTTAGTATCTAAAGAGTTCGTATATTAAAATCAAATGTATATCCGAAAACCATTTTACGCTGGAGGAATTTATGTATGATATGCAAGGATCCGAAAGTATACTAACCTAATCTAATCTACTTATATATTTTATCAAATAATCTGCGACTGTGACCAAAATTCGAAAGCAAAAACGTTCGAAAGGGTCTAGCAGGCTAAGGAAGGAGAAGTGGCCCCTGTGACGAATATCGGATTTTTATAATGCCATTTGTTGGCTATCTCACAATATAGAAACACCTTAACTTTCAGCCCCCTATCTAATTTACTAATTCATTAATTACTAATTTTGGCGTTACGAATGATATAAAATCGTATAAATTTAGGTACAAGCAGCAAGGTATAAGCAGAATAATTTATATTGCGTAATAAATAAATCTAAGTCTATAAATCGAAATGAAATTAACTAGGTATCCAATCAGATTAAACCTTCACTGAAATACAATGACTAAATACCGAACCTACGAATAAAGTAAGGAAAAACATAAAATTATATGTGATTTTTTTTACCTGCGGCCAGAAAATGTTATTTAGTCAGTGATTGATGGGGATTGTGGAAAGAAAACTGTAACTTTCGGGCTTTTGAACTGTCAAAACAAACTAATTTTAACTGTTTAAATAGTTTGGCACAGATTTAGGTAATTTTAAAGGGCTCGTGTTTGTATTGCTTGTTATTTATACTTATACTATACATCTATAGACTCTATACTAATATTGTGAGTGTCTAGCATATTACCAATAAAGCCAAGGTTAAAGTCACGCACTAAATATCTCCACGGGCGACATGTTTCGAGCTCTTCGGGTGAGTGCTTCAAGCGACGTTGCCGCGAAGGCATTTATCCTGAAAAGTGAAGTTCGAAACATGTCGCCCGTAGTGAGTCAAAGCGTGAATTTATTGGTAATATGTATTTTAGAAATCTCTCACAAAAGTTAAAATTAGATGTTTGTTACTCCATCACGCTTAAACGGCTCAACCGATTTGAATTAAAATTGTGCAAATAGTTAAAATCCTGGACTACAATATGTGATAGCTCATATCCCGGGTCTACGCGGACGAAGTCGTGGGCTTAACTATAATCGAACTAGGTCCCTAGTTCGATTATAAGTCTTTTAAAAAATATTTTTGTACCCCAAACTTATATTAGCTATGCCATCCACTATATCGAATACAACACAGCTACTACAACAGTCTATTTCTAATTAGAACGCTTAGAAAGGGACGGATAATCTATGTCGCCGCGACACAGGTCGCGGCCCGTCCTGTGACTGCCGCGCTGATCTAACGGATATCGGGAAGACACAAGAAGAGTTAGGTCAGAAGTTCAACAACTCGTCTATGGCCTAAATTCTAAGTCGCTTGCTTCTGGCATGGACTGTATAATTTCAGGAAAGTATGAATGAGTGTATTTTTAACTTGTGATTCACAAGAAAAAGACAACTCTTAAGTCGATGATGCAATGCTCCTGTTATTTTTGTGTGAGTTTTCAGTTGAATGTGCATTTTTATAAAACGTCAGCGGTCCTCGTCAAAAAGCGGGATCACGGGATAAAATTTAGAACTTATTGTCCATCAGGCTCCCATTTCACCTACTTGACAATTGTCACCTGACACTGACAAATCACCATGCATTGCTTGTTCTAGAAGTTAAGGTGGTCGCTAGGCTACTTGTGGATCCAGCAATGCACGTGAGGTGACAATTGTCAAGTTTGTGAAATAGGGGCCAGGTCCTTTTTATATGAGAGAAAATATTTTTTTGTTATCATAAGAGTCTCTTAAAGGTTCTAGGAAATTTCATGGGAATTTAAAAATAAGTTTCTGTTGGGAAGTTTCGCAGGGGAATTTTCATGGATGTCTTGTTAATTACTCAAAGGTCCCATTCCTCCCCTCCCATTCCTCGAAGTGGCGCTAGTGTATGACATGACATAAGAGTCCGCAGTAAGCTCGATTCTCCATACAAATGTTACGCTCTCATATTAAAACTAAGTGTTGGATTGTAACTTTGCATGTACAATGACATGAGGTATATCCAGTTCTGTAAATAGTTTATGTAGCTTTAGATACCATGGTAAAAAAATACACCGAATTTAAGTTTCTCATACAAAACTTGTTTATGCTGTATTTCGTTTGTTTTATAAAGTGGAACCATATAAACTAATTATAGACAGATATACCTCATGTCATTGTATATGCAAAGTTTCGTTACAATCCAACACGTAGTTTTAAAATGAAAGCGTAACTACGTTTGTATGGAGAATCGAGCTTACTGCGGACTCTTAAGAATGGCGTCCGTCGCGGACCGCATCGCCGACGAAAGACGGACGGTTATTTTCAGGTTTGCCTTGTACAATGTTTTCGACTTCACGTGACAGCGATGTCAGTGACATGACAGTTTATTTCTTCTTGCCGGCTCGATGTAAGATGCGTGCAAGGAGGGTAAGTGACCGAAAGGATTTAATGCGTTCCTTCTTTCAAAAATATCTATACACAGTCTTTATTGTTACTGACATACGAGGCATGTTTACATATTTTTGAATAGTTATAGTCTGTATAGATACTGGAGAACTCGACTTTACCTATCCGCGCATTATACAAGGAATATTGACGGCTGTTATTCGCTACGCACTTAATGTAAATTACGCGAAACTAGACCTCTACCTGCGCTTGGTTACTGCGCATCGCGGGGTCAAGATATATTTGAGGATGAGCGTTGAGGTGAGCTTAAAACAAGTTACAGAATAGAGGGGGCTGAGCTGTTATTCGCTACGCACTAATGCGGCTCACCCCGCCGGTCACCCGTCACGAAACTAGACCTCTATCGACGCTTAGTTACTACGCATCGCGGTGTCAAGATATAATTGTTGGTGAGCGTTGAGGTGAGCTTAAAACAAGTTACAGAATAGAGGGGCAGAAGTTCCTGCCAAGTTTTCAGCAGCGAACGAATATATGATAGAAGTCTAAGTAGCGCCGCGAAATGGCCCCACAGAATGGGTGACATTGTTATTATACGGCGTGCGGTCGGGGTTTCAAAACGATGCCAGGCATACCGGGTTTTAGGCACGTTGATTCTATGGTTTTTTCGTTAGATGGTTTTCAGTGCTTCTAAAATTCTAGTGCAAGTAATTTCCATAGAAAAAAATTCGCAACTTTTGAAACGTTATCGGCGTACATTGTATGTACGTACGCTACGGACATCAGGTACCCCATTGATAATACAGTAGGTTAAAAACACAGTTATCAAGTGAAATCAAAATATTTTTCAAAAAACCCAACTGCTTTTTGTATTCTAATATCCCATCAAAAACATTCTGTAAAAAATAGCCGTCTCGATGGAGCAGCTTGTTTATCTCTAAAAAGTAATGAAATCTAGACAAAGTCTAAGGTTTAAGGGTACAAACATTCATACTACGTAATCCTCTGTGTACAAATATGTTGAACGTTCATCTTTATATTTGTGAGATATTTTTTAGTACCAAGTCTCAGGCATTCTTATTATTCTTTATTTGCTAACTAAATATTCCGTAAGTATATAAGTTCCGTAAAACTCATTGGTACGAGCCGGGATTCGAACCCAAGACCGCCGTTTGACCGCTAGGCTAGCGCAGCTCTCAAAAAAATTACCAATTTGTATTATTTTATTTTCTTTATATGTGGCATCAAATCAATGGATACAAAAACTCAAAACTTGAAATACTTAAACAGTAGCCGATAGCAGATGTTCACAAAAATACAATTGAGGAATGGTTCGGAAAAATACAGGTAATGGAAACATTAGTTTATAAATTAATTGGTTTAATATAAATACATCCCTAGGATGCCATGCCACTCAAACTCATATACATTATAAAACTAAAATTACGATTTTAACGTAATTGATTATTACTTAATGCCAGGATGCATTCTCCACCAGCCAAAGCGTCAAATCCACAGCTTTTTAGCAATCGCTAAAATAGCGTACCTTCACCGCGGCGCGCGCGCAGTCAGTACGGGACGCCGCGAGCGCACGGCCGCGCGTTAAACTAAAAACGCGATCGAAAAACTACGCGAAAAACGCGAATGTGTCAGTGAACTAGTGTTGTGTACGGATTGCTTTTTGGATGTGAGTTATTGATGTTCGTCCGTTGTACAGTTACTAAGTTAAATTAAGGTCATAGATACTTAATATATTATTCAGATTTTTTTTAAAGAGTGACTAAGTTAGCGAAGTATTTACATAGTAACAAACAAATAGACATAACATTAACACATTATGTACTAATGATATCAAAATATCTATCATGAATTTTTTTTTTCACCACTTTAGTGGCAAACAAGCTAAGGGCCCGCCTGGTGAGCGTTACAGTAGCCTATGGTCGCCTGCAATTCGAAGGCACTCGCACGCTCCCCCTGTCTATTTATCGTATCACACTATTTTAGTACTAAAATAGTATAATTTTGTTAGTAATCAAATCACTATCTTGAATAGTATCTCTCTCTCTTTAAAAAAATTGTGTAGGTATAGGTTTTCGTTTTTATATCTACTTATAGGTTTTTTTTTGTCTCAATTACTTAATAAAGCAACAAAAAAGTGCAATAAATACTTCACAGAAGTCAAATAACATGTTTTTTTTTTATCATTAACAAAATCATGTATAAAAAAATCATGACTATTTACATTCTAATACATATAGTTAATTTCTCAAAAAATTCATATCAATTTTAACTTTATTGCACTGTTGTTTTTTTTTAATATTTTTGTTTAAATTTTGCCACTTTTAGCGTATTCGCAGCTTTAAACAAATAATAACCGCCCGTATAATTATCTATCACGAAATTGCATCGAATCAAGGTTGTGCAGTTGCATGATCTTATTGCACGTGCGAGCGAGACGGACATACGCTAACCTTGCGTCGGAGAGGGACGGTTGGGAAACTGTTGGGAAATATTTTTTCTCTCGTTACGAAGGGCATTTTTTAATGAATATTCGCTTTTTCACTAATATCTGTTTTCTAAGGTTCGTTATCTCGATTTTTTAGGTCGAGGATTGGATTCGTTTTTCCATTCATTCATTTGTGTATGCTATTATGATTATGAACTAGCTTGGGCATTAAAGAACTATGTATTCAAGTGAAATAATTATGAACTTTTTTGAAACTCAATATTGTATTAGTCTTTTTAGGAGCTCAGTTCAACTCATTCATACTACAGCACAATTTGAATTGGTTTAAGTGATATGGCGACCATGTGGTCGATTTTGTAATAAGTCACGACGTCATCGATCTTTCAAAGGTCAAAAAAATAAAATGGAAAATTCGTGTTTTTATAAATATGATATAGACAAAAAAATTATGATCTCGCGAATACTTTAAAAATTCAAATTTCCTGTTTGTATTCTGCTTCCTTCAAATATTTATACAAGAAAGTTTTTACATAATTTAAGTACCTAACTCCGATTTTCATTTTCTCGTTCAAAGCTGCCAGCTTAGTACTAGATTCGTGTACGACACCATTCTAGAACTTTCTTACTGTTATCTACAACATATTCAAACATTACAAAACATTTTATAACTCCGTATGGTAATAGTCCGCGTCTAAAAATATATCGTGACGAAAGAGTGGTGAAAGTTGGTACCGCCAAACTTTGCGGGCCAAACGCTCACTTTTAACCAGCCTATTTACAAAACAAATTGCACTCGTCTGTGCTTCGTAGTATAATTTGACCTGTAGTTCCAACATCGATATATCATCGTAGGTCAACACTTATATTGGTTAGGCTTCATCGTTGCGTTCATTAAGTGTTGTTAACAATCCGATTTTTCACGGTAAAAAGTATTGTTCATTCGTTTTGATTGGAAATCAATTGAAGTATGCAGCAATATTCAACATTGTGTATTCAAATTACTAATCAAAACATAGTTACGTTAGAATGTGCTGAAATGATGAACTGTTTGTCATTTTTGTATAATCCGATCTTCAACAAAATTTCTACAAAAACCTAACCTATATCTAAGATTAGATTAGGTTTGTTTGAAACATAATAGAGGTTCCTAAAATCAGTTTTTCAAATGAACTAGTTACGGAACAATTGTACCTGAGCGGCTACCACGAACTTCGAAAGTCGAAGTTCGTAATATATGCATCCCTGTCACTCGAGTAAGGGAGTGCGATAGAGATGGAAATACCCGAAATTCGACTTTCGAAGTTCGTGGTAGCGCCGCTGAACATTTGAGATAAGTTTTCTACGCCCATGAACCATTCACAAGTAATATTAACCACTGTATTGGCAATCGGAATTGTCATAGGCATCTGGCAACATTGCAAAGCCTGTGACAGGGCTATGTTCTGGGCTGGACGTATGTTCTTCAACTTTCTACAGGATTTCCATCATTCACAAATTCCCATATCATGAACTATCATTGAACTATGACGAACTAAACCTTTGATGTTACGACGGCAAGAAAGGTGCTAAAAGCAGTCTTACACAAACTCTCTTTTAACAAGTAATAGTCATAAGAGTTCGTCAGACAAACGATTACAACGACTAGGTTCGAGTACCTGAGAAACAAAAAATAATTTGCGTCAGTAATTATGGATAATTGTTGATATCTACTTATGCTTACCGATTTGTCCTCGGATCACGCAGATTCTTTGTAAGGCTCTGAGCATCTGAACATATTTTTACGTCTTATTTCGTGATAATAGTTAGTAGTTCCAGATTAATTATCACTGAATATTGGTATACGAGAATGTCCATTAATGTTAAAATATCTGCGGGTTAGGAGAATCTTCTTTGAAAGTACCTACGTATAATAAATCACTCAAATATCATAAAAATAAGAAATATGATGGTATCATAAAATATAAATATATAATAAGAAAAGAGTTCTATAAACTTATATCTATATGTATTCGTAGATACTTGTAAAAATGAGTCCCTCTGGTAACTTACGAACTTTGGCTATTTCAAGTTTTAATCCAAAACTTTGGCACATTCATTTGAAAGGCCTATGATAATGAACACTTCAATTCTGTCCAAAAACTTCAAATGTTAAATATTACAGGTGAAGTTTTTCAATTTATTCGCAAACGCTTTTGGTATGCTGATTTTAATAATTTTCCTTTGTCTTTTCTTCTAGACTTTTTTTGTGTTCTTTTGGTACATATTCGTAATAATTTCTTCTACGTTTACTTTTTTTGTCTATCTTTGTTTATTTCTCTTCGTCATATGTTTTGTATATTTCCTACCTCATAGATTACTCGACTGCTTTCTGTAACTGTATGGGCGCTATAACTTTTTTAACCATCTATCAAAAACTTATTGTGCTAACTAGATTTTTTATTAACAAGCTACATCCGTCTCGTTTAGCATATCTCATATAATGGCTAATAATAATTACGACATCGATCAAGGCTCTCTCTCGCTTTCTCGAGATTTTGGCAGTCACTTTCACTCGTGGGCCCGGGCGGCGTAAGTCACGAAAAAATGCGGGATAAAAAAAAAACTGAATATGGATATTTTTATGCCACGTTGGTAAACAAGGCTGGCCTGTAAGCAGACGCTGAAGTCTATGGACGCTTGCGACTTCAGGGGAGTTATAGTTGGCGATCATTAATTTAAGAATTTTGTCATTAGCCAGAGATAAACCGTCTCTCAGAAATAACACCATATAGGTACCTACAGAGCTAGCCTTACTAATCGGTATTTCCTTTTCCATTTAATTAAGTTCATGGGGAACTACAAACAAGTTTAAAAAGTCTACTCCAGTAGCGTCGAAATGAACAGAAGTTTTTTTAATGTGTATTTATTATCCTAAAATGGACTTTCCTTATTTTTTGTGAATAGGATTGGCCTTGACCCTATTTTTCAGTTGCATCAAAGTCACAAGCATCCATTGTCGTCGTATTAAAAAAAACAACCTCTAACTTCAAGGAAATTTGGCAATTACAATAGTCTGAAGTAATAGGGAACACTTTATTTTGTATCAAAATCGAACGAACCAAAGCAAATGTAGCTCTGTTCCAATTTAGAATGACATTACATTGGATTTTTTGAGATGGATGTGTGGCGTGACGAGATTGGATCGTGTAAGGAATGAGTATATAAGAGGAAGCCTGAAAGTAGCACCGATAACTGAAGAGCTGAGAGCAAATCGTTTACGGTGGTATGGGCATGTAATGCGGAGGGATGATAGTCATGTTACTAGAAGGGCATTAAGTATGAATGTGGAGGGATGTAAGAGAAGAGGTAGACCAAGGAAAAGGTGGATGGACTGCGTGAGAGACGATATGAACAGGAAAGATGTGTGCGATGAGTTGACGGGCGACAGAGAGGTATGGAAGAAAAAAACATGCTGCGCCGACCACAAGTAAATGGGATAAGGACAAGCGAATGATGATTACATTGGATTTTCTATGGAATAACCGGCCAGTAATCGTAAATTGGTACAACGCACTCTTAATGCGTCTTTGGGTGGCTAGAAGTTACGATTGTGTCAATCCGCTCCCGCCTCCGCTGCCGCTCGTCGCTCGTACGGCTGCGTGCGCGCAACGTAATCTTGCGTAATGTCAGCCGCGCATGTGAATGCAACATTTCGGGGATTTTCCTTTCTATTTCTTGCGTTTCGTCTGCTATCATGTGTTCTCTGTTTAACTGGGTAACTGCCAGAGACACCTTCCAACCAATTTTTTAAATACCATGACAGTGTTTGCAATGGTTTACCTTTCTTTTACAGACAAACGTTTCATCGAATTAATGTTTCGGCGAATTTTCATTTCATCGAATACTTTTTCAGAAACAGTAAACTTTTCAGGATTGTTAGAAAACAAACCTAACCGAATGTGTTCTTCTCAATTACCTTTTAGCTTTACATGAAAAATTAACGGTTTATGAAAATGAAAATTAGATGAAACAAAGCGTTCGGTGTAACGTTTCAAACGTTTGTCCGTAAAAGAAGGGAATCCCGTTTGCCATAAAGGTCGTGTAGTTTAGGTTCTGTAAACTTTTCAGGTTTGTTTTATAACAGGAAAACATTACAGTAAATATCTGAGAGAAACTACTTAAGGCAAATTATTAGATTAAAAGAGATTTGATTTATTTATTACACGATAAAAATTACAGTATACATTTGCATCAATGTCATTGCATTGTTGCATTATACTTGCGCTACATTTATGGCAAATCAAATTGTAGATTTCATTGGTCGGTTACCCCCGTTTCACGAATTTCCAATTTTACAATCAAAACTGGCAACACTGAGGAGCTTGACCAATAACATACTGGCCATTTGATCAGGGTTGCCTGTGTAGACTTGTAAAATTGTAACTTGTAGATTTGTGAAATGGGACACATAGTACAGAATTATTGGATGCTGAAGTCAAATAAGTTTATGTCAAAAATTTAATGTTTGGTACAAGCTTTTATTGCCGACTGTACTTTTCTGTATACTGTCATCAACTACTCATTGAGACGATTCTAACGAGCCCAAACTCAACGGGGTTAAGTCGCTAAAATACTGAATTCCCATGGCCACCTTCTGTCTCCATCATCAGATCAGCTCGATGGTACCATAATATTGAATTGTCATCCGAACTATATTAATAACCCAAATTTCAGCTCAATTGGATAAGGCAAGTCGCTTGTTTTCCTTCACCGAAAAGCTAACGGTAAATATTCCGTACATAAGTTCCGAAAAACTCATTGGTACGAGCCGGGATTCGAACCCACGACCGCCGCTTGACAGCCGCATGCCTGAACCACTAGGCTACCGTAGCTCCCTGGTATCGTAAGTTAATTTGCAAAAACTTATTCTTTCTAAAAAATATAACTTATTATTTACTGCATTTATTTTTTACCTCCATCGACAACCTCAACTTGTCCTCCGACAAAGGCATCTTCCAAAGCTTTGCACGGAGATAAATAAATATAGATATAATGTATATCCAATATAATGTATGTCTAATAGAAGATTAATACAGCTACTTAACACATATAAAATATACATATTTTCATGGTAACTAAACTAATTGTAATTTAACGAACACGGTCACCCTACTAATACTTAAGTGTAAATTTGTTTGTATGCTTGGTGGTTTAGATATTTGTTACTTAGCTAAGCAACTGCTGAACAGACTTGGATGACATTTGGCACACAGATATTGATAAACAGTCTCAAAAATTATGAAATGCGAAAGTTTGTATGGGAATCAGCGGACGAAATCACGGGCAGAAAGCTAGTATTCAATATATGTGCGGACCTGGCAAAATAATCTATGACCCCAACCTTATGCTACTGAACAACATATATACACTCAAAATTTAACTGTGTCAGGATCGTAGCTAATTGAAATTCGTGATATCTGCCTACCCTAAGCATTGTTAGGTATATGCATGTATTAACCATGTCACTGCCTTCTGACGTGAATACACGTCATAGAAGGACGGAAGGGTTGGCGAGGTGACGTGACATCTAATCGATATGGGGAAGGTTTCAAATTGTACGTGGCGGGGGTTTCCAAAAAGGGGTTTTAACGTGCTACATTATTCAGGTTTGTTAACGCGGGGGCATACCTATGTGATCCGTAAAGATATACGCAGTTATAAATTACGATGTATTACTCGTATTGTATATTTTTGAATGTGTGTTGTTGTTTCTCCGCTTAAAGACTGAAAAGCATTTGATCATATTTTTTTGGTTGGGAGTATAATATATTTGGATTTTATAAGATTTAACTGCATAATGGCTGCACTTCAGCCCATATAAAGTAAACCAATCGAATGATTAAACTTAATTTGATTTATTTCATCGTTAAGTTTGCCCTCAGATTGTATTGTATTTTATTGGCTTGACTGAACATAGGAATTCATATTTTTACCGATTATATACAATTTAATAAAAAAACACGCATGCAGTACGTATACATATACGCTTCGCATTGGGATAAACAGACACAAAATTGCCAATTAATCCCTTTAATACACTTTTCGATCATACATCTCATCTCATACACGTTAGCGCTCAATGTAAGTTCCCGTTCAAAGTATTCAGGCCCTTTGTAACCCGTGGTGAAAATATACTCCACGATACATAACAAAGGACAGGAGGATATACAACATCAAAGTGAATGACATAATACAAGCATATGCATGCGCTATAGTACCAACATACAGCAAGGAAAGTAGTTGCTACCAGGATCGATTGCGGGCATGCGCCGTTCATACCTCTGCTTCCGACCCCCCACTCCCCCCCATCGCCCCCCATTGCAACTGCACTCCAGTGCACGAGAGATCGCCATCAAAAACCGACAAAAATGCGTAACATTTAAAAATGCGGTCGAACGACGAGAAATTCGAAAAGTGAACGTCACACCGCGTTCCGGACGGAGGACTATGAAGAAAAAAAAACGGCGCGCAATAACGAACTTTTCCAAAAACACATAAACCGACAATATCCCGATTAAACCTTTATCAAATTTATACGCATTTAATCTAGCAGTCACAAATAGTAATTAAAGTTATCCCAAGCAAATAACCCAACCTTAAAACGAAAATTTTAGACTGATATTAAACCGAATAGACAAAAATAGCGTATTTACATTAGTTGACCATTTGAGAAAGTTTATATTATAGAGTATTTATAAAAACGCAATATTAATGTAACAAATAATTATTAAAAAATACAAATACTAAGGGAACACGATAGCGTAAGTTTTTGTACGGCGGACGGACAATCTTGACACTTGACTTTTCCAGTGACGATGTGTTGTGTTTTGTGTTAGTGCCGGGTGGCAATATGTTGAATATGTTTGACATGTGGAACACGGTCAGCACGAAGTTGGAGCAGACGAATGTGCAGCAGAGTCAGCAACCTCACACATCAGGTGGGAGCATTAAAGGTAACTTAATTGCAGGTACGGTAGCTGTATTGCGGGGTGAAACCAGTCGTCACCCAAAAAAAATCGGAAAATGACTATAAAAATACATTTCAATGAAGGTAGCAGAAAAAGAACTATTTTTTTTCTAAGCCACTAGTATCGTTCACTTGCGTTCGAAATTTTTGGGTAGACATCCTATTTGTTTAGATGTTTTTGGACAACTTGTAATTGTTACTGCTACCCAATCTGCACCAGACAGTCAGGTTAAAACTATTACCGTTAAAAAAGCCGAAAGCCGTTTTCAGAGATAGCTATTTAATTTTCGGTAAAATCTACATCAGTTTTCTTGTAATTACATAATGACTTTTGGGAGAGTTCGGAAAATGTATTAGGGAAATTAGTTTTATGAAAATTCGACCAATTAGCTCCAGCTGCGCTGCAAAACCTAAAATAAACTTCACCGTCAAAGAAAATAATACTAACATCGAAAGTACTACATTGTGTATTAATCCTTAATCATTCGAAAAAGTCAATTGTGAGATTAGCATGCTGTCAAGAGTGAATATAACCCACGTGACTTCTGCGGATCTATCTTTCGTTAAAATTAATTTATTTGGTATAATATATCAGCGAAATAGGGCTGTCACATATTCTGATGAATTGAAAAGTATTAAGTCTTTATTGAAGCTACGGTAGCCCAGTGGTTCAGGCATGCGGCTGTCAAACGGCGGTCGTGGGTTCGAATCCCGGCTCGTACCAATGAGTTTTTCGGGACTTATGTACGGAATATGATTTCATATTTTACCGTTAGCTTTTCGGTGAAGGAAAAACATCGTGAGGAAACCTGCATACATCTGCGAAGAAATTCAAAGGTGTATGTGAAGTCCCCAATCCGCACTGGGCCAGCGTGGGGACTACTGCCCATTCCCTCTCATACATGAGAGGAGGCCTGTGCCCAGCAGTGGGACGGTATATAGGCTGATAATGAAGTCTTTATTCATATATTACACTTCTTTATGATTAATTACTTTTTATAGTTTCAATTCTATAGCTGTTCTGAATGGAACACCTAAAAGTTTGACAATTCAATATATATAATTATGGATGGATATTGAGATAGACAAGTGTTACAGTCTCAATATTTATTTATTAGTTATTGACTCTTTTCTTTTCGGGTTTCGCAAAGTTTTCGGGAAGGTCATTCTTTGTTCAGAAAAAAAACTAAGCACACATTCCTTTATTCATATCATATCATTTATTTTCATAATAGGATTTTACAATCACTTTATGACGTCAATAATAATAATAAACAAATTAGTTACATACATTAAATTACATATTCATTAACTGATTACAATAATTAAATCATTAAAACAATACAATTTATTTCCACGGGTTCCGATCTTCATGGTATTCTGATATTCTATAGTAACCTTTTTGATATAATTTTCCTTTTATGATATATTTCAATTTATTTAAAGGTAACGTTTGGATGTCTATCGGAAACTCATTATAATAATGTACACACTGACACACTGCAGACCCATATTGCCAGTAATCTTGAAAAAAACTGGTCTTTAGTGTTGCCTTTGTTTTTTTTCTGAATAAAAAACAAATACAAATATGCAAACGAAACCATACAAACAAAACGAACTTTAGCCCTTTACGGATAGAATTGCGTTGATTTAAAACCATGGAAATGCAAAAAGTTATTTATAACGATTCCGCATAAATCGAAACTTTCACAGAACTTTTGAATAAAACTGCGTTCAATAGAGGTAATTTCGAACATTTATTTTGTACTACATTGAAACTGTATACTTACATTATATAAAATACCATTAAATAAAGAAATTTCTTGCCAAACGTAATGTAACCAATGCAATGAACTAAACACTGTATTTTTTTGTACAATAAATACTTTTCTCCTTAGTCCTAACGGTAGAGACCGCCTTAAGGGCATTAAGTCAGCCAATTGTACTTACAGGGTATTGCGCAACAAAGCAATACTTTCAGAAATCTTTCAAATTGTATATTCAGGTATAGTAGAATCTAAACTGTAAGAGTAAATTCTGATGATAAACGCAAGGAAAAACGTTTTTTACTATGGACTAGAACAAAATTTGTTACTTTTAGGGTTCCGTACCTCAAAAGGAAAACACGGAACCATTATACGATCACTTCGTTGTCCGTCTGTCTGTCTGTTAAGACCGTTTATCTCGGCAACTTGTGGAGGTATAGAGTTGAAATTAAAACCATATACTCGGGTCTGCAGTCCTTTGAAGCTGTCAAAAAATCAAAATTAAGTTGACGTAAAAAAGATAAGTTTTATGCCGCAAAAAACGTATATTTTGACACTCAAGGGAATCAAGATTTGTAGCGTACTTTCCGTTGACCTAGAACTATAAAATTTGGCAAGTAATACCATCTTATACTACAGGAAAAATCGAAAAACTATATATTTTTATTTCAGTACGGAACCCTCGGTGGGCGAGTCTGACTCGCACTTTTTCGGGTTTTTTAGAGCGTCGTTCCTACTAATATAATTTTGCCAATAGGCAGTGATCAAATTTAACGATCAAGCTCAAAAGTCGGGTTATAAAACTGAGCACTGTAATTAGAGACTTCCTCTTTAAACATGCTTAAAAAACATTAAAATACATTATTAAAAAGATAAAACCATTGCGTGATCATATTGTTAAAATTTAGAAAGTTATGTCATAACTACTGTTATTTAAATAATTATTTCACATCTTGCGCAACGGAACACACGAGTCAAGAAAGCGGCCTTTTTAAAATATGAGTGGATGAGCATTGTTTCAATGCTGGCTGAAATCCGCGGATGCTGTTTTAAAAAGCTAGGCCGCCATTTTGAACAGGTTGCCAATAGATGTCCTTTTAACTTTATGTTAATGTTTTAATCGTAATGATAACACGAAACTAGGTTGGAAAAACGTTTCAGTAAATTTAACGATGCTTTTAAATTTCGAATTCTTTAAAAAGGTTACAGAACAAAAAGGCGGAATTAAGTTCGAATTTCAGAAAATGCACCACTTTCTCGTCTTAATTGACATTTCGAAAGTACTTTCGCGCGTGAAAACGTTCGAATTTAAAAAAGGACTCGGTGTGGCCAGTATGAAAGCAATCTGGTTTCTTTTTAAATGCGTTGCGCAACGAAATGTTGGCATAACTGGAGTGCAAACCCGTTTGAGTGTGTGTAAAAGGCCCCTTCGTGTATTTGGATTATAATAATGTATGTGCACTGATAGTACTCACAAACTTATATGTTATAGTACGTTTTATTTTAGCATTAGAAAGAAGGATAAAGCACGAAGCACGAGGTCTTTTATATAAGACACTTTATGCCACACAACTGTCAAAGTATCTTAAACAGCCATTAAAAAAGACTTACATTATTGTTGTCTACCCTAAAATGATAGAAGCGTTTTCATTATTTATATCTCAATAATACTTCCAACAATATATTCATTTTGAAAATATTTGACTCTGTTATTTTAAATTTCGTTACTCAGTCCTGGAAAGGTTGCATAATAAAAAACCTAAAGAAGAAGAGGTTTGAAACGATCGGTTCGTTTTTTCGCTGTCGACATTGTCTAAATTGTCAATCGTATCACGTTCTTTTTCTTGTTTTCTTGTTAACCAACAAATTGTTGAATTCATATTACGAGATTATTACACGAGTATCTATTAAGTAATTAATATAAAGATTTTATTTTTCGCTGTGTGCGGTGGCGTGCGGACTGCGATGGACCAACCAGAGGTAGACCCAAGTGGCTTGCAAAAAAGACCGACTCGTTCTCCCCCAAACGTTTTGCCTTCACCTAAACTAAAGAGACAGAAACAGAATCCATTACAACAAATGAGAAACGTCTGGTGGTCAATATTTACAAGTTGGCGTATTAACTTTGCAGCAAGGATGAATTTCCGGGTAAGGTAGATTTAGTAAAAAAAAAACGGCTGAAGCTGCCGGAATATCGCCTGCCATTGTCTACAAAATAACTAATATAGGCCTGATAAGTTCTCGTTCTGCTAAGCACTTCGTAACATCTAATATTTGTCACAAGCAGAAAAGGTTGAAGACGACTGCTTCTTTGTTTACCGTATTTCTAATCCCAATAAAAACGGACTATAGACTAAAATATGAAAAATCTCAAGGAATGCACAACAACGTGCACTTAATGGGTACCAATTTTGTTGATTGACGTTGGTTTTGACTTTTGACGCATTCAGCCAAGTAAAATTGCCAAATGATAGTCGTCAGCTCATTTATAAATAATTGTTCTTTAACTTTATAATAGTTCAAAAAAGGTTAAATAAAATAGACTAGAAAACAATTTTGAATTACGTCCTAAGGCAAACATTCATTAGGTGCGATATATGACTTTACACCTTAAAAAACTAATACCTATACTAATTAAAGTACGCAGTTTAATATTGTTGCATATGCAACAATATTATTCTGTAATTTGCTTATTATAAAGTAATTTAGCTTATCCTAACAAACGAAATATGAAACTGAACAGCAAATTGGTTTTGACAATGAAAGTGTCAATTTAGCAAAGTTTTAGTATGAAGCGGATGTTTAATTCAAAGTAATTAAAAAATGATGCGTATATTGTAAATAACTAGTTGTCCGCGTGGCTCCGCCTTATCACAAAGAGCCAGATACTGAGTTTTATATTATACCCTCCGCCTCCGCCCGCGATTTCGTCTGCGTGGACTTGGGATGAAAAATATCACATATTTGAATCCAGGCTATAAACTATTTTCGTGCAAATGTTCATCCAAATCGGTTGAGCCGTTTAAGCGATGATTGAGTAACAAACATCCAAACTTTCGCATTTATAATATTAGTAGGATTTTCTAACATGATGAAAGAAATGTTTTTTATTTTATTTTTTAATTCTTGTAAACGTCACAGACTCTTTGTATTTTTGTATAAGTATTTAAATAATAAGGAATTTGACAACAATTTAAATAAATGTTTTTTTCATTAGCAACAGATTAATATAAAAAAAGATTGTTCCTGCTATTTAAGGATTTAAAATTCATAAAAACTAATGAGGACGTTCTTTGATTGTGACGTCACAGGCAATCCATACAAATTCCATACTGGCTTCTATTAAACAAAAATATTTATAATTATTTTTGCTGCTAGTTCAGGCAGTATTTAACCAATTCAAGTATATACAAATAATAATAAAGGTATGTAACAAAGGTTTTTTTTTTGTATTTCAAAATAAAGCTTGAAAATCACCCTTTTCATTTGCTGTTGCAAAAGTTCAAAGTTTGCAAAGTTCAAGTGTTTCAATTACGTATAGTTTTATGATCCGAACTATTTTTTTGTTCGGTTTGAATTTGACATTGCTGAATGACCCGCAAAATTTAATGTATGAAAAACAGAGTTTTCATAAAATTCTCCATACAAAATGCCAATTTCATAAGTAGGGACCTAATAGTTTAGCCCCCCCCCCCCTCCCTCTCACTTCTTGAGAAGGAGAGGGGCGCGCCCTCGACGATTGGCTCTATACAAGCGTTTTGAACCGGCCCTAGGTCTTAATTTAAAGGCGTTAGATTGCCTAGGTAGGTCCGCGAGATTCACCTACTGCTGTTACGTCACCGCTGCATACTGCGACTGCGCGCGAGCGAGCATTCACAGCGATTTAGTACTGGCGCGAGTTACTGTCTAACTCATTTAAATAACGTGCTTGTGGGCGGTTTCAACTTTTCACACCACGATCGCGCAAAGGACGAATGAAATAGTTAGAAATGAATGCAAAAATTTAATAACAATAGTGTTCCCCCTATTAAACAAAACAGACATATTCACGTAATCCTGGACAAATTTAATTACCGCTTATAAATTTGCCCACCTATAAAAAAAATATATTCATATTATTTATGCTGTAAATTATTTTTATATTTATCTGTTCTTATAATTGCTAATCCAGGAGATTCTTTATTTGAAATCATTTAGGTGGTAGATAATCTTATTTCAAGTCTCGTCGCGGGTGTCACGACGGCAGTTGTGCCATTCGATTGTTCAAAACTCATAAATGTAAAAATATATAGCACCCTATTTCATAACTTTTTAATACGTTATTTACGCAAGCGCAAGGCATTCATATTTGTAACCTTATCTAAGTTAGTTTTTTATCCCTATCCCTCTCGGCCCTGTCGGCTAGAGCGGGGTTTGGTGCATAAGAGATTTAGTCTTTACTCGAAATTATGAACGAGACAATCCAAAGCCTCCAGAAGGTCCTGCGTGGCAGACTGGAAAGCTCAGAGCTCGAAACAGGTTTTTAAATTTCAAGTTCATTGATATACCTATCTCGTTCTATCTGGTACCTTGCTAACCGCTACGCTGGACTCAGTTTTCTCCCTTCATATGTATGACATGCAGGTACCAGTACCGTACTGGCAAGTGCCAGTACCAGTACTTAACACACGCGCCGGCGATCCAAACGAGGCTCGGTGCAACGCACAGTCGCCTGCATGCTCTACGCATGCGCTATCATACATGCACGCCGCTGCAACCGTTTTGGTACTTTACCAAATTCCGATTATAGTCACATTTATACAAAAATCAAGGTAATAGTTATTTACGATACAAGTGCCGAAAATAGGAAATTCGCAACGAGTGGTGATAAATTAAAACACGACCGAAGGGAGTGTTTTAAATCGACACGAGTTGCGAATTACCTATTCGCACGTGTATCGTACAACG
Organism: Epinotia demarniana; assembly: GCA_945867215.1. Classification (NCBI taxonomy): domain Eukaryota; kingdom Metazoa; phylum Arthropoda; class Insecta; order Lepidoptera; family Tortricidae; genus Epinotia; species Epinotia demarniana. The sequence goes on from OX244285.1 coordinate 9,983,632, forward strand.
TTTTACTGTACATATAGCTCTTTAAAGTTTTGACATAAGCACGAAAACTGGCACCATATGTACTGTAATAGACATTACGTAACTAGGGCGGTAAATTCGTGAATGCCCCAGATCGCACCTTCGGTTCGGGCCATAAATATGCGCTCTGGGGCTTAAGGCTTTAAGAATTACCGCCCGTGTTAAGTACAAAATTTTACGTCTTCACCTGGCCACAATGCGAGTTTTCCCTCGCATTATGGCCAGGTGTGACGTAAAATAACTTATCTTATAATTTCAATTATTCAAGTGCTCTACCGTATTCAGGAGTCTAAAGGAATTTTCATAAAAAAAGGTAGACAGAAACAAGAGGAGATAAATAAAAACAATTAGCCGCAACAACCATGAGTGCAAGCGAAGAAAATCCCATGTATTTTAAAAGCGCTTCTACATAAACATATTTCTTTTTTAATAATTCCGTTGAATATTTAAATACAAGGCTTAGGTAAATAAAAAATAGTAACCGAAAATTAATCTTGGCCTCCGACACGAGAGTGCGCCTTTGCAGAACTTTATTGGTAAATGGTAATTAATAATCAATATCTTCCTTTTATAATGTAAATGGAACCACCAAAGCCGTAATTCCTAGGAACCCTTGCCTTCGCTAAACTATTATAGCTCAGTGCCATCTAGGGCCGTAATTAGAACTTATCTTAGAACATAAATGGACTCTTAATAGTCGAAGTGACAATTATGCTTGACAGGTGACGTTTTTGAATGTAGCTAAT